>CM070731.1:40487552-41102042 GCA_036346275.1 Otatea glauca | reverse complement strand
GAGCCCCATTGGCGTGGAGAACTTCTTCCAAGCGGCCGAGGAAGGACAAGCCCTCGGGCCTTGCGCGCCCGCCATCAGTGGTGTGGCTCTCCAAGTGCAGCAGGTAGCGCGCGTGGACCTGCTCGGCGTGAAGCTACCGTCGTCCAAGCGGGGTGGCATTCAGGTGGCTCTATGCCAAGAACTTGGGAAAAAGCGCCCGTCTACACGGTCGGCTTCGAAGTGAAGCCGAGTGGGGCTAGGGCGGCCCGGAAGAGAGGGCGGGTAGAGAAATAATCGACGGATCAAGACCCAAAGGCGAGTCGACCCGATGATGCGTTGTTCGGCGCATTCATGGAATCGCGTGCAACTGGCGTGATGGATCGGTCGCGCCCCATGTTCGGTTTGGGGGGCCGTCAGGCCCAAGCAGGATGATGGAGGAGAGCTCCCCGAGTCGGAGGTTGGCGGCGCGGTGTCCGCCGTCACGGTGGAGCGCGCGACCAGAGGCGGTCGGCCACCAGCCGTTCTCGGCGGAACCGCCAAATCTGGTAAGCGGTTGTAGCCTTTTCCTCCTCTTTCTTGTAGCCTTCCGAGCTTGACGATCGGTCAGACTCACGTCTCAGTGTTCCCGGGGTTTCTTGGTCGGTCTCCGGCGTTCTTCTTGGGGAAAAAACTCAGTCGGAGCCAGCGGCTTCAGGCGCAGTGGAGGCTGGCGTAAAAAGCGCAAGGAGGAGATGAGGAGGAAGAGGAGAGGGAGCGCCGCGGCGGGCGGCGCATGGCGAGCGTATCGAGACCCTTCGCTGTGGGTCGACCTCCACCGGCAGTGATGGAAGGCGGCGCGGAGACCGTGCTGGTAAGTCTTCACGACTTCATGACCGATAGCAACCCGGCGAAGTGCGGCGATGAAGCGTATGTGGCGCCCTACCGCCGTGCCAGCGGAATATCTCGGTGGAGTCATCTTGAGGAAGCGGGGCGACTTCGCCTCGCGGAGGCCGTGAAAAACCACCATGGCTGCCCGCAGCGTTCGTCGGCGCGATAAGTACCTCCTTCAAACTTTCGTAACTTAGTTGCCGAGCAATTTATTGATCGTTCACGGCGTCTGGCGCATACTCGAAGCTTGTCGCGGCGCGACCCCGACAACCATTAGCAGCGATCGGCGGTGGTGGCGTGTACGGATCGAGAAAGAGATGTCGATCGATCCGGCCAAAGTCAACGTCGCGAGGCGTCGGGCGAGGCGATCCAGCCGCCCTTGGCGAGGCAGGCCTCCCTCCATAGTCGAGGAGGTGGGAGGAAGCCGCCGCTCGCCGAAGCCGCCGCCCGGTCGGCCAGCTCTTGAAGTAGCAGTGAGCCGCCGCCCGCGGGACGAGCGGAGGCGATCCAAGGATCGGAGGAGGTCCCTCTGGAGCCGCGAGCGCGCGGTTGACTTCCCTCGGTATGACTGCTGGGGCCAACCCAAGCGGCTCTACTCAGCCGCCACTAATTGCGATTGCTCGGTGGGGGGACAGCCAGACCGGCGGGCCGACCATCTCGATGGACGACCCGGCGAAAAAACCCTTGATGGGCGTTTAGAGGCGGCGTCAAGCGTATAGTGGCGAGGCGAAGCGGATCGGGAGGATCGGCCCTCGCTCTCGAGTGCTCTAGTGAGTCTTTGGCGTGGTTTAAGCGAGATTCTTCCGGTTGGCACAGAAGTTGGCCAAAACTTGCTTTGTAGCTTTTGCCGGATTAAATGCGTGAGTTAATGGAGTGTTGTGCCTCGCGCGCTTGCGTGCCCGCTCGGGGAAATCGCGATTTATCAAAGTACCGCCACCCGGAGGTTGGCATTAGGGAAGATCGCGATCGAGGCGCCCATTGCACGGCCTTCAGGTAGCCTTAGACCCTGGCGAAGAAAAGCGGGAGGCGTCAGGCGGCTCGGTCGCCCGAGCCCTATCAGATAAGCGCCGGTGAACCGGTCCTGGCGGCGGTGGCGTGCTTCGAGACCCTCTTGGCGAAGCGGCGGCGCCAGAACAGCCGTGGGCGAAAGCGGCGCCACCGCGGTCGGGCGGCCGCCTTCGATACGCCGGCTGGACCAAGCTTCGTGAAGCGTGGCGTGGGGCGAAGTGCGACGCCGCCGAGGGAGCTAACCAAAGCAGTCGACCTCGCGACCAGACGAGCTCTGCGGCCGGTAAGATTCCTGATCCTTTTGTTAATTTTGCAACTGTTTAGTGGGACGTGCTTCGGCGCTACCAATCCGCAGAGCCGAAAAATCTCAGTGCTTGTGCAGGCGTGGAAGGGCGCTCTGGAGGCCTGTGACGCGGTGGTCACGGCTCGGGATGTGGCGTTGGCAGCGTTCCGGGAGGCCGAGGGAGGTCGGTCCGAGCTGGCCGCAGAGCTGGAGGCCCTTCGGAGGGTCGGTCAGGACGTCTGCGACCGAGTGCTCGGAGCCGTGCCGGGCCCGAGCTCGCTCGCAATCGTGCTAGCCCAAGTCTTTGGGAGCACGTCGAGGCCTTGATGGCGGCGCGGCGCTCGGGCTTCTACCTTTAGTCAACACCGTCTCCTATTATGACGGCATCGACCTTGCGGTGGTGAGAAGCGGCGTTCTTTGGGAACCGACGAGCGAAGAGGTGGATAGGCTCGAGCCTGTGTCGAGCCACACGCCGGAGATCGCGATCGCATACCGCCGCGAGCATCCTCCATAAAAGAGAGAAAAGATTAGGCATATCCCGTCTGATTGTAAAAAGACTATTTTATGCAAATAATCTTAAAGCTTTTAGCAAGTTCTGGTTCGCCTCTTGCCCTTTTATGTTATTGTGAGTACTTGACCGACCATAGCTTTAAGGACCATGGAGGTCGCTTGTGCGCAGGTCGGATTATTTGCTAGGGAAGGGTGAGGATAGGAACTCTGGCTATGCAGCATTCATGCGCACTTGTGTGGGAAAGGAGTGTTCCCGACCGACCAAAGGTCGCCCCGTTTGGGTACTTCTCTCTTCGCCGGCGCTATCGCAACTATAGCATTGGGCGTGGTCAGTAGCACTCGGGTCGAGATGGTTGTCGCTCGGGAGAAACCCCGTGGCTGATCGGGTCACCGACCCACGTGAGTGCGTGAATTAGCTGCGTTCGCATGGGAAAGGAGTGTTCCCGACCGACCAGAGGTTGCCCCATTTGGGTACTTCTCTCTTCCGCGGAGTGCTACTTCGCAACCATAGCCGCTGGGGCGTAGGCCGTAGTACTCGGGTCAAGATGGTTGCCGCTCGGGAGAGACCTCGTGGCTGGTCAGGTCACCGACCCACGTGAGTGCGCCTGACTAAAAGCGACCCGCACGAGGGTGCCAACGGGCAGCCCCCGAGCATCGCATGGCGACCGGGTGCTCGGAAAAAAGGTAAAGACGGTGCAAGGGACAAGAAAAGAGCTTAGGGATAGAATCGCCTTAACTTTTCTATGTTCCATGCGTTGGAGAGGACGTGGCCGTCCGCGTCCTTGAGCCGGAAGGTACCGGGTCGGAGAACCTCCACGACGGTGAAGGGGCCTTCCCAGGGCGGCGAGAGCTTGTGCTTGTCTTTGTTGGCCTGAACCCAGCGCAGGACCAGGTCGCCAACGTTCAAGGATCGCTCTCGAACCTGACGATCATGGTAGCGCCGTAGTGTCTGTTGATACCTAGCTAGCCGACCGTAGAATGGCCACATCGCGCGCTTCGACGAGCTGGTCGATGGTGTCTTGTTGCGAGACGAGCCCCTGAGCCTCATCGAAGGCTTGTAACATTGGGGATATTTGTATTCCGTGTCGGTTGGCAAGCAACCGACCGAACACCATGAATAACGGTGTAAACCCGGTCGCCCGAGTTGGTGTGGTTCGTAGGCTCCAGAGGACGGAGGGTAGCTCGGCCACCCATCGCCCCGCGAATTGCTTCAGCCGACTGAAGTCCTTGGTTTGAGACCTTGGAGGATCATGTCGTTCGCGCGTTCGGCCTGACCGTTCGTCCGCGGATGGGCTACGGCTGCCCAATCGACGCGGATGTTGAAGTCGTCGCAAAACTCGAGGAATTCCTTCCCCGTGAACTGCGTCCCGTTGTCGGTGATGATGGAGTTCGGGACTCCGAACCGAAAGACAATGTCGCGGAAGAAGGTGGCCGCCTGCACCGACGTGATGCTTACGACCGGCTTAGCCTCTATCCACTTGGTGAACTTGTCCACAGCGACAAGGTGGTGGGTAAAGCCCCCGGGCGCCTTTTTGAAGGGCCTGACCAGATCGAGTCCCCAGACCACAAATTGCTATGTGATGGGGATCGTCTGTAAGGCCTGAGCCAGAAGATGTGTTAGCCGGGTGAAGAACTGGCATCCTTCGCAGGTGCGTACGATATGCTCGGCGTCGGATACGGCGGTCGGCCAGTAGAAGCCTTGTCGGAAGGCTTTTCCTACCAGGGACCGAGGCGCAGCATGGTGGCCGCAGACACCACCATAGATATCGAGCAGCAGCTGCTTCCCTTGGTCGGCCAGGACGCACCTCTGGAGGACTCCAGAGGGACTCCTTTTGTATAGGTCTGACCCTACCAGGACGAAAGATTTTGCCCGACGAGCGAGGCGCCGGGCCTCGGTTGTGTCGGTTGAGGCGACCCGCCGGTCAAAGCGATCGATAAAGGGTCTCCTCCAGTCGGATTCGGTTGTCAGCACGTCGCGGCCCGACCCGGGCGGCTCTTCACCCGACCGCCTAGAGATCGGAGCAGTCGCTCCCGATAGGTCGGGAGGCCGCTCGGCGCTGGGTCCATCTGGATGGAAGGCTGCGGAAGGTCGTGGGCGAAAATCGGTAGCGGTGACCCTCTCTTGAGGCGAGATTGGCGGTGGTCGGCCTCACCGTTGTAGCGTTGTAGCTATGGTGAAGTTCGAAACCTTTGAACCGTTCTTGAGCATGCGTGCTTCTCGACGATGCGTGGCCATGCAGGCGTCTCGGGGCTCGCAGCCTTCATGACTGGTCGACGACAAGCTTGGAGTCCCGTGGGCGTAGAGTCGGTGGCGCCGAGGTCGGCAATGATCCGAGGCCGTTAGCGAGAGCCTCGTACTCGGCGGCGTTGTTGGTTGCGTCGAGCATGTGACCGAATGGCATCTGGAGCTTGTTCCGTCGCGGGCGACGATGATGACTCAGCGCCGCGCCTGCCGTTCTTGGTGTAGGACCCGTCGAAGTACATCGTCCAAGATTCGGGTCTTGAGCACGGTGGCGCTGAGCCGGTCCACTCGGCGAAGTCGGCGGGCTCTGCGACTTGATCGTCGTTCGGAAGCGTCACGATATGTCATGACCGTTGAGCTCGAGTGCCCACTTGGCTATCCTTCCTGAGGCGTCGCGATTGTGGATGATCTCGCCGAGTGGCGAAGTGGTCACCACGATGACGGGGTGCTGGTCGAAGTAATGGACCAGCTTCCTCTTCGCGATGAGCACCGCGTAGAGCAGCTTCTGCACCTGCGGGTACCAAGCCTTGGACTCGGAAAGCACCTCGCTGATGAAGTAGACTGGCCGTTGTACCTTGAGCTCGCGGCCTTCTTCCGCCCGTTCCACCACAAGGGCCGCACTGACGACTTGGGTCGTGGAGGCGATGTGGAGGAGTAGCGGTTCGCCTAGTGCCGGGGCGACTAGGACTGGAGGTGAGGTCAGGAAGGCCTTCAAGCGGGTGAGGGCCTCCTGAGCCTCCTGGGTGCAGCTGAAGTGGTCGAATTTCTTGAGCAGTCTGTAGAGCGGCATCCCGCGCTCACCGAGGCGAGACACGAAACGGCTCAAGGCCGCAAGGCATCCTGTCAGCTTTTGAACTCCCTTTAGATTGCCAGTCGGGCCCATCCTTGTGATCGCCGAGATCTTCTCCTGATTGGCCTCGATGCCACGCTCAGAGACGATGAAGCCGAGAAGCTTTCCCTTGGGAACCCCGAAGATGCACTTGTCGGGGTTGAGCTTTAGGCGGAACCGTCGAAGGTTCGCAAAGGTTTATCCTAGGTCGGCGATGAGGTCATCGGACTTCCTAGTTTTCACGACGATGTCGTCGACGTATGCTTCGATGTTACGGTCGATCTGGTCGTTGAAACACGTTTGCATGCAGCGATGGTATGTAGCACCCGCATTTTTCAGACCAAACGGCATTGTTACGCAGCAAAAGGAGCCAAAAGGGGTGATGAAAGAAGTTGCGGGTTGGTCGGACTCCTTCATCGCTATCTAGTGATAGCCTGAGTAGGCATCCAGAAAGGACAGGGTTTCGCACCCTGCAGTGGAGTCAACGACTTGGACGATGCGGGGCAAGGGGAACGGGTCCTTGGGACATTCCTTGTTCAGACTTGTGTAGTCAACGCACATTCTCCATTGCCCATTCTTCTTTTCTACGAGTACAGGGTTGGCGAGCCACTCGGGTGGCGCACTTCTTTTACAAACCCTGCGGCCAAAAGCAGCGATCTCCTCCCCTATGATTCTGCGCTGCTCTTCGTCGAAGCGGCGTAGGTGTTGGGCGACTGGCCTCGAGCCTGGTCGGATGCTCAAGGAGTGCTCGGTGACCTCCCTCGGGATTCTGGCATGTAGGAGGATCTCCATGCGAAGACGTCGTTGTTGGCGCTAAGGAAGTCGACGAGCACGCTTTCCTATTTGGCGGGGAGCGTGGCTCCGACCCGCACGGTCTTGGTCAGATCCTCGGGATCGACCGCGACTTTCTTCGTATCCTCGGCGGACTTGAAGGACCCTGCCCCCGACTTGCTAGATTCGGGGGTGGACTCGGAGGCTTCCCTCCAGAGGTCGGCGAGCTCGGTGGAGGCGATGACCGCCGACGCTAGCTCGCAACTGCTTAGCTCGCAGTTGTAAGCAAGCTAGAAAGACGAGGCCATGGTGATGACTCCTCGCGGGCCAGGCATCTTCAGCTTGAGATAGGTGTAGCTGGGGACCGCCATGAACTTGGCATAGCACGGCCTCCCAGGATGGCGTGGTAGGATCCGGGGAAATCCACGACCTCAAAGGTGAGGGTCTCGGTGCGGAAATTTTCCGGTCCTCCAAAAGTGACGGGCAGATCGACTGCCCGGCGGGGTGGGCTCTTGGCACAGGATGACGCCGTGGAAAGGTGCCTTGCTCGGTCGGAGACTCGAGCGGGGGATCCTCATGGCGTCGAGTGTCTCAACATAAAAGATGTTGAGACCACTGCCGCCATCCATAAGCACTTTCGTGAGGCGCTTCTTCCCCACGATGGGGTCGACCACCAATGGATATCTCCCGGGCTGCGGGACGTGGTCGGGGTGGTCAGTCCGATCGAAAGTGATCGGGGACTCCGACCACCGAAGGAATTGGGGGACGGCTAGAGTTGCGGTGTGGACTTCGCGGAAGGCGAGCTTAAGCCGCGCTGAGTCGGTGTAGCGCCGATCGCAAAGATCATGAGGCGTCGTCGGGTCAGGGGAACTCGGCGTCGCCCTTTTCTCCTCGGCCCGTGGGGCCGGGGCTTGCTTCTTTCCTTTGCCCCGTGGCGTCGTGGGGGTGCCGGAGAGGAAGCGTCTCAGGACCTCGTAGTCTCGGTACTTGTGACTGACGGGGAACCCGTGGTGTGGACACGGGCTATCCATCAGCTTCACAAAATGGTCAGGCGCGACGGTCGGGCGCGCTCTTTAGCAGCGAGCGATCGGCGATCGCGACCACCTGGACCTCGCGGACCTGTTTCCCGTGCCGCTTCCGCTTGTCGGAGCGGTCGGGAGGGGACCCGGCTCGGGGGCCAGGCTCTTGCTTGGCCTTTCCTCCTTCGAAAATGGCCCCCACAGCCTCCTCGCCGGAGGCATGGTTGGTGGCGATGTCCAGAAGCTCCTTGGTGGTTCTGGGCTTAACGCAGCCCAGTTTGTGCACCAAGGCCTTGCAGGAGGTGCTGTACATGAACGCCCCCACGACATCGGCATCAGAGATGTCGGGCAGCTCATTGCACTGACGGGAGAAACGCCGGATGTAATCCCAGAGAGTTTCTCCCGGCTGCTGCTTGCAGCTCTTCAGGTCCCAGGAGTTTCCGGGGCGCTTGTAAGTGCATTGGAAGTTGCCGACGAAGAGGCTCTTCAAGTCGGCCTAGTTCCTGATGGTCTTTGCGGGCAGGTACTCGAGCCAGGCTCGATCCGAGTCCGCGAGATAGATGGGGAGGTATTGGATGATGAAGAGATCATCCGCAGCTCCTCCCGCCCGCATGCTGGCGGTAATCTTCGGCCCGAACATCGGGTTCGTGGTCCCAGTGTATTTGGCTATGTTGGTAGGTGCCCTAAATCTGGTAAGGAAATCCGCATGGCGGATCCCCTGACAGAAAGCCCATGGCCCTGGGCCGTCGGGACTGGGGCCGCGGTTGTCGCGGCATTGCTGTCACGACCCGCGACCGGCCGCTTGCCGTCCACCGCTTTCCTCCGTGCCTCGAGGGTGGCACGGACGTCGTCAATCATCGCCAAAGCGGCGCGCCGGGCGGCGCGAGGCTGGGGTTGTTCGTGGCGCGCCGCCTTTGCCGGACCATCCGGCTCCGGCGGCCAGTCTTGGTCCGCGACCGAGGTGGCGCCCGAGTGATGAGCGGAGGCTGCATGTCTTGACAATGGCACATTCCACCAGCCCCCGGAGGTTCTAGTACGTGGCCTTGGCCTCTGGGTCGGCCGACTCAGGAAGGCCGCGGAGCGAAGATAGCACCGCGCCACGTTTTGGCTTGCGTGGGGGAAGAACCGAGGGCCATCAGACTCCTCCACCAGCCGGTGGTGTACCTGATGTGCTCGTCCCTGCGCACCATCGAGCACAAGCGGGGGCTCGGGCTGATCTCGCTCCAGGTTGGCCTAGAGCTCGTCGAGCTCGGCCTTGAACCTCGGCTCGTCGCTATTCTTTGTTGAAGCTTCTGGCGGGCGGGCTTTGGCGCGCCAGGCGCTTCGTCTTGATATTCTCTTCTGCGCGCACAGTGCGCTGGATGAGGGCCCCCGTAGCCGCGGGGTTACGGTCAGGTCGACCGTGCCCGCCATGTTGCACTCGCGAGAGTGCCGTCTGCGGGCAGCGTGCTCCATGTCGGAGCTGGAATCGTAGCTGGAAGAGTCTTCCAGCAAGTCGTGAATAGAGGCCGGCATATAGCCGGCCATTGCCACAATTTGTGAGCCTACGGGAGGTGATGCGGTCATCATCCCGAGTTCGCGGGTGCCGCTCCCAGGGAGGGCGGCGCTCATGAGCTCGACCTTGGGGCTGTAGGGGCTCAAGCCGAGGTGGCGGTCATGAAGCGGAATCGAGGCTCTAGCGCGCGCCGGTCCTCAGAGGTGATGGGAATGAGTGCGAGCTCTCCCGCCGAGGTGGTGATGAAGTCGAGGGAGCCGAAACGGATCCGGCTCCTCGACGCAGACACGCCGTCGTGGGTGAAGAAAGCCATCAGGGAGATAGGCGGGAATCCGGAGATGTCGATGAAGACGCGCGAAGGCCCCTACCTGGCGCGCCAACTGTCGGTGTTTCGAGCACCGGCAAGTAAATTTGTAAGTCTAAGGGGCCATGCGTTCCCACTCCCTGAATGGTTAGACTTAAAAGTCCAAGGTGTATACTGGTTCGGGCCGAATGTCCCTACTCCAGTTCGTGTGGCGATGTTGTATTGCTTTTGGTGCAGATGACTGCACAGCGATTACAAGTGAGGGCTGAGGACTTGAACACAAGAGTGTTTCTTGTTGTCCCCTTGTGCATGTCCTCTAAGTCCCCCTTTCCGGAGGGCCCTGCCCCCCTTTATATAAGCGGGAGGGGCAGGTTACATCGAGAATTGGGAGAAGGAAGGACAGAAGGAGAAACCTAGACTAGGAGCCTTAGTCCTTCGCTTTGGTGATTGGTCGCCGTCCGGCCTCGCCCACACCGGGTTTGGTAAACTTCTTCGAGCAATGCGTTATTTGTTTCCTTGAAACAACGCGACCGCCCTCTGGGAACTGTCAGTCTTGATGTTGCGGCGTAGCCCTGCTTGCCGCCGAGAAAGCGCGTCCCCATACTTCGTGTGACTGGACGATGGGACTGGAGCTTTGACTTGGGCAACCCTCATGCTGCCTCGGGAAGGGGCCACCTGCCCTGCACGGTCGCTTCGAACGATCCTGTCCGTGGGGCACGTGGCTCTCGGCGAAGGTTGCCTCAGCTTGGTCGGGGCTCGGGGGAGCCCGACCTATGACGGGGATCGGTGTCCCACTTGGTCGGGATTGCTTGCCTTGATTTGGTCGGGGACGAGCGTCCTTTTGCGGCCCCGCAGGTCCCTTGGTCGGAGTTGGGCCCGGGGACGGCTTGTCAGGTCGGAGCTGGGCTTGATGCGGAATGCTTGCCATCTTGGGCCGTTGGGGTACCCCTGGTATGAGTATTCGTCAATGGTATATGTTCCTATTCCACCCCCTAAGCGGACTGCAATGGGCCCTCTCCGCAAGTCTGGGATATACGTTGGTTATGAAAGTGCATCCATAATCAGGTATTTGGAACCCATGACTGGAGACTTGCATACAGCCCGATTCACTGATTGAATATTTGACGATGATCGTTTTCGTCATTAGGGGGAGGAAATCAACCTTTGGATGAAAAATGTCGGAAAATCATATGGCATTCCACTGGGATCCCCACGCATGACCCCCGCACTAATGAAGCAAATCAAGAAGTCCGGAAGATAATTGATTTGCAGAATTTAGCAAATGAACTGCCTGATCATTTTTGTGATCTGAAGGGCGTGGTTAAGTCGCATGTACCCGCAAGAAATGCACCAGAGAGGGTGAAAATACCAAAGAAAACAGAAGGTATCCCTCATCCTGTTTAGAGGCCTCAAAGAAAAAGAACAGGAAATCTGGCTCCTCAAACCCAAAGTACCCGGAGACGTCCGGAGAAAACTGGGCAAGAGGACTTACCACAACCAATCACGAAAATACCCTAAGGAAAGAAGGGGAGCCAGTTGAGACCTGGCACTGAAAAGAAGCCAACGGAAAAGGCAATTTCAGACTTGAATCTTCCAATGCAGGAAGCCGTCGGAAATAATGTGTGCGCACACATAGGCGATGAAAAGCTAAAGGAACTTGCTCCTGCGATAGGGAATAGCAACGAAGAGCAAGTAGAAGTGCATGAAGCACCCCATGAAGAAATGGCCATAAACTTTGTAATAACAGGAGAATCCCTTAATAGAGCAACAGCCAACGTTGATGCATACTTTGCAAAGAAGATTGCCTCGATCATTGATCATGATCCCGAGCCTGCATCTCTCGCAGAGTGCAAGAAAAGGCTAGATTGGGAAGAATGGAAGAAGGCAATCACTGCAGAGTTAGTCTCTCGAACAAGAGAGAGGTGTTTGAGCCGTATGCCGCACACCTCCCCATATAAACCCCATGAGGTCACAAATGGGTCTTTGTTGGAAGAGGAATGAAAACAACGAAGTTGTAAGGTACAAGGCAAGGCTTGTAGCTCAAGGTTTCAATCAACGTCCTGGAGTTGATTATGAAGAAACCTATTCTCCGGTCATGGGAGGAATTATCTTTAGATATTTGATCTCAATGGCAGTCAACTTGAAGTTAAGAATGAAGCTAATGGATGTAGTCACAGCATATTTGTATGGAAACTTGGATTCAGAGATATACATGAAGGTATCGGAAGGTATTCCTATCCCGAACCAAGACGGAGCAAATAGAAACCTGTACAGTGTGAAATTGGAGAAATCACTGTATGGGCTAAAACAGTTAGGAAGAATGTGGTATAATCGCTTGAGCGACTTTCTCTGCAAGAAAGGCTACACAAACAGCGAAGATTGTCCATGTGTGTTTATACAGCGATCCTCGAATGGATTCTGTATAATCTCCGTCTATGTAGATGACTTGAACATCATTGGGACGGATGAAGAAATTGAAGAAGCATGCTCATACTTGAAGTTTGAGTTTGAAATGAAGGATTTGGGTAAAACCAAGTTTTGTTTAGACTTGCAGCTTGAGCATGTCCAAGGAGGAATCTTGGTACATCAATCAACCTACACGCAGAAAGTGTTGGAAAGATTTGGCTTTGAAAAGGTATATCCTGCAAAGACTCCAATGGTCGGAAGGTCACTCCAAACAGAACTAGACCCATACAGACCTAGAGAAGAGGGGGAGGAAGTCCTAAGAGCAGAATTCCCATATCGAGTGCGATTCGGCGCTCATGTACCTTCTGAATAGCACTAGGCGGACATTGCGTTATTTGTGAATTTGCTAGCCGATGCGATCTGAGAACCCACCAAAAGGCATTGGAAAGGGGTCAAGGACATCTTCCGTTACCTCCAAGGAAGTAAAGATCTCGGTTTGTTCTTCATAAGAAACAATGAACTGAATTTGGTTGGCTACGCCGATGCTGGGTATTTGTCAAACCCGCATACTGGTAAGTCCCAAACTGGCTATGTTTTCCTATGTGGAGGAACAACAGTTTCCTGGAAGTCGTCTAAGCAAACCCTTGTCTCGACGTCGATAAACCACTCGGAAATCATCGCTTTGTATGAAGCATCTCGTGAATGTGCATGGCTGCGAAGAATGGTTCACCACATCCAGAAGTCATGTGGCTTGAACATTGAGCAAACTCCCACGATCATCTATGAAGATAATGCAGCTTGTGTTGCCCAAGCACAGATGGATTATGTGAAGAGCAATCTCACGAAGCATATCAACCCCAAGTTCTTCTATGCTCACAAATTGCATAAGATGAACGAGATCAAGATATTGCATACTAAGTCATGTGAAAATCTCGCAGATTTGTTCACTAAATCACTCCCAGCATCTACCTTTGAAAGGTGCGTAAAAGGGATTGGGATGATGAGGCTTAGAGAAGTGCAGATTTCAGGAGGAGATATTTCACATACTCCCACATAAATCTCGAATATGAATTTTGAGTACCCAACATGAATCTCGAAGATTATCGGTTGAAGTTTGGGTGAATTGTACTCTTTTTCCTTAGCAAGTTTTTCATGAAGTTTTCTTGCATAAGGTTTTAACGAGGCAATTCGTGCAACACGGTAAGCGTATGCTATGTACTCTTTTTTTAAGTATTTTTCCCACTGGGTTTTTCTGGAGTTTTAATGAGGCATATGCATCTCGCGGCAAAGGGCCCAAGGGGGAGTGTTGGGAAACCACGTGGCCCGAAGAAAGCCCACGATGGTCCCTTAACCGAAACCCTAGGCGACTACTATATAAGGAGGAGGGGGGTCCCCCTTTGTACAAGCAATCAGAATAGCAATAAAGAATTCCGTCGCCGTTCTCCCTATACTGTGTCTCTCTTTCTCTCTCTGTTCTCCACCTCAGATCTGTTCAGGAACCCCGGACTATTCGATAGCGAGGTTCCTTAACAATATAAACCTAGTAGTAGTCATAGATAACCTAAACAACCAAATTAAAAGCCACAAACTAAATCATCCAAAGCAAGAGGTGCACGATAGGATTACAGACTAGGTTATTCAATAGCACTAGATTCTTATATAGGGTAAGGATTTGAGGGTCTTAAAAAGTTTGAGAGGTTGTGAGAGAGTAACAATCTCTTGTACTTTCTTGAGACCGTGCTTAAAAAATTTGTGGCCGCCTTCGTCAAAACTTTCAATCTCATCGTGGTTACTTCAACGTTGTTATTTTAGTTCTCTATACGAGATTCATCTTCTTAGTTCTTGAGACCGTGTACGTTCGTGTCTTATCTTGTAAAACTTTAATCCGATTTGAATGTTGTTGCGCATAAGAAATAGTATAAGAGTATAACACGTATATGTGTTTTACATATAACGGTAATCTGATGATTGCAAGGATCTATGCTAATACTTGGAGCTAGCTAGATTATGTTCCATGTAAAGCCGCAAATGCTCGGTGGAAAAAAAAAGTAGCGAGAGACCGGATAAGCAAAGTATGCAAGCGTGGTATGGTGTAGCCATTCTTTTTATGGTGCAGCGCAGGTGCAGTCGTCCAGAGCTAGTTTACTGTCAGACCTCGGACCAGGTCAGTTGGTCCACCGTGCTATAGCCTGAAAACACCTGATCTACCGGGTTTAGGTCTGGTCTTTTGATTCCAGGTCTCATGTCATGGTCCGGGTAACCTGAGACCGGGCTCCGTCACTGATATAGCATGGTGGTAGATCATAGTCAGTTGGCCGTCATCATCGTCGTTCGTGGTTCGTGGGAGGAGCAACGACACCTGAATTATTCACGCAAGTGGCCTCATAAACCTTATATTTTGCAAATCTGGCTTTCATACCACGTTTTTTTTTGGCCCCGCAGGATGCGCTCGCCTCCGACGCCATGGCAGCGTGGCACCGAGAGGGCCTCTCGCGCCAGGTATCCGCAGAAAGGGCCTGCGCCCGATCAACTCCACCATCACGTCACCTGTCCTGTCCGCCCTATCGCCGCTCGGATCCTGCAGCCGGGGCAACATCCTGCGCTAAGTGTGCACGGAAGCCACGTTTAGCGCACCCCAGGCGCGAGAACTTGGCTCCCTCCGTGCTCAGCCGAAATGCCGCGCTAGCACCTCCTTCTACACTAGGAGACCACGGCATATGGCACTTATCACCCGTCGGATCTCGTGTCCAGGAAAAGGGATATTTTTGCAATTTAGTTTGTGCGGAGGCTATTTTATGGAAAAAAAACATGTAAGAGGTTACTACAGTAAAAATTCATGACGCCTTTACCCATTTCCGATGATATATATATGTTGGAATTAATCTTAGGCTAACTACCCAGCTAACGAATTCCGACTTTTAAGGGATGAGATCCCGTCTCTTGCACCCTGATCGGAGTCACCAACGGATTTTTGGTTGTGGTCCCGAGTTGTTAGCGCACACATTAAAAGGGGAGGGCCTGCGTCTAATGCAACAAGAGTTTTTGATCATTGGAAAAGCCCAGTCCCGAGATTTTCTGATCAAAAGGTGCGCTAAGCAACCGAAGATCATCTACCTTCATCGCTGTTTTCTTCTTAGGTGGCTAGTGCGGCGACGGCTTCCTCCTTCTACGTCACCGTCGACGATCACTGCTTCCACCTCTCTATCACCACCGATCCATTTCTAATGGCTTCACCGAACGGTACATTTCTTCCGCATTTTGGTGTTCAAATTTTGGCTATTGATTAATGTTGTTTAATGGCTTAAGAACCCTAAGTTTATGCTAACATTTGGTATCAGAGCAGTCAATAGCTTTTCTTGAACCGATTAGTTCTTTTGACCTTGTTTCGGTTGGGTGGTGATTAACTCCAGAGTTATGTGTTTTTGGTTTCGGTTTAAGCATTAAGAAGGAGATGAGTTTCGGAAAACCCTAAGAACCAAAATCCCCAATTGAATCTTGATGAACCCGAACCCTAATCCCCAAATCAAGCAAAACCTAATGTCTAAAGAAGGGGTTTCGGGCTTACCTTTGGCGCTCTCGCCGGTACCGCCGCGCTCCGGTTTGTCGCCGCTTCCGAGCGCCGTTGGCTGCCTTTAGCCGCGCCGGGTCTTGGCCTCACGTCTTTTACGTGCGCCGGGGAGCCGCGCGCCTTAGCCCGCCGGTCGCCTCGCCTCCGTTTCGTCGAAGCCCCGTGAGGCCTCCGCTCCACCGCGTGTGCTCGCCATCGCCTCGCCTCCGCTTCACCGGCCTTTGCGCGCCGTCGCCTCTCTCGCTCACTTCGCCTGCGCTGCGTGGTTTTCGGGGAGACGGAAGCGAATGGATTAGGTTTTCCCTTCGCTGAGCGTTTTTGTTGCGGCTTGATTCCATCTGAGTCGTCCGTCGCCTCGGATCCGTCGGCCGTCGCCTCGCCTCCTGCGCAGGCTGCCGCTTCGCTTCTCACGCGTGGGCCGCCGCCTTGTCTCCCGCGCGGGACACGCGTGCGTCGCTGGCGCGGTAGCGTCGTTCTTCGGGCCGTCGCGCGTGCGTTCGCTTGGGCCGCCGTGCGATTTTTTGCTTGGGCCGCGCATCGCTTCGCTAGGCCGCGGGCGTGGGCTCAGCGTCCGAATGGGCCGTTGTGCTTTGGGCCGAAATGTTTAAATTTTGGGCTTCTTTAATTTACAGTATTTTCTTATGTATTTAAATGCTGTTTTCTTTTATGAATTGATGTTTTGGGTATTTTGAACAAAAATTAGACTTTTGTGGGATTAATTTTATTAACAGCATTTTCTCAGAATTTAAATGCTGATTATTCTTTTAATATGATGATTGGACTATTTTAAGAGTGTAAATTGCTGGATAAAATATTTAATTAAGTTGTCTCTAATTAAGATGGAACCAACGAGAAATCTTGATTAGAGATTTAATAATGTTTTGGGATTAATTTTATGATCATGATTATATTTTGATCAAAGTTGATTATATTCATGAGTCATACCCATTTAAATTAAAAGTTAAGTTCTTTTCATATTCTGCCCAACGGTGATTATGAATTAAAACTGTCATTAGCATATTATTAACCAGACCAACGTAGGGTTAATTTTATGCCAGACATTAAAATTGCTTACTAATATTTTTATATATTTTATTCAGCTATGACCACTACAAACATTGCCAGTACCTTAAATAGAATGGAATAGCTTTCTGGTAATAACTTCCCCTCCTGGAAGGAAAAACTGCTCATAACTCTTGGAATAATGGATTTGGACCTTGCACTTCGTGAGGCTGCTCCCACTCCTCCTACTGCTGATGATGAGAACTACTCTGAGTTAAAGAAGTCCTATGAAACTGCAGCAGAGAAATGGGAGCGGTCTAACCACATGTCCTTGATGATAATGAAGAGCACAATATCAGTAGGAATTAGGGGAGCAATCCCCGACTCCGAAGATGCTAAGATGTATCGGCTTGATGAGGAGCAATTCAAAGGCTCCTCAAAAGTCTATGCTAGTACATTAATCATGAAAATGCTCACTTCCAAGTATGAGGGACAGGGCAGTGTCAGGGAGCATATCATGATGATGATCGATATGGCTTCTAAGCTTAAAGGAATGGGCATGGCTATTTCAGAAGGCTTTTTGGTTCATTTCATAATGACTTCTTTACCTTATGAGTTTGGTCCTTTTAAGATCAATTACAATACTCAAAAGGAGAAGTGGACCATGAGCGAATTAATTGCCATGTGCGTTCGGGAGGAGGAAAGGCGAAGGCCGATAAGAAGGACGTTGTCCACCTTGTTGGCAATAAGAAGAAAATTCGGGAAGACCACAAGTCCAAGAAGAAACTCAATTTCTCTCCCAAAACTGAGTCAAATAAGGTGAAGCATAAAGGAAAAGCTCTGCAACACCCTCTTCATCCAACGGTGTCGTATGTAAACCTCGCAAGAAAGATGGGCATATTCAGAAAAATTGCCCAGGATTTCTGAAGTGGCTCGCGAAGAAGGGTAATGATGAAATCACCTTTATTGAGGAATCTCTTTATGCTGATTTTTCTCCTAATTCTTGGTGGATTGACTCAGGTGCCTCTATACATGTTTCAAATTCTTTACAGGGATTCCTTTCCGTGAAGATGCTAAGAAAGGGGGAGCGAAGCCTTAGAGTCGCTAATGGGAAGGAGGCTGAAGTTGAAGCCATTGGGACCTTACCATTAGTATTAGAAAAAGGCTTTGTACTTCATCTAAATAATGTTCTTTTTGTTCCTAGTTTGAGAAGGAACCTTATTTCAGTTTCTTTATTAGATGATGAAGGTTTTTATTGCAAGTTTGGGAACGGCCAATGCATAATAAAGTTTAATTCTAATGATGTTGGTCTTGCTCTCAAACAAGACAAGCTTTATGTTCTTTCCCTTAAAGAATCGCCTGTGTTAATGAATGTATGTGATGGCACAAATAAGCGTAAAAGAATTGATGATGAGACTTCATCGAAATTGTGGCATTGTCGGTTAGGCCACATTTCGAAGGGGAGAATAGAACGTCTCATTAAGGAAGAGATACTCCACCCGCTTGATTTCTCAGACTCAGACCCTTGCATTGATTGCATTAAGGGTAAATACGTAAAACAAATTAAGAAAGGAGCTACCCGAAGCACAGGGATATTAGAATTAATCCACACTGATATTTGTGGACCTTTTCCTGACATCAGTGGATGGTTTTGATTCTTTCATTACATTCACTGATGATTATTCCCGTTATGGTTATATTTTCCCATTCGTGATCGGTCTGAATCGCTCGATAAATTTAAAATATTTAAGGCTGAAATAGAAAATCAGCACAATCTAAAGATTAAAGTGGTACGATCAGATCGAGGAGGAGAATATTATGGTAGACATGCTCCTTATAGACAAATTCCTGGTCCCTTTGCTAAATATCTTCAAGAAAATGGCATAGTAGCTCAATACTCAACTCCTGGTGAACCTCAGCAAAATGGTGTAGCTAAAAGAAGAAATCGCACACTTATGGATATGGTGCGAAGCATGCTCACTATTCCGGTTTACAATAACCTTATGGATGGAAGCATTAAAAACAGCTGCCCACATACTTAATTGGGTTCCTAGCAAATCAGTCCCTAAGACACCTTATAAAATCTGGACTGGCAGAAAACCGAGCTTAAAATACTTACGAGTGTGGGGCTGTCCTGCTGAAGCTAAAGTCTTTAACCCACATATTGGGAAATTAGACTCTAAAACAGTGAGCTGCCATTGTATCGGATACCCTGATAGATCTAACGGATACCGATTTTACTGTCCAGATCGTCATACTAAATTTGTAGAAACTAGACATGCTGTGTTTATGGAGAATGGTCAAATAAGTGGGAGCTCAAAGGCCAGAAATATAGATCTTGAGGAAATTCGGGCTTATGTTCCATCACCGATAATCCAAGAGACTTTTATTAATGTGCCGCAAATCACGACACCTCTAAGTGATAACCCTGGTGTAGTAACCTTGACTAATGATTAGGATTAGTAATATTGCTCCTGATGATGAACCTACATCAGCAATTAATGAAGAACTTCAACAACCATCTGTGGTAACTAATGAAACCCCAAGAAGATCACAGCGGGTTAGAAGATCAGCCATTCCAAGTGACTATGTCGTGTACATGAATGAAGATGTTAACGATATAGGGAAGGTGGATGATCCCATCTCATTTAAAGAAGCCATAAGTAATAAAGATTCAGACAAATGGTTAGAGGCCATGGAGGATGAATTGAAATCTATGAGCATTAATGATGTCTGGGATTTAGTAGACATACCTGATGGAGTCAAAGTAATAAGCTGTAAGCGGGTCTATAAAACTAAGCATGACTCCAAGGGAAACGTTGAAAAATTCAAAGCTAGGCTTGTAGCTAAAGGTTTTACACAGAGAGAGGGGATTGACTATGTTGATACCTTCTCTCCTGTGTCTAAGAAAGACTCATTAAGAATTGTCATGGCACTTGTCGCTCATTATGATTTGGAGCTACATCAGATGGATGTAAAAATTGCATTCCTTAACGGTGACTTGCATGAAAAAGTTTACATGGCTCAACCGGAAGGTTTTGTCGTGGAAGGCAAGGAACAAATGGGATGTTACCTTAAGAAATCCATCTTTGGACTAAAACAAGCGTCCAGACAGTGGTACTTTAAGTTTGATGAAGTAATAAGGAAATTTGGCTTTAGGGAAAATGAGGTGGATAATTGTATCTACATTAAGACTAAAGAGAGCAAATTCATTATTTTAGTGCTCTATGTGGATGATATCTTATTGGCTAGCAGCGATAAGAATATGCTGTATGAAACCAAGAGATTTCTATCCTCTAATTTTGACATGAAGGATCTTGGTGATGCTTCTTATGTTCTGGGCATAGAAATACACCGAAACAGGTCCAAAGGTGTATTAGGATTATCACAAAGGTCATACATTGACAAAGTGCTTAAGAGATATAATATGCATAAGCGTTTCGCTTTCGCTTTGCCCCAATTGTTAAGGGCGATAAGTTTGGTTTATTCCAAAGTCCAAGGAATCAATTAGAAATTGATCAAATGAAGTCGATTCCTTACGCTTCAGCTGTCGGAAGCATTATGTATGCTCAAGTATGTACTCGCCCTGACTTAGCTTTTGTAACCGGAATGCTTGGCAGATATCAATCTAATCCAGGTTTGGACCACTGGTGAGCTGTTAAGAAAGTCTTGCGTTATTTGCAGGGCACTAAGGATTACATGCTCACATATAAGAAGTCTGATGACCTTGAGATTATGGGTTATTCAGACGCTGACTTCGCAGGATGTGTTGACTCTAAGAAATCCACGTCAGGTTATGTCTTCACTCTTGCGGGAGGAGCCATTTCGTGGAAAAGCTCCAAACAAACCCTTACGGCATCTTCAACGATGCAAGCTGAGTTTGTGGCATCTTATGAGGCTACGGGACAGGCTGTATGGCTTAAGAATTTTATTCCCGGACTAATGGTGGTTGACAGCATATCAAAACCACTTACGATATTCGCGATAATTTAGCGCGATTTTCTATTCGAGTAACAACAAGTCAAGTGGTGCTGCCAAGCATATTGACATTAAGTATCATGTTGTGAAAGATAGAATCCAGGATCAAACTATTAATGTTAAGCATATAAGCACTAAGTCTATGCTTGAGGATCCGCTCACTAAAGGCTTATCACCCAGTATCTTTCGAGAACATATTGCTAGGATGGGTTTATTGGAAAGCCTATGATTCTGAATTAATTATGATAAGAATTCAGAATCTGATCCTAGAAAATTAGGACCATAAGAAAATAAACCGACTCCCGTTAAGTTTAAGTGGCTATCCTATCGAGATGGAATAGTATACTATAGATGATGGGGTTTCAGTGGCATTAATTGACTGCTGTAAACGCATTATCTTGGTGTGCTGTTTTGTTAAGTGTGGACTTATGTTAGCCTTACGATTAAGTGGAAGAATGTTGGAATTAATCTTGGGCTAACTACCCAGTTAACGAATTCCGACTTTTAAGGGATGAGATCCCGTCTCTTGCGCCCTGATCAGAGGCACCAACGGATTTTTGGTTGTGGTCCCGAGTTGTTAGCGCACACATTAAAAGGGGAGGGCCTGCGTCTAATGCAACCAGAGTTTTTGATCATTGGAAAAGCCCAGTCCCGAGATTTTCCGATCAAAAGGTGCGCTAAGCAACCCGAAGATCATCTACCTTCTACTGCTGTTTTCTTCTTCCGGTGGCTAGTGCGGCGACGGCTTCCTCCTTCTACGTCACCGTCGGCGATCACTGCTTCTACCTCTCTATCATCACCGATCCATTTCTAATGGCTTCACCGAACGGTACATTTCTTTCGCATTTTGGTGTTCAAATGATTAATGTTGTTTAATGGCTTAAAAACCCTAAGTTTATGCTAACAATATAAACAACACACGATCAAAGTGATCGAATGCATGCTCAGAACTCAGACGAGGATCATTAGCATCTGAGCCGTCCATTAACTACCTTTCCCATTTGACTATGGACATAAATGTACTGCATGCACGTATACAGTGGTGCGCGTATGCTAGCTAACAGCGTGCATGTACGTACGCTACAACTCTGATCAGAGCTGGGTCTATGTATATGTAGCTGCAGTACGTTGTAAACCTGTAATGATGTAATCAACTTGGTTTTTGATCGATCGGTGTCGATTCTTGACTGCATGTGCATGATGAGCTATATATGACGCGTCCCACGAGCATAGTACAAGCTAGCTCCATATACACAAGGTTAACAATCAGAAAAACATCCACGGTACACCCTAAATTTGCTCGAAAGCCTGTCCGCCTTTCTGAACTACAAAATCATAAATAAGAATCTGATCTCATTTCGTAATTTCGTATGGAGGTAGAGGTATTGTCTGCGTGTATTGATAAGTGGACGATTTTGTTACGTAGAATGACATCTTGATTAAATTTAGGTGATTGATAAGTGGGGCTCGTATAAGTTTCTCTTCTAAATTGAAATAGAGATAGAGGGAGCTAAAGGTGCCGACAACCATGAAAATATGATTGGAAGCTCGGTCGAGGAGAAGCCTATGTGGACCATACTTGTCATTAACCTAACTTGATCAGTGTATCATTTACATGGCAAAATCGTTCACTTATTGTGTCACATAGATAATACCACAATACGAAACCAAGTTAGAATATTATTTAAACCAGATTATAAAGTTTAGAAAATCAAATGACTGATTTCATAGTTCAAAATACGGAATAAACTTTCAACGAAAGTTAATCTATTATACGGACTTCTTCGTAACAATTAAGATCGTCACGACCACACAGGGTTCCAAATCTCGCCGGAATTTCGCGAGTTTTCACCGAGATCTCGGTCTCCGGACTAAGACGGTTTGTAGGAGCGTGGGCCGAATTTGGAAATTCAAAAAAATTTGATTTGCTACAGTAATCTCATTTTTCTTGGCAAGATCTCGCCCTTACCGGCCGGTATCTCGCCAATTTTGACCGGAATTTGATGTTTGACCATCGGATTTGGTCGAAAATTGACCAATAACCCTTAAGAAAGCCATCTTCTATGAAAATTTGTTGAAAAACCGAATTTTTGAGATATTTTTTAAAAACTTCAGAAACACTGTCATATTGTTATAAAATTTTATGTGATTTCTATTGATTTGAAAATTTTATGGTACCATTATAAGAAGTGTAGGATCATACAGAAAAACTTTCAAAATAATTTAACTTCATTTGTTATCTTTAAAAAATCAAAAACAGAATGAACATAATTGGGGCAGTAACATTGTTAGAATTTTATAAATTTTCTCGAGTATGATCATGATCCGAAATTTTTATGAGAGATTAATATTTGACTCAGTACCATTATATAAATTTTTTAAAAATTTTAATTTTTTTGTTTGCTCAATCAAATCTATGCATGTATTGAACTTCCTTTGTTATATTTCAAAAATAAAAAAAAAACATAAATGGTACACTGTGCTTGTAAGAATTTTATAAATTCACTTGAGTGTGATCATGATTCAAAAATTGTACGAAATCTTAATAATTTCCTTATAACCCTTATGCAAAATTTTAAAAAATTTAAATAATTTTTGGTTTCTAAAGCAAATCTATGTATTGATCATTAGATTGTTACGAGGACATAGTGCTCTCAGAATTTTTGAAATTCCTTGAAGCTTGATCATCAGATGAAAATATAGAAACATTGATGATAAATCAGGACCATCTACAAAAATTTTCAAAAAATTCTAACGTGGTTTGTACCATTTTTCATTTGGTTGAAGTTTACCGGTAAAACTTTTATCAGCACAGTAGTACTGTCCGAATTTTTAAAAATTCATGAAGTTTGATAATTATCTGAAAATTTTATGAAAAAATTAGTGATGCATCACAACCATGTAAATTTTTTGCAAAATTTTATAACGTGGTTTGTTTCTTTTTCATTCGGTTCAAACTTACCGATCAGTGTTTTATCAGGACAGTAGCAATGTTTGAATTTTTAAAAATTCCTCAGATATGATAATCATCTAATTCTTTATAAGAACATAATTGATGTGTCAGAAACCTACAAAAAAAATCCAAAAGTTTTTGACGTCGTTTGATCCATCTTTTGCTCGGTGCAATTTTACCGAGATCTCGACAAATCTCGCTGAGATCTCGGCAAAACCGGCCGAAATTTTGGTTTTCTCGGTAGAAAAAAAATCGGATTTGAATTTTTATTTTTGTATTTCGTCCTAAATTTATCTAAAATTTTAAAATCATATCGAGATTTCGTTCTCCAGCTATAAACAAAATTTAGAGTGAAACCAGATTTTGAACCCTGCAACCACATATGAGTATGTACGTATCACTTGTCATTTCAAAAGTATACGTGCGTTGGCGCGTGGATCGCGGCCGGCTGCTGTCGATCGAAAGGCTCCTTGTCTGGTCGTCGTCCACTCACACAGTCCATGTGTACGTACCAAATCGATCGACAGCATGGAGAAAACACCGTATATAATTCATTAATCGGTTATCGTTTCGAATACCATCAATATATTTTTAAATATTTAAATTGGATATATGAAAATTATATGTATAGATTCGTCTTGAAAAGTACTTTCATAATATTATAATTTTATTAGATTTTATAAACATATTATAATAAAAATTAGTGATTAAAACTGTGTTTTAGAGATCGTATAGATGTCTAAAATAATAACTATTTGGGGTTGGATTGAGCATATAATGGTACAGTGGACAGTAGTAGATGCCTCTCGACTTAGCCCACGCAACATTGTGCTCAAAAGTGACTCCTCAGCTAACCTAATTGCGTCTCTAAACGTGCATTATTCGACCGGCGGTGCGTGCCTTCCTATGTCCAGTGGCTAATCATAGCTAGCCTATTAACCCCTACTCGAGTTGAACTGAGATCTAACGTGACCTCTGGACTACAACTTAAACACTGTTGAATTAAAAAGTAACTTTTAGATTTTTCGAGAATAATGGTCAAAATCAATATACTGATTTTTCACCGTAGAAATACTGCAGCAACTCACTGTAGCACACACTATTGAATGATCCAGACCATTTGTTGGCTTAATCGGATGATTCTAAGCATCAAGAACTGCTTAAGTTGCAGTCTCATAGTCACTGCACGGAACCCTTTCCAGTCGAGTTCGACTCATATGTACGGTGCACGTAAATTTTGGACGCTTCAAGGGCCCTATGAATCGGTGGGAAAAAAACATAGGATAGGTAAAACTAGAAACTTGTACGCGGCGTGTCACGCCACGGGTGCCGCTCTCCATGCGAGAAAATCGAGAAAACGCGCGATTGACGCTCCACACACAAGTAAATCTA
The DNA here is from genome assembly GCA_036346275.1 of Otatea glauca. Classification (NCBI taxonomy): domain Eukaryota; kingdom Viridiplantae; phylum Streptophyta; class Magnoliopsida; order Poales; family Poaceae; genus Otatea; species Otatea glauca. Next base: position 41,077,436 of record CM070731.1, on the reverse strand, counting down.
GAAAACGCGTGAAAAGGATCTAAAAAGAATTTTGTGTTTTCCGCAAAAGGGTCTAAACGTAATGCTAGAAAAATGCAAAAATGGCCTAAATGCAATGCATTTTTCCCCAAAAAAAAGGACCCGGACGTTTTTTTTACAAAAAATGACCTAAACGTAATTTCGAGTTTCCCAAAAAGGACCCGAGCGCTACTCTTAAAAACGCTAAAAGGGTATGGACGTAATATGTATTCTTTTTTCGAAAAAAGGACCTGACCGTTACTTTTTTCCGAAAAAATGACCTACATGTAATTTTTTTTCGAAAAAAGACCCGGATGTAAATTTTTTCGGCCGACTTGGCTCGAGCTGCGAGCCGAGCCGACTCGCTCCAACGGCTCAAACGAACCAGAAGCCGCGAAGTCTTCCGATATTAGGAAAGGTAGTATGCCTAAATTTTATGTCATGTACAGTGTTTTCCTACGGGGAAGCAAACGTCGAAATTGCTCATGCGAGGGGTTTGAATCGATGTTTGTTAGTAAGAGAAGGAAAGGAGAGAGACAATGCATTAGAACTCTCGAACAAGTTCGTAACATTAGATTAGACTTCATGTTAGAATTCCTCCAGAAACATATATAAAAAATTTTCTTATCCTTCCTTTGAAGCAATCCTATACAATAATCAAAACACTTCTGATATGACTTTTTTATTTGAATTGAATTCCCATGTTTTTCCTTTAAATAAATTCCTTTGTTTCAAAGACGCCATAGTTAGAGTTGCATATTTGCATCACCAAGCTAGATCAATCTAACATGAGGAAATTAACTCACCTCACCTTGCATCACCTCGTCCCAATTGAGCTAGGCTGACCAATTCAGATAACTATGATTACTCTTACCGTGAATAAGTGAGAGATATGAAACGCTCACGCTCGATTTACTCTTTCACGACGGCTTTGTGTAGCCACAAAATATCATAATTCTGGTAGGCGACTTGGCCATGGCCAACCCAGTCTAGCCAGTCCCAGGCCAGCCGTGAACCTTAAAAATTTCAGCCGCGCAATCCGAGATAGCAAATTAAGAGTCTGTTTAGGAGAGCTGTCACTTTTCTGAAAAAGTTGTCTTTTTAGTTTAAGCTGAAAAGTAGCCTAAAACGACTCATGTGTAATTTCACAGAAAAACGCATATATCAATACTCATTCTATCCAAGTTTATAAGGTGTATTATTTTAATGATCTTATCCACAAATTAATATATGACGTATTTTATATTTTTATGCAAAATTAGTGTGACGTTCCCTCTATACCTTTTATAAATATCTATCTTTACTTTGCATTATCTACATGCATGCATTGAGTATAGTGCTTAGTGATAATAATTAGAAGTAATCTAGTTATTTTTAATATCTTTTGGTCATTTGTCTTGTAAACTTAGACGGAGTGAGTACTTTATTTCACACCCAGCTCTGGCCCTAGCCCAGCCCGGTCTAACCATGACATGGGAATGACCGAACGAGCCAGTGAGGAAAGGGTTCCCTTGCAATCACCATGCGGACTGCAACTTAACAGTCCTTGGTCCACAACACCGTTCAATCGAGTCAACGAATAGTTCAGATCATCTAACAGTATGTTACTACAATATACCAACAATATACCCGAAAGACCTTAACTATCATTTTTTAATTCAACGGTCCATATGTAACCGGTTAAGTTGCAGTCCCGGTGACACTGACCGGATCTCCGTTCCAACCAGTGAGGGTGTTGCCGTGTTGGATCATGGGAACCAGCGTTACCAGCCTGTGCCATCTTTTCAGTTGAGGCATGCGTACGCTCCCTTCTTTCTCCCTTCCCTCCTGGCTCTTGGTCAAGCCAGCCGGGCCAGGCAGGTACCCAATAAAATCACAAGTCACGTTATGCTTTCTACAAATCATCGCCACATGCCATACATTGGCATCGCCATTGCCATTGCTAGCCCCTCACTCACTCCCACAGCCGGTCATCAGGCAGTCACTCCGCTCTATAGCTAGCTCACACAGTGCCCCTACTCTCCTAGCTTGCTACTGCTAGTACTACTAGTACTTCCCAATCACATCTCTCTCTCTCTCTCTAAAGCGTGTGTCTGTGGCTGACTGAGTGGCACGCAAGAACACTTCGAAGCAAATCAGATTCAGATCGATATATCATCGGGTGCTTGAAGTTGTAGCCATTGCTAGCTACCCAGTGTTTCATCTCGGTTCTTGGGCTGCAGCATATCACCGGCCGGCCGGCTGCAGCCTGCCGTCCTGGAGCCTTTGTGCCACCTTGTTGGCGTTGTGCCTGTTCCTCCATGGCGATGGGCGTCGTGAGCTGCCGCAGATGGTGGCGCCGCCTAGGCCTCTTCGCCGCCGTCTTCTTAGTCGTAGCCATTGGTACGTGCAAAGGCTAGCTAGCTCTTCTTTAGATCTTTTTAATCTCTTCTGTTTGGCTGCTCTCTTCTCCTTTCCCCTTTAGTGTCTTCTTTTTTGGGGTTTTGGGATTTTGGGAGGTTAATGATGGTGATCTCTAGGTTCATCTATATATATCTAGGTCTTAAAACATATTTTTACTTTCCATTAGGTCTAGCTAGGTAGTGTTCGTGCTCCTACATTTCTCTAACAAGGACCCTTGAGTGTTGTTCTTGTCGTTAGCACGGTCTCTAACTACTCTCTCTAGTATCCCAGCTGCAAACTACTTCTCACTGAGCAAATGTTAGGTCTTATTCGCATAGAACAATGGATCGATTCCGGTAGAAATTTTGGAGCAAAGAAGAAAACGTAAGCGCTATTGAAAGGTCGTTTTATCTATTATATTCTTGTCTTCTTCCTTGATGCAAGTGCGGTTCTTGCTTGCAAAGCTCCATTCTCTCTCCGATTCTCCTCCTCTGCTAATTAATTAGCTTGCCAAGTTAGCTCCATTGTTCCACCATGCATGCACTAAACTAGCTCAGGAATTAAGAAATTTATTTGTTCAAACACCAAACTGGCCTTTTCTTGTTGCATACAGACCCTTTTTCTCCCATCCTAGTGAAAGAAGTCAAGAATGGTAAGGCAATTTTTTTTTCGTTTGGTAATGATATCCATTTGTAAATCATTATATGTCTAACACATATTGTCAACACGCAATCCTATACTATTTGTTTCGTAAACCCCTTTGTAAAGTAGTACAACCCCCCCCCCCCCCCCTCCCCGTGGCTCATCACCCACCAATGCCTTTTCTCCTATAGTCCTGGGGGTGGCCCCACTCTGGCACTCTGGTCCAAGAAAAGCATACACATCTAATTTATTGTTCATGCATATATATGATCAACTTTAGTTCAGGATAAGAGAATCTAAAAAAAATCATTCAATACGTACTTAGTACGTTTTGGACGTAGTTTTAATCAAACTTTTGAAACTCGGATGGTTGATATTTTTCAAAATATTTAAATTGGTTACATAAAAATCATATGTGCAGATTTATCTCGAAAAATACTCTCATAATATTATAATTTATTGGGTTTATAAATATATTAAAATAGAAATTTGTGGTCAAAATTATGTTTCAGAGACTTTATCGATATCTAAAACGATCGCTATTTATGACAGGAGGGAGTGCCAATCAACCACAAATACGTTTTGGTCTCACTTCCTTAACGTTTAGGGCACCAACCATATGCTCCCTACCACCCTAGCCATCCATTCTAAATTATTAGCAATTGATCACATGCAAGATTAACGAGCCTTAACGTAATCTTTGCTCTTTAACCGTTCATATTTACTACTAGCAAATTAAACATAATTAGCTATATATGTTCATCAAATGATATTACCACACATCACCTGCTATTCGCTGGATAGTCCAATCGGCGTGTTGGTTGGGTTTTTTTGTCGATTTCCCGGGATTTCATTATATCGTTTATAGATAATTACATGAATTTATTTGTGTTCTAATAAAGTTCTAACATGCGTGTCGATCCATTGTGTCGGTGAATACAACTCTAGTTGTCACCGCAGGGGGGCCAATCCGTGTTCCGGCGGCAGTACTGCACAGGAGGAGAATAGACTCGCCGTCGCTGCTAACGAGGAGCAGCACATCCTCGACGACGGACGGCGCCACGCGCCGGCAGCTGGTGGGGCCGGGCTCGTCGCCGCCGACCTGCCGGGCGCGGTGCGGGCGGTGCACGCCGTGCCGGGCGGTGCGCGAGGCGATCCAGCCGGGGGTCTGCACCCAGTGGGAGTACTACCCGGAGGTGTGGCGCTGCAAGTGCGGCAGCAAGCTCTTCATGCCGTGAGCAACACGGCCCGCCGGCCGGCGACGTACGGACGCCGTGTTACTACTATGTGAACGGTAGCATAATTTTGAAAGGGTATAAAAAGAGGGGCGGAGAAATTAAAGGTTATTTCCTGGTGATTAATTAGTTAACTAGCTAGGCGTGTGTGCGCATGATCGGTCGAGTTGGTCTTTGTAATGTTTGCGTATGCAAATTAAGATCTGCATTTTACTTATCTTCTTCTCGGAAGGTGTTTTCGTACTTTTCTTTTTAATAATTTTATAAATATTAAAGTATGAATAAATAGTAGATGATAATTACTTACCCATTCGCTTACTTTAAAATTTGTGTAATTTATATTGAAAGGAAAATTAAGCATGTAAGCACTTCTTTACTCTGAGCTATTATTTCCTCTCTTTTTTTTCTTTAACAGTAGGGGCATTGTACATTACGGTGGTTTGATTTGTCACCCTTGAACTTTACATGGGGCTTTTTCCATATTCATAGTGCTGGATGTATTAGCTAGCTAGTATATAGCAGTATTGGTATATCTTAATCAAGATAGTCCCTGGGAGTAGGATTTGTATGAGTAAAATTATGTTTCTTTATTTGGCATAATTTGTACCTGCATGGGGACCAAATTAATACATATAAATTGAGCATCGATATTAATTAGGCGAATTAATGAAAACCTAAATTCTGGATCTCAGTCATAAATTAGTTCTATATATTGTACTGCTCGACCGGTGATATTAGTTGCCAAAATTTTTTTCGTTTTTCCGGAGGTCACAGAGAGATGATCACTTTTTTTTTCTGCATGGGTAATATATATCCTGGTACCTACTTACCTCAAGATCATTCATGGAGCAAACTTTCAATTTTCTTAGCGACCATGCGTGGCCAACTGTAATGATGTACTCCCTTTGTCTAAGTTTATATTTCGTATTTCTTCTCAACATATAGGCTAAGAAGATATTGAAAATGACTAAATCACGCCTAATTATTACCACTAAGCACTGAATTCAATGCACGCATACAGAGAATATAAAGTAAAGATATATATTTATTATGGATATAGAGGGAACATCGTACTCCCTCTGTTCATTTTTGTAAGGCTTATTTTTTTAATGATCTTGTTCACAAATATAAGGTTTGCATGTAGATTTAATGATGTCTTTCCTTATATACCCCTATTTATTCTCTCTCAACCATATGCATTTATTCATTACCACTCACACAAAGTATATCTTTCATCTTCCAAGACAATTAATTGGGGGTATCTAAGTCATTTTCTCTCATACCTTTATCAATTTTAACACAATCTTAATCCTTATGCCAAGTCAAAATACGCCTTATAAAAATGAACGGAGGGAGTACTAATTGTATTAAAAAAATATGTCTCGTAAACTTAAAGCGGATGGAGTAATTAATTTGTTAGCACTCTGAGCATGCATGCTTGTCTGGTGCAGTATTGTGCTTATCTGTTTCATAATAGCAGTGTTCATTTAGGCATACAAAAGCTAAAGGCATGCAACGTAGAAGACAAGACATCATTGAAGATGACTGTTAAGAAAGAGCTTGGAGACCAGGCATCCCTTTCCTGCCGGCACATTATTCTACCGTGGAACCTTACTCACGTGTGACCTACACACTGTACGGCTGGAGAAAACTTACACAAGGTATATATATATGGTCTCCATTTGGGGTCCTCAATCGTGAGATCGACGAATCGGACGGCCGAGAAGCATATCCTGGTTGTACTCTCCATGAAAGAAAAACAAATGCATGACTGTTTGCGCATGACTAAAAATTTTGGTGCCGTCTTCTCATGCAGGGGCTGAGGGGCATGTGGCCTTGTAGCATGAACGAGGGTGTTGTTCTCACTTATCCGGGTTCGATTTTTAAGATCGACGTTGTGTACTGTATTTATCTAGAGGACACGCGTGTACGTTTAGTGAAAAAATGCATATCCGTCATTACTACAGGATGGTACATCCAGGGGCGGAGCTAGCTCAGGCCCAAGCCTCGGGCCGACCTGGGCTAGCCCAAATATTTTGGCTTTTTTGCACGGATTTGTGATGGCTTATTGCAAAGAATTTTTGGGCCAGGCCTCGGGCTCAGGCCCGGGTGGCCCGAGGCCTGGCTCCGCCCCTGGGTACATCACTATCGCTTTATCTCTGTCGTTTCTTAAGTTTTAGTAAAAAACGATTGTGATAGATGACTTGAAAGGAGTGTTAATAATAATTACTATCGGTTCTCAGGTTAGAAATGATTGTAATGTAGCACTGGGTACATCACAATCGGTTCTTATATGAGAAGCGATAGTGATGTGCACGATCATCAATATCGGTTCCCACATAAGAAGCGATAGTGATGTATATCGGTTCTCACAAAAGAAGCGATAATGATGTGCATGAATTTCTATCTCTCTTGGTAGAACTTTTATAATTAGTATCTGTTGTTAGAAATTTTCTTCTCTTTAGATATTTCTACAACGACATTTACAAGATACAACCAGTTATAGATTTTATAATTGAATATTAAAATATCCTATATGTATTGAGACAACAGTTTGTCTGACGAAGATGATCTTAAAATATGAACATTCGTAGCACTTTCATCACCTTTAACATTCTAATGTTGATGGATTTCAAGGAAAAATTCAATTCCATCCACAGTTCGCCCTGAAAGTTGTTATGCTCTGATTTATCGTTTTCACTTCATCCTCATCCTCAAATGAGAATACAATAGGCAACCTATTTTCAATCTGATCTTATATAGGAATATGATCACTCTGGTACTGCTCATGTACAAGATTAGAGTGAAAATAGATTGTCTATGTTATTCTCATTCGGGGATGATGATGAAGTGGAAGGTAAATCAGAGCATGACAACTTTCAGGACGAAATGTGTATAAAATTGGATTTTGTCTTGGAATCCATCAACATTATAATAAGAAAGGGGATGAAAGTGCTACAAATGTTCATATTTTAAGATCCTCCTCATCAGACAAGCTATTGCCTCGATACATCTAGAATGTTTTGATATTCAATTGCAAAATCTATAACTGGTTGTACCTTATAAATGTCGTTGTAAAAATATCTAAAGAGAATAAAATTTCGAATAACAGATACTAATCATAAAAGTTCTGCCAAAAGAGTTAGGATAAAAAAACATATCACATACGTTTCTATTTAAAAACCGTCTGTGATTAATACATATCACAGACTGTTCTAATTAAAAATTGTTTGTAATTTGTGTTTTCACAGTCGGTAGGAAAACCATCTGTGATATGTGTTGTATTATTACTGACACATGCTTACACACGATTTAAAAAATTGTCTGTAATGATATTTTCGAACCATTTATAATAGCCTTCTTTGTAGCAGTGCCACTTGCCTCGCGAGCGCTTTCGTAGGAATAGTAACGAAATCACACTATTTTTTGCGAAATTACTGTGCTCCAAACATGTCCTACGACTCCTACATATGATAATTAATGGCCATGCGTGCAGGAAGAATTTCTTACATGGTATAAGAGGTGTTGCGGTGTATCATAAATGGCTATACATGCATACAAATATATATACTATCCTTATAGCGGAGAGGTTTTACGCGCAGACAAGGGCTTCATGTCATCGACTTTGCGAAAAAGTCTTTCGAAAAATTCAAAATTGTATTTAGATCCTCCAGTCAGTTTTTAGCAGAAAGGACCTGAAAAATGAAATTACGTTTATGTCCCTCCACGGTTTACGTTCAGATCCTCCGACGGTTTTTAGCAGAGTGGACCCGAGAAAAAACATAATTGCATTTACATCCCAAGGAATCGTTTTTTAGCATATTGGACCCAAAGAAAAAATAGAAATACGTTTAGATCCCTCCGCGGTTTTCTAAAAAAAACGACATATTTATCGACGGTCCTTGTGACCTTTTTTTTAACAAGAAAACCGAAATTACGCAAAAAAATAAAAATACTTTTATTTTCTCGCAAAAACAAAAAAAAATCACCGACAGTTTATAGCAATCCATCGATTCGCCAGCGGGTCCTAGCGACCCAATTTTTTTTAAAAAAAATCAACCTATTTTTTTTTTTAAAAAACCAAGAAAATTGAATTTACGCAAATTTTTTTCAGAAATATCCATCAGACCAAATTTCGCGCAGCACAGCGTCGCGCGACCGATTTTCCCAAATTTCGCACGACGCAGCGTAGCGCGTGGCCCTGGCTAGTATTGTATATCTCGGAAAGAAATGGAGGCCTCTCCACGCTCCGCGCGCTTAGCGGCCAATCTGTATACGCCACTTGTGTGTCTCTACCCTCGAGAGCTGTCGGATCGGGATCTAACGCCCACGGAGGAGACCAGCGACGACTCTTCCAACGCTGTGGGATCGTGGAATCAGAGCGGACGGCCTAAATCGCTTCCACCTGCATCGGCCTCGCCAGAACCTTACGCGCGTCCTCGTCTCCTCCGCTCACTCACCCTTGCCCACGCATCCACCTTCTCGCCGAGGTCGTCTTGGCTCGTGCCCCACTTCCCTCGAGCGCTCTACCGCCTTGCCTTACGCGCTCCATCTATCGGCCCCTTCCCTAGGACGCCCTGCCGCCTTGGCTCGTGCGCTCCGCATCTCGTCCTCCTTTTTGCCCAACCCTACGTGCCGCCGCCACTTACCCCTCCTCCCAATGCCGTCCCTCCCTGCCGCCGGCTCCTCCACTGAGCCCATGGCTGTCGACGACTACACCTCCAACCGCAACCTCAAGGCCGCCGCCGAGGCCGAGGAGTTTCTTACAAGACATCTATATCTGGTACTAGTACTTTGCAATTGATCATGCAAATTCTACCTGCCCATTCATTACCTGTCAGCCTTTGTTTGTAGAAGTTTTATATGTATCTTATAACCTCGCTACTCGCACGAGATAACATTTTCAGATGTTTTTATAAGAATTGAGAGCTGCAACACGAGTGTACTACTGAAAGCTGCACTTAACAATTGTCAAAAAAAAAAAACGAAAGAAAGAAAGCTGCACTTAACAATCTGAAGTAGTGTAGTACGTACATGAGGTGCAACAGCAGCTCCTTTTCGTCAGGAAAAGCTCAGCTAGCATCCCTGAGACAGACACGTGTACGACCAACTTTACAGTAACCCATTTTATTTTCAACGTGGTAGGTTCACTGATTTCGATAATCACTAACAAGCAGGAGTTGTCTCAGCTGCTCCATACCAACACTACATCTCATCATGGTACTCCTGTCTTTCTGACGAGTAGAAGATGTAGTAGAGTAATGGCGTAGACCAGATGGGCTGAGAACATGGTTTAAAATCTCGCTGAGATTTCAAAAATCTTACCTAAAATTTTGGTTTTCGGTTGGAGCCGAGATTCTAAATCTTGATGGAATAAGAAATTTATTTATTTTTAAATTGCTACAGTCATTTAGGATTTTTCGGTGAGATTCCGGGTTTTTTTGGACCGAGATGATCACAAGTTCGATCGGCTTTCATGTTTGTAGGACCGGATTTATCACTAAATTTTTTTGTGGCGAATTGTAATGCCTTTTCTGAGGAATACATATGAAATTTTTGCAAAAAAATATATATACAAATTATATAACCCTAAACCCTAACTTGGATTTCGGATTTTTTTTAGAGATTTCGGTGTATTTCAGCAAGATTTCAGTTTTTTGACCGAGATGATCACAAATTTCACCGGTTTTCATGTTTGTAGGGCTGGATTTAGCACCAAATTTTTTGTGGTGAATTTTAATGCCTTTTCTGAGGAATACATGTGAAAATTTTGCAGGCTGGCAATGCAAGGCATATGAGATGGACAACTGTTATTATTTCGGCATGATAGAGAATGGCCTTCTGTTTTTGTTTTTTTGGAAAATAAGGAGTTTAGAAAAGTAGACATGAAGATGGACACCAGGTTCTGGTTTGCAAAATGGTAGTAATGGAGTTTTATTCTCTTCAATGTTGTTTTTGGTTGGCCTGCAATTGATGTTATTAATTATTATATGTTACATACTTACATCTTTAGCTGCTCAAATGGGAATTTAGTAGTCTACACAGAAAAGGTAAGACAAGCAACCTCTAGCAACTGGCTACTAATGTTGCACTTGCTGCTTGGTTAGAAACTTTCATGGATTAAGAATATAAGCAAAGGAAATAAATAGAAGGCCTATTTCATATGTCATACGTTCAGATTTGTATATGTTCATCTTGTTTTTCTTAAACTGTTTATGATGGTTGATCTGTTTTCATGTATTATCTATCCACATTTAGTTCAACAAGAAAGAATGAGCAATTACATGAATAAAATTCCATTTGGAAAAACAATTGCTTATTTGGCATCTCAACTAGTCCTTAGATCTTTATGGTGTTGCATACTGTTATAACTCAATGCTACCAAATACCAGCAACTCTATCCAACCTTCTTTGAAAGCAGTAGGATAAAGATACACATGTGTAGTCTTAGTTCTTGTGTCCTTCGACTAATCCTCCTCTCCAAACCTAGGGTCAACTCAACCAGGCATGCATCATTAGAGCATAGAAGAAGTGTTAGAATTCGAAAATTTAAGTGTTAGAATCCGAAAATCAGGCGAAATGCTATCGAAATTTCTAAATTTAGAGTATTTTATGTGCAAATACTTAGTATTTCGTATTCAAACAGATAGAAAATGTAGATAAATGCTTGCATATTTTTTTATATTTTTTCCAAATTTTTATGGCCTCCGGAGACTATTCCACATGGGGTTGAAAATGGCCAAAATTTCGATCATTTCGGTCGAAATTTCAGTTTTGTCGGCCCCTAAAATACCATATTTGAAATTTAGTTTTAAAAAGTTCGATTGGATTTCGGCCGCCCCCGAGATTTGGTCCAAAAATAAAATTTGAAACCTTGGCTCAGAATGGTGTCCTTATTGCTGCATGAGCCATTGGGCATCCCAAACTCCAAGAACACAGCAGCATCACTGCAGTAGGTCTGTTAGGGGGGGGGGCTTAAAGCCAGCTTCAACTTGTGAAAAACTAGGAAGCCCCTCTAAATAGCTCAGCCTTTAAGCAGTTTTTGGTATAAGCTAGAAGTCACATATAACTAACAAAAGTTAAAAGCTGAAAGCTAGGCGGAACCTACTTTTACAGCTTATTGCCGAGGAAATTAGCTGTTTATCAAATAGCCTCTTATACAAAAAAACTATAGCTGCTTTTTAGCTCAGAAAGACAGAAGAACAGCTTTTTAGAAAAGCTACAGCACCCCAAAGTCCCAAATGGATTAGGGTCCGTTTTGTGGGACTCCAGCTCCTGCTCCTCTCTGATTTTGCTCCAACTTCTCTTGAATCAGAAGCAGTTTCTGAAAGTGTTCGGCTAGCTGTTTGGCTCTAGATTCTTGAAAGAGGAGATTCTAGATGAATTATCCGGTTTGACTTTGTCTGTAATACCTGACTTATAGTTGTAACTTGACCTTTTGTATTTGTGTGGATTCCTTGTAGCCGCAGCTACTTTTGTATTCATTGGAGTTTTAATCTGTACTTGGTTCTGTGGACATGCAAAGCTAATCCAACCCTAGTCGGACAGTATTTTGTTACATGTAAAATATTATGCCTGCTGTACTTGTATCTATAGCCTACGTTCGTTGAAGGTTCGAAGATGCAAAGCTCATAATTAATCTGTACTTGGTTCTGTGGACATGCAAAGCTAATCCAACCCTAGTCGGACAGTATTTTGTTACATGTAAAATATTATGCCTGCTGTACTTGTATCTATAGCCTACGTTCGTTGAAGGTTCGAAGATGCAAAGCTCATAATTCATCAACGCTTCAACAACAAATCTATTAAGCCTGGTTGTAGGAGTTAAATTTCCTGACCTATACGGTGGAAAGAACATAGGGCTGGAGATCCAGAATCAGACAACTACATAAAAGAATCACCGGCACAGAATGTCGGCGAACAAGTAGTTAACAGACAAGTGACAACATGAAATGATCAAAGATCTGGCACATCCATGCAACACAAAGCATATATACAGCACATAGAGCAGGTAAGTGTTCATTCCAGGCAGAAGAGTAAGCCATCATATTAACTAAGACAACCCCAAGCGTTCAAGTGATCAATCAAGGTTCAGCATCCAGCAGGAAGTCAAGAACTGTACAAAGAATAAAAAAAACAGCAGATATGTCCCTTAACTTGTTATCCTCAGAACTAGCAGATGTTTCATCCTCTGATGTGGTATTTGCAGCAATATGCCTTTCCAGCAAGCTATATATCTTGTTGTACTTCAGTTTTGATTTCCTAAACAAAGACCGGAGTTTGTCATCACATATGACATGCTTTTTCTTATCTTTCTGCAAAATATCTTTTTGTCGAATGTAGTCCTTCACAACTTCAGCAGCACCAAATTGATCAAGAGATTTTGATGTATCTTTGCCTATTGATGAAAGGAACGCAATCAGCTGTCTTGAACCCCAGCCCTCACAGACATTCTTCTTCGTTTTCCTTCCTTCAGAAAGGCTTTCACTCTTTTTGGTGATTTAAAATTTTCAGTTACCCGGACAACAGAAGCAACGATAGTATGAAAGCCCTTTGCAGATAAAGCATGTATGCCAATCTGTCATGTTTAGCACTAAGGTCAATAGTCAAGAAAATTGATAATCTATGCTGGAATTGAAGAAAATTTGAACAATAGAAACTAAAGTTCACAAAAATGAGGAGTGCCATAAAATTCTAATTGAGGTAGTCTCTCTTGATCCCATACATTAGGTTCAATACTGAGCTTGGACAATTTGCACTAGTTAACTCCAGTTTATGCCAAAGATATGTACAACGATGCATCTCTAGTCCGAGATTATAATTCAGGATCATCATGCAGTTCACTGCTTACAAAATTATTGATGAACAGTCTTCCAAACCATGTATGGTCTCATATTTGACATTTTGACTATTGAATTAGCGCATGGAGTCAATGAATAACACAGACATCGCTCTGTCAACATCCTCCATGATGGAACAGAAATATCCGTCATTAGTCATTTGCAGCAGGCAAAACTTGGCTGCTAGCACCAAGTATTTTTTGCGAGAAAACCACAAACTCCAGATAGCACTGGAGCTTGGGCATCCACCAATACCTGATTTATGGCAATTTTTCACATAAAAGTTGAAGTCAGTAGGGTTTGCAACACCACAAAAGCAGGCAGTCGTGCAGTACTTGTCCCTCCAGTTCCTCTCATTTGTAATCTCTATTTCTTCTTCACTAATGACTGAGCATTCAATACTTGTCCCTCCAGTTCCTCTCATTTGTAATCTCCATTTCTTCTTCACTAATGACTGAGCATTCCTTGCCCATTCAGAAGATTTGTTTTTTTACAGCCTCTCCTCCCAATCTAGACGCCCATTGAATGTAATGTTCTTTGTGAAGGGTAGGATGCCATAAATATACCAGTTTATACAAAGCAAATCGTACAAAGAATGCTCCTTTTTACCAGTTTGTATGTGTTGCCTATTGCTTAAGATTGCTCTGTACTGTCTCTCCTCTGTTTATGTTCTTCCATTCATTCAATTCAGGCCAGTCAGTGTACTATTGTTCAATGAACCAATTTGTCATGGTAGCCCTAGTAGGATGCTAATTTTACGTTATGAAGAAAGTCCTTGTTGTATGATCTCTGTAGTGTTTGCTTTGTGATGGATTTATGGAACAATTGGGTCCAGATATACTTGCAGAAACCCCATCTGTAGCTGTCATTCACTGTGGACTTGGCTATCTTTGTTGTCTATCCGGATTCAAGTGCGAAACTTGGCTATCTTTATTCTTTGTTGGCTGTTGAGATTTAAATGCGCTAGTTATTGGCTCAGCATTTTTGTTTTTTTTTTAAATGGCAAACGCCATTAAATATATTAGAAGACGGAGAAGAGTACAAGTAGAGGGCGCAGAGATCGCACCCGAGAAGTTGACAGTAAGACAGAGAGGTCAGAGAAGAAAAGGGAGAAAAAGAAGAGGGAAAAAGAGAGAAAGGGAGAAGGAAAAGGGAAAAAGAACAACAACACGTCTTTAAGGCTGTCCTTGTAGTGATACTCAGCATTTTTGTTATGATACTCACATTTTGAACAACTGTCGGACTCGATTTTTTGGCAAGTTTAGATCCGAAGTAAATTGCTTGAGCGATTTTCATGACAGTCTAGAGAGTTTTCTTGTTACTTCCCTGACTGGTGCCTGGTTTTTTCTTAGCTCTGTGTAAACATAATGTTGTTGCTCATTTTCAACAGCAGCATAACTGTGCTTTTGCACATGGTGGTGGATCATTTACCTGAACAAAATTACCTTACCTTACGCAGTGGTACGTAGCCCTACAGAGCTGGAGACCCTGGATCTGTAATTAGCTCTAGCTATGGTATGTCGTTGGCCCTAATAGCGGCGGTAGATAGTCTGAGACCTTGAGATATCTCTCACCTTTCTGGAGTCTGCACTGCACGGATTGCTACAATTGTTGGCTAATCGCTTGATTTCACCATGCTCAAGTAGCAATATTTGTCCTGTTGGTGTGTTACTCATAGCGATAGCGTTCATGATCGATCATCCGGATTGTAGATCGCAGTATCTGTCTCGATCAGAGCATTTCACTCTACTGCAGTGCAAATGAGTGCTAGCTCTTTTATTTCTATGGAACGCTAGTATTTAACACAACACATACACTAATCCAATGGAAAAATGGGACTGTACGGCTGCAGATCAACACGCCTGCGACAAATAATACACTAATGATCATGTATGTGAAATCTGTATCTGGCTTTCTGCGTTGCCGCTTGTTTCACTCTGCACCCATGACCATGAGTCCGATCACCAAATCGCCTGGACCCAGACGAAGGAAACCAGCACGAGGAGCTCCTGCAGCCTGTCCGCCGACGAGCCTGCAGCGCTGGACTTCTTGATGGTGAAGGAGACAGGCGCCGGCGGCGATGTGCTCGGGTTCGAGCCGTTGAGTATGCCGATCCCGAGGCCGGCGCAGTCCGATCCGAGCGAACCTGCCAGCCAAACACAACAACCGCCGACGAGGCGTCAGTCGACTGATACCGTGGTACATCCGTTCATCCTGTGTTTTTCGACCGGCTAACCAGAGCTGGGAGGTGTTCTGAAATTAGCGACGGTGCCATGGTGTGCGCGCCACCGTCGATGATCGAGCTCACTTACACTGCTGGTAGCAGGGGTAGGTAGTGTCGTTGAGGAGGTTCCTGAAGCCGTCGTGGCAGGCGCAGCGGTGGCCGAAGTCCGACGCCCTCTCGCAGGTGCCGCCCCCGCAGTACTGCAGCAAGCACGCTGCAGTTGAGATGGAGAGGTTCAGGGTTAGCACTCTCTGGCGCGCAACTGGTTGAAAAGTCTGGATGCGTGAAAATCTTGTCATTTTTTAGGAAATCATTACGGTCGAAGATCGAGAGGTTCGTCAGCGGTGGCGCTGCCGGCGGCGGCGGTGGCGGCGACCCGTTCTGGCACGAGTAGTTGATGGTGCCTGCCAAGAGAGGAGAACTGGAGCTAAGCACGTAGTACGAGATTATTTCGAACGGAGGAATTTTACAATATACACATTTCATTTCAGATTGAGTAAATTTTTACAAAACTACGAGTTTTTTATACAAATTATAGCTTTTAGTTTCTATTTTACAAAACTATAAACTTTAGGATAACTTATGTAAAAAAACTAAAGGTTTTAGAATTAACTGTTTCTTTTAACATATTCGATGTTGTGGGTCCACGTGGCAACCTCACACTTCTCATTTCCTATTTCACTCTTGCCTGAGACTCCTTTGTAGACTTATATAGTCAAATCAAACCTAGTACAACTAACAGTTAATTCTGAAACTTCTCGTTTCGTGATATAAGTTCTCATAAAATCCGTAGTTTTGTGAGATAAAAACTAAAACATAGTTTTTCGATCGATCATGTAAAAAAAATCTGGTTCCGTGAAATTTACTCTTTCAGATTTAAAGGGAAAAAAAAATTCGCGTTCCCAGTGGCCCTACACCTGGTTGGAACTGGAGCAAGATCCATGGCATGCACTTTGAACTTTGGATAACACGAGTAGTAGACCTTCCGGAGTTTCGACTTCTTGACACAGGAGAACTGGCGTACGTACGTTGAAATTAATCTAGCGAAAATTCTCAGGCATGTGATGGCGAATTGGCGATGTCTACGACACTATGCCGTACTTCCTCATTTGACCACTGAAACCTCCATCTTTTTCCCATGGTGCCAAAAACATGTGTTGCGACGCAACGACTATCCAACCTGTACGTAGCACACGGAGTACCAAGGTTGGCTTGACCGGAGGATGCTCCGATTCATATCTCGGCCTAAAAAACATGCAGCTCGACTGGGCACTGATCATCTTACTGGGTTCAATAGCTTGTTTCTGTATCGCTGTTGGCACGAAAGCCCAAGGAGCCGCTTGAAACGTGCGAATTTCTAACGAATTAAACTGTTCATTTTCGGAAAATCAGGATAGTTGCTTTTCTAGCCCCGTCGGCTTATTTTTCTTGCAAATCTAGCCTTCTCTCGCACGAATTTGCAAATTTGCCTCATTCCCACTGTGGAAGGCGCGACAGACGACACGTGTCCACTGCCGCGCCTGGGGAGCGCGGGAGGACGCCCAGGGTGCGTGAACTTGCTATTACGCCCTGGTAGCGTGGAAGCGTCCCTGCCACAGTGAACCGCGATGCTCTCATGGTTGGCTGAGCTCCACCAGATTCGTGCTCTCTAGGTGTGGCACATTGATTTCCACTCTCCTAAACACGATAGGGTTTAAATTTGTAAATCCGCAAACGAGGTGGCGGCGAGCAAAATAGCAATGGATTTTTGGAAAATCACTGCATTCCAATTTCCAAACGAGACCTAAACCATATAGCTTCCTATCACCTATGTGCCTTAGGTTCGATTCGTTTGGTGCTGCGTTGACGTGCATTTTCTACTTTTTTTTTTAATGATTATGATTAGTTGAAAGTAAGCACTCACTCCGGTCGTTATAAAATGCATGTAGGCAAACTTTTGAAATTTAACTATCGGTATCTTTCTGAATATTTAGGCCGAATATATTAAAATCATAGGTATATCGGCATCTTTCTAAATATTATAACTTTATCTGGTTTTATAATTATATTAAATACAAATTAATGATAAACACGTTTTGAAGACCATATCAATGTACAAAACGACGTGTATCCGTGACCACGGAGAGTATGACACCGCGACAACCGCGAACCGTCCCTTAACTGGCATGTATATGTGCGCGAGACAGAGGAGAGGGCTCACGTACAGTTGGGTATGGTGCAGGGGAGGAAGGGAAACTGCACATCTCCCAGCCGGAACCGGCTCCATCCCGGCCTGCACTGGCACGCGAACCCGAACACGTAGTCGATCGACTCGCTGCAGCTCCCCATGCCGCAGTTCACCTTGCTGCACATCCCATCTGCATCATCGTCAACTGATCAGATCGGTTCAAGGAGCAACGGAATGCCAGCCTGCTGCAAGAAAAGCGAAGCACTTTGAGGTTGTTAGCTACCTGCAACAGCTCCTAGAGGTTGCAGGACGGCAATGGCTTGGAGAGACACCAGCACAACAGCCAACCTGACACACTTCATCCCTCCCGGAGCAGAGAGAGAGAGAGAGAGAGAGAGAGGGGTTTTGGCAGTTTGGATCCTACGATGGGAGCGGAGACTTATATACCTGATCGCCGCCGGATCGATTTATTTGGCATGCACTCGTGGAAGGAAGATGAAGAAAGTTAGAGAGAGAGATCTTGTGTAGAACAAATGAACAATGACTGTCAGATTTGACGAAAGATCGGACTTGACGAGTTCTCCAGTTCTGGAGCGTCTCGTCTCGTTTTCTCAGCAGGTTGTAGGCTCCCTGAAACGACCTCTGCCTGCCCAAGAAGATGGCAAGTCCAGACTTATTTCTTCTAGAACATGGAGAGTCTAATTTGCAGCCCAAGACCTGCAGTTTCGTTCTTCAGTGTTGAATAATCGAGAGAACTCAACTTTCTTGGCTCGTAAATGGACGGTGCCGCGACTAATTTCTTCACTTTTCGTGGTTGGTGGCTTGGTGCTGGAATGGAATGTTCGGCTGTTGTTGATGCAATGATGTGATTTTTTTTGGTGCATCTCGAAGCATCATGCACGTTTTGCCAGTTTGGTTTTCATTTACATCAAGGAAACTGTTTCTGGACTCTGGATTTACATGAAGAACACAAATAGATGATGCTATCTCTCCCTAGCAATGAGGGACCACTTGTCAATGACACTGATCGTTTCAGAATGCTCGCAATCAAAATTTGACCAATAATATACAGAAAATTCTTTAGATCTATTATATGAAAATGGTATTATTAGATTGTATTATACTTGTAAATAATTTTTGGTAATTTGTCATTTAATTTAATGGTTAAAAAAGTGTATCATAGAGCATGTCGATGTCTGAAAAACAATTATTTGAAAATAGGGGAGCATTTTAGTAGAACAATATAAAAGGATATAGAGGATGTGTAGAAGGGATGTACATTATCTGCCATATAGACGAGATATAGAGGGCTCAATATGTGGCGAAAATTTCACATTTAACCATGATCCTAGCCGTCTGGGCCTTCATCCAACGAAGCCACCGAACAGCATAGAACATTGCCCCTCTGCCTTTCACGTAGGAGATGAAGATCTTTTTGTATGCTCCATCGTTAGTAATGCGAGGTGCTTCTATGCATTATTTTTTGAAAGTTTCTCATTTTATTAAAGGTGTATTTGGTTGCTTATACTAAATGGTACATGTATGATATAGTTCAAGAAAGAAGTCATTTATGGGTGTGTTTGGTTGTCTGCACCACCCTAGTCTGTCCCGTATGAGCCATCCAGGCTAGCCTTGGTCTGCTGAGTGGATGCAGGTTGAGTTGTTTTGTTGCTTGTTTATGCATCTAATGGGTCTGCATTAGAGAGAAGCCTAATTTTTGTGTTTCCTTCATCCTGCATGAGTGGATGCAATTGCATCAACCTGACCTGGATGAACAGGAAACCAAACACGTGTCTAACAGATACAGTTGCATTCACTCATGCGATTCAGGCACCCATGCAGGTAACTAAACGTTGCTTGAATAAAACCATCTTATCCTGGATAGTGAAATATAAATTTAAGGAATATTCTCTATAGATGTTGAACTATTTCATTCACCCAAAACAATGGAATCAAATGGTATGAAACACCAATAAAACACACCCTAAGGTATGAATGAATGGTAGATGATTATTATTTACCTTTTTACTTGCTTCAAGATTTATGTACCTTGTATTAAGAGATGGTGCATAAAAGCACTACTCTAAGGCAACGTTGGTAGTGCTATATATATGAATTTGATCAATTGACTTTTGGAAGGTCTCTGGTGGTCAAGTAAGGGTTAACTTGTGTAATTATAGGTGGGTATTCGGTTTTTTGTTCAAATTGGTTCGGTTTATATTTGGTTTAAAAATATTTTGGTTTATGAAAACTGGCTACTGAAATTCTTGGTTCAAATTTAAAAACCGAACTGAATTAACCGAAAAAATTCAGTTCGATTATTTCACTTTTTGGGTAAATCGAAATTTGGTAGGCACAAAGTGCTATTTCACAGTTAATTCATCTTATGATTGTACAATTCAAGCATATAGCTACCCCCTTTGCAATTTTCCTTCAACCAGTAAGCAAATCACGATGATCCAGGGACAAGATTAGATGGAATTGAATCTGTCGTAGGTGTAAAAACCGAACACGAGTGAGAGGGGGTGGATGTTGGTCGTTTAACGGGCCGGCGTCCACGAGAGTAGGAGTGACACAGGGGTTTATACAGGTTTGGGGGTTTGAGGGAACCGCCCTACTCCTGTCAGTGGGCCAACGGGGGTTGCCTCAGAGGCTGATCCCCGAGGGCTCATCAGTTTGCATGTACTATTGTAGTGCTCAAGATAACTCAAATTACAAATGAGAGATACATAGGGTATTTACACGTTCTTTTCTTTCGCTTGACTTCAATTTTTTTTCTTCTTCTCCTCTGAGGAGAGGGGAAGAGGAGAAACATGGGGAGGGGGAGCAGGAACTGACCTGGACAATAAGGCTGGTGGCGTGGAGCTACTCCTCAAAGCTCTTTTACGGTACACTCAATTCAATATGAATCGTCCATACTTTCAATCATAGTTATCATATACATGGTTTGTTCGATACGCGGTTCGCCCACTTTTTATTCTAATTTCTACTGCGAACACAAATCTCGTAATCTAAACCGGTTCAGTTTAATAAATCCGATTCACGGAGGTTTACAGCGAATCCGATAACTACGCTTTCAATCCAACGAACTAGATTAATTAAGATTTGATTCTTCTACACCTTCAAGTATGAGCAAGTATTGTTCGCTTAGGGGAAAGATTGTAATCTCTAAAAGATATTTAACCTAATCTGGTCAAATAGAAGGAAGCACTGGTCTCACTGAGCGATATTTGTGGAATCAGTGTAGTCACATGGTCATCTTTCTTGCACATTCCTCCATTAGGGTTTCTAGGGCGATTTCTTGGGCAAACATTCTATCAAGTAAGGTCCTTCAACGGCGCGACGCATTTCCTCTGCGGCGATTGGTGCATGTAGTGATTACAAAATAAAAGATCAAGAACTGATTCGATCTATATGCAAGCTACTAATTAGACAATGAATTAGTCGCTTGATCTTGTGTTACCTATACATACAGTATGTACAATAGTATAGGTGGGTGATGTTTATATACTCCTCCATATCATCTAATTAAAGATAAAACTAAAGATATTTTAAGGTTGTCTATATGAGATTCTTCAATCTTTTAATTATGGTTTAAAAAGTTTACTATATACAATAACTCATATAATAGTGTTTATGTTGTCTATATATCTTTTCTATATCATTAAAAATCTTATGTGGCAAAATATATAGACACATCACACTATTGTATTTGTACGTACCATAAGGAACTGCCATGAACAGCCGTTTTTGCATCGTTAACGTATCTAATTCAATTCTTCGTAGATTAGTAGTACTAAACTGTATTTAAAATAGTATTGGCACACCTTTTGTTGAGTAAAATAATGGACGCCGTAACTCCATTCGACCATTCCACATGCATACAGACGTTCCTTTTACTTTGGATCATCCACTGATCAGTTTACTGGACGGAGGCATCTTGGCGGGCTGTTGGATGCCATGGAGAATAAACGAGCAGGGTAATATGAAAAGATCCTTTCGGCTGTTAAGATATTTTTGTTCTTTGTTTGTTGCAAGGAGATTTAAGCCCAAATGTCCAAATTACCATATGTAAATCAATGATCAGACATGATTTCTGCTTCCACTCTTTACTAAACCAGTAGAATGTACTTCCTCGAGCCCGGATGCGGCGGTGACGCCGGTGGTGGTGGAGCTCCCCTGCCGCGCCGCCCCCTGCCGTTGGGCCACCACGTCGTGGTGGCTGTGGGTGCGCCGCTGCGGCGAGAGGCCCATGCCCAGAAGCATCCTTCTCAGCTTGCGTTCGCTCTCTTCCTGCCTGCGGTTTGGACTTTGCCTGATTGTCTCAGTCTTTTGACCGTGACATATCAACAGCCACGAAAGAATCCCCGTGGCACCCAAGTGGCGCGGGCCCACCTGTCAGGTTCCCTTGCCTCACAGCCACAGGAATAATTACGTGGCTGTTGTCGTAGCACGTCTTTTCCCACGCGTATAATAACAAAGTCTACTATTTACTCTAACTCTCATCTATATTATCTAGAGTAAATAATAAAGCTAACTTGTATAAAAATTATCTCTAAATGTTGTCTCTAGAGTAAACAATAAAAGTCAGCTTATACAACAACACCGGCTTCTAGTCGACGATAGCACTTATGTTTTCGTGCGATACTTGCTATTAAATAAGGGCAAGTCTGATAAAGAAAGCCAATTCTTGGCTAATAGTAGTTTAAAAGCCAACTTGTCTAATAAGCTGTCTCTAAATATTGTCTCTAGATGTGGTGCAATAACTATCTTTTCTCTCTTGTACATAAATGATCTACCTATGCTCCCGTGCAAAGCTGGCTACTAAATAAGAGCCAGCTCTCTTCTCTTTCCTCTTTTCTCACCCCTCCACATAAACCAAAACTGATGTGTACAGGCTAAAAGCCAGCTGACATGGTCTTATTGTACATACCAAGTCAACTGTCTTCTCTCCTCTCTTTTCTCACTCTTCTAATTATGACAAAGCTGACATGTATAGTTAATAGTAATCTGAGATGACTTTATTGTATTTACTCTAATTTAGTGCGTGTTGGACTTGCATCACAGTTTCCCACCAATAATATAACCTTTAGAATGCCCAGAGCTTCACAGGAATTTCGCATAATTTTCCCTTGACATAGTTTAATTCCCGCAAGGATCCGGTGAAAAAAAATCAGCGTATCATTTCTTCTAGCCGACGATAGCACCTATGTTTCCGTGCGATGTTTGCTACTAAATAAAATCCAGCTCTCTTCTCTCTCCTCTTTTCTCACCCATCTACCTAAGACAAAACTGACATGTATAGTTAACAGTAAACTGAGGTGATCTTATTGTAATTTTTTTTAAATAATAACTTTTTTATTCAAATTGCAATAATATACCTCGAATCCGAAAAATTGAAAAAATACACCTCTGTCGTCCGTTGGTTGGGCGACAGGAGAAGGAGAGCTGACTCAGCAATGATGTGGACAGGGCGATAGTGAGAAGTCGCTCAACCCTAGGGCGACAGGTAGTTGCCCAACCCAAGGGCGACAGGGGGAAAAGTCGCCCAGAAAATTTAGAAATTTGAAAAAAAAATTGGGTGCGAATTTATAATCGTGTAGACTGTTTTTTATTCTATTGCAGAACATGTTAATTTGAGGCTCATTGAAGCTAAAGAAAAATAACAAATTTATTTACATTTCTTCATAATTCAGTACTCTATGAAATTCGTTTATACAAAATACCAAGTTTTATTTCACCTATTATATTTGTTGAAGTGTCTGCATTTGCTTGCACATTTTATTCATTATTGGGTATTATACGCAAATGAGTCTTATCCATATGGGTAAAGTAAATGCTGGTGAATTTTTTTTGAAATAATACATTTTTTTATTCGAATTACAAAAATATACCTCAATACCAAAAAATTGCAAAAATGTATACTTTTGAGGGTATTTTAGGATATTAAGGTATGTAAAAAAAATTGACGACAAATAAAATAATTTGTGAGTTAATTGTTTTCAGAAAAAAAATCAAATTTCGTTGTCCATCATTCTCCTTCGGTGTGCGACAAATTTGACGAAAAATCATAGTACTATTGAATAAAACCCGACATTGATATTCGAAAGTGCAGAGCTAAGTCACAAAGTAGGATACAATATAGGTACATACGTTAAAGAATTCACAAAACTAGAATACAACATAGGTACATACATACCTTAGAGAATTCATAAAACTGGGATACAACATAAGTCACAAAATCATACATTCTATGGCCATGGTTGTCGGTACAAATGGTCAAAAACAGGATAGTTATATATTGGTGGCTGACGGGGTATTACACTTGGATCGCTGATAGGGCTTGATGTAATATCATCGTCAAAATTTAGAGGACTCCGAGGACGCAAGTTTCCTGGCCTAGGTGGCATGAAATCGTCATAATCATCGACATTTGTATGGTTCGGAGCTAGCCTGCCTCTAGTGGTGGTTGAATGTCATCTTGCATCGTTTCTTGAACGGCCTGCTGTAGTAGTGCTTGAACGGCCTCTTCCGATATTGCTTGAACGTCGAGGTGGAGGTGATACGAAATCGTCATCATCAGCATCATCGTCATTTGCATGGTTAGGAGCAAGCCCCCCTCTAGTGGTGGTTGAATGTCCTCTTGAACTTGCTGCTGCAGCAGTACTGTGTTGATCTCTACCCCTCTAGTTAGATCCGCTTCTCTATCTTCTGCGCGAACCAGGCATCACACCCCCACCGAAGAGCATATACATCGCTAAGAATTGTGGGATATCTTTGTTCAACAACTCTTCATCCTTTGGGAATAACTAACACACAAGACGAGCATACGAAGTAATGAACTTATGTATAATGGTAAAAAGAATAGTAAAGTGAATAAATACAAAATAACTAACCTTAATATGTTCTGCATATCGATCGGACAGCATCAGTACCCTGTAAGATCTTCTAGATAAACATGTAGCAGAAGGGTGATCGGCTAGTTCGCACACCCTGAAATACCTTTGTGAAAGGACGGGGGATGTCGCCTAGAGGGGGGTGAATAGGCGGATTAAAAACTTTGTAACTAAATGCAACGCAATAAAAAATTTGCAGCTAAATAAAACATCCCGATGATCTAAGTCCGGAGTGTCTGGGACTTTTATCCGGATACTCCGAAATGTCCGGATTGTCCGGGTTCAGGAGTCCGGATACTCCGGATTGGATCCGAGGGACTCAGACCGGAGTGTCCGAGACTTATCTCCGGATACTCCGAAATGTCCGGACTATCCGGGTTCAGAAGTCCGGATACTCCGGATTTAAGACCTCGAAATGAGATTTTAAATCCCTGCAATTTTTCAACAATCTACTTGAATACAAAAGATCTAAATGCTATCAGGTACCTTGAGATATTGTAGATCTGGAGCCAAA
The DNA here is from genome assembly GCA_036346275.1 of Otatea glauca. Lineage (NCBI taxonomy): Eukaryota > Viridiplantae > Streptophyta > Magnoliopsida > Poales > Poaceae > Otatea > Otatea glauca. The sequence continues at coordinate 41,052,539 of CM070731.1, read as the reverse complement.
CACAACAAAAGACTAGATCGGGCAATTTCAAGATTCAAAATCAAATACTAAAACAAGAGTAAGAAGCAAACTTGGAGACGATGATTTTTCACCCGAAGTTCGGATCCTTGAGGGGATCCTAAGTCTCCGTTGAGGCGGCTCGGTCACACTTGAGCCGGGGTCTCTTTCAACCCTCTTCCTCCCGGTATTGCACAAATGCACTCACCGGTCTTCACTCCTTTGATTCCTTCCCTTACGGAGGCGGAACCGACCTTCACAAACTTCCCACGGCCAACCACACAAAGCTCCTGTGGCTCGTAGGCAACCTCCTAGCCGTCTAGGAGTTCTCAACCTCCAAGAGTAACAAATGCTCATGAAGAACAAGCTTGGAGATGAAATCAAGTGCTCAATCAACTCAAGTCTCACTCAACCTAGCACCTCACTCCTCAAACTCTTCCCAACCCTTCTCACCAAGGGGATCACTTAGATCTAAGGGTAAAGAGGTTTTTGGGGGCTCAAGAACAAGGGTATAGCACCTCTAATCTACAGGGGAAAAGCCCTCTTTGATGTAGGGAAGAAGGGGGCTTTAAATAGAGGTCCCAAAAAAACTAGCCGTTGGAAACAGCTGGGCATAACCCGGAGACTCCGAAAAAAACCCCGGATACTCCGGATTGACTGAGAGCAGCCACCGAGGGTGTCAACCCGGAATGTCCGGATTGAATATCCGGATACTCCGGATTGCACCGCCAGCCCACGAGCAACGAGCATAACTTTTCACTCCGGACTCCGATTTCAGAGATCTTGGACTCTACCGAAAGCTAAGAACGAGGGCTACACAACCAACAAGGTCTCACTACCCAAAACTCAAAGGATAAACACAGATATCATAAAGAATCCAAGGGAGACCTACAACCCTCACTTTTCGGCACCACCAACACCACTCTCTTTCTAAGATTCACAAGGATGGATCACTTGAGCACTTGACACATCTAAAAGTCATTCGACATCGCATCCCTCTTAATAGTATGGCAACCCTTAGACTCAAATTAAATCAAAGATAATATAAGTCTAGAAATAGTCACTTGCCGTCTTCTTTCTTAATGTCGATGCATGAAGACTTTCACCATATAATTGATGACATCTTCACCTTGTCCAACTCGACTCGATTCACCTCATGAGACTCTCGTCCTATCAACATTGACTTGATCATCCTCTCTGACGATCTCCACGCCAAGTCGATCTTGACTTAGTTCTCAACTCTTGGTGACACCGCCGTCTTGTTGACCTCGGCTTAACGATCATCCTCCAAGATATCTTGGTCATCATACACATACGGGACCTAATTCTTTCCAAATTACTCATGAAAGACATTAGTCCCAAAAGCTCAATAGATATGAATAAATTGATATTTGTGGACAGTTGATTTCAACAAGTGTTTCATATAAGGAAGCACAACATAAATGGAAACACTTGACATAAGAAATGTTCTCTACTAAGTACATCATGATAAATATGTAATTGATCTATATGCACTAGAGAGATATATAATTGCCAATATGATGAATCAATTAAATCATGGCAAGGATCACAGTCTTTACTTATATGAAGCACATGATAGAATATACACGAATTGTACATGTGCAAATAATATTTGGAATAAGAGTAAATATGTGATCCAACACTAGATTAAACTTCACTAAGAGAATTGCATGAGAAGATATACAAATAAAACATGCATGCACCAAGTCAATCTATAGCAATATGGAGTTTAACTCTAGTTAATACATGCATACTAAAAACAAAGTACATAATGAACTCAAATGAATATATATGCACAAATAAATATGACATGAACCAATGTGCATATATATAATCAACATGCTACTTGGAGTTCACTATGCATTTGCACAAAAGGAATGCAATAACAAATATAGAAGAGATACCAAAATTGCATACCTTATCTTTGCTTAACCATCCTACTTGATTTTCCTCTAAAAGATGAGACTGATACTTAACTAGGCAATAACATTTTAGCCTCATAGCAATATAATCATATTAGAGGTTTGTCATTTGTTAAGCACTAAGTTAAGCATTTACTTAATTACATAGATTGTTGTCGGCGTTTTCTAGTCTAGGGGGTCGCGCGTTCCACTCCCTGAATGGTTAGACTCGTGAGTCCAAGATGTATACTGGTTCGGGCTGAAAGTCCCTACTCCGATTCGGATGGCGTATTGTATTGCTTTTTGCACTATGTTTTTCTGCACGAGGCCCCTAAATGACTTAGTCTCCTCGTGTTACGATATCTCCCTCTCCTCTCGTTCTCGCCCTCACTGAATCGTTTAGCCCGCCTCCTTTTATCTGAAAGAAGGGCGGGTTACATCGAGCTGGGAGGAAGAGCGAGTGACCTATGCTAGAGCCGGTCCTTCGTCACGTGGATGAGTCGCCACCCGTCTTGCCTATCTTTGGGTTGGTAGCCTTGGTGGTCGGGAGGTTAGGTATTCCCGGAAATAGCGTACTTGCCCTCTGTGACCCTTGCGAATCTTGGCGTCGAGTGCGTGGCGTTGGTCTTTGCCTCGGGATGGAGCGCGCGCTCGTCTTTGACGTGGCGGTTGATGGGGTGGAAGCTTTGTCTTCTGCGATCACGGATCTTCTTGGGAAGGAGCCACTTGCCCTTGTATAGTCGCTCGATTGACCTCATTCGAAGTGCGTGGCGGTAGGCCGATGAGGACGACACGCGGCACTCGGCGTTCGTCACCTTGGTTTGGTTGAGTCGGAGATCCCGCCCGCCAAGAGGGTCGGGGCGTTATGCAGTCGGATTCGCTTCCTGGCGGTCGGGAGCGGATGCCTTGCGTGATGTAACATCCCAAAAATTTGGCTTATAATTTCGCTCATATGCTTTTTGGTGATTTTACGAATTTATTGGATTTTTTCAGAAATTAATTGAATTGAATTTAATTAAGTATATTGAACCTTTGTGAAAACTAAATATATATAGATAAAGTTAATATAAAGTTTTACCAAAAATATTTTATTTGTGCTCGAGAATGTCTCAAAGTATTTATGAGAATTTTAGGGATTTTCTGATATTTTAATTGCTTAAAGTAGATTAATCTAATTTCGGAATTATTTTAAATCAAAAGCTTTTGAAAATTGAGTGAGCGATCTTGGGCGAAGCCCGATCTTGCGCGTGTCTTGACCATCGACGTGCGGCCCGATCGGCTGCCATCGCCGCCTCGCGCGTGGCCGTTGGATGAAGATCGGACGGTTTGTCTCCTTTCGCGAAACCCTAGCGCCTTGGCCGTTGGATTGAGATCGGCGGTCGGGATCGTTTCGCGTTGTTTTGGTAAGTTTAGATCTCGCCGTTGATTTTGGAAAGAGCGGATCGGATCGTATCGCCGGATCTAATCACGGCGCTCGTTACCGTCGGACGGTTCGTCGATTCGTCTCGATTCGGTTTTCGAATCCGTCGCGCTTGCCGTCGCCGCCGCGTGATTTAGGGTTGCCGTTTTAGCGCGCATGCCGAGGCTATAAAGCCGCAGCCCGCTGCGAGGTTCCTCATCCCGAGCGCATCCGCGATGCTAGCCTTCGCCGTTGAGTCACCGCCGTTTAGCCCGAGAGCTCGCCGTAGTTTTCTAGCGCCGTCGCTCGTTTTCGCCGTTCGCCGTCGTCAAGCCGCCGTTCGGCGTGTGGGTTCGATTCGGGTTCGCCACGTCGAGCCGCGCCGGGCGACTACCTCTTCGTCGCCGGCAGGAGCGAACGCGCCGTCTGGGTCGTCGTCGTCCTCGTCTCCGGAACTCAGCGCTGCCGCGACATCGCCGTGCTGAACCGCCGACGGCCGTCGGATCTCGGCGGACCATCAGATCGAGCCACGTCGCCGTCTGCTCAAGTAAAGCAGCTCGGGTAAGCGTGACCGTTGGATCGGGGTTGTTCGGGTGAGATCGCGCCGCGTGTGCGATGAGCGTTAGCCGTCGGATCGTCGCGCAGATCGCGCGCCGCGTGTCGAGCATCGGACGGCGGCGTCGCGACCAATCGATCTTGCGCCGCGTGTCGGCGGCGTGGTGCGAGGCGCCGTGGGCGCGTCCACGGTGGACTAGAGGCGGTTCCGTGGACCGAGTCCATGGACGAGCGGCGTGTCGGCGCTGATTGGTCCGAGTCGGGGCTGACGTCGGCGTTGCGCAATAAAATCTTTTCCAATAGAAAAATAATTGAAAAATCGAAATTCTATTTTACGTATTTTGATGTTATTCAAACTTCAAAAGGCTATATCTTTTGCATTTTAACTCGGATTTGAGTGTTTCAAATTTCTAAAAATTTGTAAAATCAATATCTATTTATTGATGAATTTTATTTTATTTTGGAGTTTGGTTGCTCTCTGGTTTGGTGTTTATTTGCTATTTTGGCATCGTTTCGCGTAGGCGTTGACCGCTTTCGGTGATCCGGAAGAAGATTCGTCGCTCCAAGACCCAAGCTCAGATCAAGACCAGCACCTACTCCAAGGCAAGTTGTGCTTTGATCATGTTGCACCTAATTTTCACCAAATTACTATTTTGTCTTTTAAACTTTATGCATGATATTTTATGTGTATAAATGATTTCAATTAATCTGGGAATTAGATAATATGCCTATTTGAATTAAACCATACCTTGTCAATTATATGCCATGATCTATTTGTCACCCTAGGATATGGAATTATAGTTGATAATCAACATGGGCTAGTTAGATCGTCATAGATTGCTTAGCCATGCCACGTCATCACATGTGTCCGAATGTCGATACTTAATCTTGACTAATGGAATATGGAACAATGTTTATGAATTGGTGTGTCATGTGTTGTCACACAATGATATCAAGTTGTCGTGGCGAGGAGGTCACACATCGGGATTGAAATGTTGATGGCATGTGGTGCTTGGTAATCAACTGGGTGGTAATGATTTTAGATTGAGGCAAGTGGCAGAGGCGGTGTGCCAAGGTGGGCGAGTTTGGCGGGGTATGTGGAAGTCTTGCCTTAATCACCTTAAGGACTTAACCTTGCAAGCCTTTGACTGAGTCTCTCTTGCAACCACATGTCGGAATGGGACAACCTAGTTGAATAATTTGTGAAACCTAGATTTGATCTTGTCGTGGTGAATAGTGAGTCCGGGTTACTGGTTTAACTCACATGGCGCAAGAGGGGGCCTGTTGTGGTGGTTTAACCCTTGATGTTGAAACCTTAGCGGCGATCTTGGGTCTAGGTGTAGCATTGTAAAGGCTTTGTTATGATCACTCGCCTTGGTGGTGTTTGGTTGTATCGTGTGGGTAAAGTGCATAACCTCTGCAGAGTGTACAATCTATTGAATAGCCGTGCTCACGGTATTGGGCAATGCTCGGAATTACAGATTAAGGGTTAGACTTTTGTTAAACAAAAACTTGTTGGGATGGCAAGGTGCCATGGAAAGTGGAAAATTAATTTAGGATTGGAAACTTGGTGTATTTGAAATCTTGAATTTATTAATTCTTGTATTTGTTTCTTGCTTTCCAATCTATTTATTGTATTCTTGTTAAATGTTGCTTTATTGCAAAAATACCCTTACTAGCCATTCCTTTGGATTAAGCCAAACATATAGAATATTAGACTTGCATTATTTTGCACAACTTGTTGAGTGCTTTATGTACTCACCCCATCAACAACAACTCGGAAGAGGAAGAATCTCGCCGATCATGGATGAGGATTATTTGGATCACGAATGCTTAGGGTCCGAGCCTCGTCGGTTGCACTGTGGCGAATCGAGCGCCGCTGCGTTTATTCTATTTCATTGCTTCTCATTGATACTCTTTTTAAGCCCAGTGAGGCATTATTCATGTAAGACAACAGTTATTATTAATTAATGAAGTTTATGCTATATTTCATTGTGTGTGACTATGATAGCATCTATGTTGAGCTGTGTGCACTAGCGTGATCTGGACTAGTGCGGTATACAGAGGGTCGGATTTGCAAATTCGGGTCCGACAGAGGTGGTATCGAGCCATCGACTATAGGTCTTGGCCCTAGGTAGTTGGTATCTCTTAGAGTGTCCAAAATTATTTTCTAAAGAAAGCATAAAATTGACTAATATGAAACTCTTGGCTTATCTCATCCTCCTACTCTCATCCTTGCTAAATTACCTTCTTTTCGTTGCGTTTGAGTGGAGATCTTATTCAAAATTTTGTTTTGAATAGATGCCGATCTTCGATCCTTGAGTCAAGGCAGGTGGCTATGCCATGGAGCCGTGGAGAGTTCTTCAAGTGATTGGAGGCTTTGATCGTCCGCTCTACCGAGGAAGCAAGCTGGGCGTCAGCGGTGTGCATCGGGGTTCTTCGCAGGTGATCATCTTCGCGAGAGTGCGGCGAGACCACCGGACCGATCCACATCACCGCCTGAGGTTCACTTACGGTGGAGTTCGAGGAGGCGCTAGACTTGCTCTCACGACGGATGCGCCACGACTCGCCTACGAGCCGCAACACCGTATTTCGACTTCACCCGACGGCGCGGCGTGCGGCGTCGACGGATCGTGGAAGGAGAGTGTGCTCTGCGATACACCTTCTTTGAGTTCGCCACCGCCGGGAGGATCACTTGAGGACACTGCGCAAGAAGCGGAGACAGCGTGTGAGGCGTTGAGAGTGGCAGGCGGGAGCTTCAAAAGACCCGTGACGCAGCAGCCCGAGTCATCGGCGGTGGAGGAGGCCTTGCGGTAGCCGAGAAATAGCGGACCAAGTCGTCCAGAGGCGGATGAGGTCGCCAAGAAGAAGAAGAAGAAGACCGGAAGAGCGTGAGTGGGAGCCCGAGGAGCCAGCAGAGGGTCACGGGATAGGTTCGCACCCATGCCACCCCACCCACCGATGTATGCCGGATCGGTCTCGGCCGGGGTGGTGGATGAGTGAAGTCGATCTTAGAGTTGTGTTGAGACTCGAGTGTTGAGTCGCGTTTTAAGTTAGCCTTTACCCTTTTAGTAGGCGTTAAAGTTGCATGTTTAGTTGGTTCTTAATTGTTTCTTTGAGTGTGCGTTATGTGTTGCAAAGCCCTTAGGCATTGTAAGCAACCATACCAAGTAATAATAATAAAGATTATTTAAGTTGGGTTTAACTGTTTCCCCGCCTTATAAATTCTTGCATCTTATCTATGCTACATCTATCTTTCCTAACCCAAGAAGCAATCAAGCGGATGGTGAACACTCAAACAACAATGGGGCTTGGGAAGTGGTCTACGCTCGAGCAACAATCCCAATGAAGGAGTACCACCGCAGCAAGCACCGCCGATGGATATCACGAACTTGGGAGCTTTTCTCATTGCACAAACTCGGTTGATGCGGACTATGATGCAACAGATGACCAATATGGCTGCGATCAACAACCCTCACCGAGCGAGAACAACAATGGCGGGCCTCGTCCTTACTCCAAGTTGTCGGACTTCATGAGGACCCGACCGCCAACATTCTCGAACAACGTCAACCCCTTGGAAGCGGATGATTGGTGAGAACCATTGAGAGGAAGTTGTACATCACACAATGTGAAGGGCATGAGAGGGTTCTTACGCATCCCATCGGCTAGAGGAGCAATTTGCAGAATGGTGGGAGAACTCTTGTGCTACTCATGAGGCACCCATGGAAATCACGTGGGAAGAGTTATAGCGGCCTTTCGCGATTACCACGTACGAGAGGAATGATGGACTGAAAAGGAAGAATTCGGGCGCTTAAGCAAGGAGGCCAACGGTGGTGATTACTTGAACAAATTCACACGATTAGCACGCTATGCTCCACGAAGATGTAGCGACGGACAAGGCTAGACGGTCCGCTTCATGAAAGGACTAAACTTCGAGTGCAAGTGGGTGATTACCCACACTTTTCCGATTTCCAAGAATTGGTAAACAAGGCTTTGATTACGGAGGATAAGCGCAAGGAGCTTGGGAAAATCGCAAACGCTTGATGACTAACCCAGGTGGACGCCCTAACCACCTACGAATGAGGATGACCCCGCAACAGTTTGCTAGGTTCCAACCACAAGCTGTTAACAAGCCAGCAACACCTGCACCGCGACCATCAGGACAAGGTTATCAGACGCCGGCCCAAGGTAACAATGCTCAAGGGGGAGTGCAGCAGTCAGCCGCCAGAAGGTGCTACAGTTGCAATGAGCTGGGGCATTATGCTAATAGATGTCCCCAGAAAGGAGGAATCACGCCAGTGCGTTTCAACCTTGGAACGACACCTGCTAAGGCACCGATGACGGGAGCGAATCGAGGAGCCGGACGGCGGGAGTGGCGCCTCAAGCTACTATTCGAGGCAGAGTCAACCACATCACCGCCGATGGAGCCCAGGAAGCATCGGACGTCGTACTGGGTAAGTTTTTGGTAAACTCAGTACCTGCAACAGTATTATTTGATTCAGGAGCTTCACATTCATTTGTCTCTCGAGCTTTTGCATCTAAAAATGGTTTAAGCATGAAAAATCTCAAGTGTGTGATGCTAGTTCAAGCCCCAGGATCTGAGTTAAGATCTAATATTGGATGTTTGGGGTAAAGCTGATAATTAACGGGGTAGAGTTCTAGCGAACTTAATTATTCTAGATGCCCAAATTTTAGATGTTATCCTTGGTATGGATTGGTTAACCAAGCATAAGGCGGTATTGGATTGTGGTCGAAGGGTTGTATCCATTGAGAGCCCTACGGAGAAAAGGTGGAATTAGAGCGACATCGGTTCGCAAGGTCAATTAATGGTTAATAGCATGAAAGCCGTCGGCATTGAGGGCGTGCGGTGGTCAAAGAATATCGGATGTATTTCGGAGGATCCGCCGGGAATGCCGCTTGACCGTGACATCGAGTTTGTCATTGAGTTAGTACAGTACAGCACCAATAGCAAAAGACCTTACTGGGATGCCTACCGATGAGTTAGTAGAGATGAAGAAGCGGATCGACGAGTTATTAGAAAGGTTTTATAAGACCAAGTTCGCCGCCATGGGAGCGCCAGTTTTGTTTGTCAGGAAAAAGGATGGAAGCCTTAGAATGTGTATTGATTACCGTGCACTTAATGAAGTGACGATTAAGAATAAGTATCCGTTGCCAAGGATTGATGATCATTCGACCGGTTGAGAGGAGCTGGAGTTTTCTCCAAGATAGACCTTCGTTCGGATATCATCAACTAAAGATTCGGACGGAAGATGTTCCAAAACCGCATTTTCTTCAAGATACGGACATTATGAGTTCACGGTCATGTCTTTTGGATTGACCAATGCGCATGACCTATTTCATGAACTTGATGAATAAGATTTTCATGGAATACTTGGACAAGTTTGTTGTTGTGTTCATAGATGATATTTTGGTATATTCGAAGACCAAGCGAGCACGCAAATCATCCGAGGCTAGTGTTGGAAAAGCTGCGTGAGCAACAGTTGTATGCTAAATTCGATAAATCGACTTTTGGAAGGAAAAGGTGGAATTTCTCGGTCATGTCATGGATGCAGAAGGAGTTCTTTGTCGACCCAAGCAAAGTGGAAGCGATGTTGCATTGGGAGCAACCAAAGTCATCACTCAAGTCCAAGTTTTAGGAATGGCGAGGATATTATCGCGGTTCATAGAAGGATTTTCGACGATTGCTAGACCTCTTACTCAGTTATTGAAAAGGAAAAGAAATTTTCATGGGCCTTGATTGTGATAAGAGTTTTGAGGAATTAAAGCGTTTAACAACAGCCCGATGTTGGTTTTGCCTAATGTTGAACGACCGATATATCTTGTGATGCGTCAAGGCGAGGTCTTGGATGCGTATTGATGCAAGAGGGTAAAGTGGTCGCATATCGTCAAAGCGATTAAGACCGCATGAAGGAAATTATCCTACGCATGACTTGGAATTGGCTGCCGTGGTGCATGCCTTGAAATTGTGGCGTCATTATCTCATTGGAAATAGATGTGAGATATATACGGACCATAAGAGTTTGAAATATATTTTCACTCAATCAGATCTCAATATGAGGCAAAGGAGATGGTTGGAATTAATCAAGGATTATAACATGGGAATTCATTACCATCCGGGAAAAGCAAATGTGGTAGTGATGCCTTAAGTCGCAAGAGCTACGTGGCGAATATGATGGTGCGGGAAGGACGATCGAGGCTATGCAGAGAATTGCAAAATTTAAAATTGGAAGTAGTTTTAGAAGGATTCCTAGCTGCTTTGGAAGTGAAGCCAATGCTCGAAGATCAAATTCGGGAAGGAAAAAAAGATGATGAGAAAGTCAACCGAATCAAGGCTAAAAGGATGAAGGATTAGCAAAGGACTTTACCGTGGACGACCAAGGTACCATATGGTTCAAGGGTCGCATTTGTGTGCCAAGCAGACTAGAACTTAGCGATTGATTTTGGAAGAGACTCATGATTCCAAGTATTCAATTCATCCAGAAGCGCTAAGATGTACGGGACTTAAAGGAGAGGTTTTGGTGGCGAATATGAAGCGCGAAGTCGCGAGCACGTTGCCTTGTGCGATGTATGCGAGAGTTAAGGCAATACATCGAGACCAGCAGGTTTGCTACAACCGCTAAAAGTCCCGAGAATGGAAGTGGGAAGAAATCGGTATGGATTTCGTCCTTTGGATTACCAAGAACTCAAAATGGGTATGATTCTATATGGGTTATCGTGGATCGATTGACCAAAGTTGCTCACTTCATTCGATCAAGACCACTTACTCAGAGACCGGTTAGCGAGAACTATACATAGCAGTCGTGTGTTTGCATGGTGTACCAAAGAAAATAGTGTCGGATAGAGGTACCCGTTCACCTCGAGATTTTGGGATAAATTGCATGAAGCTATGAGAACGCGTTTGAACTTGACCTGACATATCATCCGCAGGTGATGGTCAAGCGAGAAGGGTAAATCAAATTACGGAGGATATGCTAAGGGCTTGTGCATTAGCCTATACTACATCATGGGATAAGTGTTTGCCATATCACGAGTTCGATTATAACAACGATTACGAGCTAGTTTGCGGATGTCGCCATTGAAGCTTTATATGGTCGTGTTCACTGTCGTACCCGCTGAATTGGAATGAGACAGGGGAACGTATGATATTTGGCCCTAATATTCTCAAGGAAGCTGAAGAGCAAGTTGCCATGATAAGAGACAGGTTGAAAATCGCGCAATCAAGACAAAAAAGTTATGCAGATAATCGACGCCGTGATTTGAGCTTCGAACCTGATGATTTCGTATATCTTAGGGTTACCCCTCTGAAAGGAGTTAAAAGGTTCCACGTTAAAGGGAAGCTTGCCCCAAGATATGTTGGACCGTTCAAAATTTTGAGCCGTCGAGGAGGTTGCTTATCGATTAAATTGCCGCGATCACTAGCGGCGTGCATGATGTGTTCCATGTGTCACAGCAAGAAGTGTCTTGGTGCAGTGAGCGACGCCTTTGGGAGAGATTGAATTGCGAAAGATCGACCTACAAGGAGCAACCAATCAGAATCCGGATGTTATGGACCGCAAGACCGGGACCAAGTCGATTCGCTTTGCGAGTTGATGGAGCAACCATTCGAGAATGAAGCAAACTTTGGGAGCGTGAAGAGGATCGAAGTCGAATTTCAAACCTATTTCCTAGTCGACCTTGAATCTCGGGTCGAGATTACATTAAGAGGGAGGTTTGTAACATCCCAAAAATTTGGCTTATAATTTCGCACATATGCTTTTTGGTGATTTTTCAATTTATTGGATTTTTTCCGAAATTAATTGAATTGAATTTAATTAAGTATATTGAACCTTTTGTGAAAACTAAATATATATAGATAAAGTTAATATAAAGTTTTACCAAAAATATTTTATTTGTGCTCGAATGTCTCAAAGTATTTATGAGAATTTTAGGATTTTTCCGATATTTTAATTGCTTAAAGTAGATTAATCTAATTTAGGAATTATTTTAAATCAAAAGCTTTTGAAAATCGAGTGAGCGATCTTGGGCGAAGCCGATCTTGTGCGTGTCTTGCCCATCGGCGTGCGGCCCGATCGGCTGCCGGCGCCGCCTCGCGCGTGGCCGTTGGATGAAGATCGGACGGTGTCTCCTTCGCGAAACCCTAGCGCCGGCCGTTGGATTGAGATCGGCGGTCGGGATCGTTTCGCGTTGTTTTGGTAAGTTTAGATCTCGCCGTTGATTTTGGAAAGAGCGGATCGGATCGTATCGCCGGATCTAATCACGGCGCTCGTTACCGTCGGACGGTATCGACCTTCGTCTCGATTCGGTTTTCGAATCCGTCGCCGCTGCCGTCGCCGCCGCGTGATTTAGGGTTGCCGTTTTAGCGCGCATGCCGAGGCTATAAAAGCCGCAGCCCGCACACCGGGTTCCTCATCCCGAGCGCATCCGCGATGCTAGCCTTCGCCGTTGAGTCACCGCCGTTTAGCCCCGAGCTCGCCGTAGTTTTCTAGCGCCGCGCTCGTTTTCGCCGTTCGCCGTCGTCAAGCCGCCGTTCGGCGTGTGGGTTCGATTCGGGTTCGCCACGTCGAGCCGCGCCGAGCGACTACCTCTTCGTCGCCGGCAGGAGCGAGCGCCGTCTGGGTCGTCGTCGTCCTCGTCTCCGGGAACTCGGCGCCGCGCGACATCGCCGTGCCTTGAGCCGCACGGCCGTCGGATCTCGGCGGACCATCGGATCGAGCCACGTCGCCGTCTGCGATAAAGCGGCTTCGGGTAAGCGTGACCGTTGGATCGGGGTTGTTCGGGTGAGATCGCGCGCGTGTCGCAGAGAGCGTTAGCCGTCGGATCGTCGCGAGATCGCGCGCCGCGTGTCGAGCATCGGCACGGCGGCGTCGCGACCAATCGATCTTGCGCCGCGTGTCGGGCGCGTGGTGCGAGGCGCGTGGGCGCGTCCACGGTGGACGAGGCGATTCCGTGGACCGAGTCCATGGACGAGCGGCGTGTCGGCGCTGATTGGTCGAGTCGGTGACGTCGGCGTTGCGCAATAAAATCTTTTCAATAGAAAAATAATTGAGAAAAATCGAAATTCTATTTTACGTATTTTGATGTTATTCAAACTTCAAAAGGCTATATCTTTTGCATTTTAACTTGGATTTGAGTGTTTCAAATTTCTAAAAATTTGTAAAATCAAGATCTATTTATTGGTGAATTTTATTTTATTTTTGGAGTTTGGTTGCTCTCTGGTTTGGTGTTTATTTGCTATTTTGGCATCGTTTAGCGTAGGCGTTGAGGCGCTCGGTGATCCGGAAGAAGATTCGTCGCCCAAGACCCAAGCTCAGATCAAGACCAGCACCTACTCCAAGGCAAGTTGTGCTTTGATCATGTTGCACCTAATTTTCACCAAATTACTATTTTGTCTTTTAAACTTTATGCATGATATTTTATGTGTATAAATGATTTCAATTAATCTGGGAATTAGATAATATGCCTATTTGAATTAAACCATACCTTGTCAATTATATGCCATGATCTATTTGTCACCCTAGGATGTGGAATTATAGTTGATAATCAACATGGGCTAGTTAGATCGTCATAGATTGCTTAGCCATGCCACGTCATCACATGTGTCCGAATGTCGATACTTAATCTTGACTAATGGAATATGGAACAATGTTTATGAATTGATGTGTCATATGTTGTCACACAATGATATCAAGTTGTCGTGGCGAGGAGGTCACACATCGGGATTGAAATGTTGATGGCATGTGGTGCTTGGTAATCAAGCGGGGTGGTAATGATTTTAGATTGAGGCAAGTGGCAAGGCGGTGTGCCAAGGTGGGCGAGGTTTGGCGGGGTATGTGGAAGTCTTGCCTTAATCACCTTAAGGACTTAACCTTGCAAGCCTTTGACTGAGTCTCTCTTGCAACCACATATGCGGAATGGGACTGACCTATTTGAATAATTTGTGAAACCTAGATTTGATCTTGTCGTGGTGAATAGTGAGTCCCGGTTACGGTTTAACTCACATGGCGCAAGAGGGGGCCTGTTGTGGTGGTTTAACCCTTGATGTTGAAACCTTAGCGAGCGATCTTGGGTCTAGGTGTAGCATTGTAAAGGCTTTGTTATGATCACTCGCCTTGGTGGTGTTTGGTTGTATCGTGTGGGTAAAGTGCATAACCTCTGCAGAGTGTACAATCTATTCAATAGCCGTGCTCACGGTATTGGGCAATGCTCGGGAATTACAGTTAAGGGTTAGACTTTTGTTAAACAAAAACTTGTTGGGATGGCAAGGTGCCATGGAAAGTGGAAAATTAATTTAGGATTGGAAACTTGGTGTATTTGAAATCTGAATTTATTAATTCTTGTATTTGTTTCTATCGCTTTCCAATCTATTTATTGTATTCTTGTTAAATGTCGCTTTATTGCAAAAATACCCTTACTAGCCATTCCTTTGGATTAAGCCAAACATATAGAATATTAGACTTGCATTATTTTGCACAACTTGTTGAGTGCTTTATGTACTCACCCCATCAACAACAACTTCGAAGAGGAAGAATCTCGCCGATCATGGATGAGGATTATTTGGATCACGAATGCTTAGGGTCAGAGCCTCGTCGGTTGTTCGTGGCGAATGGAGCGCCACTGCGTTTATTCTATTTCTCTTTGCTTCTCATTGATACTCTTTTTAAGCCCTGTGAGGCATTATTCATGTAAGACAACAGTTATTATTAATTAATGAAGTTTATGCTATATTTATTGTGTGTGACTATGATAGCATCTATGTTGAGCTGTGTGCACTAGCGTGATCTGGACTAGTGCGGTATACGGAGGGTCGGATTTGCAAATTCGGGTCCCGACACGCCGGTCTCGCAGCGATTCGGTCGGTGGCGGGCGGGCGAGGCTGTTGGGTGGAGATATGCTTGAGGCGGCTGGCTCGTCGCTCGGGCTCGTCGCTCCAGTGCTCGTTTATCGTCGTAGCTAGAGCGGTGCCTTGGTCGGCAGGGGCGACCGGATGCCTCTGTGAGGTTCGGGTGTCGAGTGCCTTGGTCGGCGGGGCGGCCGGATGCCTCTGTGAGGTTCTAGTGTCCGATCGCCTTGGTCGGCAGGGCGACCGGATGCCTCGTGAGGTTCTAGTGTCCGATCGCCTTGGTGGCGGGGACGGACCGGATGCCTCTGTGAGGTTGGTGTCCGCGCCTTGGTCGATGGGGCGACCGGATGCCTCTGTTAGGTTGGTGTCCGAGTGCTCGTTTAATCGTCGTAGCTAGGCGGTGCCTTGGTCGGCCGGGGCGACGGATGCCTCGAGAGGTTGGTGTCCGAGTGCTCGTTTATCGTCGTAGCTAGGCGATTGCCTTGGTCGGCGAGGGACGACCGGATGCCTCTGTGAGGTTCGGGTGTCCGAGTGCCTTGGTCGGCGGGACGACCGGATGCCTCTGTGAGGTTCGGGTGTCCGAGTGCCTTGGTGGCGGGACGGCCGGATGCCTCTGTGAGGTTCGGGTGTCCGAGTGCTCGTTAACGTCGTAGCTAGACGATTGCCTTGGCCGGCAGGGCGACCGGATGCCTCTGTGAGGTTCGGGTGTCCGAGTGCCTTGGTCGGCGGGACGGCCGGATGCCTCTGTGAGGTTCTAGTGTCCGAGTGCCTTGGTGGCGGGGACGGCCGGGTGCCTCTGTGAGGTTTGGGTGTCCGAGTGCCTTGGTGGCGGGGCGGCCGGATGCCTCTGTGAGGTTCGGTGTCCGAGTGCTCGTTTAACATCGTAGCTAGACAGTGCCTTGGTGGCGGGGACGGCCGGATGCCTCTGTGAGGTTCGGGTGTCCGAGTGCTCGTTTAACGTCGTAGCTAAACAAAGTGCCTTGGTCGGGCGGGACGACGGATGCCTCGAGAGGTTCGGGTGTCCGAGTGCTCGTTTATCGTCGTAGCTAGACGATTGCCTTGGTCGGCGAGGACGGCCGGATGCCTCTGTGAGGTTCGGTGTCCGAGTGCCTTGGTGGCGGGGACGGACCGGATGCCTCTGTGAGGTTCTAGTGTCCGATCGCCTTGGTGGCGGGGCGACCGGATGCCTCTGTGAGGTTCTAGTGTCCGAGCGCCTTGGTCGGTGGGGCGGCCGGATGCCTCTGTGAGGTTCGGTGTCCGAGTGCTCGCTTAATCGTCGTAGCTAGAGCGGTGCCTTGGTCGGCGGGACGACGGATGCCTCGAGAGGTTCGGGTGTCCGAGTGCTCGTTTAACGTCGTAGCTAGACGGTGCCTTGGCGGCGAGGGCGGCCGGATGCCTCTGTGAGGTTCGGTGTCCGAGTGCCTTGGTCGGCGGGGCGGCCGGATGCCTTTGTGAGGTTACGGTGTCAAAGTGCCTTGGTCGGCGGGACGACCGGGTGCCTCTGTGAGCTTGGTGTCCGAAAGTGCCTTGGTTGGCGGGGCGACCGGATGCCTCTGTGAGGTTGGTGTCCGAGTGCTCGTTTAACGTCGTAGCTAGAGCGGTGCCTTGGTGGCAGGGCGGCCGGATGCCTCTGTGAGGTTCGGTGTCCGAGTGCTCGTTAACGTCGTAGCTAAACGGATTGCCTTGGTCGGCCGGGGCGACGGATGCCTCTGAGAGGTTCGGTGTCCGAGTGCCTTGGTGGCGGAGACGACCGGATGCCTCTGTGAGGTTCTAGTGTTCGACCGCCTTGGTCGGCGGGGCGATCGGATGCCTCTGTGAGGTTCGGTGTCCGAGTGCTCGTTTATCGTCGTAGGTGGGCGTGAGTGCTCGTACCGTCGTAGCCGGGCGTGAGTGCTCGTTACCGTCGTAGCTGGGCGTGAGTGCTCGTTCTGTCGTAGCCGGGCGTGGGGCATCCTTCTCGAGTCCTCGTCGGGCGAGGGTAGCGCGAGAGGAATGGCGCCGTCTATCCACATGTATACCCCATCCGCAGTGTGGGACACGGAGGGATGATGGCGCGCGTTTACTGCGTTGGTTTGAGCGCCGTGCTCGTGGAGCTAATAGCGGGTAGTCCGAGTGGGTCTGGGAGGTCCGCCAAGGGGGACCTTCCGAGCGGACGGTCCCGAGTAGGGTGTCTGGGCCTCACCGTGGGGCGACCCATAAAAACCTTTCTCTACTCAATCCCGTGTGGACTCTAGGTCGTCCCCCGACCCATAGCACAGCTGGCTGTCGCTCATTGATGAGCTCGGGAGAGTGTGAAGTATGGTCTCGGGCGAGTAGAGGTGATTAGGCCGTCACCGACCTAACCGAGGGCTCACCGTGGGGCTCACCTCATACCGCCTTGCTCAAGTTTTCTTTGGGCGGCCTTATACCCATCTGGTGGGGTATGCCTTCTGAACCCACTGACTCCTCGGCTGGGCCTGGCGCAAGCCACAAAGCTTTGCCATCTTGGGGCCATGGCGGATGATGGGCTTCTCGCGCTCGCCGAGCAACCGTTCCGCCTAAAGGCGGAGACCGAGAGGTTCTGGGACACGTTGTTCGGGCGGCGTCTTTATGGCCCTTGTCTTTGACAAGACAGGATTAAAAGCGGTGGTATTGGAAACCGGAGTTACGGTGGGGCGCGACAGCGAGGTGGTCGCGACGCTTCGCTTGACGGGCGCTCGCTGGGCGGCGTTCGCTCGTCCTCTATCATCGCCCGTTGGGTGCTTTGAGTGGTCACGCTTTCTTGCCTTCTCTGTCTCGCCTGCGAAACAAGAAAAGCACCGAGAGCTAAGAAAAGAAAACCCTAGCCTTTCTTTCTCACCTTCCGATCGTCTCCTGTGAAGATGTCGTGGCCGGAGTGCTCGCGCAAGACAGTGCCGCGCTTCGGCTTAGTGAAGAAGGGCTTCCTCATGCCGAGACCTTCCATTTGGAGGGTGCCGACCGGCTGCCACCCTCGCGCCATGGCAGCGAGATCGTGGTGCCCCTCGTTCTTCGAGCGGCTTTGGCTGCCATTGCCGTCCGCTGAGGGCTGCTGTTTCATTACAAGGTGGAGGTGCACCATCTCAACCCCAATGGGGTCCTCCACATCGCCATCTTCATCATATTTGCGAAGCCTTCTTGGGGATCGAGCGCGATCGGGCGTTGTGGAGGCACTTCTTCGAGCAAGGCTCGGAAGGACGAGCCGTCGGGCGCCGCGGCGCCACAGGTGGCTCGCCCTCGGCTCGCCCGGTCGAACACGGAGTACTGGAGGTAAAGCCGTCCTCGTCCAACAAGGGTGGCGTTCGAATGGCTCTACGTTGGCGTCGGCGACAGCGCCCCTCGTTTCACCGGCGAGCTTCCCATGGTGGAGGAGCGGTGGGCCCGGGCGCCAAAAGAGAGAAGAACAAGCGGCCCCGATCGTGGAGCGGTCGGGGCTCAAAGGAGGCGAGGGCTCACCGGGGCGTGGTTGTGCGGCGCCTTTATGGGGATCGCGTGCAACCACTTGTGCACGAGCCGCACCTGTTCCGGTATCTTGGGCCGTCCGGCCAAGGCGAGGATGGCGTAACCCGAGCTGGCGCGCGTCGAGGTGGAGGCCGGGTGGCGGCCGTTCTGGCGGAGCGCCACGGTGGCGCGGATGGCCACGGAGCCATTCTCGCGGCTTTTCCGCCGTCCGTGGCCGGTGAAATTCCTTTGCTTCTCTTTTCTTTGTCCTTAGCACTTGACCGACATTCCTGCATCCTCTCAGGGGCTCATGGGGATGTCTTCCCAGGCGCCGCTCCCGGGGGATAAGGAAGCGCGGGCGGCCGCCCGGGCGAGGACGACAGAGGCTGACTCATCCCGCAAGAAGCGGAAGGAGGAAAGGAGGAGGAAGAAAAGTAAGGAACGCGCGGCGAGGATGTGTCGGAGACCACCGCCGTGGGGACAACCTCCACTGACAGCGGCGGGAGTGCCTCCGGCCACCCCTATGGTGGGTTTTTCCACGACTGCCGTGGCGGCGCCCGGCGTGGACTCGGCCGAGGCGGCATCACGGGCCCGTGGCCACGGATCCCGAGCGGGGTGATCTTGCGCTTGCGATCGTTGCGGCGTCTCGGTGGAGGTGGCTTCAGGAAGCGACCGCCGACTGCCCCTTGGCGGGGCGGCAAAGAGAAGCGCGCGTGCACGCGCCCTTCGGCCTTGTAAGTGTATTCTTTTATTGGAGCATTTTCTTTTTGGCAAAGCCGCCCGGCGACTCTTGAATCTTTGCAGCGTCGGCGCCTATCTTGGGGTGACGAGTGGGCGTGCCACATCGGCTCGCAAATGTAACGCCCGGTGATTCAGTGACCGGTTGGGTCGGCGAAGGTCGCGGCGTCGGCAAGGGCCGAGGGCGCCTTGAGGCGGCCCCACACGAGGTCGTGCGAAGAAGAACTTCCGCGCCTCGGCGGGACCCCAGACAGCGTGATCGTCGTTTGGAGGATGAGACAATTGCGCCGCCGGTGATCGCGCCCGATCGTGGCGGGCCGGCGGCGGAGGTGCCGACCCTCGTCCCGGGGAGGTGCCGACCGATGCTCCTCGGCGCAGTCGCCGAGGGGTTCGAAGGTTGACCTCGTCACCCTTGCCCATGGTGCTTTGGACGGCGGCCCCGCCCGACCGGCGAGCGGCGCGCCGCGGGTGTAATTCGGGTCGGGCATCATGGGTCGAGCGGAGGAGAGCGAGTGGGCGCCCGCCGGCAAGGCGCTGCCTGACGCCGAAAGCGAGATATAGGCGATCCGTGAAGGTCCGCCCTTGCTCTGAAGTCTTCCACGGTATTTGGATATGATGGTCGGGAGTCGGCCCATCGCCGGTAGGTCACCGAAAAGTTACGATTCGTTGCACATTTTTATGGTTCTTAGATGCGACTAACGGAGTGTCCACATTTTTGCGAGACTGCGAGCTCGCCGTCGTCGAGTTGAGCTCTGCGGCGCTCAACGGTCGTGGCGGTGCGGCGGAGAAGTGCGATCGGTTGCGCGCTTGAGTGCGCCCTAGCCCAGAGGCCACTGGGCATTAGGCGGTCGGAGGCGGTGGTGATCCGCTAAGGATTTGAAGAGGCCTCAAGGCCCTTCATGATGCGCGCCTAGGGCCGAGGCCTTGAGGCGAAAGTGGCGGGCTCGAGTCCTCCCGACGGAGGACACCGAGGCCAAGGATGCCGCCGTTGCGCGCGGAGGATCGCGCAGACGCAGTAACACGTCTGCGACCGAGCGAAACAAGGCTCGAGGGCCATGCCGAAGTTCGCTCCGGCGGGCGATCGCTTTCGAAGAGAGTGGCGAGTGAAGACTTCATCGAGGCGAAGTCGAAGCCGCAATCGACCAACTCTGCGGCGGTAAGTGTCTCAATTCTTGATTAAGTTTGGGGGTGCGACCCACAGGCGAACTTATCCAAAATCTCCGCAATCCGCAGAGGCGAGAAGAATCGGCGTCGCCGTGGAGGCGCAGAACGGCCGGATGCCCGCGACGTGGCGATCGTGGCGGGGACGAGGCCCGGGCGGCGTTGAAGGTTGCGGAGGGCGGTCGGGCGAGATGGCGCCGAACCGGAGGCCCTCCGCAAGGCGGTCGGGAGTCTGCGACCGCATCCTGGAGCCGGGCAGCCGAGTGCCCTTGCCCTTGCCGCCGCCGAGTGCGGACCGTAGAAGAGGCGGTGGTCACCGGCGCTGCGCTTGGAGCTTCATCGGCGCTGGTCAACACCATCTCGTACTACGACGGCATCGACCTCGCGGTGGTGGGGAGCGGCGTAGCTGGGAACCGGATCGGCGAGGAGATCGACCGGTTCGGCTTCTGGTCGAGCCGCGACGCTCGAGATCGCCACCGCATCCATGCCGCAGCCGCCTCAGAAGCGAGGCGACCAACTCTCCGCCTCGCCACCGGTCGCCCGCCAAGAAGAATAGAAAAAGTTAGCTTTATCCTTCTTAGATTGTAAAGACCGCTATTTAAACAATCTTGAATTTAAGTCCCAGAATCATCCCTCGTCCTTTTTCGTATTTAGGATGAGCGTTTGGCCGACCATAGCCCTAAGGACCGCAGGGGTCACTTATGCGTAGGTCGGGTCGTTTTGGGAGGAGCGAGGTGGATTGGAGACTTGGCTATCGTGGTTAGGCGCACTTGTGAGGATAGGAGTGTTCTAGACCGGCCGGGATCTTTCCACTCGGGCACTTCCTTCTTCCGCGAAGTGCTACTTAGCAACCATAGCATTGGGCGAGGCCGTAACACTTGGGTTGAGAGGGTTACCGCTCGGGATGGACCTCATGACCGGTCGGGTCACGTACCCTCATAAGCGCGTGGGATAGGCGAGTTCGTGCGGGGAGGAGTGTTCCTGCCGACCAAAGGTCACTCCACTCGGTACTTCCTTCTTCATGAAGTGTTAGCAACCATAGCCGGGCGAGGCTATAGCACTTGGGTCAAAGGGTTACCGCTCGGGAAGGACCTTGTGGTCGGTTGGGTCATCAACCAGCATAGCGCCGGCCAAGAGCACCGAACGAGCAGGGCACCGAAGGCAGCCCGAGTCGTCGCATGGCGACAGTGCTCGGAAGGAAGAAAGTAAAGAGCATGCTAGGAAGAGGAAAAGAGTTTAGGATAGAATCGCCTTAACTTTTCTATATTCCATGCATTTGGAAGGATCGGCCGTCGGTGTCCTTGCCAAAGAAAGGTGCGGTAGGAGGATCTGCACGACGGTGAAGGGCCTTCGAGCGGCGGCTTGTGCTTATCCTTGCTGGTGCGGACCCGACGCAGACCGGTCGCCCAAGATCGAAAGACCGCCTCGAACTGGCGGCCGTGGTAACGTCGCGAGCTTGTTGATATCTGGCCGATCGCAGGACGGCCACGTCATGCGCCTCGTCGATCTGGTCGACGGAGTCTTGTTGTGCGGCGAGCCCCCGAGCCTTCTCGAAGGCTTGCAGTCTTGGGGCGCCATACTCCAGGTCTGTCGGCAAGACGGCCTCAGGACCGTATACCATAAAGAACGGTGTGAACCCGATCGCCCGGGTCGGCGTGGTCCGTAGACTCGGAGGACGGAGGTAGCTCGATCGCCTAAGCGCCCGCGAAGTGCTTGAGTCGATCGAAGATCCGCGGCAGAGCCCTTGAAGGATCATGCCGTTTGCGCTCGACACGGCCGTTGGTCCGCGGATGGGCCACGGCTGCCCAATCGCGCGGATGTTGAAGTCATCGCGAGAACTCGAGAATTCCTTCCCGTGAACTGCGTTCCGTTGTCGGTGATGATGGAGTTTGGGACTCGAATCGAAAGACTATGTCGCGGAAGAAGATGGCGCTTGTGCCGGCGTGGCGCTTACGGCCGGCAGCCTCTATCCACTTGGTGAACTTGTCCACCGCGACGAGCAAATGGGTAAGCCCCGGCGCTTTCTTGAAAGGCCCGACGGATCGAGCCCCCAAGCGCAAAAGGCCACGTGATGGGGATTATGCGCAAGGCCCGGTGGCGGATGTGTCCGCACGCAAAGAATTGGCATCCTTCGCAGTGCGTGCGATGTGCTCTGCGTTGGACACGGCGGTCGGCCAATAGAAACCTTGCCGAAAGGCCTTTCCCACCGAGAGATCGGGCGCGGCGTGGTGATCGCAAATTCATTGTGTATGTCGTCCGATGGTTGTTTTCCTTGGTCGGCGAATGCACTTTTGGAGGACCGGAGGGGCTCCTTTGTAAAGGTCCGACCGACCCGGGACGAAGACTTTGCTCGCCGGCGGGCGGCGCGGACCTCGGTCGGTCGGGAGGAAGCGACCCGTCCGTCAAGCGATCTATGAATGGCTTTCTCGGTCGGACTCGGTTGCTAATCTGCGTGGCTCGACCCGCCAAGTCTCACGCCCGCCCGCGGCGGCGGCGGCGACCGTGCTAGGTATGTCGGGGACCGTTGGTAGCAGGCGGTCGATCCGCCCGAGTGGATGGGCTGGCTGGCGGGAATAGCGCCATGGAAGGCGTCTTCTTTGGTCGGAGGGTTGAGCGGGATCCCCATAGCGTCGGCGTCTCGGCGTAGAGGATGTTGAGGCCGCCGCCTCGTCCATGAGCACCTTGAAAAGCGCTTCTTCCCACGACGGGGCGACCACCGGGGTATCTCGGTACCGTGGGCGTGGTCGGGGTGATCGGTCCGATCAAAGGTGATCGGGAACTCCGACCACCGGAGGTATTGGGGGCGATGGCGCGACGGTATGGACCTCGCGATAAGCGAGCTTGAGGCGGCTTGCCGGCATAGCGAGCCGGTCCTCCAAAGATCATGAGGCGGCCGTCGGGTTGAGGAACTCGTCGTCGCCTTTTCTCTCGCGACCGCGGGCGCGTGAGCTTCTTCCCTTGCCACGCGGCGTTGCGGGACGCCGGAGAGGTAACGCCAGACCTCGCGATCCGGTACTTGTGCTTGACGGAGAACCCGTGGTTTGGGCGCGGGCCGTCCATCAATTTCTCGAAGTGGTCGGGCGCGACGGTCGGTCGCACTCGCGCTGGCGAGGCGATCGATGGTGGCGACCACTTGGGACTCGCGGATCCGCTCCCGTCGCGTTCCGTTTGTCCGAGCGGTCGAGAAGGGACCCGATGCGGACGCCGGGTTCTGGCTGGGCCTTTCCTCCCTCGAAGATGGCCCCCAGCCTCCTCGCCGGAGGCGTGGTTGGTGGCGATATCGAGGAGCTCCTTGGTAGTTACGGGCTTGAGACGGCCTAGTTTGTGTACCAAGGCCTTGCGGGAGAGTGTCGTAGATGAATGCTCCCACGACATCGGCGTCGGAGATGT
Organism: Otatea glauca; assembly: GCA_036346275.1. NCBI lineage: Eukaryota > Viridiplantae > Streptophyta > Magnoliopsida > Poales > Poaceae > Otatea > Otatea glauca. The sequence continues at coordinate 41,029,078 of CM070731.1, read as the reverse complement.
CGGGAGCTTCGTTGCCTTGGCGGAAAACCGCGGATGTAGTCGAAGGGTTTCCAGGCTGCTTGTTTGCAGCCCTTCAGTCGTGAATTTCGGGCGCTTGTAAGTGCCTCGGAAGTTGCCGACGAAGAGGGCCTTCAAGTCGGTCCAGGTGCACGATGGTTTTGGCGGCAAGTACTCGAGCGAGGCTCGGGCCGAGTCTGCGAGGTAGATGGGAAGGTATTGGATGATGAAGAGGTCATCCGTTGCTCCTCCCGCCCGCATGCGAGCGGTAATCTTGAGCCGACACACAGGTTTGTGGCCCGGTGTATTTGGCAATGTTGGTGGCGCTCGGAATCTGGCGGGAAGTCGCTGGCGGATCCTGGCGAGCGCTCGCATGCCCAGACCGTCGGGGCTCGGCTGCGGTGGTGGTGCCCGCCGCCGCAACCCGTGAGTGGCGGCCTCCTCCGCCATCTTTCTCCGCGCCTCAAGGGTAGCGCGAATATCGTAAATCATCGAGGCGTTGGCGCCGGGCGCGCGAGGCTGGTGTGGCTCGCGCGGGCGGCGGCGCTGTCTCGGACCCATCCGCCGCCGACAATGATGCGGGCCCGGTGGCGAGGTGGCTCGGGCGATAGGGCCGGGCGTGCATGTCGACGGCGACGCGTGCTCTACCGGCCGGAGGTTTTGGTAGGTGGCCTTGGCCTCGGGTCGGTCGGCTCCGGAGGCCTCGGCGGCATTGCGGCCGCGCCACGTTTTGACCGGGCGTGGGGAAGAAGTGAGGACCGCCGGACCCTTCCGCTTTGGGGTGTGCGACGCCTTGCGCGTCTTGTGCGTCGCCAGCACATGCGGGGCCTCGAGCCCTCCCCGCTCGAGTTGGCTGGAGCCGGTCGAGCTTCGATTCTTCGTTCCTCCAACTCTTTGCGCTGTTGTTGGAGCTCGGCCGCGGTGGTCCGGCGCGTTCGATGCGCTTCATGGTGGCACTCCTCCTCCTGCGCTGAGTCGTCGGACAGAGGTCCCGCGCCGAGGGCCACGGCAATCGGACGGTGCGCCATGTTGCACTCACGAGTGCCGCTGCGAGTAGGGTACTCGTGTCGGGTGGAGTCGCGTCGGAAGAGTCTTCCAGCGGCTTCGTGGATGGAGGCGGCAGTAGCCACCATCGCCACGATCGCGAGCCTACGGGGTGACATGGTCACTGCCGGGCCTATGGGAGTTTTCACGGCCGTGGCGGAGCACTCCTCGGGTTCCGGCCGGGGCTGCAGGCGCCCAAGCGGAGCTTAGCGTAATCGCCGGAGAGGACGCCCGAGCTCTCGTGGCGCTGTCCTCCGAGGCGGCGGGACGAAGCGTGAGCCCTCCCGTCGGGTGTGGCGAAGTCGAGGCAAGCGGATCCGGTTCCCGGTGCGATCATGCCATCGCGGTGGGTGGATGCCATCGGGAGATAAGCGGAACCGGAGATGGTGATGAAGACGCGAAGCCCCTACAGCGCGCCAAGCGCCGGCGTTTTCTAGCGCGGCAAGTAAATTTGTAAGTCTAGGGGTCGCGCGTTCCACTCCTGTATGGTTAGACTCGTGAGTCCAAGATGTATCTTGGTTGGTGAAAGTCCTACTCCGATTCGGATGGCGTATTGTATTGCTTTTACGCACTATGTTTTTCTGCACGAGGCCCTAAATGACTTAGTCTCCTCGTGTTCTGATATCTCCCTCTCCCTCTCGTTCTCGCCCTCCCTGAATCGTTTAGCCCTGCCTCCTTTTATACAGAAGGAAGGGGCAGGTTACATCGAGAGCTGGGAGGAAGAGCGAGGTGACCTATGCTAGGAGCCCGGTCCTTCGTCCGTGGGTGAGTCGCCACCCGTCTTGCCTATCTTTGGGTTGGTAGCCTTGGTGGTCGGGAGGTTAGGTATTCCCGGAAATAGCGTACTTGCCCTCTGTGACCCTTGCGGATCTTGGCGTCGAGTGCGTGGCGTTGGTGCCGCTCGGGATGGAGCGCGCTCGTCTTTGTCACGTGGTCGTTGATGAAATGGAAGCTTTGTCTTCTGCGATCACGGATCTTCTTGGGAAGGAGCCACTTGCCCTTGTATAGTCGCTCTGATTGACCTCATTCGGGGTGCGTGGCGGTAGGCCGATGAGGACGACACGCGGCACTCGGCGTTCGTCACCTTGGTTTGGTTGAGTCGGAGATCCGCCCGCCAAGAGAAGTCGGGGCGTTATCTGGTCGGATTCGCTTCCCGGCCGGTCGGGAGCGGATGCCTTGCGCGATCTCGCAGCGATTCGGTCGTGGCGGGCGGGCGGCGCGCTGTTGGTGGAGATATGCTTGAGGCCGCTGGCTCGTCGCTTCGGGCTGTTGGGGTATCCTTTTTATTAGTATTCGTCAATTGTCATTATGAGTGTTTGTCATTAATCACCAAAATAACATAAGTGCCTTGATGCACTTTCAATCTCCCCCTTTTTGGTGATTTATGACAAACCTATTATCAATTGCACCAAATGACAATATTAAGATATTTAGCATTAAAACAAGCATGAAGAAATAATAAAAGATCATACTTACAAATCATCCCTTTTGTCAATCGATTAGGGGACAATTGATAAATCCATAAATTCTCCCCCTTTTGTCATTAATCCCAAAAAGGTGCTTAAAAGATTCTTATTGTTTATTCAATAAAATCTGTTCTCCCCCTTGATTGCACACTCGATAAAAAGATTAGGGAGAAAATAAATATAAAAATAAGGAGCTAGTAATAGGACAATAATATTAAGCCCCCCCTAAATCTAGGCAAGATATGATACCAATTATTTCTAAGATTTAGGTAATAGATTTTTCTAATTATACAAATTTAAAGTAGTCATGATTCACAGGATATAAGTGATGCTTAAACATGACACACGAATATGATTTCACATGGAGAAGATTTATTCTTTAAACATCAAGATCATATAGCAAATTTACATAATTTAAGCACATGTTCATGATCAAATTAAATTCTAACAATCAAGATCATATAAAGAAGATTACACAAGAAGGAATTGCTTATATGATCACAAGATGTATACAAGATCATGAATCAAAATTGTATAAGTAAGATGCACTTTCATGATTAAGAATTTCATAAACTTATCAAGGGTATACCTCTTTGCAATGTGTCACCCATATGTACCTTTTACTTCTTGATAATGCCAAATGCAAGTCAGATGACACTTCAAAATAATTTAGGATTAGAGGATACCTCTCAAAAGTTACCAATTAATGATACCAATTGAAAGATACAACACCATTTAGAATGACACAATTTAGCATAATGGTGTACACAGACATTATTGAATATGGTCAAAAAAAGAAACACGTCCCTTTGTCGAATCTTGTCCACCGCATGTTCGAATCGGTCATGATCACCGCGCCCGGCCTTAGATCCCTCGGACTATGGAGCTCCTCTCCATTTCCTTCATCCCACCGTCGAAGATGACCCCTTTTCCAATACCTTGAACATCAATAGACAAGCACACGATTTCTGGGAACAAATATCTTTTAATTTGACCCAAGTTAGTTTGATAATGTCTAAGTACAACATGCATGATATATATGATATACAAGACAATACTCTTTGCATGCAAAGAAATTCAAGATATCAATTAAAGATTTTATTACACCACTTTACAATGAAAATATTTGAAACTCATTCAAATTTGATCTTGACATCCACTTGTAAGAGAGACAATGAGTAAAACACATTCTACCTCACTCTTGAGCTTACAAGGGAAATTTTCTCCTTTCCATAATAAACTCCGAGTTATGCAAGAGAGGAAACACTTTGAGGCTAAGTTACAATTAAATCCAATTTCCAAAAGAACTTAGCCAAAAGATGCACTTTTATTCGAATGAAAACTTAAACAGATATACTCCATTTTGAAGCCTGGAGCAATTAATAAGTTCACTTAGTTTTCATCTTGAAAAGCTTGCCAAAATTCCAAATTAAAACTCTTAAAATCTCAAAAAGATGCAAATATCAGCACAAAATCGATTATAGCTTTTAAACCATTACTCAAATGCAAAAATCATCAACTCGGAACAGATCCGTCTCGAAATTCTCTTCGAGGGCTATGAAGACCGAACATTCATTTGAGCAAAGGAAAAACCCCAAAGAATGGGATAATCAAGAGATTGCAAGAAAGTATAGATTGCAATTTAAGTATTTGGTCCGAGGAGTACAACCCATATACTCCGGTGTTTTTGATCCGGAGTGTCCGGATAATCCGGATACTTCGGATAGATCAACCGGATACTCCGGGTTGTTCAGCTTCATTCCATTTAAGCTTTTTGATAGGGCTGAAAGAAGGTTCAAACAAGGTTTATAAATTCTGAAAAAATTAGACAATGAAGTCCAAATATAGAGGATCAAAATATGTTATAATACTTTCCTCTGATTATAAACCCATTTGAAGATACAAAAATCACAAAACAGCCCCACAATCAGCCTAAACCTGAAATTTCAGCAAACTGAACATTTTGAATTTGGGTCAAATCTTGATCAAATGAAGTCCAATAGCCATGAGATTTTGCATAAATGTTCTATGGACATCCAAGAGACTTCTCCAAAAAGAATTTCTCAAATATCACCCTCCAATCAAAAATTAGATCAAAATGGGCATTGGAGGTTTAGTTTTGACACTAAGTCAAATGAAGTCAACAATCTTGCAAATGAGTTCAAATAAATTTGAGAATTTTCAGATATAAACTCCATATATGAGAGAAGGTTTTCCAACAAATATTTTCAATAAATAAATTTTATTTCGAGAAATATGGTGAAAGATGTATTTGAACCACATAAAGGATAAAAGTCTTCATCAATTCCTCAAAAAAGGCAACCAAATGAGTTTTGAATGGAAATATGCAATTATGTGGCTTCATATGAGTTAGAGAGATGTTTATAAGCCTATTTTCATAATCAAATCTATTCAAATAGTAAAATCCAACTTAATGCGAGAGTATGCCAAATAAGATCAAAAGAAAGAAAAAGCCATAACTATTTAAAATTAAGTTGAAATTATTTTAAATTGTGCAAAAACATTCTTTAGACTCCCAGGAAACTTTTTCAAAAAGAATTTTCCAAAAAGGAGTCTCCAATTAAAAGATATGCCAAATTTTGCTTTGAAGGCATGATTTTTACTCAAAGAGAAGAAAAGTCAAAACCTTTTCAAATTGAGTCCAAATGATTTGAAACTTTCCAGAAATAAACATTGGACTATTTAGAAGGTTTCCCAAAAAGAATTTCATTAAAAGGAATTTTCGTTCAAAAGATATGGCAAAATGTGCTTTGTAGGTTTGAAAAGAAATTGAATTTTCAACAAATGCTCAAAATGCATTCCGGATTGAAATTTATAGAGATTTGAACTTTCATAGCTTTGTATGAGTTAGAAATACTATTTAAATCCAATATATACAAAGAAATCCAATTCAAATAGCGAAATCCACAAAATGCAACAACGGGTCATTTTGGGTCAAATGGATGATTTTGGCCAAATTCAAATAGCTATAACTTTTGAACGGTTGGTCGTTTGGAAAAACTTTGAACTAAAGAAATGCTTAAAATGACCAACCCTATGAGTTTTGTATTGACCACCTTTTTCAAAAACTCAATAGATTTTAACTTATAAAAATATTTTATTTAATTCAAAAACAAGATCATATAAGATCCATTTGAGGCCAAAGTTTGACTTTTAGCTTCTAGCCAAGGGTTAGATACTTGAAAACATTTGAAATGCATTTAAAAACATTTTAAAAGACTATTTTCATAAGATTTTGCATTTCAAACAAATATTTTGCTTTTATCCCTTTTTCAAGCAAGTTAAATAGGAAATAGTTTTTCATAAAAAACCTCAAAATACAACTCAATTTGGATTTCATGCAATTTCAATTTGCATGGCTAAGAATTGATTATCAAGATGGTTTCTAGCCAACATTTATAATGAAATCCAACTTTAATGCTAAGATTTGAGCAATATGCTTAAATAAGCTATTTTAGTTCAAACCAAGAATTTTGGCCAATTTTGATTTCAATATAGAATTTTCATTTTGAAAGCTTGTAAAACATTTGAAATACATATTATAATACTTTTACAAAGCTTTTCACAATTTTGGGCCTTTTAAACATAAGATTTGACTTTTGACCAAAATGGTCCTTTTGAAATAGCTATTTGTAAAACAAAGCCAAATATTTCAACACAAGATTCAAATGAAGAATAAGATGAGATATATAGATTTGAATTTTGTGTATGAGTCTAAAATACCATTTTGAACCAAGATACTACACAAGATCCGGTCCAAACGGAGAAAATCACTAAATGCAATAATATGACTATTATGGGTCAAATATAGTTTTTCGGCGAGTTTCAAAATCGAATAACTTTCGCTAGGTTGGTATTTTGAAAGTCTTTTGAACACAAGAATTATTAAGAATGACCAACTCTAGGATTTTCGTTTTGGAATTACTTTCAAATTCATTTTACATTTAATTCTATGAAAATTATAAGTTTAAATCCAAAACAAGATACTACTATCTAGATTTTGATCATGAAACTCATTTTCTTTTCAAAATAGATTTTGTGAAGCCAAAACCTTTGAAAAACGTTTCAAATATATTTGTATACATTTTGCAACTAGTTTTTCACAAGAATACTAATGGTATACAAAATTTTGACTTTTGGCTAAATGGCTTGATTTTGAAAATGTATATTTGCACTTATATAAATTTGGGCACATGTAGGGATGTAATATACATGGTTATGATTTAGCACTCCCCCTTAATGTGCCACTATCCCAAACTTACTCAAGATTGCAATCAAAACAACTAATAAGCATGAGCAAGCATATAACAAGCAATCTAAATTGATTTTCATGAATAATGCAATATAACCTACACAAGGCTATAAGCTAAATAGTAATCAAATTAGATACTTGTTACCCGAGATGACATTGGCTCAAGATTGAAGTGATCATCCTCATGCTTGGCTCCATTTTGCAAATGATTAAGTCATCTTCTCCTTTTGAAGAAGCCAAACGTCCAATCCATCTCTTATTGCCTAAAAATCTTTTAGGTGGTTTTTGGTACCCAATCCTTGTTGGGTCCAACAATGTTAGTCACAATAGATTTTGGAACCCAAATGGTCCTAATTTGGATATTATTGAATCAACTAACATAATTAGAAATAGGTTTGCAATAATTATTCCTCCTAGGCAAATGATTGGCATTTTTATGAAAAGGCTTAGGAGGGCAATGATATTTTGCAAAACCATTTCTAGTTTGATCTCTTCTAAGCATATCATAATTGAAATTATACATTGGCTTAGAGGATCTGGCAAATCTAGCAAATGGTTTGCTATTGTTATTTTTCCTAAGCACATGATCAACATGATTTTTCTTGGTCTTAGGAAGTCTAGCATTTTGAGCAAACACATTTCTAGATTCATTTCTCCTAAGCAATTGAATATCATAATTTTGCAAATACTTGGGAGAATCGACAAACTTGGCAAACACATTGCCATTTTTGTCCTTCCTAAGCAAATAATGATCATTGACAATAATAGGCTTAGGAGTAATACCTTTGGGACAATCCTTACCGATGTGTCCCTTTTTCCGACAATTGTAGCAAGTAGGCTTTGAGCGTCTCTGTTTCTTGACTTGCTCTTTGTCGGTTTGCCCCATTGTTGATGGTTGTGGCTTGATCTCCACTTTATTAGGGTACACGGAGGCGAAGTGTCCCTTCTTGTTGCAAGCAAAGCACTTGATAGTCTTCGTGTGACTTGCATTGTGCCTCATCTTGCTAGTCTCCCTCTTGGAGATGTAGCTGAGTCCTCGCTTATCTTGAGGCGCCCTTGGCTTGCTCAAGATATCATCGAGAACGGCTTTTCCCTTTACGCACTTCTTCAAGTCATTTTCTAATCTAATGACTTGGGCCTTGAGCTCCTTATTTTCCTCTTTCGCCATGAAGCAACGGATTTGTGATGGAAGAGCATCTTCATCGTCACTAGAGGCGGAGGTTGAGGTTGATGGAGATGTCGGTTCTTCATCACTTGAGCTTGAGGTGGGGCTTGAAGTTTCATCTCCCGACATCTCTTCCTTAGTGCAATCCTCAATAGAAGTGGATGATTCAAATAGTTCTTGAAGCTTTATCCACATTTCATGAGCGCTCTTGAGATTGCATATTCCATCAAAGATTTCATCGCTCACAACACAAAATAAAACATTAGTAGCTTGAGCGTCGAGATGTAGACATTTCCTCTCTCCTTCAGTTGGAGCAACTTCATTTAATGGAGAGGAAAAGCCGACATCTACGATCCACCATATTTGGGGGCTCATGGATTTAAAATGAGAAGTCATAATTAATTTCCATGAAGCATAATTTTTGCATCTAGCACAAGTGGATTATGTGAGTGCACTAATCCTCTAGTCGACATCCTTTACTCTCTAAACGGTTAAGTCTAATAAAGGAGAGACCTTGCTCTGATACTAATTGAAAGGACGGGGGATGTCGCCTAGAGGGGGGGTGAATAGGCGGATTAAAAAATTTGTAACTAAATGCAGCGGAATTAAAAATTTGCAGCTAAATAAAACATCCCGATGATCTAAGTCCGGAGTGTCCGGGACTTTTATCCGGATACTCCGAAATGTCCGGACTGTCCGGGTTCAGGAGTCCGGATACTCCGGATTGGATCCGAGGGACTCAGACCGGAGTGTCCGAGACTTATCTCCGGATACTCCGAAATGTCCGGACTATCCGGGTTCAGAAGTCCGGATACTCCGGATTTAAGACCTCGAAATGAGATTTTAAATCCCTGCAATTTTTCAACAATCTACTTGAATACAAAAGATCTAAATGCTATCAGGTACCTGGAGATATTGTAGATCTGGAGCCAAACACAACAAAAGAGTAGATCGGGCAATTTCAAGATTCAAAATCAAATACTAAAACAAGAGTAAGAAGCAAACTTGGAGACGATGATTTTTCACCCGAAGTTCGGATCCTTGAGGGGATCCTACGTCTCCGTTGAGGCGGCTCGGTCACACTTGAGCCGGGGTCTCTTTCAACCCTCTTCCTCCCGGTGTTGCACAAATGCACTCGCCGGTCTTCACTCCTTTGATTCCTTCCCTTACGGAGGCGGAACCGACCTTCACAAACTTCCCACGGCCAACCACACAAAGCTCCGGTGGCTCGTAGGCAACCTCCTAGCCGTCTAGGAGTCCTCAACCTCCAAGAGTAACAAATGCTCATGAAGAACAAGCTTGGAGATGAAATCAAGTGCTCAATCAACTCAAGTCTCACTCAACCTAGCACCTCACTCCTCAAACTCTTCCCAACCCTTCTCACCAAGGGGATCACTTAGATCTAAGGGTAAAGAGGTGTTTTGGGGGCTCAAGAACAAGGGTATAGCACCTCTAATCTACAGGGTAAAAGCCCTCTTTGAAGTGGGGAAGAAGGGGGCTTTAAATAGAGGTCCCAAAAAAACTAGCCATTGGAAACAGCTGAGCATAACCCGGAGACTCCGGAAAAAACCCCGGATACTCCAGATTGATTGAGAGCAGCCACCGAGGGTGTCAACCCGGAATGTCCGGATTGAATATCCGGATACTCTGGATTGCACTGACCAGCCCGACGAAAACGAGCATAACTTTTCACTCCGGACTCCGATTTCAGAGATCTTGGACTCTACCGAAAGCTAAGAACGAGGGCTACACAACCAACAAGGTCTCACTACCCAAAACTCAAAGGATAAACACACATATCACAAAGAATCCAAGGGAGACCTACAACCCTCACTTTTCGGCACCACCGACACCACTCTCTTTCTAAGATTCACAAGGATGGATCACTTGACCACTTGACACATCTAAAAGTCATTCGACATCGCATCCCTCTTAATAGTACGGCAACCCTTAGACTCAAATTAAATCAAAGATAATATAAGTCTAGAAATAGTCACTTGCCGTCTTCTTTCTTAATGTCGATGCATGAAGACTTTCACCATATAATTGATGACATCTTCACCTTGTCCAACTCGACTCGATTCACCTCATGAGACTCTCGTCCTATCAACCTTGACTTGATCATTCTCTCTGACGATCTCCACGCCAAGTCGATCTTGACTTAGTTCTCAACTCTTGGTGACACCGCCGTCTTGTTGACCTCGGCTTAACGATCATCCTCCAAGATATCTTGGTCATCATACACATACGGGACCTAATTCTTTCCAAATTACTCATGAAAGACATTAGTCCCAAAAGCTCAATAGATATGAATAAATTGATATTTGTGAACAGTTGATTTCAACAAGTGTTTCATATAAGGAAGCACAACATAAATGGAAACACTTGATATAAGAAATGTTCTCTACTAAGTACATCATGATGAATATGTAATTGATCTATATGCACTAGAGAGATATATAATTGCCAATATGATGAATCAATTAAATCATGGCAAGGATCACAGTCTTTACTTATATGAAGCACATGATAGAATATACACGAATTGTACATGTGCAAATAATATTTGGAATAAGAGTAAATATGTGATCCAACACTAGATTAAACTTCACTAAGAGAATTGCATGAGAAGATATACAACTAAAACATGCATGCACCAAGTCAATCTATAGCAATATGGAGTTTAACTCTAGTTAATACATGCATACTAAAAACAAAGTACATAATGAACTCAAATGAATATATATGCACAAATAAATATGACATGAACCAATGTGCATATATATAATCAACATGCTACTTGGAGTTCACTATGCATTTGCACAAAAGGAATGCAATAACAAATATAGAAGAGATACCAAAATTGCATACCTTATCTTTGCTTAACTATCCTACTTGATTTTCCTCTAAAAGATGAGACTGATACTTAACTAGGCAATAACATTTTAGTCTCATAGCAATATAATCATATTAGAGGTTTGTCATTTGTTAAGCACTAAGTTAAGCATTTACTTAATTACATAAATTGTCATTATGAGTGTTTGTCATTAATCACCAAAATATCATAAGTGCCTAGATGCACTTTCACTTTGACGCCACCATTGCAAGTGCGCCTTAAGATCGTCAGAGGTCACAAGGTTCAGGCCAGAGGTTGTCACGGCATGCGTCCGTAATGTCGGGCGCTACTCTTGCAATCTAGACACCACTTTACTTAGGTTCTCCTCTTTGAATGGATCGTCCTTCCCACCACGCGTAACCTTCAACGTGTAATTAAGAGCTACGCTACTCATATCATGTGTTCACGAAAATGCTCTGCTAGAGGATCCAGCCATGGTGAAGAAGTGTAAGTGGAAGCTGTGGTTGTGTGCCTACAGTTCAGCCTTTTATAGACTCGAAGTGGTGGTGTATGGACTAAGTGTTGGAAGGTAAGATTGAAACACACATACGTGTGGTCAAATCGGCCTGACAAAGCTACAGGTAGAGTGTTGTCAAATCGACCTGAAAAATTTTATACCATTAGGCAGTGTCGCAACTTGTCATTGGAAAAGGTGATAGAGGCTTTCTTTTTTGGCAGTTCATCCAGACAAAGCTGCTATATGTGACTTGTCTAATTGGCCTGATAAGGCTGCATGCCCGTGAGTAGGCTATTCGCCCTAAAAAGCTGCTGCACGGCCGTCATCTGCAACAACTGTTTAAGCGTTTTGGAATCTGTGCCTATAGTGATCGTTTAGGGTGTTTGGTTTGGCAGGATTGGGATGCAAAGCAAGTTTTAAATAGGATTCTTTGCATATTACGGTAGTACAAGTATCATAGGGTGTTTCGGGGCTATTCCACCATAATTTCTCTTCTAAACATATTATTTTACGGGCTGCCAAAAAGGCTTAAGTGACCATTCGCTTTACACGTTGCAATCTAGTTTTCTTTGTAAGTTTGTGACTGCACCGTATATGATGTGTTAACCATTTTTGAGGTATTAATACGGGATGTTATAACCATTTTTAATTAATTGACTCTTTATGCTTGAAAGCAGGCCTACTGTAACTAAGAATAACAATATTGCATAGCCAAAAGTAATAGGTTACTATCATAAAAATAATATCGTATATAACTAAATACATAAGATGAAAAGCATATCAGAACGGAATAACTAAATACATAAGATAAAAAGTGACAACAATCGAAAACATAAGAAACTATTGTCGCCCACGTTTCTAGGCGCCTCCTTGAGGCTGGGCAGGCCTCCTGCGAAGCTGCCCTTGCGAGTAGGTCAGCTGCGTCGGTGCGCGGTGGGTCCTCTGTGGTCTAGCTGGAGGTGTAGCGTACTCCGGCTGAGAAGGCTGCATCGGTGGTGGTGCTCCCTGCAACTGCGATGATCCAGACTCATCCGGATCAGCGAAGTATCTCGACACCCCACCATCGTCGAGGTCGTACTCCGCATGAGCTGGATCATCAAACTGCCCCTCGTAGTCGTCAGGGGCAGGTGAAGCTGTAGAGGAAAACCACTGTGCCTGTGAGCCTGTAAGAAATGAAGAATTGTTGGTACTATTCAAAACATAATTGGAAAACATACAAAGTGTGATTAAGTACTCACCTCCGATGTGAGCGGCTAGACCAGCGTGTCCAGCAGCTTGCCCTGTCGCATAGGTCGGCGTGACGGTGGCACAGGAGGCTGTGGCGTGTGAAGATGTACCTGGAGCACTCCTCCCTCCAGTAAGCGGCACGCCGTGAGCCACATCGCGTGGCGCGCGGCATCCCGCCAACTCGAGGACGCATCTCGCGCTCTCCCTGAACCTCACGAAGGAGGTCACGTCCTCTCTGGTCACGTCTACCCCGCGAGACAGACGAGAAAGGAAGCTCCCTGACTCCTCGTAGTATTGGGCTATGAAATCAGTCTGGAAAATACATTATGAATTAGCCTAACACATTAATCTGGAAAATACAATATGAAAATACATCGTACATTAGACGAAACTTACCGCACCGTACAGAGCCGAGTCCGTATGAGCGGGATACGTGTCCCTCACCCTGGGGATGTGTCTAGGAGGATCGGGGTCGACACGTACCAAACGCAAACGGGTACGGAAAGTGTACCACTGTCCGTACCCCTGATACGTCTGCGGGTCGTACGGCGCATCCTCGGCATGGACGTCATCCAGGGCTCATCCCCACTCCTCGACCCACAGCACCATACGTACGTGCCATGGGGTGGCCCCATGCCCGCCCTTCCTACTCTGCTTGCAAATGAGAAAAAAATATAGCATTATGGCATGTCATTACACCGTAATGATTACAGATAATCGATGTAGGAAACTTACATGTGGACGCCGTGTGGGACCTGACGGCCGACCTGGATCGGGAACTCCTGTCGTAGACTGAACTGCCTCATCACTCGATGGACAGCGTAGCCCATGACCGGTACATCAAACACGAGGAACCGATGTGTACACCAGTACGCCGCATCGCGTGTGCATAGGGTGGTCAACCCACCCGTCACACGTAGCTGGACCTCTCCCGCTGTGTACGGCGTCCAGCGTACGCGGTCCTCGGTGAGGTGGTCAAACGCAGCGACGAACTGCGGGTAGCTAAGCCGCACCGTGCTGTGTGCCCACCTAGGCTGCAGTGATGACAAAAACGCAGACGCACAACATTACCATTAGTACTGGCAAATGTTAAAGCGTAAGTTTCACAATCGTGGTTTGCAATATCTTACCCGTCGGTGGCACCAGATGGTGCCCATAGTCGACGCGTCAACGTCATTGTCGCCAGCGTGTACAAGAGGTCGCGGGTCGATGTTGTGCCGCCCGATCTGGAACCTGTCGTATGCCCAAAGCTGCAGAAGCAGTGAACATCCGGTGAGGATCGACCTGTCGACGATCAGCCCACAGCCGTCGCAGAGCACACGGTACATCACGCACAGGACAGCTGACCCCCCAGGAGTAGTGCGGCATGGCGTTAAGGGGTGCGTCCGCAATCGCCCTTACGAACTGGACGAAATGCCTGTCCAAGCTATCCCCGTGGGAGCTTGTGAACATGCATCAGCCAAACAGCCAGAGCAGGTACGCCTCAAGGTGGCGGCTCACCCTCTGCTTGTCCGCAGGCTCGACGATGTGTTCCGCCTGTAAATTTAAGTTTTCTTGTTAGTCTAGTCAATATATGGGAAGTTAAGTTTTAAAGGTTAGTTGCTTACCACGAACTGTCGAAGCCACCTGTGTGTCGGACCATGGGTGCTGGTGAAGTGTCGATACGCAACAGGCGGTAGCACACCATGGAACCGTGCAAGTAGCTCCTCGCGCCACGTCGCGTCGACATCCTGGGGCACCACAGGGTCACCGGTGATCGGGAGTCCGAGGAGGTACGAGACGTCCTCCAAAGTGATCGCCATCTCCCCGATAGGTAGGTGAAAGGTGTGTGTCTCCGATCTCCACCGATCCACCAGAGCGGTGAGAAGGTACCTGTCAAACGGGAATCGGTGACTCACGTCCTACCCCTGCGCATCTTCGTGCGCCTCCACCATCCGTGCCAGTGGCAGCAATCATGCTACTCGTAACCTACGAAACAAAAATATTAAATTAATATGAGCACCACACTAGTTAATTAATACAAATTATGATACTGCATCGGGCATATTTAGAAATTAAAAGAAAAAAACGTTACCTGGGGATCCAACGAGAATCGAGGGTTCAGAGCTCCCGCGGTGGCCTTGGCTGTAGTACGTAGAGCTCCAGAGGATCATGTCCCTCCTCTAGAAAAACGGTGGCAAAGTGGGCACGGTGACGACGATCAACGACTGGATCTAGCAACTCAAAGGGCCAGTCGTCATCTCCATCCTGGTGAGCCATACCTGCAAATTACAAAAATGAAAGTTATATATAGAGAACTAAACAAGCATCATAACAATATGTAGAACCAAATGCGTACAAATAAATACACAAGCATCAGAACAATACATAGAACCAAATGCGTACAAATAAATACACAAGCATCAACAAAATATATTCAAACAAATTACAACGCACATTACATCAGCAAAATATATTCAAACAAATTACAACACACATTACATCAACAAAATATGAATTTGACATATAGCATATAACAGTTCAAATAGCTTCTCCGATAGTACGATGACGTCGTCCACAACGCCTTGCAGACGACGATCCCTCCCCCATCGTCGGGTTGCCATCTCCTCCTTCATCCTGTTCGTTTTGTGGCTGGCAGTTCTTGAACGTATGTCCTGTCCGCTTGCACAATGAACATTTCTTCACACGCTTACCAGCTTCGGCCTCATCCATGTCATTTCTAATACGTCTTGTTTTGCGACGCCCACCTTTGCATGTTCTTGCATCAAAATCGGGGACCCAGAACCTTTCATTGACACTAGGAGTTCTGGTGAAAGAACCGACAACACCATAACCATAAAGCTCCTCGCTCTAAGTTGTCATTACCTTTTCTTTTGTAAAATATTTAGATAGATATGTACCGGGTCGCATTCCAAATAACGCACATGCAGCTATTACATGAGAACATGGCCTATGCAAAAGGTGGGGTTTGTTACACGAGCATTTGCATTCAGCCTGTAAGATGCACTCTTGGGTGGTAACCTTCTGTTTTGTTCCACGCCGTCCTTTATCCCTGCATATCACCTCGAAGTGCAGTGTTCGTGAACCTACTTTGATAGCTCTATGCTTGCCCGCCTTCTTACTCTTCTCATCCATGTATTTACTTATCATGCTTGAGTACAATGCATTCTCATCTCTTATTACTACTTCAGCAGCTTGATGTCTATCCACAAAGTACTTGGTTGTACCCCGCAGCACTCCCTCAACAATTCCTACCAACGAGAGACACCTCATCTCTCTCATTACCCAGTTGTACACCTCCGCCAAGTTGGTCGTTATGACACCGTATCTAGCACCATATGTGTCATGTAACAATGACCACTTCTCTTTGGGCTCGTGCTTTATCCAGTCCGAGAAATATTTGATCGGCCTTTGTCTTTGACGACGATTCGTTGCCTCATCTTCTGTTGCCAGAGGTAATAGAGGCTCCGCCTGCTCCTGTGTTGCACTGCTAGTAGTCTCTTTGTGTTTTTTTGTTAGCTCATCAAGATTCTTCCATAGAGTACGAAACTTGCTATCTTGGTTCTGCTTACATAGCCTCTTAAACATGTTCATCAGTTTCTTGTTCTTAAATTGCTTATATAAGTTTGCATCCAAATGCCTCATGCACCATCGGCTCTACAAGTCAGTCCATGGAAATGGCTCCTTTCCCCTTGTTTGCAATTGTCTGATGGCACTAAGCACACCAGCATGCCTGTCATGCAGTATGCACACATCTTGACGAGTTTTCACCACCCCAAACTTCAAGTTCCGTAGGAACCACAGCCAACTCTCATAGTTCTTGCTTTCCACAAAGGCAAAGGCAACAGGCAGAATCTGGTTGTTTCCGTCGACGCCCACAGCTGTCATTATTTGTCATTTGTATTTTTCGATCAGGAATGTGCCGTCCACACACAACAATGGACGGCAGTGATAGAACACCCTAATGCAAGCTCTGAATGCGAAGAAAACTCTCATTAGATGCCTCTTGTACGGCCACTTCCTTGACGGACAGTCCTGGTAATCATAATAAATACCAGGATTTCTTCCCTGATTGCAACTGAGCAGTGCGGGCAGATTATGGTATGAGTCTTCAAATTTCCTTGACGGACACTCTGCAGAGGTTATGCCTTTACCCACACGACATGATCATCTCTTGTTGCCATGCAATTAACACACTTCCTTTGGTGTGTCTGCGGAGAGATCATGACAAAGTCTTTACAATGCTCTGGCCTAACCCGATACTACCCGCTAAGGTTTCAACACTGGTGGGTCTGAAAACCACAACCAGGGCCCCCCTCTTGCGCCATGTGAGTTGACCATAACTCAGGAACTCACACCGCCATTGATGGTACCAAGTTAAGGCATCGCAAATTAATCAACTAGGCTGTCCCATACCAGACATGTGGTTGCATGATTGACTCAGGTCAAAGGCTTGCAAGGTTAAGTCCTTAAGATGATCAAAGCAAGACTTCCACATACCCTATGTCCATCGGGTCCACCTTGGCATACTCGTCCCTTGCCACTTGCCACTTGACAAGGTAGGGTACATATTTAATTGGTAGATTAACTAGATCCCAATTTAATTTAAAACAATTGTATATGTGAAATAACATGCAATAGAGTAAAACAATATAGCGATTTTATAAACATGGGTTCAATATGATCAAAGCACAACTAGCCTTCAGAAAAGCCCTTATTCTTACTCTTGACCTTGGTCTTGAATCAACGATTCCTCCTCGGGCGCTTCGCACAATTCGACGTCTACCCGAAACGAAAAAGAAAGCCAAATAAACCCCAAAACAGAGAGCAAATGGACTCCAAAAATCAAATAAAATTTACCATTAAATATATCTCAATTTTACAAATTTTTAGAAATTTCAATCACCTCCATCAGAGCTCGTATGAGGGAGAATGAGCTCGTGGAAGATTCAAAAATCACAAAAACCTGAAAATTGAAAAATACCAATTATTAACCGAATTATTTTTATTCTGAAAAAGATAATTATTGCGTTGGTGTGACGTCATAGTGACGTCAGCACTGCCCCTGGTGCTAACACCTAGCCGTTGGCCCAAGGACCGAGTCCATGAACCGTCGGTTGGTTCATGGTGGACTGCACCAATAGAACAGTGGTAGCTGACGTGCGGGACCCGCGCAGATGCTGACTCAGTGCCGATGTAGCTCCCACGCGAGCAGCCAAAGTAGCATCCACGTCGGCACAATCACAACCTGGCAGTCCTGCATCAACACCAGAGCCATCCACGAGGACGGCGACGCACACGAACCGATGGTCACCGCCGGTGACCGCAAACTACAGCGCTTGAATCTACTCGTTAACACGCACACAATGACATGGTTCACACCCTACCTGAAGCTTCGAAATGTCGACGGCGAGACATTTTTCTCCGGCGACAACAGGTTTCTCAATGATCGGCTGTTCCAGTGAAGTTTCGGCCTTGCGAAGGTGCGCACAAGATGCCTCTTGAGACGATGAATCCGACAGTGCTCTTAACGATCCAAAACAGCCTCTCTCAATGACGAATCGCGAACCCTAGTTGCGGCGGTGCTCAGCGAAAAGTCTGCGATTGCGGCGAGAAGATGACGCGGCTCAAGCAACTAATCTAGGGCTTTTGCTCGTGCGATCTTGGCGATCCTGATGCGTCACTTATATAGCCCCGCGCAGCGTGTTCCTCGCGAATCGATCTCGGAGTCCAAGGTCACGACGCGGCGCTGGTCTCTGCTTCTCATACAGCTCGGAGAAGATAACCCAAGGCCATCCACGCGTCTTGATTTGCGGCTGAGATCTCATCGACATGACCTAATCAAGCCCTTCGTACTTGATCCAACGATTGATAACATCTCGGTTAGACGGCTTGATAATGACCACCCGATCACGATCTGATGGTCGATGGTGATCCTTCCAGAAACAAGCCAAATTGGGCTGTCTTCTGCGCACATAAAATGGGCCAAGAGCGGTAACAATGTGGGTTTTGACCCTACACTGTTTTTTAGATTTTTCACGAGTTTTTTCCTTTAAAATAATTTTGAGTATTCACTTAATTAGTTTTAGGCATTAAAGGGTCTGTTTGGGGGAGCTGTGCTTCAGCTTTGTTTCAGCTTTGGGCTAAAAGCTCCCCCAAACAGCATGGCTACAAAGCAGCTGCAAAGCTAAGCCATAGCAGAAGCACCCTCAAAAGCTGCAGTCTTGAGGAGGAGCTTTTCAAATTGTGGCTTCGCTTGAACTCCTCCTAACTCGCTCGCTCGCCTTCCCAACCTTTGCCACCCCCTCGCCGCCTCCACATCACCTCCCACTCGGATCTTTGATGTACTTCACTATGTTGCTACCTTCCATTTCGGTTAGCTCTCAAAAGCTACAATTGCAAAGACGCACTTGCCAAACAATATAACAAGAAAAGCCATTGCACTACTACAAACATGCTACATTCAACAAACCAAAAAAGAATTTTTCAAATTTCAAACCATGACTCTCCCAAACAGCCCAAAATACGTAAAAATTCTCAAAAATACTTTGAGACATTTTAAACTCAAATAAAATTCTTTTAGCCAAACTTTGTGTTAACTTTATATATATTTAATTAGTTTTCTCGAAAGACCAATATACTTAGTTTAAAATAAATTCAAATAAATTCCAAAAAAATCGAATAAATTCAGAAAAATCACAAAACACATAAATAGCAATAAAATAATATTAAATGCAAATTTTTATGATGTTACAGTAGTTCATAGAGACTTGGATAACAAATACAATACATCAGAGAGTAGCTCCTACCAAACCCTCTGTATGTTGGGATTTGCAATCTAAACCAAAAAGAATAAGAAATTGACAAAACTCTGCCATGGCCTCTAAGTCAGTTCATGTTAGCAGGTACTTTTTTTTTTGGTATTGTATTGTATCTGTGCAGAAGAAGAAACATTTCCCCAACACTGGCTAGGAGAGGGTGTCCACCGAAGGCACAAGGGTCCTGCAGCAGGGACAATCTGGCTGGATGGCCAGCCATGGAAGGACACAGTCCGAGTGGTACTTGTGGGAGCATGGCAGCCTTGTGATCCGCTGGTGCCGCTCCTGCACCTCGTCGAGGCAGACCGCGCAGAGATCGGCCTTTGACAGCGTCCTCCTCAGCTCGGCACGGCTTGTCGTTGCCTCCAGGGTCACTGAATTTGACCTCAGCTCAGTGTTCGTGTCCAGAACTTGCTGCTGCTGCCTTGATGTTGCTCTTCCTTCTCGCTCTCGCATTAGCCTACCCCACCTGCGTTGATCCAACCACCGAAGTTAGATCGTTTTTACTATTTGTTATAGTCAATATGATGCTAGTATGGCAAAATCTTAATTGAACCATGACTGATGCCGTTATGCAATTTGGAACCATTCAGAAGTTGTAGTCCAAAACAGAATGCAGTCACAGGTTGTCCAGTTGGTCATTGATAATGTATCATTACTTAAATTTTCTTATTGTTAGACCAGTCAATCTACACAGTCCAACTGGCTATTTTCTTATTCTTAGGCCATATCAGTGTTTTTCTTATGAAATGGCAATAACCACTGAAATTACGAATTTCAAACCCTGGCCACTACACATGCAAGATTCCTTTGTCAACTGGAGAAGGGAGATTACAATAGTGCATGTTCTAGACCAAACTAGAATCCTCTAGAAGGCATCATAGAAATGAGCACAGAAAGAGAGAGAGAGAGAGAGAGAGAGAGAGAGAGAGAGACTAGATATAGTCCCTCCAAAATCCAAATGCTGTGATGTGTAAGTCACAAAACCCGGAAAAAGGGGACACGCCTTTCGCAATGCGGATGTTGTTGGCTTACCTTCTAGGAATTACGCAAATCAAACTGCAACAGCAACGACAGAAGGCTACAAATTGACAAATTCTCTGCACATATCATTGTATGGTTTTGCAATCTAGCATGGGACGTTTCAGAAAGTTGGAACGTCAGATGCCATCATCCAACTGGTTTGGATTATAGCTATAGCTAAGCTAAATCACATGGATTCTCCCTTAGCGAAACCAAGCGACGTCATTTTCAGCGGTTTACTCGATGTTTATTCGCTAAACACGGTGGTTCTTAACTCTTTTTTTTTTTAAAAGATAGTGGTTCCACATCTTGTTCTTGAGTCTAGCAATGGTGACATATTTGGGTGCAGAAAACCGGCGCTGTAGACAAAGGTAGAATATTTGGCTGTGTGATGCAATTACCATACGAAATAACTTGGTTGCATTTCAGAAACTGATTGCTGAACAGAGAGCGTTTCAAAATTGGATGAAAAAATATCCCAAGATATTGCTTCACATGAATGCAATTGTTTTTTTTTTCAAACGGAGAATCCGTTGCAGTACAAACTACGAGGAACTAAACATGGTTCAATTGAAGTAATTAAACAGAGCGCTTTCACCACAAAAACATTGCGAAATCCTGATGGAATGAGGAAATTATCAGATCCTAGTGCTTAACCATCAAATCCAATAACCTTTTCTTTCCCAACTCTGTTGTCTATGGACGATCAGCACGCAAATGAAAGCAAAGCAAGATCTAGAAAAACACAATCCAATTTGTTTTCACGCGTGAAATCGAAGGCTGGAATCACAAGCTCTTCCCTTCCCTTTCTTATCACTTGTAATTTTTCTTCCGTCTCTTATTAACAACGGAGAGGAACAGGGGAGGGGAGGGGAGGAGGAAGGGAAGGAGGAGCTGACCTCGACGGCGAAGGCGAGCGCGCCGCGGCGCCGCGGAGCTTCTCCTCGAGCCGGATGCGGGCCGCCAGCGCGGGCCCCACCACTCCGGTGCCCGCCTGCGCCGTCCCGGCCCCAAGCTGGTGGTGGTGCCAGGCGTGGTGCTCCCCAGCCCCCGCCACGACGTCGCCGCGGTAGTGCATGCGCCGCCGCCGCGCGAGCTCCACGCCCGGAAGCATGGCCCTCTCTTCTTCTGGACCGAAGATGCGAGTTGCCCTTGGCTCGTCGCTTGCTTCTCTCCTCCTCCTCGGTGGTGGTGGGTTAGTGGGTGGGAGGTGCTGGAAAGTTTGAAGGTTGCTTTTAAAGCAGCGAGGAAAAGTGGAGGAGAAGAGAACGCGGAAGAAAATGATTTTTTTTACCATTGCTTAATTTTTTATTGGAAGATATGAGGATTTGCTTTATTTTTAGCCGGTGCAATTGATGATTTGCTCCGTAAAATTCGCATGTCAGTGAGATATCACAAGATAAATCATCAATAACACAAGTAAATGAGGGTAAATTAGTAATTTTTCCTTTTTTTTTTCAAGTTTAGCTTTTATTCAAACGAAATCATAAATCTAGTTTCTTCTCGATCGCGACAGGCATCTGTTGTGGTCTCACATAGTGACAGATCACTTAGGACGATTTCATACTACTATAGATAATATGTATCATCTCTCAATCCTTCTATGATCGAGAACGAGACTAGATTTATGATTTCGTTTGAGTGAAGACTAAAGTTGCACACAAACTAAATCAAAAACTGGAGAAAAGGGGGAAGGCTACGTGGCGCAAGAATGGACGCTAGCGTGGCGTTTTGAACCGTGGAGGAAATTACGAGGAAGCCAGCGCCGGCATCCAGTCTCAAAGTTGATTTGCATGACATGGCAAAATTTACCATTCCACCCCTGCTCTGCAATATATGCAAAAAAGCCATCTTTCTTTTTAACAGGAGTATTATTACAACCTCGTAACACTAACTTATAACTTATAATAAAAAAATCATATGCTTATATGTTAGTGTCGTTTGACTTTAGTCTGTACACTGTAAATCCGCCTTTGAAAGAGGAAGCCTCCGGTTGTGGGATACTAGGATGGCACGGTTACTAAGGTCTTCTCGACCAGGTTGCTGGTATCGCGATATAATTTAATGAAGCTGACATGATACAGATCAACATGTGAAATTAATTTTTATGTAACCATCCTCAGCAGATACGATACTGATCAACATGTGAAATTGATTTCTACGTAATCGTTCTCTCGAAGATAGCATCGTATAGGATAAGATAGAACAGTTGAGATCCGCCTTAATATTAGATAAGATCATGATACGAACAACACACCGTATCAACATATACATCTCCTTGCCTGACGAACTCTACGTGAAGATATCTTGCTATATTTTATTTTATTTTATTTTATTTTTGTTCTAAAAGGAAGAATCTTTTGCGGGGATTGATATGCTACGCAGCGATCACGGGATTCCGAAAATCCAAACTCGACCGAAAAACGTGTATCCCCGCCGCAGATACGCCACACAACCCCCTTGGTTTTCAAGGGGCAAAGCGGTCCGAACGCAAAGAATCAGGAAGGCTTCGCGGCAACTTCGGCGGCGTCCCGCGGGAAGCTGCGTGGTTTGTCTTCGTCGCCGTTATCAAGAGGGCGAGACCAAACCTGCACACCTCAGCCGATGGTATCCTGACGTTGATATCGTGGTGGATACTAAAGGCGCACCAATCGCCCAATACCCAACTGCACGATCAGTAGGCCAGGAAATTTCAGAAGCCTAGCCAAATCTAACTACAATTTCTGTCTAAGTTTATAAAGGTATTTCTTTTATACATAGATAAAAAGTATATTAAAAATGACTAGATTACTCCTAATTATTATCACTAAGCACTGCATTTAGTACATGCATGTAGAGAATAAGAAATAAAGATGGATATTTATTAAGAAACGCCACACTAATTTTGCATTGGAATATGAAATACACCTTGTGTTTATGGATAAAACTATTAAAAAAATAAACCTTGTAGATTTGGACGAAAGGAGTACTTTATAGTCCAGAACGCATGTTTATTCAGAAAAGCACTATTTTTATAGTGTCTGTGATGGTAGGTGGATCCGCTGGTATGCACGTCAAAGTGATTACCAGTGCATTGTCATATACCTACGTCATTTTCACGATGTCCAATCTATATATATTCAGAACAATATTAATAATCAAAATTTGTAACGTTTGACGACGTGGCGTGTAATCCAAAACGACTCGTTTTTACAAGGGGGAGCATTTCCGTTTGACAACCACGACAATTTCACGGGTCACGGCGTTGTCGTCTCGTGCTTATTATTACGGATTATTGTGCTCCGAATGCGACCATGCATATACGCGCTTGTGCGCCATCGCTCTACTCGGGCTAATTACGCGGTGGCTTCCTTCTTCGTCTTCAACAACGTCTCAATCGCCTTGTCGCTCTCTCTTGTATCTTATTATCTTGTGAGGTTGATGTGTGCTTTTTGTTTCAAAATCCCGTCGAAATTTCAGAAATCTCGGTTGAGATTTCGGATTTTGATCGAGGACGAGATTTCAAATCCCGACGAAATAGAAAAAAATTAAAAAATTTCAAAAATATAGTCATCACAGATGGTTTTTTTTTTTTGCTAAAACCGTATGTGCTGTAAATATGAGGTATTTTGACTGGATTTTAAGTTTTTTAGACCGAGATTTCGGTGTTTCTTGTCGAGGTCTCGGAAATCCCGTTAAAAAAACCATTTTTAAAATTTTATTTTTAGATTTCATTTGAAATTCTGAGATCTCACTGAGATTTCAGATTTCGATCACCTTCGAGTTACGATCCGAAACCGAAATTTAAAACCTTGCATGTTAACTCTTGGCGGATGTGATAGCTCCGCGGTTAAAAAATTAGCAATCGAAAGCCATCACCTGATTGGCAATTGAATTACACGTGGGATTGGTGTTAAAACAAAACAATGGCGCGTAGGATTGTTCGATTCTACATGGCCTTCTAGAGATGCGAAGGGCTAATATTGGGTGGACTCAAGTGGGCTCCGGCTCACGAGATTGTTTGAACTGGGCCCATGTGGAGGCCCAAGATATTCAACACTACCCATTTTCCTTAGGGAATGTACCAGCAAACCTATAATTACCCTCTCACTCTGGAAGAAGCAAACCCAACATGAAACCCCCTAAAAAATCCAAAATTAAACATTATGTTAAAAAAGAAAAGGGACCAGGTAGTACTACTATACTGCATAGATTAATCGATGTCATTAGATCCCATTGGAACAAAAAAAAACATTCCATTCACACAGTATTGGATTCGGTAGAGGGACTAAAAAAAATTGATGCCACCTCGTAATGGCAATCCGTGCAACGGCCCATAGATCCATGTCAGGCCTCACGGGCTGCCCTAATAAGTCATGGGCCGTTTTAAGCGTTGTGGGAAACAAAACTTGAAAGCCTCTGTCCCAGTTCTCAAACAAACAAAACGGTTTTTTTCCCACGCAATCGTAAATTTGAATTTTAGTGATTCCTGAAAATTCATATTTTCTTACTAAGATTCCATCATAAAAAATGTAAGCTTTTTGGGGAAAATGTATGCATTATGCATTATGTTAGTTAAGACTTAAGACCCTATCGAATAGGTTATGACCCTGTTTATTTATGTTTACTTTTGGGTTTAAACAATTTAAAAGTAATTGGCTTTTATACGTTGTAGAGATGGGTAATTTTACTCTAACTTCAGTGGCATTAGTTTAAGATCAACCCTCAATAATTAAAAAAAACTTCTCTAGTAGCTTTTGGCTTTTAGTTATATGGAGATTTATGACTTTTAAAAAGTCCAAGTAAGAAGCTATCTATTTGTTTAAATTTTGGTTGTTAAGCCGGTAAAAAAACACAAACAAACTGGACCTATAGGTAGCACTCTATTTTCATAAAAAAAAATAAGTCCCTTGCATTGTCATATATTAAAAATGTAAAACCATATCAAATGCTACAATAAGGTACGACATTCCTTACTGTTGCGATGATTTTCTACGACCCCACCCAGCAGAATTGTCAGGCGTCACTGCTATTTTTGATTCGATGGCATTAAGGCCAAGGTTTGGCAACACTCTAACAAAGATGATGAGAAGAAACCACACGGCACTTATTCACTTTCTCTTAGACTCAGACCTGACTCAGCTCAACAACACGACTAAACCTATCAGCTTAGACGCACGGTGCGCTAAACATGCATCTGCCATCGCACGCAACCTAAGAGTTATATCCACGTCGTTTCGTCGTCTCAGTCGTCACCGACTCACGCCACAAGTCTACAGCCTACATATTCTGATGATATAGATTCTGATTTTTAAAATTCGGATAGATGGTAGCTTCTGATTTTGAGAATAAATCTGTTTCTAATTGTAGAAAAGCTATTCAGAATTCTCCCGTTCGACAAACAATCCATTTTT
Source organism: Otatea glauca (assembly GCA_036346275.1). Classification (NCBI taxonomy): domain Eukaryota; kingdom Viridiplantae; phylum Streptophyta; class Magnoliopsida; order Poales; family Poaceae; genus Otatea; species Otatea glauca. The sequence continues at coordinate 41,003,319 of CM070731.1, read as the reverse complement.
CTTTTAAACAGAAGCTACGTAGAAACTGTCCCGAAAAGGACCTACAACACATCCAACAACAGCTACTACTCTTACATCCATTGCTGATAACTTAACTAAACAAACCTTCGGCCCATTCATATCATCAACAAAATACTAGTAATCCACTGCTGTCCCACGAATCATGGAAAATATAAGGGGAGAACTAGCATCCGGATGTCTGAGCTAGGCATGTTGTGTCGGACGCTCGGTGCAACATTTTTTTTCAACATCTGCAATATTTTTTTCAACGTGTGCAATATTTTTTTTTTTGCACACACATTTCTACTGTTATCAAGGAAAATATTTAACGTGTAGGAAAAAAAATGTTTCACTCGTAAGAAAAAAATGTTGCAGCGATCTGGATCGACATTCTACTGTTATCGAATGAAAATGTTTCACGCGTAGGGAAAAAATATTTTACGAGTAAAAAAAATATTACAGTGTCCGAAAAAATCGGGCATCCGGATCTTAGCAATTCTGAAAATATAAAGGATTAGCTATTGTAAGATGGAAACACCTGGAAAGACTGAGCCGTCATTCACTTGTAGTTCTAGTTGCCTTCGCCTTCCATGTCACGTTATTCTTTACCTTTTCCTTCCCCGTCACAACCCCTGCAAAACCTCCGCTCCCCTCGCGCGGCCACATGTTCGCCCTCCTCTCTCTCCCCCTCGGGCGATGGCCATGGTGGGCTCTGGCGGCGGCGGCGGCGGGGGTGCCACGCCACGCAGGTGGTGGCCGCGGACAGCGAGATGGACACCGCTGTGATGGAGATGTTCGGTTCGCGTATGTGGCGGGGTTCGCCACGTGCGGCCTCTCCTACGCCGTCGTCTCCGTATGCGGGACCAGGGCAGCGATAGACTTGAGTAGAGTTAGGTGTCGGGCCGGTTCGGTATAGATTTATCGTGCTTTGTACCTGAATTGTACCGGACTGCAACGGCCCGTTGTGCTAGCTATGCTGTATCAATCCGGCTTGTCTTCAGTGAGCCCAGGCACAGCTTATTTGTGCTTCGTGCCTACTTCCTGTCGTGCCAACTCAGACCCAGCCCATTTGCACTATTACGACGAGAGAAAAGGAACACCGGTCAGATGGAGTCACCGGAGTTGGATTGAAAGAATGAGGCATCTGTTGGTGGTCGACGGGGTTGCTAGGGAGGGAGGAGAGAGGATGGCAGAGAAGGGGGAGCGTGGTGTCGGGGAGACAAAGGGCAGTGACGTAACGAGAAAGACAAAGGAGAGGCTATCACGACATGGGTGTAGTGCGGCACAACTAGTCTTGTGTTAGTCGTATTCTTTGAATTTTTCGTTCTAACCAAGTGTTTTCTGTTAATGTGAACTCCATTGCGTGCAAGGTCGAGTATGGATAAGGTACAGAGAAGTTATCAACATTCGAGTCATACACTTACAATTGGTTCAACCTATGTTAAAGCAGATCAAACCAAATTGAACCAGTTGGGTTTGCGTCTCCAACTCGATGCAAACTAAGGTTCCACATAACTGGAGCAAGGGTGTGGGTAAGAAGATCATGATCGCCTTTGCCCTCGCCTTCCTTCTTCCTATATTATATCCTCTTGTTTCAATTCGATGCAAGAGGAAAACACTGATCCGCTCATACCCAACCTAAGCCACACACTTAGTCCCAACGACCACAGTAGAATGCTTCATGTCCAACCTGGCATATCACGAAGTCCACGCCAATGGAAAACCACGCAGGAAAATGATTGTAAGGGAAAAATCAAACAATTCTGCATATACTTGTAGTGGTAAATCAAATTCATGCTTATGGAGGGTTATTTGTAATTTTCCAATTTCACATCTAAAAAATAATCAAACTCAAACACACTCTTTTTCCTCTCAACTTTCTTTTATAAATCCAAACACCAAAAATTCCCTGTCTCTCTCCAACCCGAGTCCCTCTCTCTCTCTCTTTCCCTAACCCGCCCCCTCTCTCTCTTTCAGTCGTCGCCCCACCTCGCCCCGCCTTCCCCGCCACCGTAGCGCCCACCTCGCCCTCACCCCGCCTTCCCCCTGCGCACGCCACCGCCCCCGCGCTCCCTGTCACTCTCCCTTCGTTGTCCCCCTCTCTGCCCTTCGCCCCGACCGCCTCACTCTCTGCCCCTCCCGCTTCGCCCTCCGCCACACTTTGCACCCAAGTCGCCTCCCCCCCCCCACCGGCACAGGCCCCCTCGACTCCCCTGTGCCTTCCCTCCTCCCCCACCTCCTCGACTCCCCGGCGCAGGCCCCCTCCCCTTCCCCCTCCAGCCTCTTCGGTCTCCCTCGCTCCCTTTGCCCACTCGGCTACCTCTCTCTCCCTCTCCAGTCTCCCTTGCCCTCGTCGCCCTTCTCGGGCCCCGTCTCCTCGACTCCTCGACGACCTCGGGTGAGCCAGCTGAGTTGGCGAGCGGGCACGTGAAACAACCCAAAATTTAATAAAATAAGAAATATAATATCAAAAATAATCATGTGATTTATTGTTGAATTTTCTGGTTTTTCAGAATTAAAGAATTTTTTTGGCTTTTTCCTATCAAAAGAAATCCAAATGAGTTATATAGTAAAATGGTAAAAAGTAAAAAATAAAATTCCAAAATCAGTAAAATTCATACCTGTTTGTGCCACTTGCACTGATCTGGATTAATAAAATAAATTAAAAGACAAAAGTAATCATGAGGAGATAATCAAAATCTGAACTTGTAAGATTTCTTCAGAAGCTTTCTGAACTTAAACTGAGTTAATATTTTTACCATACCGACATATTAACCTTACACATCTCTGTTAAAAATATCAAGAATTTATCCCTATATTTGGTAATTTTATAAATTCAAAAACAGAGAGATTGGAAAACTGAAAATAGTGATGTCAGAATTATTAAAAATAAAATATCAAATATAAAAATCTTAAAATTTTAATAAAGTTAAATAATACTGTTCCAAATACTCTCGAAAAGTTTCATAAAATAATAAACTGATATTGATCCTCAAATAAGTAAAAATCAGAATCAGCCAAAATTGATAATAGTGCTTTCTCAGATTTTTAGAAATATTTTTACTCATTTTTTTATCTTAAATTTTACCACACTTATCTATTCCCAGAAGACCTATGAAAAACTTATTATAAAATGTAGAGCCTGTATGCTATCTCAATTCGTCGGATTAACCTCATCTTGCCCAGAACTTTCTTGCACTTTACTCTTACCTCTCACTGACAAGTGAGCCCAGCAAATACAGCTGTCCTGTGCCGACTAGCCCTTCCCTCTCTCTCTGCCGACTCGCCCCACACGTCAGCTCGATCTTCTCCGTTCTTCTTCCGTTTTCTCGCGCGAGGCCGACCAAGCAGCCAGCGCCGTCTCTTACCTTGTCGCCTTCTCGCCGCAATCCAACGCCCGAGGTCGCCTGCACGTCATCCTGACACGCCACTACAGCGTCAGCCAGTCTACCCACTCCTGCGCCAAAGATTGCTCAAGAAAATTCTCGCCGCCTCTGTCGAATCGTTGTCGCGACAGAATGTTGCAAGCGATTTCTCTGCCACGGCATGAGTTGGGCAACAAGTTGCAACACAGCTGACCCACTGACCGCTCCAAGCTGCCACGGCAACCTTTTCTTTAGAAATTCGTCACCACGGCAGCAATGTTTCACGCATGTCTCAGCCGCCATCTGCATCTGGGTTCAAACACTGGCTCAACTAACTTCATTGGCTATTTAAGCACCTAAGAATTTCGGTTAGCACCTCCACACACACCTCCCAGCTTTCCACAGCCAAAACTCCACTCGGCTCCATCTTTGTCTCCAGGTCCGGTAGAACAACCGAAAAGGGGGAAAAAGCTAACGCCAGCACTTCGCTGAACCATTACCCGAACCATCTGACCCGAAGCATCCCTGCAACACCAAGAAACCATCCGCAACCTCAATTTGGACCCATTTTCTCCAGTGACTCGCCGCGCCGAGCTCCTTCCGCCGCCACCGCAGCCGCACGGTGAGAACCCCTCTTCGATACCTATTTCTTTGAATGAAAGTCAAAAACCGACTCCTTGAGACTCACTGATGCCCACCATGGTCATCTTCATGCCCAGGAGGCCTTGGTTTCGCCGTTTCGCCGCCGACCATGTCCGCCACCGCCCCCACACAGTGGCGCACCGCTACAGGCCATCTCTGGCCAAAGTAATACCTTCCCTAGATGCGCATGGACGCACTGAGTCTAAATGTGGAACCCATTCCACTCCTCCGGCGATGCTTCGCCGCCGGCGAGCCGTGGAGTGGTCTTCTTTGCTTCGGGAGGCCGACGAGTGGGTCCCCCTTGTCATTCGGATGTGTAGCCTAAGACTCTGCCATGCGGGCCCCGACGGTCAGCCTCGCAAGCCGCACAGACAGCGCGGGCCCGCATGTCAGTCTCGCACACGCGCGCGTCTCGCTGCCAACTAGGTCCAGCCTGTCATTGCCTCGGCCCGGCGCAGCCCAAAAAAGGAAAGCGGGTTTTCAATACGAAAGCGAATTTTCTGTTTTTGACAAATTTTCTAATTTTCAGTATTTTCCAAAACCGAGCAAGTTCAAACTTGAATATCTTTTGAACTATCTATCAAAATTTAATAAAATAAATTTATAAATTCATCTAAAATCATGTAGATTCAAAATATGCAAAAATATTATGAAATAAACTCTGTTTGAATTTCAGATTTAAATTTAAAGAAAGAGTTTGAAATATGCCATTTATAGAATTTTTACAATTTAGCTCCAAACTGAATGAAACAAATTTTGTTAGATTCCATGCTCTGTTAGGAACCTGATTATGCAAAAATATTTAGGGTGTACCATGGAAAATATTTAAAATATTGCAAATGGTGAATAAGTAGTCCAATATTAATCCAAATAATTTCAGAATTTAAAATCTGAAAATCCAAAATAATAAAACATATATATATATATATTAGTAGTCTCTGGAAATGGTAAATAAAGATAAATATTTCAAGAAAATAAGATTCATTATTACTAAAATCTATTAGGAAAACATTCCTGTAACATATAACTAGATAATCGACACGCTATATAATCATATACCCAATTTAAATCATATTTGAATTATGCAGTTGCTTTTATTTGGCTCTTTCGTCTGATTCTTTTATTTTATTGGAATTGTTACGCTATGGCCAAACGACGTGTAGATTTTGACGAGCCAGAACTAGCTATCGACGACCAGGAGGTTGATCTCGATAATCAACAAGGCAAGCACCCCCTTTGATCATATTGATCCCAATTTATAAATGTTTTCATTAAATGTTTTACTGCATACGTTACTTTTATTAAAGTCTGCTATTTTATTGGTATTGGTAGTTGTCCTGTAGTTTTATAGAACTTCCTTGATAAGTATGGATTTGTGAACCTTGATAACCCTAGAATAACAGACAATACCTAATGTCAATTTGGGTTATTCACACCTAGTATCATGCTTAGCCATGCTTAAAGCAACATAAAACTTTGACATTATTAAAAATGTTGGATATGACATTTAATGGGTATGATCTTCTTTATGGTTGGTATTTTGATCAAAACTGAAAATAAAACTATGGTTTTGATGCGGATAATTATTGGCAATAGCCGGGTGTACAAAGGACTTGTACGTAGTATAGGGGGAGACTATTGCCCATGTCGGATTAAGGACCGAACTACGTGTTCGTTAAACCCGAGAATTACCGTACAACCACAAGTGCTGGTATGGGACAGTCTTAACCTACTAAGTTGCTTAAAACTAGCTTTGCACATTGGTAGGCTGGAGTAGTACGAGCTTCTTCAGTGACTGGTTGCTCGAAGGGGCGCCCACACCGAGGTGTTGGGAGTCACGTTTGCTGATACAATGGTGAACGCTATGCTATGGATATACTTGATCATTACTGTGCAGTGACTGTACAAACATTTACACCATAGTATGGGTTTAACGTCATCGGGCTGGTGCAAATTTAAGATTAGGAAATGTAACTGTTATGTTATGATCTCCTTGCCGACACACCAAAGAAAGAGTGTTACTAGCCTGACAAAAGGGGTTGATCATTACTTGTGGGTAAAGCTGTACACCTCTGCAGAGTGTAAAACTTTTCGAAAAGCCGTTCCCGCGGTTATAGGAGTCTTGGTGCGCTAGCACTAGTTAGATGTTTTTATTTTTATAAAACTGGATTCTACCGGGTATTGGTAGAAGTTGGTTCATGATGTGGTCATAATACCCAGGTTCGTGTAATTTTACTTAATCGTACTTACATTCTATTATTTTCTGTATTAAATCGCTTTTACTCAATTCCGTTTGCAATCTACTATTCAATATTTACATTTCAAATTAGCTTTATGCAAATCAACCATACTCCTTCCCTTTGAATTGGCTTGCATGTATATTTAGGTTTTGCTAAAGTCTTGCGAGTACGTAAGTACTCAACTTGCCTATATTGATGTTTTTAGGTGAAGAACCAGAATACCCCGACGATACATTTTATGACGCAGGATTCGGGGATATGAACGATGAATTTTACTAGGGTTCACCTTGTCAGTTGTTTGTGGGGATATTGGGTTAAAGGCATACTACAAGAAATATGTCTCCACTGAAAATTTTTACTTTTGGTATTGTAAGAATATTATGTACTTTGCTTCCGCTATGTTAATAAAGTTTGTGTGTGACTGTGATATCAATTTGTAATTGTGCGTACTAGCCACTGATCATGGGACTATTACAGAAAGCACATGGTACCCATTATTGGTATTTATTATCAAAAATAGGGGCCTTACAGCACGCGGCCTCACAGGTGAGTCGGCTAGCGCGAGGCGAGCGTCGACCACAACCACAAGCGGGCGGGCGTGATCGACCATGGCCACAGGCATGGGCGAGCAGGCGTCGACCACTAGCTGAGGCGAGCGGTCACGGCCAAGGTGCGATGGCAGCCACAGGGGTCACGGCGGCGGTCATGGCGACAGCGGGTGCAACCATGGATGCACGACGATGGCCACAGCGCCACGACCAGGTACGCTCCCCTTCCCTTCACTGTCCCCTCCGCGGGTTTGGCCGCGTGCCTCGCGCACTGCCGCGGGCTTGGTCGCGTGCTTTGCGCGCTACCGCGAGCCTTATAGGGCATAGGTTGGCGTGCTGTGCCGCGGCACGCACACACTTTTCCGAGCTGTGCAGGCTTGAGCACGGCCCAGACTATCGTGTCGGGCTGGGCCACCCACTGTGTCCGATTTGCAGACCTGACACGGCCAGGCAACCGCACCGTGTCGAGCCGTGGGTCAGGCTAGGCCAGGCGTGCCCCATGCTGGCTCAGAATAGCACGGCTCAGTGCCCACCTCTAGACTTGAGAGAGCCACGCCTTATTATTGGTGTATAATTATTTTTGAAAAGCAAATTGTATATAATTGTTGAGTTTTTGTGTCCTGTGATCATGCCATGTATCAATTGTTTTTGGAGGGGTTTAGTTTAGTTGAATTCAGTAAAACGTTTCTGATGGCTACTATGTTCCCTGGCCAGGGAAAAGTATTGGAATTAATTCATTGGAAGAAGTCAAAGGGACGTGAGACTTTAGTTTATATTGCTTAGCTAGATGGTGAGAAACCAACATATAAGGGGAGCTTTTTTGTGGGCTCTAGAATGAGTTGGTGGCAAGACTAGAGGTACGCATAGTTGACTATGTTATGCTATGTATATGTGCACACGTTTTGCATATTTCGTGTGACTTGTGACTTGCGACGACGTGCGACCGTGACCTGACGTGCTAAGTGTGTTTAACCTTTTGCCACGTGTACCGACTATGCCACATCACCTTACACCTCGACTAATGATGTGGTGCCTTATGCCTCGACTGTCAATGTGGGAACGCATTCTTAGTGAGAGGAACGTTCTTGTGCGGTTAATCCATTCGCCCATAATACGAGTCGTTACAGTTTGATTTTTCTTCGACACACCTTTATAAGGGAAATGTCCCTGTACGTGAAAGCATGTGACCAAAAACTGATCTCGTCCTCCTTTAGCGCTCTCTTTTTCCTCCCGTGATTGTTGCCACCCGAGCCAGCATTTTGTCCCTTCGCTTGTCGTGCAACGTCTGTGACAGAGAGCCGTGTATCCGATCCGATGACGGCCTTTGATGACCTTCACGGGAGACCAATGATTAAGTTTCTGGGAAGCGTCTTATCGCGCGACTACTTGTCTTTGTCTTCGATTGTCATGCTGCTCCTACGCAGTTTTCTGTTCTTCAACAAACCCATTGTAAGTGTTTTGGACCGACTAGTTGTTGGTCTAAGTGATCTTTTTATTAGTGATTAAATTTGTTGGAAATGCACATTCTTAAAAATTTATGTTTTAAATAAATTGTTATATATATATATATATATATATTATAAAATCAACACGTACCTACAATCAAACTATCATAAAAAACCTCTAGTTTGAATTTCAATTCAAACTTATTTGAACTAGTTGTAAACTAGTTAAACTCGATATATATATGACGTCGAGTTTAACTAGTTTACAACTAGTTCAAATAAGTTTGAATTGAAATTCAAACTAGAGGTTTTTTATGATAGTTTGATTGTAGGTACGTGTTGATTTTATAATATATATATATATATATATATATATATGAAAATAGTTCCATACTCTTAGGAGTACGTACTCCCACCTTACATATACTGCTTAAACAAAAAATGTATACCTCTGTATCCTTTTAAGCATACTCTAATAATGATTATAAGATACTCAAAAGTGAGTTTTATAAAAAAAATTCATCAAAATCCACTTTTTATAGCATAATTTGTGTATCTACGCATTTTACATATAAAAAAGATATATAGTAAAAATAAATAGCTCCGATGAATTTTTTTTAACTATATCACATAGGAGTATCTTAGAATTAGTATTTATGTATATTAAAAGTAATAAAGAAGTATAGCATGTTCATTTAAGTAGAATATAGGGAGCGGGAGTACGTACTCCTGAGTGTACGGAAAAGACTTTCTATACACACATACATTCTACTCCCATATCTGATATACCACCTAAATAAATTTAAAATACTCTTTTATCATTTTGGGTACACTCATACACTAATTATAAGATACTCCAATATAAGCCACATGAAAAAATTGCAAGGGAATCCATAGTTTTTAATGTATTTTATGAATACCTTCATATACACACATAAAAAAGAGTATGTACAAAAAAATATACATACCACCTAGATAGTTTTATATACTTGCATAATACACGTATATACCCTTTGTTTCGTGAGATACTCCCTACGTTGAGAGATACGGCAGACAGAGTAACTACTCCTGGGAGTAGAAAAGATATATATATTCTACAGCTGTGTGTAGAATAGCTTATTGTAAGCGCTAGCCAGTATTGCAGTTCGACTGAACCCACGTGTGGCATTAATTAGCGCAACTAAACCCTCTTCAACCAATCAGCGCAACAAATTATCCAGTTCACAAAGCCTATCAGTATGTGACAAAACCAACTAGTAAATACATTTCTAGTTTGTATATAAATCCTTTTTTCTTTATTTTTGTCATAACTTTTTATTAACAGCTCCGATTAATGAACGGTTTTCACCAGTAGCTTACTGACGATGAGAGCAACGTAATGATATAAGTCTCGCCCATAAGCAGTCATTTTGCTGTCCGGTGACAGATTTTACTATCCATATAGATATATTGTACTATCCGTATATAAAGATTTTACTATCATGCAGAGGGTTCAGAAGCCTGTGTAGTCTATACAGTAGTAATTCTTACATTATATATGAATAGTAAACTCTATATAGATTGATAGTAAAATCGAGTCACTATGTGCGCATGTTGCAGGTCGTCCATCGTTGCACTTTGAGTAGTTATCTAAGCACACAGCCACGCACGATCATCGATCATCAAAGCTAATTAAGCCTGGCTTGCATTATCGGTTTGGTAGTTAATACGTACGTGCCATATATGCTTGCGGAAACAAGCTGCGTACGTATCGCAGCACACTTGATGGTGAGATTATTAGTACCGGTCAATCGATTATTTTAGGAGAGGTGCTTCAATGTTTTTTTTTTTTTTACAGTTTCACAAATATTAAAACATAAATGAAAGGTAGATGGAGATTACTTACCCTTTCACTTATTTCAAGATTTGTGTAACTTATATTAGAAAGGAAAGCATTGAAGCACCGCTTTTATTTTAGATGGCCGTGCATACATTTTTACATCTCTCGATCACACATAGGCATGTAATTATATATCTAGCTAGCTCTCGTTGCTATGCACGCATCGTATCCGCCGGCCGCTAAGCAGGCGAATTGCAACAGCAGCGGCACATCGGCCATCTCCTCGATCGCCCTTAACCGGGCACGCGGGACTGCGAGATGATCGATGGACACGAATGGTTGGTGGCGGTACACGGCCGAGCAGGCGAAGCTAATTAAGCTAGCAAAACACACAGCAATGCCCTGTGGCCCAGCTCGTGCTGCATGGTTTGCACTCTTCGTACAGGATAGATGTGCCTTGCCCTGTTGTTTTTCTGTACTACTTGTACTGTACCAATTTACTATTTATATTATTAGATTTTACCACTGCACAGCGCCTTACGAGTATTTATTCCCCATTATCTTCGGAAACAGCAGCAAAATCTAACAATACATTAAGTAAATTAGTGTTCATTTGAAAGTAAAAATCTAATTTATGTGATATTTATTGGTGAGATTTATATTATTAAGTTCCAGGAGGGTTCAACAGACTATAGAGACTGTGCAGCAGTAAAATATAAAGATGTAACCAGTAATTTGTAGCATGTTTGACAGTAAAATTTAAATCGTAAACTTGGGTTCGTTGATACTGCACTCAAGCTGTATATTCATATAAGGTTTGTTCTTCGCCTACTGATGAACTGAATCAAAAGTAGATGCAAATTTGGTTAGAAATTGGACTATGGGTGATCCATTTCCTTTAATTTCAAAGTAGTATCATATTATCTAGTCAAATGGAAGAAAGATAACTTAAAAAGTAGAGTCATTGCCACCTCTTGAATAATAACATTTGGCATGAGAATGGCATGGGGTGGACAGTGGCTAAACACACACACGAGCGTATTCGCATATTTTCGCGTGAAAATTCGCGTGACTTGTGTCTCTTGGCACTTTGAATTCACCTTTTGTTTTGCTAAACCTTGTAATTATCTGTCTATTCATTCTGTTTAAATACGATTTAAACATCTGTTTGAATTCGGTGTAATTGACATAAACGTCGTCAGTTTCTAGTGAGTTAATTGATATTATGCTGTCAGTTACTAGTAACTACCGTATTTAACTGACATAATGTGGTCAGTTACTGGTGCGCGTGTATATAAACTCCTAGAGACATCCAGGACACAGACACTGAATTCCTCCTTCATTTTTCCTCCTCATCTCTAAATTGCTGTACTGTTGTGTTGAGCTGTTGAACTTTGTCGACCTTCCTCCTCGGCGTGCACCGTAAAGGAGGGTGAGCGGTATCTCCGAGCCATTGCCGTAGAGTTTACCTGCACGGGGTAGCAATAAGGTTTCTGGGCAGCGCATCAGCGCGACCGCTTTGCTTTTTCCTCGACGCCAACTATTTCCACGATCACATCTGCGTTGCTTCCTATTCTTCAGCAAACCCAATTGTAAGTTGTTCGTGTGATCGATCGACTCCGTTTATATACAATTCTTGAGCATATTCTGAAGTATAATGTGTATGTCCTGTTTTATACATCTCTAGTATTTTATTATATTTACCTCAATATAAAATCTGAAATAAAAATATTGCGCCAACGTACAACAAATTCTTGCTCCTAGCTAGTCGATTATGGAGCGCTTCGTCAGAAGACCAGGAACACTGGGCACTGTCCGATGGCAGTAGTTTTGTCTCGGAACGCAGATATTCAAGATTTTACTAGGAAAACGTTCAAGCAACTAATATGAGATATTCCTGATAGAGATTTGAATGCATCTGTACATTGGGATCACTAGGTACCTGTACGCTTCGTGCCATGTCGTGGGCGTCGCTCCCCACGCGAGCAAATCGAGAAAACGCGCGATCGGCGCTCCCTGCACGAGTAAATCGAGGAAACACGCGAGAAGGACCTAAAAATGATTTTGTGTTTTCCGCAAAAGGGCTTAAACTAGTCTTAGAAAAACGTGAAAAGGACCTAAACGCAATGTATATTTTTTTCAAAAAAAAAATATTTTCTTTTCCAAAAAGGATCTAATCGTAATTTCAATTTTACTCAAAAGGAACCGAGCGTAACGCTTAAAAACGCATAAAGGGTCTAGACGTAATATATATTTTTTTCGAAAAAAGACCTAACCATAACATTCTTCTCAAAAAAGGATCTGATCGTAATTTTTTTTTGGAAAAAGAACCTGAACGCAAAATATTTTCTCGCGAGCCGTGAAGAGCCGGCTTAAATGGCCCTACGCGCGTGGATTCTTCGAGTATAGTATATGGATGATGATATATATGTAGGGATTTCAGTGTTAACTATGGCCAACTCGTCAAGTCTACCAGTTCCTGTAGAGATGGACTACAAGTCTAGTAAAATCTTGCTCCTAGCTAGTCGATTATGGAGCGCTTCGTCAGAAGATCAGGAACACTGGGTAATAGAATGCGTACTGTATCAGTAGATTTTACTATACACAGTAATAATTTTTACTATCAATTTATAGGGTGTTTAGTGGACAGACATATCATTATGTTGATGTTCTTGTCAGCAAGCTAATAGTGTAAACTGATTGTAAATCGAGATTACCAATAAAAAAATATAGCTAAATAAAAGATAACAAGATTCATGTACAAACTATAGGGACATATTTTCTAGTTGCTCTGGCTACGTACGTGGGATGGTTTACTATCGATCTGTGTTCGCAGTCAACATCCGGTCATTAAACGTTAACTGCGCCGCGTTAATTATTGGGCCAGGTGGATGTTTTTGAGCTGTACGCTAGCGGACTGTTGTTGCGACATGGAGCTTGTGGCACACGCGTAGAATTTGCATCGCTGCACGGGTAGAATAGCGCTACCGCGTGTCACGTGTGTGTGTATATAAGCTAATGATATTCCCTGCATATATAACACGGCAGATATATGTACTGTGGCCATGCACAATCAATAAAATCAAAGAAGTGTACGTGCGTTATAACTTACTAGTACAGTGACCTGTCTTTCAGTTTCTTTTTTCCAGCACGTAATATATGGTCTTTTCCTTTTCTAGAACGTTTGTTTTCTTTTTCTTAATTCCAGGATATTTGTTTCCTTTTCCTTGAGATGATGCTGGAGGTGGGGGGAGATCTGTTGTGGGCCACAGGGATAAGTTAGACACATTAAATAATGACCATCGGATGTGGGTGAGTAAAGCTGAGGAAAGATCTGAGAGGTTAATTTTGATGGAGATAAGTTTCTAGGGACGTTTCGTTGGGTGTATGAAGGTTGGATCATCTCTAGTGGGGTGTATTATTTGAGATAAACGTAGAAAAGAATGCTTAGATGTATTATAAAGGGGTATAGATAACATTAACTGTCACGCAAAACTCTCCTGCGCTGCCCAGCTCCACCTTTCCCAATGGAGGCGCGAGAGCCGCCTCCCCGAAGCCTCTCCCGCCGCCTGAGGCAGCTCCACGCCCACCTCCTCCGCCGCGGCCACCCCTTCCCGCCAGCGCCGACCCACCCCGACCCCGACCGCTCCTACCTCTCTGTGCTCCGCGCCGCCTCTGCGCCATCCCTCGCGCTCGCCGCCTGCGCCTGCCTTCGCCGCGGCGGTCTGCCCGCGCCGGGACGCCGCGCGCTCCCTGCCCTGCTCCGCGCAGCCGCCCGCGCGCGCTGCGACGCCACAGCGCGCGGCGCGCATGGCCTGGCTGTCCGGATCGGGGTTGAGGATGATGGATTTGTCGGGACCGCGCTGGTAGGGGCGTACGCGGCGTGCGGGCGCGTGACCGACGCGCGTGGGGTGTTCGACGGTATGCCTGAACTGGACCTCGTCGCCTGGGGCGTCATGCTTGAAGGGTAATGCGCCTGTCCTAGTTTCAGTGGTTAGTTTATGGAGTTGTTTGGAATCCAAGTTGAAATTTTTGTCATTCTGCTCAAAGCACCTCGCTGCAATGGTGAACTAGCATTATTGAGACAAATGGTGTAAGTTGAGCTTTCGCACCAATAATTGAATTAATTTCTGCACATTATTCATGAAATACCGTTGGCCTGCTTCTTTGTTGGACCAAGGACCAACTAGCATGTTCTAAGGTTGGAACCATAGTCGATCAGTTCAGCACTGAGCAAGAGTGACATTTCAAGACCCTGTTTGAAAAAAAAGGTTTTTTAAGGAATCTTTTGAAAAATTATACCCATATGTATTCACTATTTGGCAATAATGTAGAGTCTCGAATCTTTACTAAAGTTGCATTGAGTTGAAATTATTCTTGGTTTTCAGCAATACAACTTGACAAGTTGCAAGGAGATGAAATCAGGACCTTAAATTAGTTTGGACAAATAATATCCATTTTTTTCTGTTGATTGTGCTAGTCTTCTTTTTGGATGCTTCTCTATTTCTTGGCAATTGCACTTTTCTCTGTAAACTATGATAAACCTCTCTAACAACAATTGGCAGTTATTCTCAGACCCAAAACTACAAAGAAGCCTTACTTCTCTTCAATAAGATGATGGCATCAAGAGTTGTACCTGACCAAGTGATCCTTGCTACTCTTCTATCAACTTGTGGCCATACAAGACATTTAAGATCTGGTAAAGCCGTCCACTCATACATATTGGTGTCAGACAGTCTTATTGATGCCCACCTCAATAGTGCTCTCTTAAACATGTATGCCAGCTGTGCGGACATGGAGATGGCCGAGAAATTATACAATGGGATGCCAAGAAAGGACTTGGTATCATCAACCGCCATGGTCTTCGGATATGCCAAGAATGGAAAGCTTGAGATTGCTCGCTCCATATTCAATGGAATGCCAGAGAAGGATGTGATATCTTGGAGTGCAATGATATCAGGATATGCTGAAAGTAACCAACCTTCTGAAGCGTTGAATCTGTTCAATGATATGCAAGAGTGTCGTGTTAGTCCCGATGAAATTACCATGTTGAGCGTCATATCTGCATGTGCTCGTATCGGTGACCTTGATAAAGCCAGATGGATCCAAACCTTGATTGCGAATCATGGGTTATGTAAGATATTGTCTGTTTGCAATGCTCTTATTGATATGTTCTCCAAATGTGGGAGTTTAACTCTTGCCTTGAATATCTTCAATGCAATGCCTCGAAAGAATGTTATCACCTGGACAAGTATGATTGCTGCATTTGCTATGCATGTTGACGGTAGATCCGCCTTAACCCTATTTGATCAGATGAAAATTGAAGGGGTTGAACCCAATGGAGTGACATTTCTTGGTTTGCTGTATGCTTGCTGTCATGCTGGTTTAGTTGATGAAGGCCGTTCCTTGTTTAAATGTATGGTTGAAGAATACAGGATTGAACCCAAGCATGAGCACTACGGTTGTATGGTGGATCTTCTGGGAAGGGCTAAACTTCTGCAAGAAGCAGTTGAGCTCATAGAGTCAATGCACTTAAGACCTAATGTGGCCGTTTGGGGATCTCTGTTAGCAGCCTGCTGGATGCATGGTTATCTTGAGCTCGGTGCATTTGTTGCAAAGAAAATTTTGGAGTTGGATCCTAATCATGATGGAGCATATGTTCTTTTAGCAAACATACATGCAAAATCTGGTAATTGGAATGCTGCTCGAGAGGTGAGGGGAGCAATGGAAGTCCATGGGGTTTTGAAAGAAACAGGCTGCAGTCGGATGGATCTGAATGAGACTGTTCACGAGGTTGCAGTGGAGGAGAGAAACATTTGGAAAATGACAAGATCCTTCTATAGCTTGATGTGATAGTTGCAAATTGATGATTCATGGCTATGCTCCGGAAGTCGACGATGTTTGAGTTGATTTGGGCAAGGAAGATAAGGGAGATGTTGTGCTGCACAGCGAGAATCTTGTCCTTTCTTTTAGCCGGATCAATTTCAGAAGGGGATCTTGCATCTATATTGCAAAGAGTTGCTAGGTATTTGTGAGGAATCCCACTCTTTTATGAATTTAGTCTTGCAATTGTGCAAAAAGTGATTGTGTTGCAAGATAGGATTCTTTTTCACCATTTAAAAAATGGGAAGATCTCTTGTAGAGTTTTTTTTACTGTTAAATTACGTGGAATTTATTTGCCCAGATTGAAGATAATTTAGTTAATCTTCCATGTTTGGTATGTGAAAATGTAATAATTTTGATGTAATTGTATCGTACATAGTTTTGTATACATGGTAATGTTGTAGAAGGTATATATATTTATTATTATTTTTTATTCCATAAAAAGGGAGTATGAAATTCTATTGAAATTTTTCTTAGTCCATCTCTATTGACTCTCCACAAATTCTTTTGATGTAAGCATATGAAAGAAGTAATTTGGTGTTCTCTTCCACACCTTACTGAGGTTCATCTTACCTGTTTTCTGTATGCACTTCTATGATGTGGTGATATTCAACTTTAAGCCACAAGTTTGTCTTGACTGCAAGTTAGCTCGCTTTCACCAGCTGAACCTTATCTTCCCTTTTGTTCTCACTTTATTATTTGATAATCCCACAAAGTACTACTGGTACTGGGTTGTTGAGCTCAAATATATATGTTAATTTTTTTATTTCTTCCACTCTATAAGCAAATATTGTCAAATTTAGAATCTTCATGTAATAATGTCATAATCTTACAACTGATTGTCTAATCTGTTTTAAAGGACCACCGTTCTCCTGGGCAATTAACATTACCAACTTCTAGAAAACAGCCTCTTGAGCAGCTTCAGGTGATATTTTACTTTCCATTCTATATACCTGTTAGGCTGTTAGTCTGAATTTTATTGTCTTTTGAACGCTGTTGCAATATAAATCTCATCACGATGGTTGTTATGATTCATCCCCAGGAACCATTGCATCAGAGGTCCATGGACAACATTAATATTATATTTATGGCTGCGCCATTTGTATGAATTGGGTATTTAATCAAGCTTAATAGCAAGCTATGCTGCATGGATCATAAAAAGCTGGCAATGTCTCCCTTTTTGGTTAACGGAAGACCCAAGCAAGCTTTGAAGAAATTATTGTCGAGCATGCCACCTCCTTTTCCTCACTGTACCTATTAAGGTGAGATATCTGGTGTGGCGCTGCATGAAACAAGTGTTGCCTGTCAGACTGAAGATAATTCACCATGCCATGGAAGCTGAAGTTTTATGCCTTGTCGTTGGTAATGGCCTAAAGGGTCTTGCAGTTGTAGGAACTGCCAAGTTCTATCTTGAAGGCTTCAGTTCCAACATCGCAGGTATTTGACGGGGCAGTAGTCAGACAACATTTCACAGTTCTCCAGCATGATAATGTATTCTGGCCACACTCACTTCTGAACAGCTGGGCTGTGGACGACTGGATACTGTACAGGCGCGGAACGAAACAGGGCGGCACATTCAGATTCCACTAAGAATACTGAATGTAGTTGTACGCATCTTCGCGAAGAAAGTTGAGGAAGCCAAAGTTCAGTGAAAGAAACCGCTCAATCTTGCATGGCAGAAATTGGGCAGGCCTGTAGCCCCTTAAGAGAACTTGAGATGTGTTGAAGTCAATTTCGATGGATCTTATTCTTGTTTGTCTAGCCAGGGAGCTGTTGCTGACATGTCGATGACGACTAGGAAAGATACTGTGGCCTTTACTTCAATACTGAAGATAACAACAGTGCAGAATGTTCTTGTTTATGAGGCAGATGCATATCCTTGATTTCTTCTGGCAAGGACCAGGTCTCACTAATGCCTACTTTGGTCTTTGGCGTACATGGGGCAGGAAAATCCCGCTTACTAATCAGTATTTACTTGGTTTGTAAAATATGCAATCAGAACTCTCGTAGATTTCCTTGTATATATAATAGTGTGCCTAAAAGAGAGCACCTACTACTGTAAATTGAACATCTGTTTATGCAATGCACGCAAGGACGGAGATGAGTAGAAAAATTCTTCTCCGTAATATCTACTAGAAATCTATACGCGACGTGTCACGCCGTGGGCGCCACTCTTCACACGAGAAAATCGAGAATTTTGTGTTTTCGAAAAAAGAGATTAAACGTAATGGTAAAAAAACGGGAAAAATGTATGTTTTTTTCGGGGAAAAAGATCCCAACGTTTTTTCCTCCGAAAAAGGATCTAAACGTAATTTTGATTTATGGAAAAGGATCCGAGCGCAAGCCTTAAAAACGCATAAAGGACCTAAACGTAATATATATTCTTTTTGGAAAAAGGGTCTATTCGTAATTTTTTTTTCGAAAAGGAGCCGAATGTAATTTTTTTCTTAAAAATGACCTAAACATAAATATTTTTTTCTTAAAAATGACCTAAACGTAAATATTTTTTTGACTCGCGGCTCAAACCGAGCCGCCACGTGGGGGTGCTTCCTATTCAGGAAGTCTTCAGACTTTAGTAGAAGGGATGATTCTGATGTACCTTCTACTTCCACGTATAATGTGAGAATATTTTATTGATATTTTTCTTTATGTACCTTTTTCTAGAGCCTCTTGTTCTAATGGAGATTATGTGGCTAATTTGTGAGAGCTAAGAAAATTCCATCACACGCAAGCAAACACTGAAAATATACATGGCAAAAAACATAGAAGTCTTGTAGCTTTGCAAGTTTAAGCAAAATTTGCCATTTGGTATTTGTACGTTGCGAACAGAGTGCTTCAACACAATTAATTCCTATCAATCCGCAGCTAATCCCCTATCAGTCTTAACTAATTAGCATCGGGTCGAGGTCACGATGACTCTTTAACTTCAAGCCAAGGCCGCGACCGTGGCCGCGGCCATGCAAGCGACGATGGTGTACAGGAGCAATATCCTCCGTACCGACGAATCACGGTCTGCATCGGAGGTTGGTGACGGTGGTGAAGTGAACGACGGCGGCGGCGGCGAGGTGAATGACGGCGCCGGCAACGGTGGTGCTACTGATCCTGCAGTACGTATCCAATCAAAGTTCTCAGGCAACAGTTTCAGACTTTCAGTGGACGTGCGGTGCGTACGGATGCAACGATGCATACGCATGCTTGCGACTGCGTCGATCTCGGTTACCTGAAGGTGGCTGCGCCGACGGAGACGACGGCGCAGGCGCTGCGGCGGCTGGAGCCTGCGGCTCGTAGGGAGGAAGCACAAGCCCTTGCAGTGCAAGATCCAGCACAGCATGCAATACCATTAAGCAACTACTAGCTAGAATTACAGGTGCGGCCGTGGATGGACTGAAGATCGACGATGAAGCTACTACTTACTGTCGCAGAGCTCGATCGGCGGCGCGACCTGGCCGCAGCTGGTGGGGATCGCGAGGGCGCGGGTGACGTTGACGTCGTAGCCGGTGGAGCGGCCGAACTCGCCGTTGGCGACGTAGCAGAGGCAGAACGGGTCGGCGTCGAAGGCGGCGCCGTACGCGTCGCAGCACTCGCTCAAAGAATTATCTTCGTTTAGTCATTTTGGTTTCAGTGTGTACAGGATATGGAATTGACATGGAAAATACGGAATCAAATGAAAATAATCTGGCTGGCCAAATGCCACTATTGCGCTCCGCTACTCCTCCTGTGCTTGGATAAACCAAAGTTTACCCTGCTCAGTCAAAAATAAGTTCGACCGCACAAAGCAAACGACAGTTCAGAAGAGACCATTTGGAAAAGAAATCTGGTGGCGTTAGGAGAAGCAAGCATTGTCAGTGCACCACAAGGTAGCCTGCATGCTTGATGCAGTTGCCTGGGATCACCTCAGGTTGCACGTCATCTGGAGAGTGATCTCGGGGACATGAAGAGCACATTAGGTGCTGTGCATGCAGAGCTCTCTGATGTTGATAGATACGTGATCACTGAGGGAAGAGAGTGTCCTGACGGCTGGATAAGCTCAATCCAGCATTCATGATGTTGCTTACATGCTGACAACATGAGGCTAGAATTTGGGCTGGTTTATTCTCTTCACTTTGGAAAGAATGATAGGAAGCAGAGTCCTAACCTGACGAAGTAGTGATAGTAGATGCACAAAATTTTTTAAGCTTGTAACAGGGCGATTTATGATACATGATGTTAGGAAAGTATCGTATGAAACATCACTTGGTGAATTTTTGCCCAAGTTTGCTGTCAAGTTTTTCTGTACTTTTTTCGTTTTCTCACACATGTTATGGCTTATTCGGCTTCGAAGCCGTCTAAATTTTTGTGATGAGTAGTAAATATCGTTAAGGTCTCTAAACTTCAAAGATTAGCTTGCTAGGACACAATTCTTGTAAATTGCGTCACTTAGATCTGTTTAGATTTTCAATTAACGGTAGTATTGGGTATTGGCATAGAGATATCGAGTATATATGGATCATCATGTGACCCCAAATTGATGCATAAACCATCCATATAAAAGTTTTACTTCAGTTTCGCACCTTCGCCCCACTGCCATGTCAACATTGTCATCTAATTGAAAAGTCACAATCGAGTAATTTGCAAGTTGAGACTTGAGAGAACAAGTGGGGTATCACAGTACGGATTAAGATACCTGCCTAGCGAACTCCTTTACATAACAATAAATTCAATATGATCCGTTCATTCTTTTCGATTCAATAGATCAAATTAGCTAGTAGTATTTATTTGTACTTTTTTGGTAATAAAGTAGCATGAATAAACTCAACAAATCAATGACTAAATTTGATTTCTACTACCTATCGTATACTTCCTGATATAATACACTGTAAAATTTTTTGATCAAATAACCTAGTGCCACTTCATTGCAGGTTTCTATATATATATATATATATATTCACACGTGATACAGAGGGCCACGATGCATCGCTCTCCATTAATTTAGGCCGTTCGCTGCACGAACACGCACTGTTTTCTGCAGCTTCACATCAAGCCATCAAGCACCAACCACCCAAATATACGGAGAGCAGTTGTAACATCCCAAAAATTTGAGTTTTGGAATGTTGAATTCAAAAATAAACCATTTGCATTTCTCTTGAATTGATTCTAGCTTAATTTGAATTTTCCATTAATGAAAGGATTTAATTTGACTAAAATATTCATCAAACTAAAGATTTTCAGTTTTAGTTGGGTTCATTGTGCTCCAAGGAATTTTTCTGTATTTTTGGGAATTTTTCTGAATTTATTTGATATTTATTTGCATTTATTCGAATTTCTGGATTTTACTTAATCGAAAAATGATTTTTATTTCTAAAACCCCTGGGCCGAATCTTTCCGGCCCAATTCTTCTTCCGCCACGCCTCCGCCTAGCCCACCTTGCCTCGGCCCGTTCGCTGCCCGGCTTCCCTCGCGGCCCGGCCGGCCGCTGCCATCCGCCGTCGGATCTGCGCGCGTGTGGCTGCGATGCGACCACGTCGGCTGCGCCGTGAACCCTAACCTGCGCGCGAGTCCAACGCGCCGCGCGCGCCGTCCTCGGACTCGGGTCGGGCACGCCTCCCGAGGACGCTATTTAAGCCGCCGCACCCCCTCCGATTTTCGCCGTTTTCCGCCGCCTCGTTTGCCCTCTTTCTCGCTGCCCGAGACGCCACCATCGCTCCGCGCGAGCTCGCCGTCGATTTTCGCCGTGCCGAGACCTTCCGCCGCCTTTTTCTTCGCCGCCGGTGCCTCTCCGCCGTTGCCGTCTGCTCGCCTGAGTTCGCCGCGTCGCCCTCTCCTCGGACCGCCTTGTCACGGGTCTGATCCGTCGCCGTGCGCCGTTCGCCGTGTCGTCTTCCCCGCTGCCGGTGAGCCTCGCGCCGCTGCC
The DNA here is from genome assembly GCA_036346275.1 of Otatea glauca. Taxonomy (NCBI): domain Eukaryota; kingdom Viridiplantae; phylum Streptophyta; class Magnoliopsida; order Poales; family Poaceae; genus Otatea; species Otatea glauca. The sequence goes on along the minus strand of CM070731.1, from coordinate 40,981,487 downwards.
TCGCCGTCGTTCTCCGCTGAGGAACCATGGCCGTCCGATCGCCGGCCGGCCGCGCTGATCGAACGCGTCCTTCGCCTCCATGCCAGCTTGGTTGTCCGTCAGCCTCTCGCGGATGCACGCCAGCGTGGATCTTGGCGTCGACCCTAAAGCCGTGTCGTGGCGGCGTCGATCGTCGCGCCGGGTGCACGTGAACCGGTATGATGCCATGAACCCAGTCCACCGTGAACCCGATGACGTCAGCGATTGCGCAATAAATCATTTTCCAGTACAAAAATAAATCCAGAAATTCCGAATTTCTGATTTTCAACCTTTTTCTCTGATTTAATTTTCCAGAAGATCGTTCTCCCTCATACGAACTCCGATTGAGGCGATTCAAGTTTCTAAATTTTTCTAAAATCAAGATCTATCTTTCAGAGCTATTTATTTTCAGTTTTGAGCTTGTTTGAGTGTCTGTTTTGAATTTATTTGGTTTCGTTGCTTTCTTTTCCGGTAGACGCTAATTCCGAGGGAGCAAACGAAGACTTTGAAGACCAAGACTCAGCACTAGATCAGCAAGGCAAGTATCGGGCCGGCCCGCGAACTGTGCGGCCCAAGTCAGCCCGCGCGGCCCGTTAGTCGCCGAAACCCTAACCCTAATCTGCCAACCGTTGGATTGAGATCCAACGTCTCCGCTTTCGCCGCGTCGCCTGTCGCCTGCAACCGTCGGATGAAGGCCGTGTGGACGCTCCGGATGAAGCCGTGACACCTCTCCGTATCGCCGCCGGAGTCCGTCGCCGCCACGACAACCGACTCCGATTTCCGCGTTGCGCACGTCTCCCCGTGCGCCTATTTAAAGCACCGACGCATGCGCTGAAATCCCCACCTCGTGCCTCGTGTTTTTCGCAACTCCCGGGCCCTGTGCCGCCGTCGTCTGTGCGTGGGAGCTAGCCAGAGTTGAAGGAGGTGGCCGCTGCGGTTTTTGCCCGAGCTCGCCGCCGTTTCGCCGTCTTCGTCGTTCCAAGAGCCAGATCCGAGACCCCCGTTCCACACCGCATCGGATCCGTGAAGCAGTGTCGCCGTTGCGCCGTCGTTGGAGTCATCGTCTCCAAGTCCGGCCAAGAAGCGCCGTCGTGCCGCCATCGCTGGGTTAAAGCTTCGGGAGCTGTCAGATCTTCGGTGAAGGGTGAAGATCGTGCCACGTCGTCGCGTAAACAGTGAACCCCTCCGGTAAACGTTAGCCGTTAGATCAGAGTGGGCGGTCGGGATCTAGCCACGTAGCTTTAGATCGGTAGCCGTCGGATGCGTTCTGTACGGTGGATTTCGCGCCGCAAGGAGGGGCCAATCGGGTGCGGGCGCGTGTCGGCTCGCTCTGCGAAGCGCCGTGGACCACGTCTACGGTGGACCAGAGGCAGTCCCGTGGACCGAGTCTATGCGCCAAGACACGCGTCATGTTCTGGTTGGTTCCAGATCTTCGCTGACGTCATGCTTGCGTCATAATTGCGTTTTCAATTGGAAAATAATCCGATGGGAAATTTTGCAATGCTGACGTCATCATGAGGTCACGCTGACGTCATAAATCGTTTTTTTCAGTTTAAAAATAATTCGGTTAATTCTTATTTTCTAATTTCTGTAATTTCAGTATTTATCCAAACTTCAAAAGGCTATAACTTTTGCATCTTAACTCGGATTTGAGCGATTCAAATTTCTAAATTTTTTAAAATCAAGATCTATTTAATGGTGAATTTTAATTGATTTTTGGAGTTCAATTTCTCTCTGTTTTGGTATTTATTTGCTTTTCTCCTTGATGCGCGTGAGCGTTGAATTGTGCGGCGCCGGAGGAAGATCCGACAACTCAAGAGCAAGCTCGGATCAAGATCGGGACCTATTCCAAGGCAAGTTGTGCTTTGATCATGTTGAACCCATGTTTGTAAAGCTGCTTTAATTGTTTTACCCTATTGCATATTATTTCAAGTATATAGTTGTTTCAAATTAAATTGGGCTTAGCTATTATACCAAATTGATCTATACCCTACCTTGTCATCATATGCCATGATCTATTGTCACCCTAGTTTGGTTCAATATAGTTGGTTAGTAATGATAATCAACATGGGATGGTTAGACCGTATTAGTTGCTTAGCCATGCCACGTCATCACATGTGTTGGAATCATTCATAATTAATCTTGATTAATGGAATATGGAACAATGTTATGAACTTGTGTGTCATGTGGGATCACACGATGAGATTGAGTTGTTTGTGGCGAGTCATGTCACGCAAGCGATGTTGAATTGTTGATGGCACGTGGTGCTTAGTAATCAACTTGGGTGATATTCACTTAGATTGGGGCAAGTGACAAGGCGAGTATGCCAAGGTGGGCCCGATGGGCGGAGGGTATGTGGATGTATTGCCTTGATCACTCTAAGGACTTAACCTTGTAAGCCTTTGACCTGAGTCAATCATGCAACCACATGTCTGGTATGGGCCAGCCTAGCTGATTAATTTGCAATGTCTTAGCTTTGGTACTATCTTGGTCGGTGTGAGTTCCCGAGTTATGGAGTAATTCACATGGCGCAAGAGGGGGCCACGGATGTGGTAACCAGTCCCACGGATGTTGAAACCTTAGCAGATGGTACCGGTTAAGCGGCGCATTGTAAAGGCTTTGTTATAATCACTCGCCTTGGTGGTGTTTGGTTGTATCGCGTGGGTAAAGTGCATAACCTCTGCGAGTGTGCAACTATTCGGATAGCCGTGCTTTCGCGGTATTGAGCAATGCTCGGAATTACTGATTAAGGGTTAGCTCAATTAAATGGACAACTTGGTTGGGATGGCGGAATGCCATGTGGAAATGGAATTTGACTTAGGTTTGGAAACTTGGTTTACTTCAGAAATACTGAATCTATCTATTATTGTTACTTGTTTTACAGTCTTTATAATCTATTTATTGTATTTGTTCATAAATGCTGCTTATTGCAAAATAGCCATGATAGCCTATCCATTGGAATAAGCCTTGCATATAGTTACATAGAACTGCATTCTGTGCACAACTTGTTGAGTGCTTTAAGTACTCACCCTTGCCAACACCAATAATCAACAGTCGAAGAATCTACACCTGTGTTGGAGGAGGAGTTCCAAGAGGACGCGAGTCATTAGGGTCTGAGCCTTGTTGGTTGCCTGTGGTGAACTGATGAGCTATCTACGTTTTCTACTTTCCGCTGCTTAATTCTTAGCTTATATTTCCAGTCTTGCCCTATGTGGCTTAATAATGTAAGTTGGTCATAAGATCATACATTTAGCTATATCAATAAATGAATTACTATTGCTTTTATCGTTGAGTATGATGTGATATGTACCAATGTTGAGCTGTGTGCACTAGCGTTGATCCTGAGACTAGTGCGGTAAACACAGTGGGTTCGAATCAGTGGATTCGGGTCCTTACAATATATTACCGTCGGAGAGCTTCACTAGCATGAAACACATGAAAATTAGTGTAGGACGTCGCGATACGAGCATTAGTACTTTTTGTATCATTCTATATTACTCCTTGCGATCATAAATAGTTATTGTTTTAGACGTAGTTATACTTAAATTTTTGCAACTTTAACTTTCAATATATTTTTAGATATTTAAATTGGATACATGAAAAATATATGTGTAGATTTGTCTCGAAAAGTACTTCCATAATATTATAATTTTATTGGATTTTATAAATATGTTATAACAAAAATTAGTGGTCAAAGATGTGCATCGAATACCGTCTCAATATTCAGAACAATAAATATTTATGACGGAAGAGTAGTAAATAATTTAATACTAATCAAGAAAACAAGTGATTTGGTGCAATGAATCTAAAATCGCCTATACGTACTGAATAGAAGTAAATTTAAAGCGGACAACTAGGATTCCATTGGACATATCAGCGTGACATTCTTTAATGATGGTGCAACAATCGTAATCACCGCGCACAACAAAATGCATAATAACAATGGAAATATCGACAAAAAAATCTAAATTTGATGAAACCATGAGTATAGAACGTAGCCAGATTTTAAAATGATTCAGACATTGCAAACAAATAAAGTTACAATAACACAACACTTCAACATTTGAAAGGAATAGTTCCAACATTTTACGGTTACTCATACAATAATCGGATAAAATTTTTGCAACAAAATGAAATATCAAATTTGAAAATACAAATGTGCAACAATTGACAATCATTGTAATCAATAAATCATTGTAATGCGACAACAAACGAAACTAATGCATCAAATACCTCTTGCTGCAATATTTTTAGTAAGACACTATGCAACATAACAAAATGTTTCTTGCAACAGTGAAGAAAAGTTGCCACAACAATTGTTCAAAACAATGTATCCACTCGAGGTTGCAGACGATGGCGTGCTCATGACTGAGGATGGTGGAGGGGAAGACGAAGAGCGGGTTGAGGAGGCGGAGGTCACGCGCGGGCAGGTCGAACCTGAAGAGGAACGCGGTATGCTATGCTAGCACAAAAAAAATCTACCGCATAACCATAAAGCTACTCGCAAGAAGGGGATCATAAATTAGATTACCACTAGACGCGCAGTTGCGGAATCCTTCGCACATCGATATAGTGGATCGTCATCGCCGCAGTCGTTGCGTCGATGGAGTGGATCGTCCTCCCACGCCGCAGTCGCAGCAGCGTCACCGCAGTAGTCCACACGACCGGGGATGGAACGCCGTGCGTCGATGTGCAAGCACCTGGTCGCTTGGCAGGGGCAGCGAGAGGAGTAGGCTAGGGTTTTGGGTTAAACACTTCTAGACCATCGGAAAAGCACTCCCTGCGCCCACCCTCCTCCACTCCTTATATAGCCACGAGATGAAACCCTAAACCAGGGCCCATTAATGTGCTAAGCCCTCGAGGTCCATTAATTACAGATCCAATCCAAATTAATGCGTCCCAGCCCATTAAGTGTGTGACCATGCAGGTTCACGTATGTTTGGACATGAATTCGGAAAACTCCTTTTCAATCCAATAGTTGGTAGTGGCTCCTTACAAAGCATACCAACTCCCAAACATACTATGATCAAATCTGATAGAACCTATCAAAAGTATTCATATAATAATCTCTTTGCCAAGAATATGAAGACTGAACTCAAGGTGAGAAGCATGTCACCCTTTGATGATTCAATCCATCTCTCGTATCTGTGATATATTAATATGTTGTGATTGACTCCTCAATCACGGCATGGCCATGCACTTTCTTAATCATATCACATGAGTGGTCTTGTCATATATCTCAGTTTCATTGGAGTGGCAAATTCCATCTTGACTGCTCACTTCCCTCTGCACATTTTATAGTAAACATGAAAGCTACCTTTATAACTATCCGGTTAGGAAGTAGTGTTTGATAGCCCCAAGAAAAACTATTACACATGTAGGGAATATGACAATCTCAGGTCTAAGGATCATACATCTACTATATATGAGATACACTGATGACACATAAGAATGTAACATTCTCGCAGTATCCCATTACGGGTCTATCTAACCCATGTTCTTCAACATGCATCCACAATGTATAGATGATATCTTCATATCCCATGATCTATGAAGCATGATCATCGATCACTACATGTGTTGATCTATTCATCGTTGTCTTATACGATGATATTCAATCAGAGATATTTATCGAATTACATCAATAAGTAAAGAGCTTCATAAGCAAATCACATACTTGTTGATCAATACAATGATATATATTCATTGGACCAATAATCATATTATTATTAATAAACATAGTCATGTTACAATCATCTAAATGATTGCCTCATGAGCGTCGGCTTGGTGACCTCCACCGCCTCAGATGCGCCCGGGCGTGCCAGCGTGATGGCGGCGCTGGGGCCATGGTGTCCCAGATCGGCAGCACGGGGGGCGCGCCGGGGGAACGGGTGACGTCAGCTTCTTGAGGCGGTGCGCCCTCGGCTCCACCTCGAGCACGCCCGTGGGCAGCACGGTCGAGATCGCGGCAAGGCGTGGCAGCAGTTGAAGTCCTTCTGGATGGACCGCGGCACGAGGAGGCTCTCGATGCCATGGATGAACCCGTCTGGCCTGAGCACCACGTCCGGGCGGGTGACGGCAGCGTGGGCGCATGGTGCCATCACTGCCCTCGCGCGAGCTCGACCTCCTCACCGGAGAGAGTGGGGTGTGGAGCGGTCGTCCAGGAGCCGGTAGGGACCGCGGGAGGGGAGGACGTGGAAGAGGAGTTGCAACTGGAGCGACTCGAGGTTCTACGGCGTGAGCATGAAGCGCTTAAACCTGGGTGGAGAGCAGGGGCGGAGCCAGGCCTCGGGCCACCTAGGCCTAGACCTGAGGCTTGGCATGAAAAGCCCAGCCCAGCACAGTTGAAAAATCATGAAAATCTCTTGAAAAAATGTAAAATGGTCCAATACAGTTGCCCAGCCCGAGACTTTGGACTGGACTGGCTCCGCCCCTAGCGGAGAGGATGTGAGAGGAATACATCATCACTTCACTTTTAGTTGGACAGAGAAGTCAGAACTATTAGCAGTGGACGGATAGATGATGGCATGAGAAATGAGAGTGTCGGTGTTTCGAGCACCGGCGAGTGAATTTTTTAGTCTATGGGACACGCGTTCCCTCTCCTTGAATGGTTAGACTCAGGAAGCCCAAGATGTATACTGGTTCGGGCCGAATGTCCCTACTCCAGTTCGTGTGGTGGTGTTATATTGCTTCGGGTGCAGATGACTGCCAGTGTTACAAGCGAGAGCTAAGGGCTCGAATCCGTAGGAGTGAAAACAACCTATTCGTAAAGATCGAGAGAAGGGAGCCCCCTCTCTCGGAGGACCCTGCCTCCCTTTATATAGTCGGAGGGGGCAGGTTACATGGGAAATTGGGAGAGAAAAAGATGAGGTGTCCTGCGCTAGGAGTCCTGCCCCTCAGTCTTGGTGATTTGATCGGCGTCCACCCACTCCACGCCGGGCCGGTGGATTCGTCGAGTGGCGCAGCCTTCTGTTTCATCGGGAAATGGCGCACCTGCCCTCTGCACATCTGTCAGATGCTGACGTCATAATGCGTGGCTCTGGTGCTGTCTCTGGGGGGAACGTATCCCCACACTGTACATGACTGAATGATGAGACTGTAGCTTTAACTTTGGCAACCTCCTTGCTACCTCGGGAAGGAGCCACCTGCCCTCGCATAGTCACTCCGAGCTGTCGCGTCCGTGGGGCAGGTGGCGAACGGCCCGCGGCGGCCTGACACTCGGTCCTTGGCGGAGATCGCCTCGGCTTGGTCGGAGCTTGCGGGGGTCCAACTTGTGGCGGGGGTCAGACGCCCCCTGGTTGGTTTGGTCGGAGACGAGTGTCCTTCGTGGCCCAGCGGTAGCCTTTGGCTAGAGCCGAGCTTAGGACAGCCCGTTCGACAATCCAGGCTGCTGAGGGTACCCGTGGTAGGAGTACTTCTCAGAGAGTAGAGAGATAGAACAGGTGTAGCTCTTAACACTTACGGACAACGTCCGATACAAGCGCTCCGACGTCTGCCAAGTAGTATTCCCGAAATTTAAAAGTATGCCTGGCGAGTTGACAAAATTAAATGTAGGGGTTGTAATTTGCACCAATTCAAAAGTACGACCGGTGAACTGCCAAATTTATTCCTCAGAAGTGCGTTCTGCTTTGCACCGTTCCACGCTTCCACTTGCACGTACCCACACATGGCCGCCGCCGCAGCCCGCGACGGGCAGACGGCCGTCCCCTCCGCCTCGCCAAGCTCCTCGCGCCGACGGATAGCGCCGTCGTCGTCAGCGACAGGAACGTCGCGTTCTCGCCGGTGTCCGCCCACGGGGTTCTGGCACTTGTGGTCGCGGCCGCGCCACGCTCGCCCAGCTGTTCGCCTCCCTCGGTGCGGCCTCTGCCGACCGCGTCCTAGCCGACCGGGCGGACTCCGGCCGACCTCGCGTGCTCTTCGGCGGCGGCGTCTGGGTCGACGCCTCGCGCGGCTGGCTCGGGAAGGCGTTCCAGGACGTCGCCGCCGAGTCCTTCGAGGACGAGGCGCGCACCGTGAGATTCACTCAGGAATCTGGTATTAATCCGTCTGTTAACGTCCAGCGTAAAAATGGTCCTCTCTTTTTACTCCCTTTTGCCACAAATTCTTCTCTGGAAATTAGAACTGAAATGCGCACTTGCAAATATACAATTCACCCTTGTAATTTTGATCTCTGAACTGTACTTTCTTTAGAATATCTCATACTTTTGGATGTGCGGAACTGCAGATAATCATTGCATAACAGAACATAAGTTTTACAATTTTGCTCAATCCTGTCCTGAGAATCACGATCCTTTAGAAATCTTTTATGAAATATTCTATTCTTTATGAAGAGATTCTTTTATAACCGAAACTAGTACTGATATTTACGTCCTCTAATTATGTGAATACTATTTAAAGGGAAGATTATGTGAAGATTAGATAGGAAATTTCAAGTGTTTTTATGCAGAGAAATTTCCACTTAACTAGCGTTCTGCTTCCCATTTTATACCGTCGACTACATGGAAACAATGAAAAAGCCAAGCCGGTTTTGAAAAGATTTCCCTTCTTTTAATCTCAATTTTAGCTTCGTACTGTAAGTTATAACTTTTTCTATGTTTGCCTAACCATCTAACGGAAATGTCAATGTCTTACTGCAAAACATGTTGGCTTGAACACCAAATCGGCATGAAGAAGAAAAATATGTGTTCATGTTTCAAAATTTGGCAATCAACTAGAATATTTTCGTTCACTTTATTTGATTAATATTATGCGATAAATCAATGATAATATGTGAAGCCGGAGGAAGCAGTGGAGATGATCAACAACTAGGTGAAGAAGGCCACGGGTAACCTCATCGACTCCATCATCTCCATCAGAGACCTCACCACCGCGATCGACCTCGTTGCTCGCCACCATGGTGGACGTGATCATCGCGGCACCGGGGTACTAGTACACAGCGTCTTGCCCAAGGCGAAAACCGAGCATGTCTTGCTCGAGCTGCCCAAGTTCGAGATAAGCTTCAACTGGGACATCAAGAACGACCTCCGCCGGCTGGGGCTCTCGCTGCCGTTCTCGCCGGAGGTGGCGGACCTGCGGGTCATGTGCGAGAAGGACGACGACGGTTGGCCGACGTTCCTGAGCAAGGTTACCCAAAAAGTGGTCTTCAAGGTGAGCGAGGAATTAAGGGACCGAGGTAGCCTCGGTCATCACGGCCCTGCGTGGTGGCGGCGGGCCGCCGCTGGACATGTTGGAGTTCGTCGCCGACCATCCGTTCACGTTCTTCATCATGGAGGAGCGGTCGGGGGTGATCGTGTTCGCGGGGCACGTCCTCGATCCTACTAAAAAGTAGATCAGCGTCAAGATTCTAGAAAATCCAAGCATAGGCTACTTTGCAAGGTGACAATCTGTTGTTTCTTCGATCGTATGAGCTGTTCGACTTGCTATGTAGTAACCTTTGCGAGCTGCGTGCTGTTTTATTTCCGATAACTTTGATGCTACTATCTGCAGAAATTCCATTATTGTTGTAGGGGAGCCTCAACCCCTACAATCGTCAGGGATCTCTATGAACCATAGGAAATAAATATCTAGACGCATGTGAATTAATAGAGGAGTTGTTTGTAGTTTTTGTGATGAGAATAAATCTGTCAACCATCTCTTCTTTAAATGTGTTGTAGCAAAGAATGTTTGGAGTACGGTGGCTGGTTTTTTTGATTTAAATATTGGGCATAACTACGAATCGGTGGCTCGTTTTTGACTAGTAACTCTAAAAATGCTGTTTTGAATACAGTTTGTGCTGCTATTTTTTGGAGCTTGTGGAATAGTAGGAATAACATGGTCTTTAGTTTTCAGCGCTAGTCAAATGTAAAAACAATTTGAAGAAGGATATCTATCTCGCTGAGAGATTGACATCCTTTGTACAAGGAGGAAATCATGATCAAGATGGAGTAGTTTTGTATGAATCTAGAGGAGAAGATCCAAGCTCCTTTGCCCCTGGAGTTAGGAGTAACATGACTAGGGAGGAGGATATGGCAGTTGAAGTTCAAAAGGATGGTGGCATTCCAATCGAGCTGAAGTCTCTCTCAGTTTACTTCAATGCTTTAGTTAATGGCGAGAAGTAGTTTTGTTGTTTTTCTGTAGAAGTGTTTTATCTGTGATGTTGGTGGCTGTCTGTCTCCATGTTTGTGTGTGCTAAGGATGTATCTAAACTGTTTTGTCCAATTTCAATATATTTGATGTCCTTTTGTCTAAAAAAAATCTATGTGCATGTGTTTGTTATATTGTATCGAGGGGAAAATACCCAAATGCCCTTTCCGAGAGAATTTCCTTCTCCTCTCCCCAATATATATCTATACCCCTTTATAATGCACCTAAGCATTCTTTTCTACGTCCATCCCAAATAATGCACCCCACTAGAGATGGCTCAATCTTCATGCACCCAGCGAAACGTCCCCAGAAACTTGCCTCCATCAAAATTAACCTCTCAGACCTTTCCTCAGCTTTACTCACCCACATCCGATGGCCATTATTTAGTGTGTCTAACTCATCCCTGTGGCCCACAAAAGATCTCCCCGCACCTCTAGCATCATCAAGGAAAAGGAAACGAAACGTCCTGAAAAAGGAAACTACCATACATTACGTGCTGAGAAAAGGAAAGAAGATATTTCATGTATCTCTTGTGTCATGTATATATAGTCAAATATATTAAGCTCGCTAGATATATAGTAAATAAAGGGAAAGTGTTTAATGTCTCGTGGCATGAGGAATATTCCTGCACACCCCTGGCGCAGCAAATGTTTTGCCGCGGTGCTGTGTCGCGACAAAGGTCTGTGCCTTTCCCGCGGATTGGTGGCGCGGCGATGTGAAATTCTGTAACATCCTAGAAATTTGCATTTTTTGGTTTAATTATTATTTATAATTTTCTTGTAATTTTACTGATTTTTATGGATTTTGTAAAGACCTTTTTGCATTTTCAATTTTAATAAAAAGAATTTCTATGGGAAATTTTTGCTTTTAAAAATTCCAAACATAATTTTATTTGGTATAAAATATTCCAAATCATTTTTGAGCAATTTTCCAAGATTTTTAGAACCTTTTTACTATTTTTACTAACACACTTTGTTCTCAGCTCAAAAATAAATAAATAAATATAAATCCAACTGACAAGTGGGATCAGACCCCACCAATCATCCCTTTCTTCCACCTCCAGACCAAACCAGAGAAGGAAACCTTCTCTCTTTTCTCCATGAAAACCGATTTTTGAAGCTTCAAAATTCCGTGATTTGTGCATCAAAAACTTTCCAATTTTTCGCAGCGGGATCCTGTCGCCATCCTCTTGCCATTCATGGCCTTAATCCCCCCAAGTCCGAGCAAAAATCACGCCTTCCCCCATTTTCTCCCGCCACCATTTTCTCTGCGATTGCGCTTTCCCCGGTCCTCCTCCCGCTCTATAAATGGGAGCACCGGGTGCGCAACTCATCCCTCGTTCTATTTGTCATTTCTCCCAAGTTGTTTCGTCTTCGTTTCATCATTTTTTGCGAGGTAAAAACTCCGACCATGCCGCCCTTTTTGGTAGTGCATCACTATCCGCCTCCTCGGCGCGCGCTCGCCTGTCGCTCTGTCGCCTAGCTCGGCGCCTTGTTGCGCTTGCTTTCGGCCGTGCCGCCCATCTCGAGCCCAAGCGACTGGCGCCAGTAGTGCGCCGGGTGCAGTGCACCGGTGGCTCGTGAACCGATCCACCCACCTCGAGGCCAATTTGTCAGCAGAAAAAATGAAATTCTTTTCTGAAAAATAGTTTATGACATCATCAACACTCAAGTGAATTGTGTTAGCTTTAAAGAGACGGCCAATGCGATTTGTGGCTATATCATGTCTATAACTAACAGAGATGCTTTGGGGTATGTGATTCTTATTATTTCTACTATTTTTTCGTGCCTTCATACACATAGCTAATCTTTTGTACGTGTTAAGCTGATTAGTGTTAATATCTAACACAAAGCATCTTTTATAGGAAAGAATTGGTGCGAAACTCGAAGCCTTACCCTATAAGCATAACTATCGAGAAACTCCAAGAAATACTTGATGGCAGAAAACCTATGAACATTGATTGCTTTAATGCAGGGGTGCGCATGCTCGCAAGCGATGAAATCATGTATTTCAGGGATCCCATATGCCACTACCTAGATTTACAGTTCTACGTATGTTTTGATATTTTTGCGTTATATATATATACACATTATGCAATAATCAACTGGCTATACTGATGATGCTCTACAATGTACTTACAGGATTCACCTATCCTTAAGAAGTGTTTCTTAATTGAAATACTGAAATACAAGTGGAATGAGTGCGCACAAAACATCCCTCAAGACATAAGAACAAGTCTTAAGAGCATACGGGAAATATTTAGCGAAAAATATTATTGAGTGTTATATCTTCATTTTTATACTCGCATACGAGCACTGTGATTATTTATTATTAAGTGTTATATTTATACTTATCTTCTAATTTAATTAATAAACGGGTGTACTGTCGTCGTAGCGTTAGCACGGGTACTATACTATTACTGTCTTAAGGGCACTCGTATGGTTTCTCATTTTTATGGTCTCGCAAGAGTTGGCAAGGGCACTCGTATGGTTTCTCATTTTTATGGTCTCACAAGAGTTGGCGCGCTCTATGAGGAGAGACGAGGGAGTCAGTTCCCAAGTTCTGGCCCCGAAGGCTTCGGAGGGCCCCTGGCTCGTTCCATAGGCTTCGGTTCGCTTCAGTCTGCTCCGAAGGCTTCCGAGGGGTCGCTCCAGGCTTTGGTTTGTTTTGACTCCGAAGGCTTCGGCCGGTCTGGCCCAGGCACTTATGGTCGATGGCGTGGCTTCGGGTCCTGGCTCCGGCAGCTGCGGGCCCTGGCCCCGAGAGGCTTCTGTCCGGCCTGGGTCCAGGCTCGGTTCTGGCTTCGGGCTTTCGGCCCCTTCGTACCGGATCGCTTCTGCTCCGGTTCCGACTCGGTTCTCCTTCGTTTGACCCGTCAGGAGCCCGGAGCCAGGCTCATATTCCTGGCTCCGGCTTGGGTCCTGGCTCGGTTCAGCTCCAACGACATGCGATGGGCCGCCTCGGCACGCAGCCCCCAGCCTCGGCGGTATGTGCCACGTGACTATTTAATCCGGCAAAAATCATCATAAATATGCTATATGCTGCTGCTAGGATTTGAACCCTGCACCTCTTGCATAGCTCGTATTTTGCCTACACGCCTAGGCAATTGATCATGCTGCTGAGTTGTACATAAACAAATATATTTATTGCCTTCTCAGGTAGTGTAGCTTGACATGTATGACCGATTTGCTATTTGCTCGCTAAAATGGTTCGCTGTTACATGTAAGCTAGTTCATACACTTGCCATGTTTTGCGTTTTGCCCCCTGCTAACATAGCTTTAAATTGTCATCAAGTGTACATACATGTTGCTGTTTGGACCTACGTCTTGACCCGTCTAAAATAACAAAGTGCCGTACGGTAGAGCAGACTATAAAAAAGAGGATGGCAACAACATCGCCATACAAGCCCACTTCGGTGATATATATAACCTCACCATCGTGATATGCAAAGATGGCTGGAAGGGCTATGGCCACGTCGCACGCACCTCGCAGGCTATGTGCCTCGGTGCATAAGCTCACACCAGTGGCATAAATAAGCCTGCCATCGTGGCATGCAAAGACGTCTAGAAGGGCTTTGGTCTCAGCGCACGCACCTCGGAGGCCACGTGCCTCAGTGCACAAGCCCACTCCGGTGGTATATATAAGCCCACCATCATGGCATGCAAAGACGCATAGAAGGACTCCGACCTCAGCGCATGCACCACGGAGGCCACGTGCCTCGTTGCACAAGCCTAATCCAGTGGCATATATAAGTCCACCATCGTGGCATGCAAAGACGCCTGAAAGGGCTCCGACCTCGACGCACGCACCTCGTAGGCCATGTGCCTCAATGCACAAGCCCACTTCAGTGGCATATATAAGTCCACCATTGTGGCATGCAAAGACACCTAGAAGGGCTCCAGCCTCGGCGCACGCACCTCATAGGCCACGTGTCTCAGTGCACAAGCCCACTTCAGTGGCATATATAAGCCCACCATTGTGGCATGCAAAGACGCCTAGAAGGGCTCCGGCCTCGGCGCACACACCTCGTAGGCCACGTGCCTCAGTGCACAAGCTCACTCCGGTGGCATATATAAGCCCACCATCGTGGCATGAAAAGACGCCTAGAAGGGCTCCGGCCTCGGCGCACGCACCTCGGAAGCCACGTGCCTCGGTGCACAAGCCCACTCCGGTGGCATACAAAGACGCCTAGAAGGGCTCCGGTCTCGACGCACGCACCTTGGAGGCCACGTGCCTCAATGTACAAGCCCACTCTGGTGGCATATATAAGCCCATTATTGTGGCTTGCAAAGACACGTAGAAGGGCTCCGACCTCGGCGCATGCACCTCGGAGGCCATGTGCCTCGGTGCACAAGCCCACTCCTGTGGCATATATAAGCCCACCATCATGGCATACAAAGACGCCTAGAAGGGCTCCGGTCTCGACGCACGCACCTTGGAGGCCATGTGCCTCAATGTACAAGCCCACTCTGGTGGCATATATAAGCCCACTATCGTGGCATGCAAAGACACCTAGAAGGGCTCCGACCTCGGCACATGCACCTCGGAGGCCATGTGCCTCGGTGCACAAGCCCACTCCGGTGGCATATATAAGCCCACCATCGTGGCATACAAAGACGCCTAGAAGGGCTCTGGTCTCGACGCACGCACCTTGGAGGCCATGTGCCTCAGTGTACAAGCCCACTTTGGTGGCATATATAAGCCCACCATCGTGGCATGCAAAGACACCTAGAAGGGCTCTGACCTCGGTGCATGCACCTCGGAGGCCATGTGCCTCGATGCACAAGCCCACTCTGGTGGCATATATAAGCCCACCATCTAGCATGCAAAGATGCCTGGAAGGGCTCCGGCCTCAGCGCACGCACCTCGCAGGCCACGTGCCTTGGTGCACAAGCCCGGCACGGACCTCGCAGGCATGTGCCTCGGTGCACAAGCCCACACCGGTGGCATATATAAGCCCACCATCGTGGCTTGTATAGACAGCTGGAAAGGCTCTGCCTTGGCAGGGAGACCTCGCATCGCGCAACCTTCTCGCCTTGAAGGGTTGTACCTTGGTGAATAGGGAGTCCCCAGCCTCAAAGGCTCAGCCTCGGTAGGGAGACCTCGCATCACGCAACCTCCTCGCCTCGAAGGGCTTTACCACAAAAAAAGATTGAAGACGGTGCTTGTCGGCGTTTTCGAGCGCCGGCAAGTAAATTTGTAAGTCTAAGGGGTCGCGCGTTCCACTCCCTGAATGGTTAGACTCGTGAGTCCAAGATGTATCTTGGTTGGTGAAAGTCCCTACTCGATTCGGATGGCGATGTGTATTGCTTTTGCACTATGTTTCTGAGGCGAGGCCCCTAAATGACTTAGTCTCCTCGTGTTCTTATGTGTTCCTCTTCTTGAATCGTTTAGTCCCGCCTCCTTTTATCTGAAGGAAGGGGGAGTTACATCGAAGTCGGGGAAGAGCGAGGTGACCTATGTTAGGAGCTCCGGTCCTTAAATCACGTGGATCGGTCGCCACCGTCTTGCCCATCTTTGGTCGGTAGCCTTGGTGGTCGAGGATGTTAGGTATTCCCGGAAATAGCGTACTTGCCCTCTGTGATCCTTACGAATCGCCGGCGTTGCGGTGCGTGGCGTTGGCGCCGCCTCGGGAGGAGCGTGCGTTAGATCTTGTCTGTGGCGGTTGATGGACCGAAGCTTTGTCTTGGCGCATCACGGACCTTCTTGGGAAGAGCCACCGCCCTTGTATAGTCACTCCGATTGACCTCATTCGGAAGTGCGTGGCGATAGGGTGATGAGGGCTCGACACGCTGCCCTCGGCGTCCGTCACCTTGTTTGGTCGAGTCGGAGATCCCGCCCGCCAAGGGGTCGGGGCGTTGTCCGGTCGAGTCGGAGATCCCGCTCCGCCAAGGGGGTCGAGGGCCATTGTCGGTCGGATTCGCTTCCTGGCCGTCGGGAGCGGATGTCTTGTGTGGTCTCGCAGCGATTCGGTCGGTGGCGGGCGGCGCGCGCTGTTGGGCTGGAGATATGCTTGAGGCCGCTGGCTCGTCGCTTCGGGCCGTTGGGGTACCCCTGTTATTAGTATTCGTCAGTGCTCAACTTTGTCTCCCCTCCCCTCGTGCCCTCAGCTCAGCAATCAAAACAAAAACCATAGAATGGCCTTCGGGCCCTGGTAAAAACGCCTTGTAGCAACACGCTCGATGAGAGAAACAAAAATCGTGCATGGACTCAGACCCTGGTAAAAACGCCTCGTAGCGACACGCTCAACAAAAAAAACAATTATCATGCTTGGCCTCTGGGCCCCAGTAAGGACACCTCGTAGCCACATGTTCGACGATAAGACAAATCGAGCACAGCCTCTGGGCCCTGATCAAACAAACAACTCTAGCCCTCACAACGCGAGGGCTACAAAAGGTTAGGAGATGACGCTCGGCTCTGACGCCTCCCCAACGCCTAGCTCGAAGCTCTCTTAATGCAAGGACTTGCTAAAAAAAGGTTAGGGGATAGCGCTCGACTTTGAAGCCTCCCCTACGCCTCGCTAAAAAAAGTTTAGGGGATGGCGCTCAGCTCTAACGCCTTCCCTGCACCTAGCTCAAAGCCCTCGCAACGTGAGGGCTTGCTAAAAAAATTTTAGGGGATGTCATTCGGCTTTGGCACCTACCCTACGCCTAGCTTAAAGCCCTTGCAATGTGAGGGCTTGCTAAAAAAGTTTAGGAGACAACACTTTGCTTTGACGCCTCTCTTATGATTAGCTCGAAGCCCTCGCACAGCGAGCGCTCACTAAAAAAGGTTTAGGGATGGCGTTTGGCTTCACCTTCCCTTCGCACCCTTCACTACGTGAGGGCGCGTCTGAAAATTTTGGGGATGGTGCTTAGCTTCGCCTCCCCCTCACACCCTTCACTGCGCACACCCTTCGCTACGTGAGGGCGCGTCTAAAAAAGATTGGGGTGGCGCTTGGCTTCGCCCCCAGCTTCACCCCTTCGCTGCGCGAGGGTGTGTCTGAAAAGGTTTGGGGACAGCGCTCGGCTTCACCTCCCCTTCGCACCCTTCGCTGCATGAGAGCGCGTCTGAAAAGGTTTAGGGACGGCACTCGGCTTCGCCTCCCCCTTGCATCCTTCGCTACACGAGTGCGCATCTAAAAAGGTTTGGGAACGCCGCATAAACTGTCTTTCCTAGAGACCTCATAATGACTCTTCTCGCCACCTTAGGACACCAACGCAAATACCTATATGTGGCTAAAAGGAGGGACAGTACCGAGTATCTAAAAAGAGCAAGACGCGCCACAACAAAATGACTTCATACAATAACCCACATCGTCGACTACTTCGCCTCTACGGGCCCTGAAGGCTCGGCCTCGGTGCGGCGGCATCACGTCGAAGGCTCTACGGACCTCATTTCAGCAAGCCGCCCACCTCAAAGGCCAAGCCTTGGCGCGACGGCGCGACGTTGACGCCCTCGCCTCATGGGCCTCGCTCCGGTACTCCACCCGCCTCGAAGGCCAAGCCTTGACATGGCGGCACGACGTCGACGACCTCGCCTCCACAGGCCTCGCTCCGGCATGTCGCCCGCCTCAAAGGCCAAGCCTCGGTGTGGCGGCACGACGTCGACGACCTCGCATCCATGGCCTTGCTTCGGCACATCACCCGGTTGGAAGGCTACGCCTCGATGCGGTAGCACCACGTCAACGGCTTCGGGCCTCGCTCCGACACGCCGTCCGCCTCGAAGGCCAAGCTTCAGCACTGTGGCATGGCGTTGACGACCTCGCCTCCATGGGCCTCGCTCCGGCATGGCGCCCACCTTGAAGGCCAAACCTCAGCGTGGCGACACGATGTGAACAACCTCGCCTCCACGAGCCTCACTTCGGCACGCCGCCAGCCTCAAAGGCCAAGCCTTGGTGTGACAGCACAACGTCGATGACCTTATTTCCACAGGCCTCACTTCGGCACGTCGCCTGCTTCGAAGGCCAAGCCTCAGTGCAACGGCACGATGTTGATGACCTCGCCTCCATGGGCCTCGATCTGGCACGTCTCCCAACTTGAAGGCCAAGCCTCGACATGACGGCACGACATTGACGACCTCACCTTCACATGCCTCGCTCCGACACGTTGCTCGCCTCGAAGGCTAAGCCTCGGCGTGGCAACACGACGTCGACGACCTCGCATCTGTAAGATCGAGGATGCCGACTAGAAGGGGGTGAATAAGCGGTTTTAAAAACTTCTTCTCTAATTAACAATCGCCTATGTCAAAACCTAAATAATATGCGGGAGCATAATTCTAAGGTTTTGACAATTAAACCTAAATCAACTAGGCTCACTATGTGTACTAACTAATCATATCTCTAACAAGAATACGCAATCCTAAAGATAATCAAGCAATTTAATTCTAGTAATGTAAATTGCAACAATATAAATAAGAATTTCAAGCAAACAGAAAAATACATATCGATGTTTTACCGTGGTGTTCGGAGACTTACCGGTCTCCCCTAATCCACGTTGAGACAAGCCCAAACTACTTTGGACCGGCTCCACGAATTGAGCACCCACCTCGAATCCACTAGTGGTTGCTCTTTTCCCTTTAGGGTAGGTGAGCTCCGATCTTCACAACTTTGTCAGCCTTCTCACAGTCTCCTTGAAAAGGTCACTGCGCATGACGCCTTCAACGTCGTCTAGGTGTCGGCAAACACCAAGAGAATAGATCAAGCCTCCTAGCTTGAACCACACCAAGTGCAACACATGCACAATGGTGATCACCAAATGGAACACATGCACAAGGCTCTCCTCTAAGTGCAACACATGTACAAAGAGCTCTCAATCCACTTCTAATTTGCAACACATGCAAACTCACTTTTAGATCAAAACCCAGATGTGAGTATGCAACACATGCACAACCTCACCCAAATGCTCAAGAGAACCAGCAACATAGCCCTTGCACCCTATGGGGTCCTTTTATAGCCCCTTCACATGAAAACTAGCTTTTGGAGGGTAAATCGGGTATTTTTCAACAAAACCCGGCACTACTGCGCAACGGTCAGAAAACTAGCCGTTGCCCAGACAATCTGGTACTACTGCCCATCTGGGGTCGGTAGTGCCGGCCGAACGGCAGTACCACTCCCATGGGGCGGTAGTGCCAGTTTGGCAGACCCAAAAAGCACCTCCTCTAGATTATAACTACCAGCCCTAGGGCCGGTACTGCTGGCCTTGCGGCAGTACCGCACCCCCATGGGCGGTAGTGTCGACCTCAGGGAGAAAACCAAGTTTTTCACAAAAACTTTTCTCTAAACTTTCAATGATTGATTCTTTGACTCATATGATGATCAACACATGATCAAGATAATTTGCAAAACACATTTATAAACTCTATACAAATGCTCTAAAGAATCGCATTAAAACTTCAACTTAATTGCAAAACACATTTTCAATTAAACCAAGAATCTATAAGATCAATTCTTTAGCTATGTAATAATCAACACATAATCACGACACTTTGCAAAACACATTTACAAATGCCAACACATGCTCTAGGATCGAAACCCATAACTTCCAGCTTATTTGCAAAACGAATTTGCAAATAACAAATCCATTCAATTAAAATCAAATCTTAAGCTATGAGATGATCAACACATGACCAAAATGCTTTCCAAAACACATTTGTAAAAGCTTATCTCATGC
This sequence comes from Otatea glauca, assembly GCA_036346275.1. Lineage (NCBI taxonomy): Eukaryota > Viridiplantae > Streptophyta > Magnoliopsida > Poales > Poaceae > Otatea > Otatea glauca. Next base: position 40,961,697 of record CM070731.1, on the reverse strand, counting down.
TCCAAGATAAGAAGCATAAACATCAACATTTTGCAAACACAAAGCATAAACTTATCTTAGCCTTGTGATGATCAACGCATGATCAAGACACAAGCTAAGACTTCGATGCATGAGCTCTCTATTTGCAAGACATACAAATATCTAGCTCCATCCAAGCAACAACCATAAAAATTAAGTTGCATGAACTATCTTCTTTTGCAACACATGCAAAACTTAGCTCCATGCAAAAACCACTTGAATCAAATTTCATTAGCTATCTTCTTTTTGAACACATGCAAATTTATAGCACCATGCAAAAATCAATTAAGATTCAATAAGAAGCAAGCATGAGCTTTCTTATTTGCAACACATGCAACTACGAGTTTCATGCAAAATCCAACAAGAGAGTGAGCTAGAGTGAACTGGATTGAGTTCATCAACACATGATGAAGCTCAAGCTAAAGGACTCAACCCCTCTTAATAGTACGGCAAACCTAACTAAAAACTCGATCTCTCAACCAACCACCGAGACCGGGAAAAGAATAGAAACACATCCTTAGTTTATCTAGTTATACCTTTGCCTCTAGCGATCCACTTGGAGCTTCTATGATATCCAATCATCTTCTCTCCAGGATTGAGTCTCATCTTGTTCATCAACACATGATGAACCTCCTCTTCTCTTCTTTTCGTGATCTCCTTTTGACGCTTATCAACACATGACGACGCCCTTGTCATGTGCCTTGACTTGATGGCTATCAACACATGATACCATCCAAGTCTTCATCATCTATTGGACTAATCCTATATCCACAACTCATTGAAAATAGTTAGTTCAACAAATACGGTTGTCCCAATCATCAATTGCACTCCATTAACACATAATGGATGCCCCAAGATCGATTGAGCATGACCTAAATCAATTTGAATGATTAATCGTGTCTTAAGTACTTTGATGCAACTAATGCTTTATTATACTCGAGAACTTTTCGTTTGTCCTTAATCAACAAATAATACTATTAACACATGATGAAACGTTCTTTGGTTAATTGAAAGACAACCGAACTCAACTTAAATTTCATTTAAATTGACACGAGTATATATTAACTACACAAGTTTCATATACTCATTTTGATAGTTACCATGTAATGATCCAAATTATATTAGAGTCGTGGAAAGAGATCAATATTTTTAATATCATCAACAATAGGATAAGCTCCATAAAAACTTATGCATATAAATAATTTGCTTTGAATCAATATGCACAATTTCTATTTGAGAATGCATTGGAGTTTATCCTAAGATACCATGAGTATACTACATCGAGGCAAGTTAATCTATACTCAAGGTTTTATTTCAATGTCTTGATCATTTATATTATTTGACAAGAAGATATGGATCAATACTATTGAAACATCAAGTAAAAGTACAAACTCCCCCTAAATGCGTGCATCTATGTAGTATATGGAATTGAAAACATAATGCACACCTTTAATGTATAAGCAATGGAAGAGTTCATCTTTTAACTTGAATTCTAAGTATGCAATAGGATAATAAAATGAATACGAGTGCATACCTTGGGTTTTCCATTTTCCATCCAAATTTGAGACTAATAAGAATAAAGCTCAATAAACATACTAGTCTCATAATGATTAGATTTGTCATTAAACAATGATTAAGCATTAATCTAAAACTAATCACCAAAACCAATAGAACTTGAACTTACAGCATCCACGGTCCTCACTCCGGAATGCCCCCGCCTTGAAGGCTATGCCTCGGTGCGACGGCACGATGCTAACGACCTCGCCTCCATGGGCTTCGCTCCAGCACACCTCTCGCCTCGAAGGCCAAGCCTCGACGCGGCGGCACGACGTTGACGACTTCGCCTCCACGAGCCTCGCTCTGGCACGCCACTCGCCTAGGGAGAGGGTGCCACATCGACGGTTTCGCCTCTACGAGCTTCGCTTTGATGTGCCGCCCGCCTCATGTGACATCTTCCGGCGACGTGACCTCGTGCTTGCTACCTTATCGGGACATCCTTGTTTACACACCCAGGCCTACCCTCATTGTGGCAAGGGTTGCCTCCGCAATGTCACCACCAGAAGGCCTTGGGTATCCTGACTCCTGAGTGGCTAGGGCAAGGACCTGTCGCGTCTGCTCGCCCCTCGAAACCTCGAAGCTTCCAAACGAGGGAATATTGTTGTAGGGGAGCCTCAACCCCTAGGATCGTCAGGGATCTATATGAACCCTAGGGAATAAATACCTATGTGCATGTGTCTATTTTCATATTGTATCCAGGGGAAAGGTACCCAAATGCCCTTTCCCTTTAGTCATGTGGGCAAGGGCAAAACGGAGAATTTCCTTCTCCTCTCCTCTATATATATGGCCTCAAAGCCTAAGGGCACTTGTAAGGCTTCTAGATCCATCAATATACATTCTATACCTTCATGTTCTCTCAACTCTCATTTTCATGGTCTCATGACAAAAAGTATGAAAATACCCACTGTTTAACCACAATGCTACAACAATTATCAAATGGCAGGACAAGATTAAATGGTTGCTTCTTTTAGATTTGCGTTTGGTTGTCTCGGTATTCTTCAGAATAATCTGGCCAACCTTGTTCTGAAGCTTCAATTGTTATGCATGGAATACACACACATTTCGGTTTCATTCAGGTTATTTGCCAACCGGCCATGGAAGTTCAATGGACTAGCACAGTCCTTTCCAAATGGCTTTCTAGATCAGTGAGAAAATGAAGATTCTTATGAAAAGATAGAATGTACAATGTCATGATCACACAATGCACCAACATTTTGAGGAACACAATGTCAGGAGCATAAAAAACACTCCCAGTGGATTACTTAAATGCAGCAGTTAAACAGTGGATCACCATACAAAGAACAATGCCAACATAACAATGAGAAAATAAAATGAAGTTATACCACGCTCAGTGGTCACTTCAGCACAGCAATACAGCAGGATAATTTTATAAGCACATGGCAAACATAAAATTGATAAACATAATAAGTTTTTTGCTGTCATCCAAAGATCAATGACAAACTAGTCAACCCCAGTAACCACTCTGGTGTGGTAATCATACAACTTGAACAACAAGACAAAGTGTAGCCTACAGAAATCAAGTTGGGACAAGGCCAACAGAATCCTCATAACTGTCTATCCTAATTAACACAACGATTATTGCTAGAACCACCATGATCATGCTCAAAAGGAAACTGAATATTGTCTTGTACTTGCTAGTCTTTCCTCTGCTTCTTGTCACACAAACATCTTGCTCTTTGAATTCAACTTCAGAAGATGCTTTGCAGGATGTATTCTCAACCTTAGTAGTGGAGGATCCTGATTTATCATTGGAGAATATTTCAGTCCTAGCGTTGCCGCTCTCCGTATCAACGGTCTCATTCTCGTCCTTCCCCTCTTCAGCCTTGCTGTCAGAATGTTGAGATTGCATCTCTTCAGATGATTCCACTAGTTCCTTATGTTCCCCCTCCGGTGATGATGAGCTGTTCTGCCTGGCAATGGATTGTTCCTCATGACGAGAAGAGTCAAAGTCATACGAGCTCTGAAGTGATCGGAGAAGCTTCCTCGGTGTTGCGTAAACCTTCACATCATCAATGCTGATTGGCCTTTCAGAAGCCTAGGACAACAGTGAAATGTCAGAGTTCGTAAAAAATTAAATGGCGAAATCAGTTACCAGCTAAACTGAGGTACACAAAATGCAGCAATCTTTGAGAAACAAAAATAGGGTATACATGTATTTAAGTATACCTGGGGCCTGGGGGTATTATCTCTGGATAGGGCACCATTGGGGCTAGATGACACAAATCCTGCGAATGAGTCGTTGCACTCAAAATTGGTATCAGTTACTTCACTGTCACAAACCTCGCCCAAGTCATCTTCAAGGTACTTGCTGTTTGAGCAAAATCTAATGAACAAGCCATCCTTCAGAGAAACATCCACACCATCATTGCTCCATAATCTCCTGTTTGTGCGCTGATTCTGATCAAAGTTGCAAGAGGACTGTCCAATCGAGACTGGCGATTCGGTGAGTGTACTGTCATACATGATGGATGAATCCACAACATGAGATTCAGGGGATTGGTACTGAACTGAAGAAGCAGCCATGCTGGAGCTCGCAGGGCTGCCCTTTGCACTCCAGAGGCTCCTGCATGGGCTCTTCTCTCTTCTGTGGAAGTTGGAGCCAACCATCGGGCTCATGCTGACCTCATGCCTTGACCCCTTCTGCGCAGCTATGCTCTTTGCGGTCTGCGATGCCTCAAACGCAGCGCCTCGTACGAATGGCATGCGGTCATTCTGGCATTGCTCCATGACGTCAACCACCTTGCTAAGCTCTGATGATATGCTCCTAGGATCAACAAACTTCATGAAGAAATTGATCATCTGGATCGCCGAGAGCCGCTTCTGGGAGCTGCTCTCTGCAGTGTCACCGTCCAGAATCTGCAAGCCAGAACGCACAATGGACCTCGCATAAGCCTCAGCAATCAGGCCATTGTTCTTCACCAACGCCATTGCCAGGCCCATGTGAGCATTAGACTGTGTCGCCTTATCGTGCATCGCCCCAGCAACCTTCAAGCAGACCTCATTAACCGTCTCACTTGACGCGAACCTCCAATTGTTCGACTCAACAAGCGCCTTCAGGCAGAGCGCCGCGCCAGATGCAGCACCATCCTGATTACCCATCAGCGCGCTGCAAAGGGGCTTACAGAGAGAGGCAATGATGCTGGCCTTCTCCTCATCGGGCGTCGAGGGATTGATGCCATACCGAGCAATGGCCGGCACCACCTTGGAGCAAGCCTGATGCAGGGGGAAGGACCCGCCGCTCGACGACAGCGTGCACATGATGGTGGACATGATGTTGCCAATCTGTGGCACGATGTTCCGGCCATGGACCCTGGCGAGGACCTCGTACAGCGAGATGGTGAACTCGCCAGAGGGCAACCCGGGGGTATTGTTGTCCGAGACCTCGGCAAGGAAGTGGGGGATGGACTTGGAGTCCAGGTGCTTGGCGTAGGACTTGAGCGCCTTCATGGCGGAGCGTCGGCTGTCGGCGTCCTTGTAGAGGTTCTCCAGCTCCTGCCGGAGCAGCGGGCTCAGGCTTCGGCCCATTGGTGGCCTGGAAGCAAGAAAAGGCGGATTATTCGTCTCCCTAGATCAATGAACTGCTCCTTTGAAACGAACAAAAGATTCAGCTGAAAAAGGCCGCATCTTTACTCATCTTGCATCACAAATAAGCACAAAAATCACGATGCTAAACAGCAGTATTGGCTAATTAGTCGTAGTATCCATCAAATCTATCAGGTGGCATCAATTTGAGTAGTGTATCTCGGACCCAGAAACCAATCAATATGTGTTCACATCTCGAGAAAGTTATATTAAAAGAAAATGGATACGACCACCCAACCTAAAGATTCGCTTGATTCTTGGCACAACGAAAGCACGAACTTTGTGAGTGGAACGGACTAAAAGGGGACAAATTTAATTCTTGGCGCACCAAGAACATAATCTACCAATAAAGAACAAATCGACCTCAGATTTTCAGAAATAAAGTAGAAAATCACCCCCAAATTTTTAGCCAGGAATCACAATCACGCTGCACGCGCAGGAACTCTAATCGGGTTCGCTCCTGTGCTCATCCGCAAGATTCAAGAAACATGAAAAGCAAAGCCTGAATCCGAGCAAGACAAGATCAGCCAAGAAGCAGTGTGCTCCCGCATTGAACTAACCTGAAATCAAGAAGCCTCTCTCTCTCTCTCTCCTCTCTCCTGCTTCTTAAAGATTTGAACTTGGAGCGCGTCGCGGAATAAAAATGGCAAGAGAAGCCGAAGGGAGGGAGGCAAACGTGTATCGGCAGCTCAAATCGGCGGCCGCAGCGAGGAGGTTAAAATGGGGAAGGGTTTTATGGTTTGCCCATCTCGTGGTTCCCGAGCCGCCGAGCGCTTCACAGTGCAGCACACAGCCTCCTACTTTTCCATAGTCTGATGGATGCAGGCCGCGCCCTGTGGGCCCACCTGTCAGTGACGTGTTTGGGTTGTCCCGCTGGTGCGTGGCGACCTGGCGCTTCGAACGGCATCGGGAGCGGCGCGGGCGGAGGAGCGGCCGCGGAGTTTGAAATTTGGGTCCACGAAATTACAATAATACCCCTCCCTACCTCCCCGCTTTGGGCCTTCTGGGTTATCGAGTGGATCAGGTATTCGGGTGCCTGTTCGTGGGCCAGGATGGGCTCTGGCCCTGTATGATAGCCTAAAGTCCAAACCAAGCACGAGAACAGTACTCAGTGCAGTTGGGCTTGGGCCTCAAGCCCTACTTGTCGTATCAAGGCTTCAAAAACTTTGAAAAGTAGACAAGGCTCGTACAGATTACACACAGATCGTCATTATTTGTTTCCTGGTGATACTGATACTGGAGTGTTGGGCACTTGGGCTTCTAATGATACTACTGCTGTCTGCTGGTGCTAGTGGATGCCCGTGTCAAACTCCTAAGGAAGTCTTAAGTCGAAAATTCTTCAGTTTTTAGAAAGCATAGTAACATCTCCATCAAAATAATTCTTCAGTTTATAGAAAGCATAGTAACATCTCCATCAAAATGTCAGTAGGGCTGACCCTAAAGGCGAAAAATAAGGTTTTAGCTTAGTGCAAACTCTAAGCCTGAAGAGAACAAAAGTCCTAGTGCCCGTTACTCCCTCCGATCATGAATAGTTATCGTTTTGTACATAGGTGCAATCAAACTTTCTAAACTTTAACCGTCAATATGTTTTAATATTTAAATTGAATAAATGAAAATCATATGTGTTGATTTGTCTCGAAAAGTACTTTCATAATATTATAATTTTTAATGGGTTTTATAAATATATTATAATAGAAATTAGTGGTCAAAGCTATATTTTGAAGATCGTGTCGATGTGTAAAACAACAACTATTTATTTCCAAAGGGAATAGAATGTAAGACTCTAGTTGAAGTTTCATAGAAAATTTTCTAGTTGAAGTTTCATAGAAATTTTATTTTCTAAAGAGGGTGGATAATTCATTTCCTCCAAATCATGACGACACTACTTTAGAAATTGAGTAAACAAGGTGCTAAGAGAGAAGAATAGTAATTAGGGATGAAAATGGAATGAATACGGACGGATAATGCCTCTACCATATATGTTTTCATATTTTTCCTTGAATGCGGATACGGATGCGAATATGAATACTGCAAAATATAGATACGGAGCAGATATAAATTGAAATGAATATGGTCACAAATATTTATCGGAATATGAAAACCCTTTAAATTTTACACACAAAATGAAAAAAAAAACATAACTAGTCTATGTGATCCAAACATTCATAAAGAACACGTGATGGCCCAAGATTTCCATTCTCTATTAAATTATGTTTAAAATAATAAATTATGCATTTCTGAGTTTTTTTATATTTTTAGCTACTTATTTAAAATATTTTTCTATTAAAGACAGTAGTGTTAGAATTTTTGATAAAATTTAACAGCTAGAAAAATCTTTAAAATAGTTGTTATGAAATGCTAGACTATGTCAAAAACGTGTCCAGAATTTTTCATAATTTTTAAAGCTAGATCGCCAATTATAAAAAATGAAACTTGATTTATGAATTAATTAAATTATAAAATGATTTTGAAATTCAGAAACCTTTTTGGGCCAAAACAGTAGCCTTGGCTCAACCCGCACGCCTGAATATCCGGATAATCTAGATCCATATTCATATTTGATGGACAATAAGCTACCAAATCTGTATTCGTATTCGACAAAAATAAATCTGTATTCGTTTCCGATTCGATACTATCTGATAAATATCCAAGTTGATAGAATCCGTATTCAAAAATTGTTTGAATCAGTAGGAAACCATCCGATCCGCTTTCGCCCCTAATAGTAGTGGCCCTATCTTATCATCTTCTTGGTTTAGTTCATTACAACCTAAGTGTTAGAGGTACTAAGGAAAAGGACAATTGTGACCCACCTTGACACCTTGTTTTCAATTAATTGCGGGTTCCATCTTAGAACCTCAAGTGTTGAATTGCTAATGGAAAGGACAGTGGTGGTCCTACTTTAGCACTTTCTTGGTTCTAATTAATTGTAGGCTCCACCTTAGGGTTTCAATAAGTGTTGAAGGTGTTAAAGGAAAGGACAGTGGTGGCTCCACCTTAGCACTTCTCTTGGTTTAAATTAATGGTGGGCTCCATCTTATAGCCTCAACAAGTAGTGAAGCAAGAACTAAGGGAGAGGAAGTTGTTTGGCACCTTCTTTGTTCTAGTTAATTGCAACCTTAAATAAGGAAGCAGATGGTGAACCAAACCTTAGCACCCTTGCTAGTTTTACAATGAAGGTACAAAGGTGGGACCCTTAGCTTAGAAATCAATGACTAGAGTATTTTGGTAGTGGGTGAGATGGCTCATACGGCCAGAGATGGCCAAACAGGCGGCACAGCACGGTCCGGCCCGTTTAACCGGCAGCACGGCCCATTTAGGCACGGCCCGTTTAGACCCGACTACTAAACGGGCCTTGCCGTGTCGGCCCACGTGCCGGAGTGACGGTCTAGGCACAGCCCGTTAGCCTTTCGGGGCGTGCCATGTCGGCCCGGTCCTTCGCGGGCCTAACGGGCCGAGTCGGCCCGGTAGCCCGTTAGCGCCATTTTTTTTAAAAAAATCATAAAAAATTAGAAAAATAGGAAAAGTATGAAAAAATGCAGAAAAATAAGAAAAAAATTAGAAAAAATAGGAAAAAATTATAATAATTAGAAAAACTCGAAGTATGTTGAATTTTTTTTGAATTTTTTAATCCTCCAACAGCTATAAAACGGATATTTTTTAAACTAAACGGTCGTCTTTGGTCAGTAATCTTCTTAAGGACGCTTGGGTAGTGTCATGCAGGGACGTCTTGTCTTGCACCGCCCGCCGGGGTGCCGGCCAAGCACAGCAGATCGGCTCATGGCCGGCCGACATCTGACTGTTTACTGGTCGGCCGGCGGGGCCTACTGATGGCGTGCCTCGGTAGCCCATTAGGCACGGCCCATTTGGTCATCTCTACATACGGCTATATATTTCCTCCTGTCACAAAAAAATATCATTTTAGGAGACATGCAAACAAACTTTTCTAAACTTTTGGTATCAATTTATATTTAAATATTTAAATTAGATATATGAAAATCATATATGTAGATTTGTCTCGAGAAGTACTCGCATGATATTATAATTTTATGGAAAAATTCCATATAACACCCTGAACTTTGCTCAAAAATCCGTCCAGCACCCCAAACGTTGAAACCGATTATCTATCACCCCGAATTTTCCAATTCTGTTCGTTTAACACCCTAAGCTAATTTTGTAAGAGAAAATATCCATAAAACACCCTAAACTTTGCTTAAAAGTTCGTCCAAAACCCCAAACTTTAAAACCGGTTATTTAGTACTCTGAACTTTCCAATCCCCTTCGTTTAACACCCCGAAACCAGTTAAAAGCTTAGGGTGTTAAACTAACGGGATTGGAAAGTTCAGGGTGTTATATGGCTTTTTTCTCCTATAAAACCAGCTTAGGGTGTTAAACGAACGGGATTGGACAGTTCGAGGTGCTAGATAACTGATTTCAATGTTTGGGGTATTGGACAAACTTTTGAGCAAAGTTCAGGATGTTATATGAACTTTTTCCTAATTTCATTGAGTTTAACAAATATATTATAATAAAAATGAGTGGTCAAGGTTGAATTTTGGGGATCATTTTTTATATTCGAAATGTCACTATTTTGTGATTTGAGAGAGTACTACCTAATATGCACTTGGCTTGTCATTTTACCTCATGAAACATGAATCATGATTGACATGGAGAGAGTACAGCCTAAGATGCACTTGGCTTGTCATTTTATCTCACGAGACATGAATCATGATTAACATAGCAATACATGATATTTATGCACTGATTAACTGAGTGGTTTTTTCCTCTAAGCTCAATAATCCATTAGAAACTACATATTGAGTTTATCGCATTTATAGTTATTACTCTCCTGTCATAAATAAATGTCGGTTTGGACATCAACATGGTCCTCAAAATATAACTTTGACTACTAAATTATATTGTAATATATTTACAAACCTAACAAAATAGTAATATTATAAAAGGTACTAAGTGAGAAGCAGGAAGTGAGCCCCATCTAAGCACCTTCATATTTCAAATGTGTTAAAGGTATAGAATGAAAGAAGGTGCTCTTTAATTAATTGTGGGCCCCACCTTAAAATCTAGATAAGTGCAAAAGTTACCAAGGAGAGGAAGGTGCTATGCAACTTCTTGCTTTGATTAATTGTAGGATCCGTCTTATAGTCTAAAATAAGGTGTCCAATGTGTTAAAAAGGTAGATGGTGGTGGGCTCCACCTTAGCGCCTTTCATAGCTTGAATAAAAAAGGTGCTAAGATGGGACCTTTGCTTTGAAATCAACTTGTAGACTGGCTTTTTTTATAGTGTTGTTGGTTACTTGGTTGATGGTTATACAATATCTAATGTGCATTTGGATTGTCATTTTATCTCATGAGATATAAACCAAAGTGATGATTAACGTAGCAGTAGGTGATATTTCTACACTAATTATTCGAGTGACTCTCTCCAAGCGCAATAGTCCATCAGAAAATATACGTAGTTTAGTGTATTTATACTCAGTTAGTTAATAAGGGCACAAAAAAAATGCATAACACCAAATAGGAAGTGCAAATAACAATTGTTTGCACACTAAAAAGTTTTTTTTTGAAAGGCAGTTTGCACACTAAAAAGTTGAAACGATAAGCAATTTGAATGAGATGCAGTATTCTTTCACCGATCTTAATATACTAATATGTTAAACAAAACCATCGTCTCATTTCTCCATTAGGGCCTCTGTGCTTCCAACATCGGAGTCACACTTAGGGGCAAATACAACAAATAAATCAGGAACAGAGAGAAAAACATTAGGATCTATCTCGTCACCAAGACTAATGCTATGGTGATTTACGAGAAAAGCACATCCGATCAAATCAAAACCTTTCCTACATCAAAATTTTGATCTCCTTATCCAAGGATGCCCTCCTACAGAGTAAGGAACTTGTTAAAAACAAAGTGTAACTGACGACTACTGCTAGTCGGCTACGGACGACTGCTGCTGCAATTTGATCGGTGCCAACCCCCGGACTCATCAGGTACAGGTAGGTAAAAAGGATCAGCTTTGCCATCATTTTAGATACATTGTCCATCGATCCATTCAACGGAATGTGACAATACAGAGGGGGGGCCAATACTATCATCAAATCGGCAAAAATTTAGCACGTTGAGTGGCTGCACAAGCCAAGGCCTCTGGACCAACTGTGCGGCAACAAGGAGGAAATCTGGGTCCTGAATTCTGAAGGAAGGCTGTGGCGAGTTGTGAGAACTGGATAAAAAAAAGGAAAAATTCGGGATATACCACTCTATTGGTTGGCATTTCAGAAAATAACACTCGTTATCTTAATAACATATGGGTTCAGGAGCCACATATCATTGAGACAATGAGTAGCATTTTATGAAGTGCCAACGAATGGATTGGTATATCCTGCATTCCGCCGGCTGAAAAAGAAGTGGCACCATCACGCTCACAAGGAGGAGTCTCATTGTCTTTATTTGGTGCAAATGTGAAACTTCTATTTTTAAGTAAGTATTTAGAGTGTAAAACCATCTGAGTTGGATTAACACAATATGTTTTGTACATCTATGGAAAGTTCAAATAAATCGTTTCCCGTTCGGCAGAGTTTAATCGTGCCCGACTGCAAACGAACGACGGCTCTGTTTGGAACCAAGGATTGTAAGACATGCACGGGGATCACACCAGTTTCCTACAAAATTTCTTCAGAGTTATTTATTATGCTTCCAGCAAGCCCTGAATAAGTTGTGTCAAACCCCAAATAACTCTTCAGGCTATTTTTGTGAACCTTGTGAGACCAAAGGAAAGATCACAACACCATGGGATTAGGGATGGGCACACAAGGCAGCGTCAGGCAGGCTAATATATGGCCCAACCTACTATCATGGTGTGGGATGATGATGTGGTCTGCCCCTTTGTTGACCCTGCTTTGCAGTAATGCATGGACTCCATGGGAGTACAACACATCTTTTCTCCCCCATTGCAAGCTACCCAATGCTAGGGAGATTGAGAAGCTTCATGGATGCTTCCTTGATCCTATTCATGCACACAAATCCACCAGTATGGGATTGATCAAGGTCCAAGCTATGACTGTATTCCTCCTTCACCAGAAGACTGATGTTTCTTTTGCGCAACTGATGGTCAATTGGTGAGGAATAATAAATCACAAGGTTCATTTCCTCAGACATTTCTCAGTAGTTTTATTGTGAAGCTTTGATCTAGATTAGGCGTCTTTTGGCTCCACAAAACTTTAGCAGTGGCCTAACTGAAAGAGTACACACATCTGTACTACTTAAAAAGTGATTTTTTTTCCTTTGAGAATCTATTGGTACTAGCATAGTTGAATCCATGCATAATACCTTCAAGAATCATGAAAATGAAATTTTTTTTAATCATATTGTAGCGAAAAGTGCAAGTTTACAAAAAAAACCACTTTTTGTTGTGTCATTGACATGTTCAAGCCTGGCCCCTTATGTCATTTGTCACGTCTAGTGGTGTTTTGTTCAATTTGTATACGTTAGTGGTTTGAACAAAAAGAATTCGAAAAATAAACAAATGTGTACTCGACTATTCTCTAGACAGATATATTACAGGAGCAAGCATTCCGTTCTACAAGTACGTACATTATTATCTTCCTCCCATTAGAGCTCACATATTGCTAGTTTATTAGTGCTCTTGATCATGTTCCAAATCCAAAAAGATAAGAAAATAAAAAAAATAACAAAAAGTATATCAAACTAACTCCATCTTTTCCCAAATTGTACTTGGAGGGCTTGATCACGGTATACCGACATGTAGCACGCGTCTAGCCACTGACACATCAGCTTCATTTGGACTTTTGTCTGCATTTTCTTAGTTTAGTTAAATATAATTTAATTAATTTGATTTGGCGATGTAGGAGTACATGTGATGCTATGATTATTAACTGGAATGATGCCCCGCGCATTGCATCTGGAAGTTGTAGGAATCAATTTGTATGTTGTAATATTTTGAACAAATCAAGGTGAAACATAGTAGAACCTAATAGAATCAGAAGACAATACAAATGAGGGAAAATCTGTAAAACTCAATTTTTATCCAAAGGTTGTAAACAATAGAGATGATACGGCGGCATAAGAGGAGAGAGAAATATCATTGATTGTAGATTTGTAGTTAGTAGGAATTAGTACTTGTTTAATATACATACATCTAGGTAATTCCCACCCAGCGAAGCCCATGATAGAATTGTTTAATTCTGCCGTGCAAGGCTTCAAACCTTGTAGGTGGGGTAGTCTAAAAGCGCATGCCGCATCGAATCAGATGAGTCAATAATAAATACTCCTAGGTCAATTTGAGAGCATAACGGAATCAGTTTGTTGTGCCGAAAATAAAACATTAATGACTTTTTTTTTTAACCCAAACTATATTGACCTGGGCACCTAGGGATGCAGCCCAAAAGTTCTTCTAGTATGAACTAGTATATCGACAGGGTTACACAATGATCACAAAAATATTATTTTGCAACCTGAGTATCTAAATGTGACAATTTTATGTTGGCATGTAGCAATTGCCGAACCGCAAAATCAACTTGTTTTTTTTTGCGAGGAAAATCAACTTGTTTTAATCATGGTTCTAATTATTTGGTTTTCCGTCCAATTTGCTAATATATTTTGTTAGCATTCCACGCATGAACGAGGCTGCTGTCAAAATTATTCACAATAAGATTTTACCCGCAACAAGAGTGAGAGTTGAGATGAGAAGCTTGTGGACGAGGATCAAAGATAAGACTAAGAGTGTTCTGACTTTAAATACAAACTTTCAAAGAATTTTTTTGTATATGAACTATTTCCGATCTTCAATATATTTATATCAATAGTCCAGCTTAGAATACACAATAGGAACGGTAAACCTCTAAAGCCATGTTTGTTGGGTCTTTTTCTCCATATTAAAGTCAAAGCCTAAACAAATATGTGGTTTTTTACCGGATCTTTCTCAAAAGTCATAAGTCTCCATACACCTAAAAGCCGGAAATCACCGGAAAAGTGCTTTTTAACTTGTTGAGGGTTAGTTTTAGACTAATGCTACTGAAATTAAGGTAAAATTACCTACCTTTAGCGTGTTTAAAAGCCGATTACTTTTAAGCTATTTAAGATTAAAAGCTACCTTTACTATAAGCCAAAAAGCTTAAGTCTAAAAAGCTTAAGCCTAAAATAAACGGGGCCTAAGCCTACGTTTGAAACGCATGGATTTCATGGCTCTTTTGCAAGAATTTCACAAAAATTAGTACAAACCCATTGAATCCCTTTGAAATCCTCCATCTCAGACGGGTCCTAAACTGCAATTTGCATCTACACGTGAGAACACTTGTCTCAAAGAGCTAACATGTAATATACACGCTTAATCCTGAACCCAAATCTGTAAAACTTAGCTGCAAAGAAAACTGCATAAGCAAGGCAACAAAAAAAATCCCCAAATCACCCTCTCCTCATGCATGGATGGACTGTGGCTCCGCTGTTTCTCCCTCTACATATGCTTCTCTCACTTCCATCACACCAGAAACCAGACTACAAACTACAGTGAGGGACAGGCCAAGCCAGGGAGAGAAGAGTCCATCCATGTGTTGTTTCGGAAAGGAGAAGAGAGGAGAGAGAGAGAGAGAGAGAGAGAGAGGGGGAGAGTTGAAGGAGAGCAGAGAGTCCAAGGAAATGCACCTGCAAAAACGCCCCTCTTTTCATCTCCTCCTCATCCAAGCCTCCTAATAAAATCTCCAAGATATCTCCAACCTCCCCCACCCGAATCTTCACGATTAGTTGTTTCGTCCTGATCTCTCCACGATTCCTGGAATTCTCGGTCGCAATCCATGCCTTAAGGTTTATCCCCTGGTAGTATTTCCTCACTGGTAATTTTGTCCATCTCTCTTGGGGAATTCACGGTCGGTTTAGATCGGTTGACTGGTTGTTTCGATCGGTTTCTTCGATTGTTATTCCCAAGATTGGGTTTTTCGAGGTGGGTTTCCTTTGTTTCGTGTTCTTGGTGGGGATTGCGCCCTGTTCTGTGGTGATCGGGGGGTTTTTCTGGGGGTTTTGCGACCTTGATCGGCCTTGGAGTATGAGATGATGCGGCGATGGATGGGTTCTCGGCGCCCAATTCCCCTGCATTCTACAAGAGTTTTTATGACCTTTGCGTAATCTGATCGCGGATTGCGTGATGGAATTATGATTCTTGTGATTTTACTTCCCTGCTAGCTCTAATTTTTGTATACATAGGCATTGTTTGAGGGTATCTTTGTGGGGGTGAGGGGATCAAATTTTGGCCTGTTACCTTTTGTTTCATTGCCAAAATTCTGTCGCCATTGCAGAATGTTTGTTTCAGAATTTAACGGGGAAAAAAAAATCTATGGCGGCTTGTCTTGGTTGTCTCGATCGCAGTTGTTCGTCCAAATCTTTCTTTAGTTTGGTGAAGACTTGCTGTCCTCCGTAAAGCCATTTGTTCTGTTTCCATGCGGCGTTTGCCTTTGCTTTTCTGCGGTACATTGGATGTTTGAAGTATCTGATAAGACGAGACTTTATGTCTGTTTCACAGAAATCTCATGGCCTCTAATTGTAACATGGAATTCTTGGTGTTGCAGGACCAGTGCCTCTACCTGCATTGTGCGATCAAGTTGGCACTAGCCGTCGCCTGCCCGTTGTTTCACAGATTATCCTGTTTATGACATGGAGGAATCACAAAGTAATCAGGATTGTTCCGAGTTTGGAGCTTTTGTCGACAGGATTCCTGGTGTTGCATTTGGTAGTGCCGGTGACATGGAGTTCCACAATATGAGCGGTGCTTCTGAGGCAGCGAGAGTTTCTCTGAAGGAGAGAGGGCCATTGCCTTTGCAGTTGGTGATGTATGAAGCATCCATGGTCGGAAGCAATCAACATGCTGTGGGTTTCTCTCACAGTGACGGTCTACCTGACGAGCAGTCGATGGCATCAGCTTTTCAGGACATGGCTCTAAGTTTCATGAAGCACAGAACTGATTCTCCATCCAATCCCCGCAATGTTGTGCCGATAAATGGGCACTATCCATCTGGCCATTTGAAGTCTACTTCAGGGCTTACATCTGCGGGTGTTACACTGAACCCACCTCTTGTGCCTGCAATTGTTCAAGATAAGTCGATGCCTCTACAGTTCAGTGCTGAGCATGTCAAGCAAAAGCCCAGTGAACTAACTGTTGAACACCAAGAACAAGCTCACAGCTCTCCAAAGTACAGCTCTCCACTGTACTTTGGGAATTTGCCAAGAAGCTCTGAGATGCACACCATGAATAATGTTTCCAGTACTCCTTACAAGCCATCAGCTATATCAGCTTCACCCTTCCAGCAACAGTTTTATATCGATGGGCAATCTCAAATGTATGCGCCTTACGATCAGCAGGTTATTTCAAACTTCATGTGGCAGCATGATATAGATGCACAAAAATACCCCGTTATGCAACCACATTATGTTTATGCACAAATGCAACAAACGACTGGGTCAGATGTTCATCGAATTAGGAGCAATCAACAGGCTGCAGTTTGCACTTCTGCAAAGGGCGCATCAACATATCTTGGAACACCTAATATTCATCAGCTGGGTCTGGGAAATGAGGATCCTTACTGGAATGGTGCTGCTTTTCAGAAGGGAAGTAACCAGCTGAATAGTACATTTGTGAACAGTTCCCCTAGTGCATTGTACCCTGACAGTTCATGTCGCAGTGGCGATTTTCATCAGCAAGCTGAAAAGTTTGCCCATCCATATGAACTAAACTCTTCCTCTAAAGGTCTCTCGCAGCATCACATCTCAGATAATCTCAGCACAACAAGTTATCAAGAAAAGATCCTGATGAGGTCTGCTGGAGTAAATTCAGTAAGAACTACTAATTTTTCTCCTTCAAGAAATGGCTGTAATGGTATGGATCGAAGAATTAATGGTTATGGACATAGCCATCTTGATATTCAGAGTAATCTCGACAGACTGAACTCACATTTTGTATCCTATAAATCTGAGTATGAATTGGCCATGAAATCACCTCAGCTGAATTACAATTCAGTTGATGAAATTGCTGGAAGAATATGTATGTTAGCAAAGGATCAGAATGGCTGCCGCTTTCTGCAAAAAGTATTTACTGAAGGCACTCAAGAGGATGTTGAAAAAGTCTTTGCTGAAATAATGGATCATATTGGTGAACTTATGGTCGATCCATTTGGCAACTATTTGGTGCAGAAGCTGCTTGAAGAGTGCAGCGAAGATCAAATGATGTGCATAATTTGTGAAATTACCAAAGTACCTGGAGACCTTATTGCAGTTTCTTGCAACATGCATGGGTATGAACAATGATCTGATCTTAGTTGTTTTATCTTTAATAGTTGTTGCTTTTATTTCTCATCTTTTAGAAAAAAAAATATTCAGGACTCGTGCAGTGCAAAAGGTCATAGAAACTATAAATACCCCGGATCAAATTTCGAAGGTTGTGGCTGCATTGAGTCCTGGAGCAATGCGTTTGATGACAGATATCAATGGCAGTCATGTTGCACACCGGTGCTTGCAGAAACTGTCACCTGAGTACAAAGAGGTAAAGTGTTTGCTAATCATGCAATTTAATTATGAATATTTTGTGTACCTTTACGCATTCATGTTGGTTTTGTTTAATTGTTATGTGCACAAAAATATTGTTTGCATGGATAAGGATCAGAAAAAAAAAATTGTACCAGTTCGTACTTTGTTCTCGTTTCTCTTACCTTAGTCTGCGTAATGTTGTAATTCTGCTTGATACAGCTAAATGTCCTCCAAGATACAGCATATTGCATTGTGAATTTGATTCTTTGTGACGCTTTACACTTCTTATTGTCCATTTTCTTACACTGAGTTGTGGATGCACGTATAACTGCTGCAGTTCCTTCTTGATGCTGCCATGTTACGCTATCTTAAACTAGCAAAAGATCGTCAGGGCTGTTGTATCATTCAAAAATGTATTGAACATTCAAATGATGAGCAGAAGTACAACTTGTTGAGCAATATTACATCCAGTGTCCTTAGCCTTTCAGAAGATCAGTATGGGTATGCACGTTCTTTTTTGCTTTCTCCGTAATATGTATCCTCGACTGATTTGAATAATATTGCAGCCATTCCTTTTGAATATAATATGAGGTGATTTCTTGCAGGAACTATGTTATTCAGTTTATTCTCAAACTCAACATTGAATGGGCAACAGCCAAAATAGTGGATGAACTGGAGGGTCACTTTGGATATCTATCAATGCAGAAGTGTGGTAGCCATGTTGTTGAAAGGTGTCTGATGCTAGAACCGCAGCTCCAGCGAATCATTGTTGAACTTATGAATGATCCCAAGTTACAGCAAATCATGCTAGATCAGTATGGGAATTATGTGATTCAAACAGCACTTAAACAATGCAAGGTAAAGATAGTGCTGCTTCCCCAGCCAATAGAATTACCTGTGGAATTCTTATTTAAGGGTGTTTATTTTTGCAGGGTGCACTACATAGTGCCTTTGTCGAAGCTATTAAACCACACACTGATGCACTGCGAAACAACATGTTTGGGAAAAGGGTTCTATCAAAAACATACCTGAAGAACAAACAATACCGATTTGGAATCTTATAGCCTTCATTTGGTGATTGCAGAAAGGAAGGTGCAGTTCAGGCAACTTGTATCAGGAACAGCATTAATGAATAATGCTGTGATAGAAAAATCAGATCTTAGAAATAGGCACGCATCTTCGTAAGCTGACGGAGAAAGAGGATCTTTTGTTTCCAAGAGAATTTCGGTGAAGGGAAGCTTTTGGCTAGGCCGTTTTAGTATATTTGCGTATGTAGGATTAATAGTCAATAATTGTGAGTTGTATTGTTGGGTTGGTCATCAATCATGTACTGCGTTGCATCCACAAAACTGTAGTTTATCAGTTACATTTTGTAATAACTAGTTGTCTGGTGAGTTGTATTATCTGATAGTGTTTAATATTCTGGATGTTATGTTCTCTAGAAGTTGAATTGAACAAATTCTCAGCTTGTCATTTGGGGCCAACAACTACAAAAGCACAATCGAAGGCTGAACTTTATAAATAAATTGGAATGCAAAATGGTATGACGTGGATGGTTATCAAGGTGACAAGGTGCCAGCTGAGTGTTTAGCGCCTAGACGAGGATGAGGCGACCAAGCATCAGCAGCATCACAGCACAAGCATCAGTGCATCACAACACAAGCACATCACAGCGACCCCCTCCCCGCCGCCTCTCCTAAGCTCCCATGCTCCAAACCCTAACCCTAGCTCCCGGTGTGGCAGAGCAGAGCAAAGTTGGCAGTGGAGCAACGCAGAGTAGGGCAGAGGAGCCGGCGGTGGAGCGACCAGGGCAACTAAACCTCCCGCCTCTCCATGCCAGGCGACGCCGGCTCCTCTGCCCTGCTATGTCGCGCCTCCACCTTCGTCGCTACCACCCTCCCCACCCCTTATGCCTACTCCTAGCACCTAACCCTCCCGCCTCTCCAGTCAGGCGATGCCTGGAACGTCTAGGCGCCCGCCTTTCCCAGGCGAGGCGAGGGGCCATGGCGGCCGATCGCCGGCGCCTGGACACCTAGGCTACACCTTGACAACACTGATGACGTGAAAAAAACATATCTTATTTCTTCTCATAACTGCAATTGGCATTTGAATTCTGATTTCTTCTCATAACTGCAATTGGCATTTGAATTTTATAAATCTTTGGAAAAAGTCTACATTTGGTACTTATACTTTCAAGTTAGTTGGTTTAATTTAATCTATGTACTATGAAACCAAGTATTTTACCCCCTCTACTTGCAATACTAGATCAAACCCTAAGGCTAAGGAAGGTGACCTCAGTAGTGGTGGTGTCGTGGCCGAATGTGCACCAAGGCGGGTTGGCAGTGGCTCACAATGGCTTGGGGCGAGGAAGAGAAGGGGCCACGATATCGAAGGAGGAGAGAGAGAGAGAAGGAAAGGATGTGTGCATGAACTTTTGGAGGGGATGGAGGCACTCATTAGCACGGACGGTAGACACGGAGGATAGCTGTGGTGACCTGACGATGGCAACCCTAGGTGGCAAGGTGAACTGCACACAATGGCGATGACCTAGGGAAGGGTGGTCCAAATTAGTGATCGGGGAAGGAAGAGGACGGTGTAGGGGTGCTCCTAGTGGGAGTAACGGGTTCGAAGCTCACTAGAGAAATGGTAGCGGAGGCTAGGGGTGTAGCCAACGAGTGGGCTCTGTTGGGTTCGAGCCCACCCTCTGACCGTCGGACCTTAAATACCCTCTTTAGCATTGGCACTCAGTTTTTTAGCATAGCGTCGGTGAATGCACACTCGACTGGAAGAAAAAGAAGCTTTACTGGGTGGTGAGCTGCTTACTAGCCTATGTACCTTGGTGGATTGTTGCTTGTTGAAGACCTAATTTAGCAATTGATAATTTCACTTGCTAGTTGCTGGACTAGAACCTTAGACGCATGCACAGACCAGAGTCAAGTTCGCTTGACACACGTCATTTGGAGTCGTATAGCTTGACACACGTCATTTGGAGTCGTCAACGATACGACGAGGAGCAATCCACCATGACGACAGCTAAGGCTGTGCGCGGTTTTATCGAACCGATTTGTTGACGGGGCTGTGCAATATTACATAGGTGTTACATCTACCAGGTAACCAACTACTAATACTGCAAGCCAGGAAACATAATGCTCTGCTATGGCCTCAAGAATCAGCACATGTTAAATTAAACTTTTGAACAGGGAGTAACCGTAAATGCATAACTTGTAACAAGAGATACTAAAACTTTGTTCAATAGAGAATCACAGAAAGAGTTGCAAGTGCTCTGCTAACTTAACATCAGGCTACAACATTAAAGTCTCCAACTGAGTAGAGGGCATACATCAGACTCAAACAAGATCCTAAAATCTGCCTCGCCCTCTGAAACCACGACCTCCGCCCCTTGGAGGTCCACCACGACCCCTTGGCGCACCTCTTCCACGGAATGAACCACGGCCACGACCAGGACCTCTTCCACCACGGCCACCACCTCTAGGCCCTCCTTGAGTTTGACCCCTGCGTAGAACAAGCAAAGCAAAACAGAATTATATAACTCCTTATAATGTTAAACAACTTGATAATCAGTGAACCTTTAGCTTCCTATATGCATTTACCACAATATTTATTATGAAAAGTTTCGTAAATATTTGAAATTCACAATATAGAGTACTCAAAATAAGATGAATTGTTTTGTTAGTTGGTAGCTGCACTAGACTCTTCACTGCATTCGTAATATAGCACACTAAGATAGTCAGTAGCTTTCTTAGCATAATAGGGATGCCATAAAATTTTGTTAGTTCTTAATAGCCAGGAGATGACTAAGAACAAAGAGAAGACCTTCAGACAGCAATAGGCTTTTTTTTAAGATTTTACGGAGTTTAATGAGTTTCGATAGCATTTGTTTGAAGAAAGTTGGCATTTGTCACCTTATTAATTCACTAATAACAAAATCTAGAATAAAGTTTGCAAACGAATGAAAATATTTAGATTCCATTTCCTGAACTGATGAGTAAATAATGCATGGGAAACGATAAGCCAATAATTAGATAACAGTCATACTTTGGTTGAGGCAGGAAGCGTGAGAGAGGCAGCAGCTTCATAGGGTCGATGTAGAACTTGTCACCTTCATTGTAAGATGTTGCAATGATCCCCTCCATCATCTTGATCGAGAAATACTAGAAAGAAAAGGCAACACAAACTTTTAAGGTATGCAGCAAGCTTAGCACTATAAGCTCAAAGCCAAGTAATCAAATTCATCTGACTAAAAGATATGGCTTCAGAACAAAACCATGAGCTTATAACCCAAAACTGGAAGTACCAAAAAGGCAAAAACCACATCAGACATTTACAGATTGCAAGTCCTCATTACCAAACAATATCTACCTGAAACCAGATCAGACATCTAACAACGTCCGACTCCTCATCACCAAAAAATAGGTACATAAAAAGCATTACCGTGCTCCACCACAACATTTTTAACAGTAAATGGCCAACCTATTAAACCAATCTTAGCTCAATGCAACTCAAAAGGCTCCGATTTAAAGAGTAATGTTTGTAAATTTATAACTAAAATCTAGACCGAACAATATAAATTGCTAGCTCCAACCAAGCCAAAACTAAACTAAGCAACCTAAGTCCACAGTTCCACGCAAGGAACCCACAGCCATGGAGTCAATTTCAAGTCACGAGGAGTCCAGGAGCAAGAAAAGGGTACACCTTTTCGTGCTGCCTAAAAGATTAGGAGACGAAGCGCTCACGGATTCGTTGATGGGGCCGAAGATCTCGTCGACCTTGCCGATCTGGGTCTTGTTCTGGAGGTAGATGGGCGCGTTGAAGTAGGGCACCTTCTCGTTAGTCAGCTTCGTCACCGCGTCCCCCTCGCACGCGTGCAGGAACGACGACACCTCTGCACGAACAGAACCAGCAAAAAAACAATAAAAACCACCGGAATCTCGCAAAGGAAGGCACAAAAGCTTGGGTTCTTGGCGCGGGGGGAACGTACTCACCGATGACTTCGGATGGAGGGCCCTCGTCGCGGTACCCGCCGCCGCCGCCGCGGCCCCTGCCTCCACCGAAGCGGCCCCGCCGCTCCTGCCGCCGCCGCCGAAGCGCCCGCCTCCGCCGCCGAAGCGCCCGCCTCCGCCGCCGAAGCGCCCGCCTCCGCCGCCGAAGCGCCCGCCTCCGCCTCTCGGTGGCCGCATGGTGTGGGTGTGTGGGGTTTTGGGGGAAGAGGTGGGTCGGGAGGGAGGAGGAGGATTTCGGCGCGGGAGGCGGCGGTGGGATGGAAGGGGAGGAGGGAGAGTTTATTAGGGTTTTTGGGAGGGGAGTGTGTGGGGTTTTGGTGTGGTGGTATGGGGAAACTGGCAGGTGGGCCCCTGTCTGGCCTCGAACGGTTTGGCCGTTGGATCATAGTTTCTGGTGGGGAGGGCCCTAGAGGACGGTGGGGATGCGATGCCCAGAGTTTTTCGGTATTCTTTTGCGTCACACCGGCTACTCCTCTGATCACAAATTTGTTACCGTTTTGGATATGGATTCGATCTTTAAAACACAATTTTTACCATTAATTTTTATTATAATATATTTATAAAATCTAACAAAATTATAATATTATAAAAAGTATTTTTCAAAACAAACTTACGATCTTATCGTGAACCTATGTAGTGAATTGTGTCCTAATAAGAGCCGTATTCTCTTTGGATAGAGTTCATGTGCAGTTGTAACAAGACTGCAACTTAAGCAGTCACTAATCGTGAGGTCCGTTCGATCGAAGCAACTGACGGTCCAGATCGTCGAAGAGTGCTCAACTACAGTGACATGGTTGCTACAGTAAGAGCCATGTACAAATAAAAAAGAAAAGCTATCTTCTTCCTGGCCGCTCATCTTCCTCTTTTCTCACGCGTTCTCCTCAATCCCATCTTTTTGCAGTATTGAAGCACTCGATCCCCATCTCCCTTGCCAATCTGTACACCACTACGGTATTTGAGCACATGAAACGGCAAAGCATCTCAATCCATCAAGGCAACACGGACTTTGATCCATTCATAAGCAGCAAGAGATTATAGGTGGAGGAGGATTTGGAGGTCAGCGAAGTCAATATGGCGGAGGCCTCCGTAGAGACACAGTGGAGGTGGAGGCATGGCATGCAACTCTAGCGACAAACTTGAGAGCATCTGTCGAACACTTCTTTGCAAATTTGGCCTCATTTCAAATATAATTGCTAAAATAACCTCTCTTCGACCGCGGAAGCACCTGTAGGTGGCACGTATGATCTGCCGCGCTCCCGTGCCGCGGTGGAGGTACCGCGCAGCAGGAGCTCAGAAGGAGCAACCTGGTAAGCATTGCAACCACGGTAGCATTAATGGATTTTTTTAAATAATACCTTTTTTATTCAAATTGCAATAATATGCTTCGAATCCGAAAAATTGCAAAAATATACCTCTGTCGCTCGTTGGTCAGGCGACAGGAGAGGGAGAGGTGACTTAGCAATGATGTGGACAGGGCGACACGGAGAAGTCGCTCAACCCTAGGGCGACAGGGAGAGAAGTCGCCCAGAAAATTTAGAAATTTGAAAAAAAAAATTGGGTGCAAATATATAATGGTGTAGACTTTTTTTTATTCCATTGCAGAACATGTTAATTTGAGACTCATTGAAGCTAAAGAAAAATAACAAATTTATTTACATTTCTTCATCATTTAGTACTCTATGAAATTCGCTTATAAAAATACCAAGTTTTATTTCACCTTTGATATTTGTTGAAGTGTTTGCATTTTCTTGCGCATTTTATTCATTATTGGGTATTATCCACAAAGGAGTCTTATTCATATGGGTAAAGTAAATGTTGGTGAATTTTTTTGAAATAATACATTTTTTATTCGAATTACAAAAATATACCTCGATATCAAAAAATTACAAAAATGTATACTTTTGAGGGTATTTTAGGATATTAAGGTATGGAAAAAAATTGACGACAAATCAAATAATTTGTCAGTTAATTGTTTTAAGGAAAAAAAATCAAATCTCGTTGTTCGTCATTCTCCTTCGGTGTGCGACAAATTTGTCGACGAATCATAGTACTATTGAATAAAACCCGATATTGATATTCGAAAGTGCAGAGCTAAGTCACAAAGTACGATACAATATAGGTACATACGTTAAAGAATTCACAAAACTGGGATACAACATAGGTACATACATACCTTAGAGAATCCATAAAACTATGATATAACATAAGTCACAAAACCATACATTCTATGGCCATGGTTGTCGGTACAAATGGTCAAAAACAGGATAGTTATATATTGGTAGCTGACGGGGTATTACGCTTGGATCGTTGATAGGGCTTGATGTAATATCATCGTCAGAATTTGGAGGATTCCGAGGACGCAAGTTTCCTGGCCTAGGTGGCATGAAATCGTCATCATCGTCGTCATTTGTATGGTTCGGAGCTGGCCCGCCTCTAGTAGTGGTTGAACGTTCTCTTGCATTATTTTTTGAACAACCTTCTGTAGTAGTGCTTGAACGGCCTGTTCCGATACTGCTTGAACGTCGAGGTAGAGGTGATACTGTCGACTTTTGTAGTCGGCAATAAATTTATGGGGTAGGCGCTAGATCTCAAACTCGAAGGTCACACAAGACAAGGGGTTTAGACAGGTTCAGGCTCTCGTGGAGGAGATAATACCCTAATCCTGTGTGCTGGAATTATGCTGACCTCTTGGATCTAAGATTGCTCAAAGCGCAATATGCTCTTGGCGATATGAGGTGTACTATGCTCTATGGCTTGATTGCTCTATGCTTGGATGATCGGCCCCCTATGTTGTTGCCCGCCCTCTCCCTTATATAGCGGGGGTGGGGCGGCTTACAGAGTCCTGATCGGCTAAGAGATTCCGATCGGTTACAAGATTCCAGTCGGTTACAGGATAGAGTTTACATCTTTATCTACCCTATTAATGACTCGGATTACAACCGTATCTATCATATCTAAATATAAGTTCAACTTCCTTTAGGATATGTCCCCTTGCGCATGACAGCGGGGCCTGAAGCGGAGAGTATCTTCTGGGCCTCCCTCTTGGGCCTGTCATGAGGGTACCGGGTTCTTATATTCTACAGTAGCCCCCGAGTCCTTTGCGATCGAGTTGCCGCCTTCCTGGTCGCAGCCTAACTGAGTCATGCTTCACGTCGAGTGCTTCCAGTTCTTGATGCGACTTCCGACTAGTTTTCCTTCTGGTAGAGTGCCTGTTGTAGGCAAAGAGATCGTGAAGGACTCAATAGAGCTCTACGCGTTAAACTTTTCGAGTGGTTCCTAGCCCCATTATTGGAATTCTGGCAGTCGGCTCATCTTGGGACATACTGTATCCCAAACGATATGCAGAAGTCAAAACGTTTTTCTGCTCAAGGCAAAATTCAGCGCCACTCCTTTAAATTCATTCGTCGTGAAGTTCTTGATGTCGTCGTTGAAGCGTTGGCTCACACACGTCGCATCCAAATTTAGTAGCCCTGAAATCATGTATATGCAGAACTTAGGGAATGTAAAAACAATTCACTCGGATGTGATGTCCGACTAGTGTATATATAATTTTAGAGTTTTTTACTCTTTTTCCTTATTGATTTTGAATTCATCCGAGTGGTTTGACTCTTTTTGTTTAAGCACTCTGCCCGATTAGTCTAGCCCTCGAGCGTTGGGAGTCGGCTCATGGCTCTTTTTCCCAGGCACGTGTTTTGGGTGACTAAAGTTCGCCGTTCATGGGGTCAGAGCTTCACAACTCGGAGTTATCATACTCGGATTCACTTGCAATAGTTAAGCAAAAGAAGAAAAATACAACTCAAAAAAAGATGTGCGCATGCGCACACTATTAGGTGTAGCCCCCGACTTACTGCTTAGTTGTGGGTCAACTAAGTACCAAGTTAAGAAAGTCAACAATTTTATTTATAATGACATAATTGAGTAAAAAGCGACTTAGCTGCTTTATGCTAAATATGTTGCTGACAATCATGCCATCTTTGCTCGTGGCGCAGGCGTAGGCTTGTAGATGAGCTGTAGGCGGCCCTCGGGGCGCAGGCGTAGGCTTGTAAATGAGCTGTAGGCGGCGCTCGGGGCGCAGGCGTGGCTCGTGGCCGTGCCGAAGGTGGCGCCGGCGCGGGCTTGGCTCGTGGCCGTCGCGAAGGTGGCGCTCGAGGCGTGGCGTGGGCTCGTGGCCGTCTGAAGGTGGTGCTCGGCGCGGCGTGGCTCGTGGCCGTGCCGAAGGTAGCGCTCGGGGCGCAGGCGTAGGCTCGTGGCCGTGCCGAAAGCCGCGTGTGAGCGCGAGTGCGCTTCACCTACCGGCTTTTTCTGATGTTTTTGAATTGCGGCCGTCGTCACCATGGCATTGATCTGGGCCACGATCGGGGCCGTCGGGCTATCCGATGCAATCATCGGGTCAAGTTTGTTGAGAAGCGTCTTGGAGGCGACGATGTTCTGCATTGGCGTGTGGAAGACGGCTTGATCTCCCAACCTGGATTGTAGGATGTCCTCGCGGACATTGCGACCGCGAGATCGAAGCGATCGCACCTGTACCTCCTTACCCTTACGAAGACGATCTTCCCCCGCAGCTTCTTGTTCTTCTTGTTGGCGTTGGAGATCGGTCTTCTGCTCTTCTATCGCAAAGACGCCACGAACATCGCAGCAATTCCTCACGACGCCGACTGGTTTGCCGGCCAAGTCAAAGTGACATACCTGAAATGAATCGGCATGATCTTTACCAGATTGGATCCGGTTCAAGTCTAGGCGGACAAGTTCTCCGCGCGCATCTGCGATGAAGTCCGAGCTCCGGCGGAAAGCTGGCCGGAGATGAAGGTGGCGGTGATTCCGCCGATCACGCCATCGAGTCTCAGAGGAAAAGATTATAGCGCTTCCTACTCGGGCGCGCCAACCGCCGACTTTGTAGTCGGCAATAAATTTATGGGGTAGGCGCTAGATCTCAAACTCGAAGGTCACACAAGACAAGGGGTTTAGACAGGTTCAGGCTTTCGCGGAGGAGATAACACTACAAGAATCAGGGAAAAATTCGTGGGTTTTTTAAATTCGTGGGCCCAAAAAAAAACTCACGAAATTATTTATTTAAATTCGTCGGTTTGAATAAAACCCACGTTTTTAATTAAATTCGTGGGCCAAAATAAAACCCACGAATTTAAATATTTAAATTCGTGGGCCAAAATGAAACCCACAAATTTAAATATTTAAATTCGTGGGTCAAAAATTAACCACGAATTTAAATATTTAAATTCGTGGGCCAAAATGAAACCCACGAATTTAAATATTTAAATTCGTGGGCCAAAATGAAACCCACGAATTTAAATATTTAAATTCGTGGGTCAAAATTAACCACAATTTAAATATTTAAATTGTGGGCCAAAAATACCACAATTTAAATATTTAAATTCGTGGGCCAAAATACCCACAATTTAAATATTTAAATTAGTGGGCCAATCAATCTGCAATTTACGCTTTTAAATTCGTGGGCCCGCATACCTACAATTTATCTGCGAAAAAAAGCCTGCAGCGCGCGCGTGATCCCACCGAGCCAAAAATTTCCATTGCTGCGCTTGCCGCGCCGCCGCCGCGCTTCGCCGCCATGCTTGCTTGTCGGCCCCGCTCCCGCCCTCGCGCGCGCGTGGCCCCGCCCCGCCCTCGCGCCGCCGTCGCCCGCCGCCGCGCCGCCGCGCTCGACTGCGCCCTGCCAGCGCATCCACCGCCTTCGCCGCCCCGCCGCCTTTCGCTGCCGCTTGCCGCCCGCCGCGCCGCGCCGCCGCCCGCGCCGCCGCCGCCCGCGCGCCGCCCGCGGCCCGCCATATTACGCGCCGCCGCCCCCGCCCGCCGCGTCGCCGCGCCCGCCGCCCGCGCCGCCCGCGCCGGCCGGCCGCCGCCGCCGCCGGCCGGCCGCCCCAAACCGCGCGCCGCCGCGACCCGTGACGCCGCCCGCGCCGCCCCGCCCGCGCCGCGCGCCGCCGCAGCGCCCGACAAGCCACCGCCCGTCTTGCGCGCCGCCCGGCGCTTCCCCCGCCGCCAAACCTCCGCCCGCGCGCGACCCGCGACCGCCCGCGCCGCCGCCGCGCCGGCCGCCCGGCCGCCGCTGCGCCCCGCTGCGGCGCTGCGCGGCGAGTCCACGCCCGTCTTGCGCCCGCCATGTTGCGCCTCGCCGCCCATGTTGCCCTCGCCGCCGCCCCGCCGCCCGCCGCCGCCGCCGCGCCGCCGCCGCCGCGCGCCTCTCTGCCGCCGCGCGCACGCCGCCGCCCCGCCGCCCGCCGCCACGCGCCGCCCGCCTGGCCGCCCGCGCGTTGCCCCGCCCGACGCCGCCGCCGGCCGGCCCCCGCCACGCCCCGCCCAGGCCGGCCAGCCGGCCGCCCGCTGCGCTGCGCCCGGGCGCCCCTCGCTGCACCGCCCCTCGGCCGCTCGAGACGCCGCCTTGCTTGCCGACGGCCGGCGCCCCACGCCACTTTGTCGCCGCCTGGCGCCGCTGCGCGCCATCGCCGCGCCGCCCGCCGTCTGCCGCCTCGCCGTCGCCGCGCCACCCCCGCCTCCCGGACCCTCGCGGCCTGCACCGGCGTTGGAGAAGGTATATTCGTCTCTTTTATATTTGTTTAAAGTTATTTCATCTCATTTTATATTATTGCATATGATATATATATTTTTATTTTCTCACTGCCGTTGTATGTAACGTTAGAGTTTAGGGTTTGTGTCGAACAGTAGAGAGCATAGGCGTCACCCGTTCGGGAATGGCGCATCTCACATTTGCTTGTGAGGTGCGCGGTTCCGGAATTGTCCAGCGTATTTTGGACAGCCCGAGAATGTTGGTTGTTGCATAGGGCCTGTGACGTGCGAGCGATCCGAACGTGATTTCGGCCACATAACCCTGTTGCTCTCCGACGCACCAGCATCAGGCGTGCGTTTGGAGAACAGCGGGGTTATGCTGCCGAAATTTCGTTCGGTTCGTAGCGCACGTCACAGGTCGCATGCAATAGCCTCCATTCTTGGGTGGGTTTAGGACAAATCTTTCCTAATAGGTTGTCTTTGTCACCTAAGCCACGGTTAAATGCGTTGACATTGTTTCATTTGTTTAGCTTTGCTAATGGGTGACGATCGAATGGCGATGTATGACGGATGGAGGAGTGATGGGGGCACTCAAGGAATGGGGCGGATCACGGATGCTTTCTTGAAGCAAGCATTATTTGGAGGAGTGAATATGTGTATTGCCCGTGTACCCTCTGCGAGAATAACGGCTACTACAGCAAGGATATAGTGCGATATCACATTTGCAAAAGCGGGTTCATGCCTAACTATTTGGTGTGGCACCGTCATGGAGAGGCCGCAGGGCAGGCTATCGAGACAGAAGAGATGCTGGACCATGTGGAGGATCACGACCGGAT
This sequence comes from Otatea glauca, assembly GCA_036346275.1. Taxonomy (NCBI): domain Eukaryota; kingdom Viridiplantae; phylum Streptophyta; class Magnoliopsida; order Poales; family Poaceae; genus Otatea; species Otatea glauca. The sequence goes on along the minus strand of CM070731.1, from coordinate 40,931,581 downwards.
GGAAGACATGTTGGATGATCTTGGCAGGGGGACTGAATTTAACTCCGGGAGGGTCACAGTAGGAGGAGGTTAAAGAATTCTATAGGCTACTTGACGCCTCGGACGAGAAGCTGCATGACTTCACTAATGTGACCGTCCTGCAGGCGGTTACACGGCTTATGTCGATGAAGTCAAAGTTCAACTTTTCGAACAAATGCTTCAACGCTTTGCTTGAACTAATGAATGATGTCCTTCCGCCTAACCACAAGATGCCAAAGGATTTGTACCAATCGAAAAAGTTGATGGCGGCCTCGGGATGAATTACGTAAGATTGATGTGTGCGAGAATAATTGCATCTTTGTTCGGAAGGATCATGACAACGATACCCATTGTATGCGGTGCGGTAAGTGCGATTCGTTGAGGTGGTAGATGAGGAAGGGTATCGGTGACTACAAAGGTCGCGACTAAAAGCTTCCGGTACATGCCGATCACGGATAGGCTTAAGCGGGTGTACATGTCAAAAGCAATGAAACATATGCGGTGGCACAAAGAAGGTAAACGTGAGGACCAAGACCGGATATGATGGTCCATCCGTCGATGGCGAGGCATGGCGGGCATTGGACCGATTCGATCCTGCATTTGCAAGCGACCTAGGAGTGTCCGTCTTGGTTTGTCCACGGACGGTTTCACACCTTCGGACAAGCGCTAGCCCCTACTCTTGTTGGCGGTCTTCATCATGCCATACAATCTTCCACGAGATTTGCTTGAAAGAGGGGTTCATATTCCTTGCTCTTGTCATTCCAGTCCTAAGCATCCAGGAAGGATCTCAATGTGTTCATCGGCCCTTAATTGATGAGTTGAAGAAGTTGTGGCGAGGGAAAAGGCATCGACAGCGTTGGTGGCGAGAGAGTTTACCTTACGAGCCGCATACCGTGGTCGGTCCATGATTTGTTGGCATATGGCATTTGGGCGGTGGTGTGTTCATGGTCGCTGTGTTGTCCAATTTGTATGGTGACTACGATGCATTGAGCTCACGCACAGAAAAAGATCACATTCTTCGATTGCCATCGACGATGGCTTCCGCGAGGCACCCTTTTAGGAACGACGCCAAAGCATTTGAAAAGGACGAGAAAGTTAAAAAGGGCCCCGGCGACTCACGGGAGAGGAGATAGTGAGTGGCATAGTCGGCTTGCGATCTACTAAGTGGGTTTCATCGCTATGGAAAGGAGCACAAGCTGGACTCATATTTCTTTTCTTTGGGAGCGCCTTACGCGAAAGCTTTGATTCTGCCGCATAACATAGATTTAATGCACCAAGAGCGCAATGTGGCGAAAGCATCATAAGCATGGTGTTTGATGTAACCGACAAAACAAAGGATAACGTGAGTGCTAGGAAAGACATGGGTGATCATTGTGCTGGCCGTGGCTCGAGGTTAAAGTTGGTTTAAATGGGAATGAGAGCCGCCACGAGCTCCATAATGTGTGAAGCCGTAAGATCGTAAACAGATTTTGAGGTGGTTGAAAACTCTAAAGTTTCGACCGCTATGCATCTAACATAAAGCGGGTTTGTGAATGTCAAGACCGTAAGCTAAGCGGGCTAAAGAGTCATGATTACCATATTATCATGGAAAGACTTGTTCGGTAATGTTTCGTGGCTATTTTGATAATGAATTGTGGAGGATGTTGGCGAGCTCGATTACTTCTATAGGCGGATATGCGGTAAGGAAATCTCTAAGACGTTGATGCGAAGTTAGAGAAGGAATTCCATTGCTTGTATGCAAGTTGGAAAAAACTTTCCCACTGGTTTTATGAATGTGATGCAACACCTGCTGGTGCATCTACCTTGGGAAGCGAAGGTTGGAGGTCTGCTTGATTCGGATGGATGTATAGTCGGAAAGGGAGTTGAAAAAGCTTAGAGCTACAAAGGCGCAACAAGGCAAGGGTAGAGGGTGTATCGCAGAGGCTTATGCAAGTAAAGAGATCACAAACTTCTCAACAAAGTATTTCGTGACGCAAGCACAACGTGAACGTCCGTAAGAATCGACTGCGTGCGGAAGAAGAACCGTTGAGCGAACTTAAGCTTTTTCAATGCAAGGGTCAACTTTGTTGGGTCGTATAATCGCACACCATGTTGAGTATGAGGAGTGGAACATGGCCATGCTTTACATGTTCACTAACATGGTAGAAGTTGAAAAATATTTTGAGTAAGTGACTTTACAATTATGTTTTGAACATTTCGATGTAGTGTCCTTTTAACCCGAGAATAAATGACGCAGAGTATTTGACAAAGAAAATTGGAAGTCACCTCGACAACCCACAACTAAGCAATTGGATAACCTACGTCGTGATGGGTTGAAAGGCGACCCAAGCTTCGTGCAATGGTTCCACAATCGACATGTAATTTGACTATTTATTCATTTTCTAAAATGAATTGTTGTAGTAACTTAATATTAGACTAACGAGTGATGAATGTTGCTATATAGTGTATGCGTGATGCCTCCGTCCATGAGGATCTCCGCGGCTCTCACATGGTGATGTGGACGGCAAGGAGCTATAGTCATTGTGATGTGAGCGGGTTCCGTTTTGAGCAGTGAAATTAGAAGCTAGCCGCCCACTTGCGGCCACTTCAAACAGCGGAGTAGTCACAGCGTCATCCGATTCGGCGATATATTAGACTACTACGGTGTTGTACAAAACGTAATTGAGTATACCTTTGGGGGTGGCAAAGATCTGAAGGTCGTGTTTTTTGATTGCCATTGGTTCGATCCACACAACGGCACATGTGTCGATGACTTTGGGATGGTGGAGGTGAAGCACAGTTCGCGGCTTCAGGGCCATATCAATAACATCGTGCTTGCACATCAGGTTGAGCAGGTGTACTACCTGAGCTATCCTCACCGTAGCTTGAAGGCTTGGTGGGTTGTATTTAAAGTTAACCACAAGTATACCCTCACGGGATGTTTCGTATGTGGCAAGTAACGTAGAGGATGATGTGGGTGATGTATATCAAGAAGAAGCTATAGGGATTCCTTCCTTGTCTCCGACGGGCGGGACTCGATCAATTACCTACCGATGCCACGACGTAATAACGAGATGAACCCGCCCGTCACGGAAACGCCTCGAAGTCGATAAGGATTGCACGTCTTCAAGCACGTCTCAATGAAATCGAGTCACGTAGCGATTCCGACGAGCGACTTTTGATATGTATATTTTGTAAGATTATTGTTGCCTCGTTCATTTTACAAGTCATTGTTGTCTCCTTCATTTTTACATGTTATAGTTGTCTCATTCTTTTTGCAAGTTATTGAAAATTATTTGTAAACTGTATACTAACTCTTGTCAAATTTGAGCAGATGAGTATGTTCGGGCATCGAGTTGACAAGCTTAAAGGCAAATTCGTGGTCGTCCTCCGGAAGGTCGAGGAGCAAGGGTTACGATGGTCGGACTCGGCGGCGGCAGCGCCATATTCTTTGCTGGGCGGCGACAGATTAGGCAATGGCAGGAGCGGCTCCAGAGGTGCTTCGATGGCGAGCACGAACAAAGCGCGAGCGACCACCGAGGACGAGGCGGTAGGGGTTGCGAGAGGAGGGCATTTGGGATGTGAGCATGACGACATGGGCAAGGCGGACGACGAGGAGGTCGTTGGGGTGGTGGCGATGGGACAACAGATCTGATCTGACGCCGAGGCCGAGGCAATGGCAGATGCAGAGTTGGAGGCGACCTTAGAGCCGATTGAAGAGGGCGGGTCTTCTTGGTACCATCGGTATATGTGTAGTATTGGATTATCTTTTAATCTCCATATTTACATTGTAATGTCTATGAACTAATTATTTGCATTTGAGTTTCAGTAAAACCGTCTCGGTTCGTCTCGAGATGCAACCCGGCCGATAGGAGGTTGATAGAGGTACACGGGAGCGAGTAATGATTATATCTTCTCTTTTAGCATTAGCTAGGTGACAACTTATTGTTTTGATGCATCTTTGTCTTGTATTTTGTTGTAGGCCTTTGGAAAGAGCCGGGTTGGGTGGACGGGCCACATTACAAAGGTTAACGCCAGTCGGGAGCCCTTGGCGGTACTACTACCTGGCATGGTTGAGTCGGTGAGGGAAAGATTCGCGACCACAACCGGAAGCACTTGGGCATTGAAGGAGAACGTGGAAGGAGGCGAAGACAACCAAACATGTCGTAGCGCGATGTGGGTGGCTTCGGGTGAGTTTGCGTTATGTACGTACTCTATTTGAGTATTGCTTTAAATGTAAGTACAATTTGTGATGTGTGATTATATGCGGGAGAGGTTCCGCCTTGAGAACGAAGACGATTACAACGCTTTGAAGAAGGCCAAAAGCGTCTTCAACGAGCGGCACAAAAGGTTGTTTGAGATTCATTCAAAGAATGCACGCATTCAAGTTGTCATCAATTTTACAAGAGGGTGAAGAAGGTGAACATGAGAAGAGGACAGAGGCGAGGAGGATACACCGATGAACAAGAGTATCTCGAGCTCGGTCGATTGGATAATGAAGGACATGGAGGCTTGGAGGTGGATGTGCCAGATTGGGGTCGGAGGATTTTCAAGAAAAATCAAATAGAAATCGAGGGAGCAGAAGAAGTAGATTGGGGAAGCACAATGCAGTGCAGACGGACACATTGGCCTAGAGCAACGCATGGTAAATATCGATATTATAATTGTTAGTAAATTTGTCACTATGTTTACAACTTTGCATCGTAGGAGGTGAAAGTGGGAGTACTCCCACTTTTGTGGAAGTTTACATCCGGGGCACCAAGGCGAGGATCCATAGAACCGGATGTGTTGTGCGACGACGGGCTAGTGAGAGGATGGTAAGTATAAATGACACAATATGTTTTGTGCAAATTTACATCCAGAGCACCAAAATCTTTGTTTTGTAGGCGTCATATGCGGAACAAATGACACAACGTCATGGGCCGGAGGTTGATTGGAGGGCCGCGCGGTCGATGTGGAAGCGTTGTACCACGCTGGAGGGGGCCTAAAGCATGGGAGGTTCGTTAATAAAACTGATTTTATTTGTTTTCGCTCTACTAAGGAAAAAAAATTGCATGGTCACATTTCAGTATATATCGTTTGTAGGTGGGCCATGGGGGATGGAGTTGTGGACTGCGATCGTCCTCCACGAGGCTCGGTTTCCTCACAGGGGAGTGCTCGCTCGTCGAGGTCCGCACGGAAGCACAAGCGCACGAGGAGGCTCGTGAAGCGAGAGGAGGCTCGTCAAGCACGAGAAGAGTCTCGTCAAGCACGAGAGGAAGCTCATGAGGTTTGAGAAGACTCGAGAATACATGAAAATGTATCTGCAGTACAATCTCAACTTTGAACAAAACGCTCAAGTTTACATTTGTGATTAAAATCTAACAAACAATCTATTTGCCAAGAACCTGTCACAATCTCTTGGACCTAACGTGCAGTGTTTCGCCCTCTGTTCGCAGTAAAGATACTTGAGTTCATTACTATTTAATTCACTTAGCTCGTAAAATCACGAATTCTCAAACCGGACTATTATGTCATAGGGCTCCCACCACCTCCCTTCTACATGTTTTCTCCGCACATGCAGCCACCACCACAAGGAGAAGCATCACAGGTGCTCGGCCTCCCGGCGTCCTTCATAAACCCTCTTGGGATGCAGGCACCACCCCTAGGAGATTCACCTCGGGTTATATGATATTCTCATGCATTCTTTATTTTGAAAAACTCTATTATGTGTACTTCATATCACAAACTATGATCCACAGAGCTCCCACCTCCTCCTCCTTTCTACATGTTCAATCCACAGATGCACCACCTTCTACGGAGAGGCACCACAGGTAAAGACGGATCGGTTCAATTCGTTATGTAAAATTTGATGAATGATTTATATGTGGCATGATGTGCCTGTCTATGCCTTACAGGCTCCCGACCTCCAAACCCGTTCTACATGTACCCACCACCTATGCCAAGCCAAGGAATGCCTATGTACTTCAACCCGTGGGCCTGCGACCACCTCGACGACACCACATGTATGGATGTCGAAAATATTATAAGTTTGCGACACGAGCTAAGTTTGTCAATTCTTGTACAAATTGCCGTTTTGGATGTGTGATTGATTATCTAAGGATCGCTAGAATGTCTCCTACGGTTTGAGAGATTGGTATATATATTATAGCGCAAATGTTTCTTTGTCTCACGAGTGGATGTCCTATTTACTAGAGAGGTCATGCCGAAATTTTGTACATTTTAATGACTTAGTTTTAAGCCGGTTTGAAAGAGTTGAAAGGTTGGTTTCAGATCTTTTAGTAGAGGTAGTAGGTTTGGTGTCTCATTTGTTAATTTTTCGTTAGCTTGAACTTTGTTGTGGAGTTTGATTACTTGGTGAGCTACCTGCCCCATCCCTTCCTTTCTCTTGCTCAAATTTAGAAACATATGCTTAGTAGGAACTTTAGTTCATTCTTTGAATATGAGATTACATATGCTTCATTGAATATGAGATTACGTGTGCGTGGATGGACATATACTTAGTAGGAAATCTAGTTCATTCTTTTAGTATATATCAATCTTAGTAATCTATTTGCAAAAGTGGTAATTTTTGTTGAAATGCTCAACTGAGTCGATTTTAGGATATTTAGGCAACTCTTTCTTAAACCTTGCACAAATCATCTCAATGTTCATACTTGGAAAGGTTAACTTGTGTGCTTATGAAAGTTCATTCTTGTGCTCATGTAGATAAGTGATGGTTTACCAAATTATGAACCCATATCTTGTGCTCATGTAGATAACTTTTGATTTGAACCTTATATTGTCTTGACTTCTTGGAATTGAAAAGTTATCTTAAGACAACTTGTTCAATTGTGAACTTATATTTTAAATGCTTCATATGGTATCCTTGTAGAATGTTGTTTGCCCATGTACAATCGATTGTTTATCCTTGTAGAATGCTTTATATTTCTACTCAGTATATTGAACTCTTAAAATGACTACCAAAACGCTTATTGCTTCTTTGAACTATTTTCACTGTTTGTTATCTTTTGAATACTCGGTGATGCAATTGGGGTCTTTGGAAGTTGAATTAAATAATTGTAGTTGTAATCTTGGCCTTATGTTAATACTAGAGAGTATTACTTTGATACTTCATTGAATATGAGATTGATGTTCATATGATTATTGCAGCATATCTTGACTAGCTCGACGTGTAGTTCTTATATATAATACCTATTCTTGTTTAGCTTGACTGTCATATTGATATTCTCATATTGTGTCTTGGTTGAATAGTACTATTGATATTCTCATATTGACATTCATGTGAATCAAACATAATGTTACTTGTAGCACAACCTAAGTTAATCTTGAACTTGCGGGTTTCTAGGTCACGCCTCCAAAGACGTTCTAACGACGACATCATAGAAGACATCTTCAACGGTAGCGAGCGGTGGTGGTAGCGCCACAACTCCAACAACCCCGAGGCATGAATTCCATTGTGAGCTCGATTGGTGTATAAGCGTTGTATTTTATAACTTGTTGTGATGGATACGTTGTGATCGACTTATTGTGATGGACTTATTTTAATGGATCGTGGATTGTATCTATTGTGGTTGTAATGTGTTGTACGTCATTGCGTAGTTTACAAATTGCCGTTGGATATGTGATTGGATTATCTAAGGATCTGCTAGAATGTCTCCTTCGATTTGAGAGATTGATATATATATATTATAAGCGCAAATGTTTTTTTGTCTCACGAGTGGATGTCCTATTTACAAGAGAGGTCATGCCAAATTTTGTACATTCGGAGACTTAGTTTTAAGCGGTTTTGAAGTGTTAAAGGTTGGTTTGATATTTTAGTCTGGTAATAGGTTTCGTGTCTCGTTTGTTAATTATTCGTTCGATTCAACTTCATTGTGGAGTTTGTCTTTTGTGTTTCTGATTTACGATCGATTTGAACAAAATAGATGATCTTATTTATTCTTCGCTTAGCAATTTTAGTTTCAATGTTCTTTTGCCTTTTCTTTTCTTCTTTAGTTGTTATATGTATTGAGTGCGATACATATATATATAAAAATACATACATTTGGATATATATACATATATGTATTGAGTGCGATACATATATATATATAAATCATTTGGATATATACACATTTTTTTGTAAAATGACGATTAAATTAGTGGTGAAAAAACCCACGAATTTAACGATTATCGTAAATGTGGTGAAAAACCCACGAATTTAATCGATTAAATTCGTAATTTGAAAAAACCCACGAATTTAGCTCGTTAAATTCGTGGGTTTTTAACCACAATTTAATCGTTAAATTCGTGGGTTTTTTCAAATTTTACAATTTAATCGATTAAATTCGTGGGTTTTTTAAATTACGAATTTAATCGATTAAATTCGTGGGTTTTTAAACCCACGAATTTAACTCGAAACCCAATTAAATTCGTGGGCTTAGTAGAAACCCACGAATTTAACTTAAATTCGTGGGTACCCACGAATTTAATTAATTAATTTCGTCGAGTTAAATTCGTGAACTAAATTCGACGGTTTGCTCACGAATTTAAGTTAAATTCGTGGGTTTTAGCTTAAATTCGTGGGTTTTTGGCCCACGAATTTTTCCCTGATTCTTGTAGTGTAATACCCTAGTCCTGTGTGCTGGAATTATGTTGACCTCTTGGATCTAAGATTGCTCAAAGCGCAATATGCTCTGGGCGATATGAGGTGTGCTATGCTCTATGGCTTGATTGCTCTATGCTTGGATGATCGGCCCCCTATGTTGTTGCCCGTCCTCTCCCTTATATAGCGGGGGTGGGGCGGCTTACAGAGTCCTGATCGGTTAAGAGATTCCGATCGGTTACAATATTCCAGTCGGTTACAAGATAGAGTTTACATCTTTATCTACCCTATTAACGACTCGGATTACAACCGTATCTATCATATCTAAATATAAGTTCAACTTCCTTTAGGATATGTCCCCTTGCGCACGGCAGCGGGGCCTGACGCGGGGAGTATCTTCTGGGCCTCCCTCTTGGGCTTGTCATGAGGGTACCCGGGTTCTTATATTCCACAGATACGAAATCATCAGCATCAGCATCATCGTCATTTGCATGGTTAGGAGCAAGCCCCCATCCGGTGGTGGTTGAACGTCCTCTTGTACTTGCTGCTACAACAGTACTGTGTTGATCTCTACCCCTCCAGTTAGATCCGCTTCTGTATCTTCTGCACGAACCAGGCATCACACCCCCGCCGAAGAGCATATACATCGCTAAGAATTGTGGGATATCTTTGTTCAGCAACTCTTCATCCTCTGGGAATAACTAACACACAAGACGAGCATACGAAGTAGTGAACTTACGTATAATGGTAAAAAGATTAGTAAGGTGAACAAATACAAAATAACTAACCTTAATATGCTCTGCATACCGATCGGGCAGCATCAGTACCCTGTAAGATCTTCTAGAGAAACATGAAGCAGAAGGGTGGTCGACTAGTTCGCACACCCTAAAATACTTTTGACGCCACCATTGCAAGTGCACCTTAAGATCGTTGGAGGTCACAAGGTTTAGACCAAAGGTTGTCACGGCATGCGTCCGTAATGTAGGGCGCCACTCTTGCAATCTAGACACCACTTTACTTAGGTTCTCCTCCTTGAATGGATCGTCCGTCTCACCACACGTAACCTTCAATGTGTAATTAAGAGCTACGCTACTCATGTCAGGTATCCACGAAAATGCTCTGCTAGAGGATCCAGCCATGGTAAAGAAGTGTGAGTGGGAGCTGCGGTTGTGTGGCTGCAGTTCGGCCTTTTATAGACTCGAAGTGGTGGTGTATGGACTAAGTGTTGGAAGGTAAATTGAAACACATAGACGTTTGGTCAAATCGGCCTGACAAAGCTACAGGTAGAGTGTTGTCAAATCGACCTGAAAAATTTTATAGCATTGGGCAGAGTGTCGCAACTTGTCACTGAAAAAGGTGATAGAGGCTTTATTTTTTAGCAGCTCATCCTGACAAAGCTGCTACATGTGACTTGTCTAATCGGCTTGACAAGGCTGCATGCCCGTGAGTAGGCTATTCACCCTAAAAAACTGCTGCACAGCCGTCATTTGCAAAACTGTTTTAGTGTTTTAGAATCTGCGCCTATAGTGATCGTTTAGGGTGTTTGGTTTGGCAGGATTGGGATGCAAAACAAGTTTTAAATATGATTATTTTGCATATTGCGGTAGTACAAGTATCATAGGGTGTTTGGGGGCTATTCCTCCATAATTTCTCTTCTAAACATGTCATTTTACGGGGTGCCAAAAAGGCTTAACTGACCATTCGCTTTACACGATTGTAATCTAGTTTTCTTTGTAAGTTTGTGACTACACTGTATATAAAGTGTTAACCATTTTTGAGGTCTTAATACAGGATGTTATAACCATTTTTAACTAATTGACTCTTTATGCTTGAAAGCAGGTCTACTATAACAAATAATGACAATATTGCATAACCAAAAGTAATAGGTTACTATCATAAAAAAATATATCGTATATAACTAAATACATAAGATGAAAAGTATATGAGAACGGAATAACTAAATACATAAGATAAATACATCGCCGCCTTCGTTTACGGCGCCTCCTCATGGTGGCGGGCCTCCGAAAGCCGCCCACGTGAGTAGATCGTCTGCGTCGGTGCACGGTGGGTCCTCTGCTGTCTAGCTAGAGGTGTAGCGTACTCCGGCTGAGAAGGCTGCGTCGGTGGTGGTGCTCCTTGCAACTGCGATGATCAAGGCTCATCTGGATCAGCGAAGTATCTCGACACCCCACCATCGTCGAGGTCGTACTCCGCATGGGCTGGATCATCAAACTGCCCCTCGTAGTCGTCAGGAGCAGGTGAAGCTACAGAGGAGAACCACTGTGCCTATGAGCCTGTAAGAAATGAAGAATTGTTGGTACCATTCAAAAAATAATTAGAAAACATACAAAGTGTGATTAAGTACTCACCTTCTACGTGAGCGGCTAGACCAGCGTGTCCAGCAGCTTGCCCTATCGCATAGGTCAGCGTGACATTGGGACGGGAGGCTGTGGCGTGTGAAGATGTACTGGAGCACTCCTCCCTCCAGTAAGCGGCACGTCGTGAGCCACATCGCGAGGCGCGCGGCATCCTGCCAACTCGAGGACGCGTCTCGCGCTCCCCTGAACCTCGCGAAGGAGGTCACGTCCTCTGGTCACATCTACCCCACGAGACAGACGAGAAAGGAAGCTCCCTAACTCCTCGTAGTATTGGGCTATGAAATCAGTCTGAAAAATACATTACGAATTAGCCTAACACATTAATCTGGAAAATATAATACGAAAATACATCGTACATTAGACGAAACTTACCGCACCGTGCAGAGCCGAGTCCGTATGGGCGGGATACGTGTCCCTCACCCTGAGGATGTGTTTAAGAGGATCGGGGTCGACACGTACCAAACGTAGACGGGTACGGAAAGTGTACCACTGTCGGTACCCCTGGTACGTCTGCGGGTCGTACGACGCATCCTCGGTATGGACGTCATCCAGGGCTCCTCCCGACTCCTCGACCCATGGCGCCATACGTACGTGCCATGGGGTGTCCCCATGCCCGCCTTTCCTACTCTGCCCGCGAATAAGAAAAAATATAACATTATGACATGTCATTACACCGTAATGATTACAGAACATCGATGTAGGGAACTTACGTGTGGATGCCGTGTGGGACCTGATGGCCGACCTGGACCGAGAACTCCTGTCGTAGACCGAACTGCCTCATCACTCGATGGACAGCGTAGTCCTCGACTAGGACGTCGAACACGAGGAACCAACGTGTACGCTAGTACGCCGCGTCGCGTGTGCATAGGGTGGACAACCCACCCGTCACACGTAGCTAGACCTCTGCCGCTGTGTACGGCGTCCAGCGTACGCGGTCCTCGGTGAGGTGGTCGAACGCAGCGACGAATTGTGGGTAGCTAAGCCGCACCGTGCTGTGTGCCCACCTAGGCTGCAGTGACGACAAAAACACAGACGCAGAATATTACCATTAGTACTGACAAATGTTAAAGCGTAAGTTTCACAATCGTGGTTTGCAATATCTTTTCCGTCGGTGGCACCAGATGGTGCCCATAGTCGGCGCGTCAACGTCATCGTCACCAGTGTGTACAAGAGGTCGCATGTTGATGTTGGGTCACCCGATCTGGAACCTCTCATATGCCCAAAGCTGCAAAAGCAGTGGACATCCGGTGAGGATCGACTCGTCGGTGATCCACCCACAGCCGTCGCAGAGTGCACAGTACATCGCGCACAGGACAGCTGACCCCCAGGAGTACTGCGGCACGGCGTCAAGGGGTGCGTCCGCAATCACCCTCGTGAACTGGACGAAGTGCCTGTCCACGCTATCCCCGTGGGAGCTCGTGAACATGTACCGGCCAAACAGCCAGAGCAGGTACGCCTCAAGGTGGCGGCTCACCCTCTGCTCGTTCGCAGGCTCGACGATGTGTTCCACCTGTAAATTTAAGTTTTCTTGTTAGTCTAGCCAATATATGGGAAGTTAAGTTTTAAAGGTTAGTTGCTTACTATGAACTGTCGAAGCCACCTGTGTGTCGGACCATGGGTGCTGGTGAAGGGTTGGTACGCAGCAGGCGATAGCACACCATGGAACCATGCAAGTATCTCCTCACGCCACGTCGCGTCGACGTCCTGGGGCACCACAGGGTCACCGGCGATCGGGAGTCTGAGGAGGTACGAGACGTCCTCCAAAGTGATCGCCATCTCCCCGACAGGTAGGTGGAAGGTGTGCGTCTTCGGTCTCCACCGATCCACCAGAGCGGTGAGAAGGGACTTGTCAAACGGGAATCGGTGACTCGCGTCCCGCCCCTGCGCATCTCCGTGCGCCTCCACCATCCATGCCAGTGGCAGCAATCCTGCTGCTCGTAGCCTACGAAACAAAAATATTAAATTAATATGAGCACAACACTAGTTAATTAATACAAATTATGATACTGCATCGGGCATATTTAGGAATTAAAAGAAAAATACGTTATCTGGGGATCCAACGAGGATTGAGGGTCCAGAGCTCCCGTGGTGGTCTCGGCCGTAGTACGTAGAGCTCCAGAGGATCCTGTTCCTCCTCTGGAAAAGCGGTTGCGAAGTGGGCACGGTGACGACGATCAACGACCGGATCTAGCAACACAAACATCTAGTCGTCATCTCCATCCTGGTGAGCCATACCTGCAAATTCCAAAATGAAAGTTATATATAGAGAACTAAACAAGTATCATAACAATACATATAACCAAATGCGTACAAATAAAAACACAAGCATCAGAACAATACATAGAACCAAATACGTACAAATAAATACACAAGCATTAGAACAATACATAGAACCAAATACGTACAAATAAATACACAAGCATCATAACAATACATAGAACCAAATGCGTACAAATAAATACACAACCATCAGAACAATACATAGAACCAAATGCGTACAAATAAATACACAAGCATCAACAAAATATATTCAAATAAATTACAACGCACATTACATCAGCAAAATATATTCAAACAAATTAAAACACACATTACATCAGCAAAATATGAATTTGACATATAGCATATGACAGTTCAAATAGCTTCTTCGGTAGTACGATAACGTCGTCCACCACGCCTTGCAGACGACGATCCCTCCCCCGTCGTCGGGTTGCCATCTCCTCCTTCATCCTGTTCATTTTGTGGCTGGCAGTTCTTGAACGTATGTCTTGTTCGCTTGCACAATGAACATTTCTTCACACGCTTACCAGCTTCTGCCTCATCCATGTCATTTCTAATACGTCTTGTTTTGCGACGCCCACCTTTGCATGTTCTTGCATCAAAATCGGGGACCCAGAACCTTTCATTGACACTAGGAGTTGTGGTGAAAGAACCGATAATACCATAACCATAAAGCTCCTCGCTCCAAGTTGCCATCACCTTTTTCTTTGTAAAATATTCAGATAGATATGTACCAGGTCGCATTCTAAATAACGCACATGCAGCTATCACATGAGAACATGGCCTATGCAAAAGGTGGGGTTTGTTACACGAGCATTTGCATTCAGCCTGTAAGATGCACTCTTGAGTGGTAACCTTCTGGTTTGTTCCACGCCGTCCTTTATCCCTGCATATCACCTCGAAGCGCAGTGTTCGTGAACCTACTTTGATAGCTCTATGCTTGCCCGCCTTCTTACTCTTCTCATCCATGTATTTACTTATCATTCTTAAGTACAATGCATTCTCATCTCTCATTACTACTTCAGCAGCTTGATGCCTATCCACAAAGTACTTGGTTGTACCTCGCAACACTCCCTCAACAATTCCTACCAACGGGAGACACCTCATCCCTCTCATTACTCAGTTGTATACCTCTACCAAGTTGGTCATCATGACATCGTATCTAACACCATGTGTGTTATGTAACAATGATCACTTCTCTTTGGGCTCGTGCATTATCCAGTCCGAGAAACATTTGATCAGCCTTTTCCTTTGACGACGATTCGTCGCCTCATCTTCTGTTGCCAGAGGGAATAGAGGCTCCGCCTGCTCCTGTGTTGCACTACTAGTAGTCTCTTTGTGTTTTTTGTTAGCTCACAAGATTCTTCATAGAGTACGGAACTTGCTATCTTGGTTCTGCTTACATAGTCTCTTGAACATGTTCATCAGTTCCTTGTTCTTAAATTGCTTATAGAAGTTTGCACCCAAATGCCTCATGCATCATCGGCTCTGCAAGTTAGTCCATGGAAATGGCTCCTCTTCCCCTGTTTGCAACTGTCTGATGGCACTAAGCAGATCAGCATGCCTGTCATGCAGTATGCACACATCTTGACGAGTTTTTACCACCCCGATCTTCAAGTTCCGTAGGAACCACAGCCAACTCTCATAGTTCTCGCTTTCCACAAAGGCAAAGGTAACAGACAGAATCTGGTTGTTTCCGTCGACGCCCACAGCTGTCATTATTTGTCCTTTGTATTTCCTGGTCAGGAATGTGCCGTCCACACACAACAATGGATAGTAGTGATAGAACGCCCTAATGCAAGCTCCGAATGCGAAGAAAACTCTATTTAGATGCCTCTTGTTCGGCCACTTCCTTGACGGACAATCCTGGTAATCATAATAAATACCAGGATTTCTTCTCTGAATGCAACTAAACAGTGCGGGCAGATTATGGTAGGAGTCTTCAAATCTCCCAAATCTCATTTTCAAGGTCTTCTGCTTCGCCCTCCATACCTTCCCGTAGCTAATTTTGTACTAACATCTGTTCTCGATTGCTCGAATAATAGCACGGGACTCAAAATTGAGGTTCTCAACTATCTCCGGGTACATGATAGTCGCGATATACCCGGACGACGAGTTCTCGTGAGCCACGTGGTTTCTCACCATACAACTATCTTTGTTCAACCTTCGAACATAGCCAGTGGGTGCCCCATTTGGGATTTTACGCATGCACTCTCCAGGGGCACCCTTGCATCTCGCACACCACGTCGTAGCAGGTTGGGGTGGACTTCTTAATCCTGAAAGTTCTTCTTACTGATAAGGACCAATCTTTAACAGCATCTTGCACTGCCTCTTTTGTTGGGTAGATATTGTTAGGCCTCACCTCATTGTCGCTATACTGCCAAGGTGTATCATTGCCTTCATTTACAACCAGGTTATGAAATTGATGCGTGCTCCAATCTGCTGGCACAAGCGGCTCAGCACCTTCATCTTCCTCATTCGAGTCATCGTCGTCTTCCACTTCTGTTCTCGTATATTCAAGGTCTTCCTCTTCCATCTGTGCTATTACTTCCTCAATTTCCTCACCTTTGTCTACTTGCCCCGCGCATCTTGCCCAATGTTTCCATCATCCTCCCCAATCTCAACTTGCTTACCACTCTGTTAAACGATATCCTCATTACATCCTTGAACATGCTGCTCCTGGCTAGATTCCCCAATTTAAGTGAACTCATTTTGAGGCTCACTACACTCACCGGCGTCTAGCTGTTGCTCGGGGCAACAACCCTTCCATACGCTTGCACTAAAAGCACCCCGATACCATCCACGTTGCTTCGGCCTCTCACATATGACCTCCAAGATGCAGTTCCCTTCACCTCAACTAATTCCCAATAAACAGGATCATCTCGCATAGTACAAAGGCAAGATAACTTCAGTTAGCACTTCTCTGGTTCCATCCGAAACGTATTTATACAACCAAATCAATACATAAGCAAATGTATACTCTTCGGCCCTACTTAAACTTCTGTTCACATACTGAAAGTTACTCAGATCTGCACCCTCTAAACCATACATGACAACCCCTTCTCCATAAAAGATTCTAAATGGAACTCGTTCTAACATATCTGCGAACCGATTAATTAACACACGAATTAATTACTCTTTATAAAAAGTACTATATCTATTTGCTAAAAAAACTATACGTATGTATATCTACACTTGCAGAAATATATATATATCTATATTCCTAAAAATATACATCTCTCTACTTCTATTTCTAAAAAATATCTACATTCTTACTAATATCAGTACTTGGGAACCAAGTGTGCCCATTACTGATGCAAAAAACTATTACGCCCTGAAATTTTCAAGTTGTTCAATTAGCATGTATATTGTCATGGAACATAACTACATTCTGAAAACTATGCGAAAAATATCTACATTACTAAAAATATTCATCTCTCTACTTCTATTTCTAAAAAACATCTACAACCCTAAACATATATATATGTGCACTTCTACATGTAAAAAAACATATCTATCTACATCTATCTCTAAAAAATGTAACAACATATTATTATTCATAAAAACAACTATGTACATGCACTTCCACGAACCGACTAAATTACCAAAAATATAACTAGATTTTACTAAATTTTATTGCTAAATACTTCCATGATTTGTTGCTAAACACTAAACAAATCGGACGCTGCTACAGCCGCTATAGGAATACAACCCTAAACACTAAACAAAATAAATCCTAAACACTACACAGATATTTAAAATAAAATAAACACTACATTTAACTAGATCTAACCCTAAACAATACATTTAACTAGATCTAACCCTAAACACTAAATAAAATAAATCATAAAAGAATTTACCTGCACAACCCTACTGCAATCGGGCGCTGCTCTTCCTCCTTTCCTTTTTCTCCTTCCCTTCCCCACTTCCCTTTTCTCTCTTCTTCCTCCCTCTTCTCTTCTCTTCTCCCTCCCTTTCTTCTCTTCTCTCGGCTGAAGAATGCAACCGGCGAGCTGTCTGCGCGAGGCTTTAAATGGAGCAAAAATCGCCCTTTGGTTGGGCGACAAGGAACCGCGCTACCTCCTGTCGCCCAACCGTTAATCGATTGCCTTGCTGTCGCCCTCCCAACAGGCGACACAGATGACCGTTGGCTAAGCTGGTAGAGCTCGCCCAATCAGTGGGCTACAATGGGGCAAATCGCCGAACCATAGGGCGATATTTACCTGTCACCCAACCAACGGGCGACAGAGGTGTATTTTTGAAATTTTTCGGATTCGAGGTATATTATTGCAATTTGAATAAAAAAATTATTATTTAAAAAAATTTCACATTAATGAACCGATTTAATTAAGCAAAGTCATTAATCAAGTGATTAATCAAGTATTTTTAATTAATTAAGTGATTAATTAATTAAAAGTGAATAATTGATGACACAATTGTTGCCAAGGAATGGTACCTCGGTAAGAACTTGCTGTGGTCCTCCTGCGCGCGGTAGGTGATATTTTTGCAATTGTGTTCGGAAGGGAGCCAGATTTGCCAAAAAAATTTGTCAAGGGGGTTTCACAAAACTTCATGACAACTAGACCTGGACATTGGGCCGGGTCAGGTCGGCATGACACATGCCCGATGGGTTGTGGGCCAGAACTGTGCCATGGTGCCCTAGTGCGGCCATCCCACCTACCATGCCGTCACGGCCCACCTTGCCTCCGGTGAGCCTAGGCACACCCACGGCACCCCCAGGCTCCCTTGGTGCTGGGCTGCCTAAGGCATGGCCCTTTTACACTATGGCGAGATGGGTGACGGTAGCAAGGGTTAGAGGGAACGGGAGGGTAGTGGTCACCTGGGCTGTGTGGCCGCCATTGCCATGCCGATATGCCACCATTGTCGAGGGATGGCAGATCTGGTGGCACTGCACTATGTGGCTCCTGCCATCACCATGACAGTTTGCCGCTGTCGCTGAGAGATAGATAGATCAGCGCGCCGCGCCGTCTAGTCATCATCACTATGTCAGCCTACCGCTATCGCCGAGGGATAGCTAGATCTGGAGGCGCCACGCCCAGGGATGACTAGATCTAGCGGCGTCGCGCTCAAGAACAACCATGCAATGGTCGAGGATCGGTCACGAGGTGGTGGGAGCGAGTTGAGCAGTGGAGGCTTCGGAGGTGGTAGCTTGAATGGAGATGATGAGGTGGGGGCAGCGCCGTCGAGGAGGAGCAACGGTGGACGTCGTCGATAGGAGACCAGAAGGGAGAGCCGGTGGAGAGTGAGAGAGAGGCTGAAAGCAAGAGAGTGAAGGCATAGAGGGTTACTAGGTTAGGCTGCAGAGCGTGATGGCTAGATTGACATAATTTTTTGATGAATGGGCTGCTTTCGTGTGAGGCCAGCTCAGTTGTTCATGCCATGCCACCCATTGGATTGAGTTTCCAGACACAGCACGATCCGATCATTCGTGCTGTGTTGGCCTGGCCCACACACATGCGTGCTATGCTTGTCGTGCTTCATGATGGCCCAAATATCTCGGCCCGATGCCTAGGTTTAGTGACGACAACATCAATAGCCTGACTGGCAGGCCACATAATTTTTTATTCACTTTTGAATGAGCATAAATAATTTGTTGGAATCATATTCATAGCATTGCCTCTCTAGTGGGAGGAGTCTTAGGGTGTGTTTGGTAGGGCTCCAGCTCCACCAGATCCGTGGATCTGGTGGAGCTGGGTATTCCTAGCTCTACTAGATCCGTGGAACTGAATCTGTGAGTATATTAAGAGTGTTTAGATGGATCATCTTTTCAAATTTTAGATCAAAAATATAAACTTAATTCACTTTAGTTTAGCCTATAAGCTTCAGATCTCAGGTGAAGCTAGGATCTGGAGCTCTACCAAACAGGCCCTTAAGTGGATGCTCTCTCTCCAACGTTGAATTCAGACCCCTTCTTTACCCATATAAGTCACCCACACCATGACAAGTCGTCACTTTTCGAATCCCATAACAATTTTCTTTAGCAAATGTGGCATTTATGCAAACATATTTGCAAAGATAGTTGTATCTTTGATCGTGAAAACGCTGAGAGTTAACACAACGTTTTTGCCGTCAACGATGGAATTATTTGAGATTACTATAATAAGGAACCATATTAAAAAAAAAAAAAATCACCGGGGGACAGAGAAGCGATCATTTCGCACCGCGAGACCTAAAAAAAGTGCATCTCCACCTCCATGTCTCGTCCTCCCCAATCCTCGGTCGCATCGCATCTTCCCCTTCTCGCCCCAAATCCGATCCCGACGGAACCCTAGAAGTCTTCCGCCATGAAAGCCGCCTACCCGAAGCCCAAGCCCAAGCCTCCTCCCGCGGCGGCGCCACAGCTGCAGGCGTCCTCCTCCTCCGCCGCCGCCGCCGACCACAACCCCAAGCGCACCCGCCCCAACGCCGCCGCGGCCTCGACCCCCCCGAACCCTAACCCTAACGGCGCGCCCAACCCCTCCCCCCTCCTCCCATCCCCGCACCCCGACCTACCGGCGCCGCAGCTCCTGCCCCCGCCGCGCCCACTGCTCACCGTCGCGGCGGTGGAGGCCGCCATGGCCACCATCCCGCCCCCGCCGCAGTACGGCCTCGAGTGCCTAGACCGCCGCACCGTAGAGCTCTCCAACGGCACCGTCCGCACCTACTTCGCGCTCCCCCTCGAGCCCCCGCCGCAGCTCCGCCAGCCGCTGCCGTTGCCGCCCTTCCCAGCGCGCCACCTCGGCCAGCTGGGCCCGGTTCCGGGCGCTGACAGGTGGCCCCCGCCGCCCGCGCCCGCTCCTGCGCTGCTCGGGCCGACCTCGAAGCGGAAGTGGGAGGATCAGGCCAATGGTGGTGCCCCTGGGGAGTCCTCGGGCCTCCAGCAGCTGCTGCAGCAGCAGAAGCCAGAGGAGAGGCGTGTTGCAAAGCAGGTGAAGGTGGAGATGCCGGAGGTGGACGCAAAAACGCTGAAGAGCTCCTTTCTTAAGATGGTGAAGTTGATAAACGACAGTACGGAGGAGAAGAAGAATTACCGGGCCAATGGGAAGATATCCCAGCTGAAGTGTGCCGTCTGTGGAAGGTTTGTTCTTGAGACGCTTAAATGCGAAAACTTTCCCTGTTGATTTTATGTTGTGCTTGGATGTAGTTGACTTGAGTGAGATAGCCAAGAGAAGTAAAGCTTCCATCTTGGTGTGGATAGTTAGCGCGAAAGCACATTCCTGGAAGTGATGACAACAATGAACAAAACTTTCTTGGGTATATTTCGCTACTACTAGGATATCAGTAGCTATCAATGCCATCTAGCTGATTAGCTGAAAGAGGAAATCTTTCGGATTGGTGTGACATGTCTTTATGAACCTGAAGTGGTAGTTGTGGAACATTCCTTTTGGAGAGGACTTAGAATAGTTTTAAACATTTGGATTCACGAGAAGGTGGCAGAGTATAACAAAACTGATGTTGGGGTTAGTGTTAGCCCGCCACAGTTCAAAATATTTGTGTTGTCATGTTTTTTCTCTGTAGTTACTCCAGTATGAAGCTTTCACCAAATAGTTTTTGTAAGGCACGCTTCTGCCTACATTAGACATTATGTCAAAGGTCATTTTGTGGTTTTGCCTTTTGGGCTATGATGCACCGATGCTGATACGTCAACACGACACGACACGATACCGACACAGGAATTCGGCATTTTCCCAAAAATACCGACACGGCGACACGGCTATATATATTAAATAATAATAATATATACATATGTATTATTTTCTAGAATGTCAATAGGATTCCATAATGGAGCCTTGATATTTGTTGTCTCCTCTTCTGGAGTACTTGAACCACTTGTTGCCATTTTCTAAGAATCACGAGAAGTAGCAAACTAGTAAGTAGCAGCAAGCCAGCAGTAGCACAAGTACTAACTACTCACTAGCAGTCTAGCATTACTACTAAGTACTACTACCTGCCTAAAAGAACAAAGACATTGCGATTTGTACTAAGTACTAACTAGCAGTCTACCGAATAGAAGCATTACTACTAGTAGTCGCATTACCACTGGCACTAAGTACTACTTAAGGGGAGGCCAACGCCCGACGGTACCTCCAGAGGCGCGCAACGGCGGGGAGACGCGCGATAGCTGGGAGAGGTGAGCGACACCTGCTGGGAGACGCGCGCGATGGCTGGGAGAGGCCGAATTGTCGGCGAGGAGTGGCGCGCGACACCGACAGAAGAAGAATCAGCGGCGGATTCGGCAGTGTGGAGGTGGATTTGGCGGATCTGGCAACTGGGATGGACGATCTTGCGTCTGGGACGGCAGATCCGGTGGTGGGGATGGCAGATCCGGTGGTGTGAAGGTGGATTCGGCCATGGGGAGGCCGATTCAACTGGCTGCAGCGGCAACGGTGACGGCGGCGGGCGACTCCACCTCCCAGGCTCGCGCACAAACCCTACACTGGTGCCCCCATCCTTTCAATTGCTTGGCTTCCTTTTGTTTGGGCTGAACAGTGCCGCATACGTATCGCATACGTATCGTAGAAGTGTCGAATCCGTGTCGGAAATTAAAAAAGATTTATTTTCGCAATTTAATCAGCCGAGTATCACCGACACGTATCAAAGGCGTATCGGTGTCGGACACGGTGTCTGACACCGATACGATGGAAAACTGAAGTATCGGTGCATCATAGCTTTTGGGTTTGCTTTTTTGGGTACAAATGGCTTGCTATCATGCATGTTTCTCCTCCATGAATTACATTGTGGGGTTTACTGTCATGGTCCCCAGTTTATGTAGCCCATTCTTCGAACTGTTCAACTTATGCCGACAATTATTTTTTTCCTTTTGGTTTACTTTCATTTTGGGAACAAAGAACCCATCCTTTGTTTTCTTCTTGCTTGATTTTGTTTGCACGGTTTTCTCTCCTTGTGATGATTGCCTGATGGTCCAGTAGCAGAACGAAACTATTTCACCGCAATGAAAGTATCTCCACTTCTTGTTTTGTGCATTCATTATGAATGCATATTGGTTTTTGTTCTTATGTTTCTCAACCTATATTACTGCTATGAGAATTTTAGAAACTTTCTTGTCCACACAAAATTACCTAGTTATATGCATAGTTCTTTTTCAAGACAGTTATATGTGTGATTTTTTAAAGACATTTTTATGCATAATTTCTTTTTGAAGACACTTGTATGCATTATTTAATTACAGGGATTCTATAGATTTGCATTCACTCCTCAATCATTCATACAATGCGAAGAATGCAGAGCTTCGTGCTGATCATCTTGGATTGCACAAAGCTTTATGTGTTCTTATGGGTTGGAATTACTCTGTAGATCCTGTACACAAAAAGGCTTACCAAACATTATCTACTGCTGATGCTGAAGCCAATCAAGGAGATCTTATTTTATGGCCACCAACAATCATAATTGAGAACACATACAAGTCGAAGAATGATGGACAAATGGATGGCATGAGTAATAAAGAGATGGAGGGCAAGCTCATAGGTACTTATCAAATGTTTGCTCTGTCACTCTGACTTTGGTAGTTCATATCTATTAATTTATTAAGGCCATTTATTAATGAGCAAAGGTTGTGGTGTTTGCCTTCTTTGTGTTTGTTCGGAGGGAGGGGCAAGCTGCAAATCAATTGCTTGGTCCAAAATTAAAACTTTATAAAATTGATTTTCCTTAAATATATACATGAAAAGTTCAAAATCCTGATCAGACAATAGGTTATTTTTTTTAATTTTCCAAAAGCACTAGTCGCACAATTGGGTCTGCATAAATTGTGTTTGATACTTCTCTTTCCCGTTAGTTTTTTGTACCCTTCCTTGAGGAATTTTCCATAAAGAGCAGGCTTGCTAGCAAGGTGCTGCGGCCAATTTCTCTATGCTCAGTAGTTTTTTGTACCCTGCCTTGATGAATTTTTCCATAAAGAGCGGACTTGCTAACATTATGGTGCTCCAACCAATTTCTCTATGCTCATTATAAATTTATTCAGATTTCGTTGCCCCCCTGTTCGTGATGGCAGAACATGATCTAGTGTGTTGGAATTTAGATATCCGAAGTTAGAATTTGATAAGCTAGCAAATCTTTTCTGCTCCTTCCATGATAGAGCTAACAAAATGTCAATTGTTTGGTTACAAAAAGTCTGATTGCATTTCAACATTTAGTTGTCTTTTTTCCTGTCATACATTGGCAAGTCTCCTGTGTGACAGAGGTTCAGCTACCAACTATGGCTAATGCTAAGCATGGGCTAATATTCTGTTGGAGGAACCTTTTAGGCCTTGTTTGGATGGGCTGAAATCCCGGTCCACTCACGTGGAAGGAAGTG
The DNA here is from genome assembly GCA_036346275.1 of Otatea glauca. Lineage (NCBI taxonomy): Eukaryota > Viridiplantae > Streptophyta > Magnoliopsida > Poales > Poaceae > Otatea > Otatea glauca. Next base: position 40,908,024 of record CM070731.1, on the reverse strand, counting down.
GAAGTTAGTTCAACACCCACGCAGGTGGCCGGGATCCTAGGCCATCCAAACAAGGCCTTAGCGGTCTTTTTCCCCATAGTTCTTCTAATATTAAGGTCTTTGTAAGTTATACTTGATTTTGATACTGCATGCAAAGCTGGCATTCAGAATCTTATTTAATTTTCAGTTAGGTCAGCCTTCTTTTGGCTGTATGTTAAGGCTTCAGATATTGTTTGTCTTAGCAATATGCTAATATTCAGTTAACAAATGATTGCCATTGATCCAATTGTCTATTTTTTAAATTTGCCTTATTCACCCAAAAACTCTTGGCAGCTATTGATTTTGGAAGTAATAGTTCCAGGGACTAATCCATCAAAATATAATGAGTATGAATTACTAAATGACATTTGGGTTTCTGTGGTGATGTTAAGGGGATTGATTTGCCTGAGTTTGTTCTCTTGCTAAAGTCATCTCTTTTAGTGATATTGAATGATTGTTGCACATATTAAAGTATCAACTTGTGTTGGGATTTAGTTGAACTTAGGGGTTCCTAGCTAGGTTAAGCTCGGCTCACTCAGTGATCTGGGCATTTTGTATATGAGTTTGATGGACCAGCTCAATCTCAGCTCAAATGAGCTTATTGTATACAAACGGCAGAAGCTCAATCGAGCTCAAGGCTCTGCTCAACTAGGGCCATTGGCTGTTCACAAATCAATTGATAAATTATATTTCATATTTGTGAAATGTATTTGTACTTATGCTATATCTTCATATCCCGGATGAGACTACAAAGCCATGCAAAGTTAATTGGGGGTTGGCCTGTGCTAGACTAGACATAGGTGGGCCGGAGTTCGTGTCAAACTGGGATAAATAAGACTCATGCCTTATGATGCCTGTACTTCAGACACATAGATGCTCCATAATTTACATAGATCTTGTTTGGTGTTATGGGGAAGAATTTCTGATTACTGAGGAGCCTAAATCCACCCTGCCATGTAAGTGAAGTTTGTTCCAGAGTCTAGTCAAGCTAACTAGTAAATAGTTTCCCTGCAAGTGCTTACCTATAGTCCACTTGCGTTTTCCCTAGGAATGTTAATGTTTTCTAATTCTTATGAAATTCATGTTTGTTTTTTCTCCAAGATTATATTTTACATCTATCATTCCGACTTGCATATTTAATTATTTATGAATTTACAATGAATTTGTGTGTGTAAAGTTGTGAACATGTGAATTGAACACTGACATTTATATTAATCATCTTATGTTTTACAGAAATGGGCTTTTCTGGTGCCAGTGTGAAGCCACTCTTTGGAATGGATGGGCAGAGAGCTATGCTAGTGAAATTTGCAGGCAGCCTCGCTGGTCTCAACGAGGCTGTGCGGCTTGCTGAGTTCTTCGAGATGGGAGGCCATGGGCGCGCAGAATGGACTCGTGCCCGGAGCATCCCCCCCGCTGCTGATGGGGGCAACAACCCCATGCTGGTGAAGGTGAACGAGAAGGGTGAACGGACGTGGGTCCTTTACGGCTACTTGGCCACTGCATGGGACCTGGACGTGCTCGACACAGAGTCGAAGCAAAATGCTGTAATAAAGAGCAGAAAAGAGCTCGGTTCATCTGACTAGCACCCACCCTATTAGAGCTGTGTATGCTGCAGTCAAGTTATAAATCCGAGTAATTTGTGGACAGCAACAGGACGGTTATAGTGAAATTTGAGGGTTTTTTTATGCGATTAGGACGCAGAGTTGAGCTTTGAGAATTCCTTTATTGGGTAGTCGATATGAAATTCCAAGAATGAATTTGGTTACATGGAAATGTTGGGTGCAATGCATGCATCCGCTCACCTAGAGGCTCAGTGAGCAGTACTTTCTCCGTTCATTTTTTACAGGGGGGGTTTGATTTGGTGAGGTCTTTAAAGTTGAACTTTGGCGGTTAATTTCTTTTATAATACTTTATTCATAGCTACAAAATCATAACCATAGTAAAGTGTTTTCAAATATAAATATAATGGTATTACTTTTGTGTTATATAATCTATATACTGTTGAACTAATTGTTGGTTAAAGTTTACAAACTTATAATTTGAAATATGTGACAGAGAAACAAACATTGTTAGAGGAATTGTAATGATTTTGAGTGCTTTTTTTTTTCTGCAGTATTGATAATTTGATCCTGTGTAAGAAGTGTGTTGTGTTTGTTATCCACTTCAATTGAGTAATGGGGCGATGAGTAGCTTTAGCCTCTGTAATGATATTTTGTATGCTCCTAACCTTGTTTAGCAGCACATTACAGAGGCTAGCATGGTAAATATTCAAGTTATCATCACCCTCGTAGTATAACCCACAGTAATACACAGTTCATTTTTTTTTTCAACAAAGGGGAAAAGAAGTCCCCAATTCCATTAACGAAACCAAGTTCTACAACATCAGTTCCAGCAGAGCAACAAACTAACAAAGATTGCAGAAAGACCAAATCTCTATAACATCAGTTCAAGCACGGCAACAAAGAGAGCTTACAAGGCAGTAAACAGAAAAGCACAACCACCTCAGGAGGACTCAAGATGCATGGCCTCTTTTGGCGTCGAACCAGGCTTTCGACAAAATACATGCCAGACTTCTGAACAAAGCTCAGATCAATCCTTCACGTTGCTGGCTCGCATCCTTGTCCTCTGTTGAATACTAGAAAACAGTATATCCAGTTCATGTTAAACAGCATTTCACCACGCTTCAGTGATCACAATTCACAGCTAGACCAGAGCGCAGCGCTATATCAAGCCCGACTCAACCAGCAAACAAAATATTTACCTTCTGCTAGATGAGTAGATAACTGTTGGAAGCGTAACATATATATAAGTACCACAGCGAACATATATAGTATAAAACATGTACGCAAATACATATCTCAACAGCAAGACGAAGCCCAACAAAAGTGACGTGGTGGACGTAGCCCCCATGCACAAGGCTATCGCTGAAGGGGGAAAGACCGCGAAACTAGCTTGTAGGGTCTTTACAGTGACACTGTTGTAATCTCAATTCTTCTATGTTATAGCACTATAAATAAACTGTAGGATTTAATCCTGAATTAATTCAATGGAAGCAGTCAAAGAGATGTTGAGTTAAGGGTATAGTCTTTAGTACCATATTGCTTAGCTAGGTGGAGTGCAATGAGTTGGTGGTAAAGCTAGAGATGCACATGGTTGGCTATGTACACGCGTACGCGTACATCGCGTGACTTGACTTGCGTGTTTATTGCGTGATTTGTGACTTGCGACGATGCACGATCGAGACGTGTTAAGTGTACTTAACCTTTTTGCCACGTGTAATGTGGCGCCGTGGACTCAGGGAGACGCGAGATTCTAGGGGGCGGTTTGACTGTACTTTCGCGAGGTAGTTTTTTTGTACGCGCTTTCTTAAGGGAGACATCCCTGTTCGTGAGAGTACATGCGACCGAAAATCAATCTTGTTCTCTCCGACGATCTTTGCTTCCTCCGTGCTTGCTGCCTTTGGAGCCATTCCGTCCCTTCGTTTGTCGTGCAACAGGCATGAGGGAGAGCAATGTCTCTGTTCCAACGTCGGCCACTTGAAGACCTGCACGGGAGACCCGCGATCAGGTTTCTGGGAAGCGCCGTTCCGCGGGACTGCTCATCTTCGTCTTTGATCGTCACATCACATCGCTCCTTCGCAGCTTCGCATTCTTCATCAAGCCCGTTGTAAGTGTCTCGGATTGAGTAGTTCTTGATCCAAGTGAATCTTTTTATTGTGATTAAATTTGACGGGAATGCATGCTGCTATGATAGTATTGTTTATATCTATTTATCAGTTGGGGGCTATCTAGCATATGTAGGCATGTTTTTTTACTAGCATATCCTGTAAATCTGCTGGCTACTAGTAATCATCTTGTAGACGCAATATTAATCTTCATATTTTTATTGCGTATCTACGAAATTAAATTAATGTTACGAGTGGTAAATTTTCCAACATAAACCCCTATGTATGCTGGAGGAGGGCAGAGAAAAAGATGAATACAAGAAATACATTTTATCACTTTTCCGCCGCCCTCCGTACCTGGGGACCTCGTGGCCTCTACAAATCCACCTTTTTCTACTGTTTGGACTACAGAGTACAGAGACAATTGAATAAACATTTCTCCGTACCATTGCGCTAATGTACACGAAATAACTCTCATTGTGCACAAAGCCACCTCCTGGCTCGAAATCGCCTAAACCACTGCATGAAGGTGATCATCATGCCTAGATATGGGCACTCCGCCTGGCTCTTTTGGGCCGGTCCAAAAGCGCGACGTCACGGCTCGGTTCAAAATCCGATCCAGCACGAAGTGGATCGTGTCGGACCGATACGATACTATAGCACGGGCTGTGCCGAGTTAGAGAATCAGACACGATGGGCGGCACGATCTGGTACGATATGTAGAACGGGCCATACCGGATCCGATGATCCAGAGCATGAGGAAGAAGGTCAGTATAAAGGTCATCGACTCACAGAGTATGGGCATTATGGACGCACCCAATAGCATAGACACTACCTTTGTCGCCGACATCGAGAGAGATGGACAAGAGGGGAGAGAGAGAGAGCTGAAAGAGATTGAGAGACGGTGTAAAAAGCTGCTCTCTAGCCCGTCCCTCTCAAACCGCTTTCTCTCTCAATCTCCCTATCTACCTCTCTCGTCTGTCTCGCTCACTCTCTTTATCGCCTATTGCCCTCTCTCGCCCGTGTTCAGCACACCCCTTCGCTCTATATAACTGTTCAAGAATAAATAAATTTTAGTTCTTTTTCTCGTAATAATTGCATCTACTGTCTCAACTCCATGCGTCTCCGACTCCTTTCCTCTCATTGCAATAGTGCAAATAGGTCGGGCCTGACGGCACGAAGCGCAAATGGGTCGTGCCTGGGCTCGCCAAAAACGAGTCAGGCCGGCACGGCACGGCAGACTGTCTCGACCTGGCACAGTTCAGACATGAAATACGATGAACCCGTGCCGGGCCGACCCGGCATAGCACGACGCCCACCTCTAATCATGGCATAGATCTAATAGCACATGGGCACTGACACCTAGCATGCGAGCCGTCCTACTAAAGTAAGCAGCAATTCTCTTAAGATCTTCCTGGGGCTAAAAACAAGGGGGAAAACTTAATTAATACTCGTCCCTTCTTGCATCTTATGGTGTTCTAGCGAACACAAATCATGAGGCCTCCGCTTCCATTCTCACCGCGGTCAGAATCACACGCGACCGCAGTGCTGTAGCTTGATGGCAACTATACGACCTCAAGAACCCACGCCCACGCGCAAATCAAAGAGCGAGATGAACAAGAGAACCGAACGGATGCAGTGGTTGAGTGCGCGACCATAGCAGCGCCCATCAACCCGAACCAGTTGCAATCCAAGAAAGGGAAAGTGTAATCGCAATCGCAACACAGATAAGGTAACCAGAGAATGGCGGTGGAGGTAGTAGTACCACCTGAGGCGGGGGTGGAGCGATCGGCGGTGGCCGGATGCCGGTGGCTCGCCGGCGGGCACCGGTGAGGGATCGATCGACGTGGTGGGTTTTGGGCAGTGGAGGTAGGCTGCGGAGTTTCCTGTAGGTAGTACGAGGTGTGTTTCGTAGGTGGGATGATATGATTTGTTGTGAGGCTTTATATATTTTTAAGAGGTAAAAAATTTTATATCGATATAGTGTCGGTAGATACTAAAAATGTAAATCTCAATGTAAATTTTAATTATTATTTCCTAGAGATGGTAAAAGATCTTGTTTTTTAATTATTACGGATGTATATATACAGGGCACACGTGTGCCACTACCATACACTTAGAATTGTGAAGTCGAGAGATAAATCCGCAACTTCACCAAGTGCAGGCACATAATTTACCAGCAAGGTGCGTTGCATCAGCGTAAAGATTGATTGCTAAGATTTGTACCTAGTAAGTACACACAACTATAACTCCAATCAACTATAAGATGTTCCCCACCGTATCTCTACTACTTCTAATTAGGAGTTGGTGGCAGTAGTCCGTTCTCCTTTAGAGTATCTGATTTATTGGATCTGACATGAACGGCTGAGATAGAAGAGGATTTAACCATATTTTAGATGGAAGGATTTTATCATATCTTTTTTGAATAAAAATATTATTTTAGCATATCTGTATGCACATGTTCTTACTATGGAAGGATGTTATTCATATAAATGGAAGGATTTTCTCATCATGTCCTGCATGATAGAAGGATATATTTATCATATCCCATAATACGGGAATTCTATCTCATCGTATCTGGAAATGCATAGATTAAAAGGAAAGAATCACGCAACCAAATCATGTGCCAATCACGAAGATATCGGGGAGACCTGACTTCCATCTGCCTGCGTACACCGCCTTCTGCTTTCATCTACTCTCTATTAGAGGGCACCCATTCTCATCTCCAGGAGGACAGACCGATCGGTAGTGGAGACACACGCAGAAAGAGAAGAGAAGAGAAAGGCTGCGTGCAAGAAGCAAGAAAATTTCCTGCAAGAGGAAGGCAATAACTTTCTCGTCCTTCAATGGTAAGGATTGATATCTCTCTACTAATTCTAATTAAGAGTTGGTGGCGATCGTCCGTTCACCTTCAGAGTACTTGATTTAATCATATCTCAGATGGAAGGATTTTATCATATTTTTTTTGAATAGAAATATTATTTTAGCATATCTCTATTCACATGGTCTTACTATGGAAGGATGTTATTCATATATCTTATAAATGGAAGGATTTTCTCATCATGTCCTGCATGGATAGAAGGATATACTCACCATATCCCATAATATGGGAATTCTATCTCATCATATCTGGAAATGCATAAATTAAAAAGAAAGAATCACGCAACCAAATCACATGCCAATCAAGAAGATGTCGGGAGACCTGGTTTCCATCTGCCTGCGTACGCTGTCTTCTGCTTTCATCTACTCCCTATTAGAGGGCACCCACTCCCATCTCCAGGAGGAGAGGCCGGTCGGTAGTGGAAACACACACAGGAAGAGAAGAGAAGAGAAAGGTTGCGTGCAAGAAGCAAGAAGATTTCCTGCAAGAGGAAGGCAATAACTTTCTTGTCCTTTAACGGTAAGGATTGATATCTCTCTAATAATTCTAATTAAGAGTTGGTAGCGATCGTCCGTTCTCCTTCAGAGTACTTGATTCGTTGAATCTAACATGAACGGTTGAGATGGAAGAGAATTTAACCCGATAGTCAAAATCTCTTCGGAAAAACAAACTTTTCCTACTATTGAAACATAACTAAAGTTAGTGTTCTTTGCAAAAAAAATTTTTGTCGCAAATTGAGTTTTTGTTGCAACGCTCAGGCATATGACTAGTATTTGTACTACGTTGGAGTTTTTAGACTTTTTCTTGGTGATAAAATTGAATGCGGTTGTAATAAAACTGAATGCAATTCTCTTGATTCCGTAAAAGAAACACCACTATCGAAAATTTTAAGATTACAAAATTGTTCGTTAACAATCTAATATTGAAAAGATAGACACCATTACCCATCAAACCTTACCCATCAAACCAAACTAGTCGCCATCATCCAAGAAATGTAAGGAAAAAAAAGATAAATGCGACATAAGAAAGGTGAGCATGGTAGTGCAGCCCACCTGATCGGCGGTGACCGGAGGTCGGCGAGGGCAGCGGTGAGTGGGCGGTCGATGGGGTGTGGTTTGAGGAGTGGAGGCAGGTTGGGGACCTTACCTTGTGGGTTCTACGGGTGGGAGTGGGTGATCGTCGTTAAGAGGCTATTTGGTTTGATACCAAATTTTACTAAAATTTGGTATTATCAAAATTTAGTTAATAAATTGGTTATCAATATTTTGACTGAAGATTAGTAGGAAAATGAGCTACAGAGTCAAGAAAAAAGGAAATCTTGCCAAAGTTTGGTAGTAAACCAAATATTTGCTAAATTTGGTCAATACTACCAAAATTTGGTAGGACAATGGTAACTATTGGAAGCAAACCAAACAAGCCATAAATACAGATGACGGAGCTTCAGATGGGTTTTTATAAGGTACACAACAAGCGGATGCACACAACCTACACATACCACACTCACGTACCATACGCACATACACGTGAGGTGGCCTATTGGTTGCCATGCTGTGTTCCACTGCACCTTGGATTGATGTTTGTGACTCTGCATGCTTTCTTTTATTTGTTAAACTAGCTAGGGTCACGCGCTACACTGTGTCGTGTGAGATTTGGAAAATTTGGTCGCGCGACGTTGCGTCGCGGGAAATTTGGTCCGACGGATATTCCTGAAAAAATGCGTAATTTCAGTTTTCTTGCTTTTTTTTAAATAGGCTACTAGAAGCCTTCGGCGAATCTGCAGATTGCTAAGAGCTGTTGACGATTCTGTGTTTTTTGGCGAAAAACACGGAGGGACCTAAATGTATTTTCGTTTTTTGCGTAATTCTGGTTTTCTTGTTTTTTTTTTAAATGGGTCGCTAGAATCCATCAGTGAATCTGTGGACTGCTATAAACCGTCAATGAATCTGTGTTTTTTTGTTTTTGGGAGACAACAAATGTATTATCGTTTTTTTGCATAATTCCGATTTTCTTGTTTTTTTTAAAAAAATAGATCGTAAGGATCCGTCGGCGAATCTGTGGACTGCTATAGACCGTCGGCGTATCTGTGGTTTTTTGTTTTTGGGAGAAAACAAACGTATTGTCATTTTTTTTGCGTAATTCCGATTTCCTTGTTTTTTAAAAAAATGGGTCGCTAGGACCCGTCAGCGAATCTGTGGACTGCTATAAACTGTCGACGAATATGTAGTTTTTTTGGGAGAAAACCACAGAGGGATCTAAACGTAATTTTATTTTTCTTTGGGTCCAAATGCTAAATACCGATCTTTTGGGACCTAAACGTATTTTTGTTTTTTTTTGGTCTATTCTGCTAAAAACCGCTGGGAGGACTTGAACGGAAACCGCGGAGAGATCTAAACGTAATTTTAGTTTTTCGGGTCCTTCAGGTTAAAAACCGATCGGAGGATCTAAACATAATTTCAAATTTTTCGGAGGACCTTTTCGCGAAGACAGTGACATGGTGGCGCCAGTTGCTCTCTATTTCTCTCCACTATAATATATAGTATACATTAGATGCAGTTTCGTTATGTTTTTTTTAATAAAACAATTGTTGCGACCCTCAATGAGATTCAAAGGCTCATTAAGGGTTTTGGGAGTCCTAAATTAAAAATATAGCATACATATCACATATGATCTCAAAAGTCAAAAGTTGTCAAAAGTATAGATACATTTTTTTGTTGTTTCAGTTACCACTTAGTACCATTCTCACTGTTTGCTGTGAGGTTTGTTATATACTAGATGCGTGTTCGCTGTCATTTGGTATTTCTGGTGCGCACGTCGTCGACACCAAGGGATCGCTGGAGTGCTGTCGCCGCGTGAGCCCTAGCCGCCGTGTTGTTCAAGACAAAGCCGCGGCCGTTGCATTCCACAAAATCCAGATCTGAGCACGTAGAAGGTGGGCGACATCAAGAGCTTTCCATAGATGCCCTCGCCGACTGCCGGCGGCGACCATAGGGTCCCGTGTCGGTGACGGTGACGTGGCTTGTCGGATGGGTGGAACGTGGCGACCAGGTCAGCTCAGTGTCAACGTGGAGCAGACGTGGAGGGTCGCGTAAGCGTTGCGCTGGCGTCGAGTCACCGTGAAGCGGGACCCACGCGTCAACGAGCTAGATCCGTGTGGACCAAGTCCACCATGGCGATGAAGTTCACGGACCGATGGCCACGTGTCAGGCTCAGATTGGCCTGTGGCTGTGCTGATGTTAGCATGGCGCAATAATAACCTTTTTCTGTTTAAAAATAATTCAGTTTATTATTTTATTTTCTAATTTTCTGATTTTTAGATTTTTGAATCTTTTGAGAGCCCGATCTCTCTCATACGAGCTCCGATTGAGGTGATTCAAATTTCTAAAAAAATTTAAAATTGAGATCTATTTAATGGTGAATTTTATTTTATTCTAGTGTTTTTTCTCTTTATTTTGATGTTTATTTAGCTTTCTCTCTCGTTTCGCGTAGATGTTAAATTGTGCGACTCATTTGAGGAAGATCCGTCAACTCAAGAGAAGGTTCCAGAGCAAGATCAAGGCCTTTCACAAGGCATGTTGTGCTTTAACCATATTGAACCCAGTTTATAAAACATGCTACTTTGCTTTTACTTTATTGCATATTATTTCATGTATACAACTGTTTCAAATTAAGTTGGGACTTAGCTATTCTACCTATTTGATCTATACCCTACCTTATCATTTATACGCCATGATCTATTTGTCACCCTAGATTGATTCATTATAGTTGGTTAGTATTGAAATCAACATGGGTTGGTTAGACCGTATTAGTGTGCTTAGCCATGCCACGTCATCACATGTACTTGAATCACTAATGTTTAATCTTGACTAATGGAAATATAGAACATGATTATGAATTGCTATGTCAGGTGTTGTCACACGATGATATTGAGTTGTAGTGGTGAGGGATGTCACGCAATGATGTTGACTTGTTGATAGCACGTGGTGCTTGGTAATCAACTGAGGTGGTAATTATTTAGATTGGGGCAAGTGGCAAGGGGCAGTATGCCAAGGTGGGCCGAAGGGCAGAGGGTATGTGAAAGTCTTGCCCTAGTCATCTTAAGGACTTAACATTATGAGCCTTTGACCTAAGTCAAACATGCAACCACATGTCTGGAATGGGACAACTTAGGTGATTAATTAGCAATGTTTTAGCTTTGGTACTACCAATAGCGGTGTGAGTCTTGGGTTCACGGATTAACTCACATGGCACAAAAGGGAGGCCCTGTTTTGGCGATTTAATCCTTTAATGTTGAAACCTTAGTGGGTAGTATTGAGTTAAGACAGAGCTTTGTAAAGGCTTTGTCGTGATCTCTCCGCCGTCACACCAAAGGAAGTGTGTTAATTGCATGGCAACAAGAGACGATTATGTTATGTGGGTAAAGTGCATAACCTCTACAGAGAGTAAATCTATTCGGATAGTCGTGCTCACGATATTGAGTATAGCTCAGGGATTACAATTAAGGGTTAGATTTTAATTAAATAAAAAATTGGGATGGATGGCAGGATGCCATTGGAGGTTTGGAATTTGACTTAGGATTAGATACTTTTGATTACTTGAGAAATGCTGAATCTATCTATTACTGTTATTTGTTTTACTGTCTTTACAATCTACTTACTGTATCCATTTCCAAATGCTGCTTACTGCAAAATAACCATGTTAGCAATTCCTTTGGAATAAGCCTTTCATATAGTTATATAGAATTGGATTCTGTGCACAACTTGTTGAGTGCTTTAAGTACTCACCCTTGCCAACAATAACATCACCAGTTAAGGAGTCTGCGCCAGTGCTGGAGAAGGAATACCAAGAGGAGACGAATATTTAGGGTGCGAGCCTTGTCAGTTGCTTGTGGTATACTGAGCGGTTTATCTACGTTTTCATTCCGCTGTAGTTAAAATTAGTTATTCAGCCTTGCTAGGCATAGTCATGTAAGTTGACTTTAAGGTCATTCAACGAGTATTATTTAATATATGATGTTTTTCATAATGTTTCTATTGTGTATGATTGTGATATTCATCTATATTGAGCCTGTGTACACTACCGTGATCCTGAACTAGTGCGATATATACAGAGGGTCCGGATTTGCATATTCGTGTCCCGACAGTGTGGCACATAGGCGAGGAGTCACTGGCTTGGCGCATCAGCTGTCGAGGTGGAGGACGCGATGGCACGCCAACGGGGTGACTGACGGGGCCGTGGATACGGAAGCAACAGTGCACGCACAATACGCAGTTCCTATAGCATCATGGTTACTGTAGAGAGAGAAAGAAAGAGGAGGTGCCAAAGATGATGCCGCACGGAGATAGTACGTCAAGCAATGCTGCTGCCTGAAATTGACTCGGTGACGACGAGGCTCCATGTGAGGTGGAGGTCAGGGCATCTGCTGCTACATCAAGGCGGTAGCGATCGCCGGCGATATGGCAACATTGAGGATAGCAGCGAAAGGCTGTAGTGATGGTGCACTTGTGCTGGAGGCCACGAACCACGGTGTGAGTTCGTGTATGTGGAGGTGACGGTGTGACCCACTGTGAGGGAGAGTTGGTGTGACGCCAACGATGACGACGGTGTGAGACCACTGCGAAGAATAGTCAGTGTGATGCCGACAACGACAGCAGTGCGAGTCCGCTACAACAACGATGGCGGTGTGAAGCCGCTGGGGAACATGCACAAACGGTGATGTGAAACTGTCGGATGTCGATTCTGTGTGAAGCCAATGGCGATAATGTGAGGCCATGCTGTGTACGATCTGCAGGGAGGTGTACGTGACATGAGTAAGCAGTAGAGAGATTCATTGACAATCGGTGTGACAAGATGCATGGCGGCCATCTGCGTGTTTCGTCGAGAAGACGAAGGTTGTGTGTGTGTGCAGTGCAAGTCGAAGTTGAGTATGCTTGTAGTTCGATGTTGAGTCCGGGATTTGGTTGCCAAAATCTGCATGAGTCAACGAGTCTTGATTAGGGAGGATTGTTGAAAACTAATCAAGACTTGCTAAAATTGTTGATTTGCCTTGTCATGAAAGGCAAGTAAAGATCATGATGCAATCGACAATCAAATCAAATCAGTTAGTTTGTTTCCTTAATTAGGCTTTCCATGTTTAGTTCTTGCCTTGGTTAGCAAGTTGATTAGCTTGTCCGCTCACTACAAAAGGACATGTCTCCATGAGTTTGAGTATAACATAGAATAACACAAGAGAAAATTATCTCAAAACTTCTATATTCTTCTTCGTATTCGTGTAGGTGTGTTCAACCGACAGCCAGGCCAACACAATCAACTGCTTTGTCCCCTGCTCCACCAAATCGATCTGGCTAGCCCGAGGGAGGTCGTTGCGCCGCCGCATGCACCACGGCACCTTCATGCAACCTTTGCCTCGCTCAATCGTCACTGCCGACGGCCACCTACTGGTATTGGTAACTGTGAAGTGAGGAAGCAAGAAAATGCAAGGGTAAAATGGAAATTCGGTGAAAAACGATTTTTTTTTATCGTTTTGTCGGTACCAGTTACTACCCAATTTTTATCGAACAGCTTCAATTATCAAATTTATACTTAAAATTTGAGTTTGACTGGTTACTGATCAGTTTGACGGTAAGTTACCTCCCGGAGTTTACTATTCATCAATTCAAATTCAAAATTTAAAACTATGCAGACCGATACTTTTTTAGCGTTGCTATGTTTTTATCCTTGTATTAGATTAGTGCTATAGATGAAAAAAACTGGTAAAAGTTGATGGTATTATAGTTAATACTGAAAAAAATTGTTGTATTTTCTGGTACCGGCTCAAAAACTCGCAATGTTGAATAACAGTTTCAATAGAAGTCACATAACTTATAGAGGCCAATTTTGAAATGTGTAACACCCTAATTTTCACATCTTTAGAGAGTTTTCAAAATAAAAGGAATCATTTGGATTTTCTTGAATTAAATAAAGCATAATTATAATTTTCCAAATTAACATGATTTAATTTGACTAATCTAAAGGTAAATTAAAAGAATTTTCTAAGCATGTTTGCTATTTATTTGAATTTATTTAAAGTTTTTGAGAATTTTCTTTATTTCCAAAATCCTTTTCTTTTCCCTAAATTCCTGCGGGCTAAATCTGGTTGGCCATCTTTCTTTTCCTAGGCCGCTGGCCTGCCAGCCACTTCTCGTGGCCCACTCTCCCCAGTCCCCAGTGCCACCAGGCTAATCTGCCCTATCGACCCACTTGGCCCAACCCACGCTCGCCTAGCCCAGTCTAGCCGAAACCTTAACCCTAACTGCTACTACAGCACCATGGCCTTTTCGGTGTCCGTGCCCAACACGCCTCTCAAGGCTATAAAAGCCCTTGGTGATCCTTGATATGTGTGCCCCTCGCTTCGCCGCATTCGTAGCCCTAGCTGCCGCCACCAAGAACTGCTCTGTTGCGCAACCCGAGCTCACCGAAGAGAAGCTCCACCATTGTCGCCATTAGAGCCACAAGGGAGAGCTCACTATCCCGCCACTTTGTCATATCTTCTTTGAATCCCTCTGCGTCACGGCGTGTTCCTAGGATCCCTCATCCAAATCCCTCAAAAATTTGGATCAAATCCGCAACCATAGAGGAGATCGAGCCCTTCTTCCTCAACGCCGACTGTTTCTCTTCGCCATCGTTTTCTACACCCTTAGCTCTGCCTCATCGCTTTTTACACGGTGCTCCCCTCTTCTTCCCCAGAGAACCACAGCATAATCGCGCTGCCAGGAGCCCCACTCTGCCTCTACTTTCCTCCCTGGAGTCGGTCGCTGTCGACCAAAATCATCTGTCACGGTATTCTCCATGTCTTCTTTGCCCAAATTCAAACCATCCTCATGCCGTTCTCGCTGTCGCTTGAGCCGACTGTCACCTCCAAGCCGACATGCCAGTCTGCGTCAGCATCCATGTCAGCCCTAGCCTCCTCTGTGTCACCTAGTTAGTAGCAACGTGGCTAGATATAAACCTTGAGTCAATGACATGCCGGCCTCGCTTATTAGCCACACGAGCCATGAACCTGGTCTATCGTGGACCAGACCTATTTCGTGGACTTGGTTTATAGACCCTGGTCCCACCTACCAGTCTCTAATCCTTTTCTAATTTTTCTTTATTTCCAAAAATGCCGAAAACTAGTGGACCCTACATGTTGGCCACTCAAGCCTTATGTACCAAGTCCACCATGGACTAGCACTATTCCATGGACCCGATCCATAGACCAAAGGTTCACATGTCAGCCTCTATCTCTTTTAATTATTTAAACTGAAAGGAATATTATTTAGAATATTCTCTTTTCTATCTATTTTTCCAGTATTTTCTCTCCAGACCAAACTTCTGGAAGCCTGACCTTCTTCACACGAGATCCGATTGAACCCATTCATGTTCCTAAATTTATCTAAAATCAAGATCTATCTTCCAGTACCATACATTCTCAATTTGGAGTTTATTTGATTTATCTTTTTGAATTTTATTTGTATTTGTATTTTCTCTCGTTAGATGTTGATGATTCCAGGAGATCGATCGATGGAAATGAAGGCAAAAGGAATCTAAGTCCAAGAAAGAATCAACATAAAGTATAGCCAAAACAAATTGTAACATTTGATCATATTGAACTTATATTTGCAAAAGCATGTTGTTTCATACAAATTGCATGCTACTTCTATATCAGTGTTATTTACTAGTAGTTAAAATACCTACATGTCTTTATGCTAACTTGATTATTGAATGTCATGAATCCGTTGTTACCCTAGATTGGGACATTAATAATTGGACATAAATGTACTATCAATACTGGGTTACCGTAGCTATGCTTAGACATGCTTAGTTATACGACGAGATCATATCACATGATGAATATTGATAAACTTGACTTACTGAGATATAGAATTGTGACAGATAGCCACTGTTGTAAAATTTGTTGTGTTATGCTATGGCAGGGTATGCCATTGATCTTCGTTATACATAATGGTTTTCACTCAGGCAAGTGATCATGTAGTAAAGGGGGGTGTGATTGGCACATTTGGGATATGAATGTCTCGTCTGAGACTATTTAAGGATTTAATCTTGTACGCTATTGAACTAGACTTACTCGTACAACCACATGTATGGTATGGGACAAACCTAGCTAAATAACTATCATATACTTGTACCCCCTGCATTGTTGGATTGGAGGGTTACTCCAATGGGTGTACAAGAAGAGGGTTACTCTGACTCAATGAGAGGGTTACTCTGGCTCAATGAGATACCGGTTGTACGGTGATGATTGGAGGGTTACTTCATTCTCTCTCACAATGGTGAGCCGCTCATTAAAGATGTACGATACGTGCTGAGGGTAGACTAGCTAGGTCATGTTCCAGGGTTGAGAGGATAAATTTATTAGGCAGGGGGTGCTAGTGTGCAGCAGTGTAAAGGCCTTGTTGTGATCTTCTTAGCCGCACTCTATCATGTTGGGTGTGAGCGGGTAGTACAAGTTGATCATATCTTGATGTTAAAGAAGTACAACCTCTGTAGAGTGTAAAACTATTCGAATAGATGTGTCCGCGGTCATGGACGTGCTTGGTAATTTTACACAAGATATAGAGTTTTACATGAAAATAGTGGAATTGTCGGAAAGCGAACGGGGAGTTCGTTGGTGGTTTTGATGTCTAAAGCTAGCACTAATGAATTCGGTGGTTTGATGATGGTTTTAGATGGTGAAGGGTAAAGCCTCGTCAATCTATTTATGTTGTCTACCATTAGTTTAACAATTATTTATTATGTTTTTCAAATACGCTTTGAATCTATTTATTATATTTAAATTCAAAGCTATTGCTTTCTGTAAAAGAACCATATGACCACTTATTGTCACTCCTGCATAAATATATTTGCATCATTGTTCCCTACAACATGCTAAGTACTTTATGTACTTACGACTATATGCTTTGTTAATCAGTTGATGAAGAATTCATCGAGATAAGAGATTGTTAAATAGGACTATTTCTTTGAGGATTATTTAGGACTAGGTCGTCCTACCTAGTTAATTGTCTATGGTGTATGAATGGGCTATAACTGAAGTTATATTGATTTTTTCCTCTACAATTTATTTGGGGTGTTTAATCTCAAACTATTAAGTGTAAGCTTTGACCATAAAGTTGTTACTCTAATTTATTAATGATAATTGCTATTTTCATAGTTATACGTGTATATGATTAATATTTTATCTATGTTTTCACTATGTACACTAACGTGATTTTGAACTAGTACCGTATACACAAAGAATTTCGGATTTGGAAACCCAGATCCGACAAAATGTCCAACTTACAGCTCCAGGTTCTGCAATTTCACAATACTATCTGATACTTGAATCATTGAACACACAAGAAAATGTGATAGAATTGTGTAGAATCACTGATTGCAACCCACTATAAACAGTAGACCCCTTCCACACGCACGGGTAGCCTAATGGAATAACCGGTGCCAGTAACAGAGGCCTCTGCATCAAAACATTAGCATGGTTTTGAATAGAAGTTCCACTTTCGGTGCAGCATGACAATAGAGTATTGTCAGGTAACAGAGCCCTCTGCATTAGAATGTCAGCATGGTTTTGAATAGACTAAAGCTGACTGGCATATATGTACACACAACAAAATTGAGCAGACTATATCAATACATTATTCTAATCAGAATCAAATTCAGTTTAACTATTTCCAAAGTCCTCTTTGAGCCTTTGACGTCGGCAAGTCATGGGGTGTCCCTGTACAGGAAAACATCGGGAACAGAAGCTGGATCAAGCTCATAGAAGCCACGGAGCTTGCCGCCTTTTTCTTCTGTCAGACGGAAATAAGGTATTCGGTGAGAAAACTTCAAATGATCTCTTGTAGGTACATCCAGAACTCCCCTTCGCTTGTCAGGCTTGAATACCGCTCTGTAACCATTAACTTGAGTCAGAAAAGACATTTTTGTGCTAGCTTCAGTGCGCTCAATGATCTCACCGATAGCAAATTCGCAAGCATCAACACTGGAAGGAGTCCAGTCAGGCGCCCAGTTCATGTAGACGGCCCAAATCTCACATACTTGAGGAAAAATTTCAATCTCCCATTTTGTGCCAATTTGTCCGGAATCTACTAAATGCGAGAAAGTATCATTTATGTCATACTTGGTTTTCCAGTTTCGAATTTTAAATTTACCACAGCTGATAGGTATATCCTGCTCTGACCACCGTTTCTCCTGCTCCTGTTGAGGGCAAGCCTCAAGCCAAGTCAAATGCACCCTGAATGGTTCTAGCTCGACTTTGCTTATCCAGCCATAAAACTTGGGGAATTTATCAAGATCGCAGTATAAAGCCCAAATTTGTCCACGTTCAAACTTCTCACATGCGCGGCCTTCTTCGAAGTTGTGGAATTCAGAATCAGGATATGCATAAATACTGGGGGAGGGGCAGCTCTGCTGAGAAGAATCACCAAATTCATTGGCACTACAGCCATTTTTATGTGAGGATGTGTTTTGTTCAGAAGAAAGATCTTCATGATTTTCTGTAGACATTGGGTGGGAAGTATGTGCTTCAGAGTGATTCTCCTTTTGAGCAATTTGCACATTTCCAGGATCCATTCTACTACCTGTACTGTTAGTGGTCAAATCAAAGAATGTGCTGCTCTCTTTCTTGCCAAGAGACATGTAAGAGTCAAGAGTAACAGAAGGAAATGCTACATCCAGGTCACTGGGGAGACATGCAGTGTCAAGTTCCAGAAACCCTCCTGGGACACCTACCTTTTCATTTCCATTTGTCCTATAAAAGGGGACATCGTGAGAAAATCGAAGTAGCTCACTTGATGCTATCACAATTATGGGTTTGTCCTTTGCTGTCGCAAATAAACTGACAAAGCCCTTAATCCTGACCAATGGGACAACACTGACACCAGCATCAACTGAGAGATTTGACAGGACTTCAACAACTTCGTATTCATAGGATCTATGATTATCTGCATCTGAACTCCACTGCATGCTCCATCCCTTATAAAGAGCCCACACCTCACCCTTTCTAGGATATATTTCATAGAAGTTCCTTCTTTTGCCTTTTGTCCATGAAACAACATGAGAAAACATGAGCCTGTCTTCTGACATCTCTGTTGTTTTTCCCAAGCAGAAGTTTCCACAGGCAACAGGCAGCTCTTCATCAGTCCATTTATCCTCTTCTTCATTCATTGCATCATGCTCCAACCAAGTGAGATGAACTTTAAAGTTCGAGGCATCAAAATGTTTTATTAGAGCATAAAATCTTGGCATGCCATCAAGATTATCATAAAGGGCCCAGATCTGACCAACTGCAAACAGATTGACATCCCTAAACTTCTCAAAATCGAAGAAATCGGGATCAAGGAAGGAAAGTTCCACGGAATAGCAAGGCTTATTCTGACCAACAGTAGCAGTTTTTGCCTTGATATTGTCTTGATCACCTACGTCTGCAGTTTTTGTTGTCTCTTGGATGTCTACTTTGCTGGACACATGAGGTGGAACTGGTTGTCTGTCAGCATTAGTGACATTATCATCAAATATTTTCTTAGAACTCAAGTCAACATTAGATGGCAAATCATTTTTCCTTTGCCTCTTTATGTCACTGGAGTTCAGGCTACTGCTGCCATCAGCATCTTGGTTTCTCCTACCTGATCTCCGGAGACTGGAGGATGCTGCAGCATTTCGAACTGTAGATGCATCCACTCTACCCAAGTTCTTTCTGTCAACAACATTTAGATCAGCAGGATCTGGCACCAATCTTCCACCTGTATTCACGTTTGCAATTTGGGCAGAAAATTTATTTTGATTCACCGTTGGAATTTCAACCCCCCTCTTTGTAATCTCTGACCAGTTAGATTTCTTCTCACCACCTGTGCGGTTTATCATCGGTTTCGCATCTGTGTTTACACCTCTAGAAGAAAGCTTCACAGGACCAGGCACATTCATAGCATTTGGTGCTGAAGACGCATCTTCCGTACCTGACTTCTGTCTGTCAATGATGTCTGGACCAGCAGGATCTGGTATTGAACATCCACCCATGTTCTCATTTGCCGTTGGTACAGAAGATTTATCTTGATTCATCGTTGAAAATTGAACTTTCCCTCTTGTTGTCTCTGACTGATTAGCTTTTTCATCACTGCTTGGCCTGCTATTCCCTTTCATGTATTCGTCACGCAGGGCCACATTCATCCTTGGTTTCACATTTGTATTTCCCCCTGTAGAAGAAAGCTTCACAGGGTGGCTTTGTTGACTGGGGTTATCACGCTGTTGATTTGGAAACATCTTTGCTGGAACCTTAGAACTACTGGATACACTAGATGAAGTGGGCATAGAGTGTTCCTTTAGATTGTATGCAAAAAAATTCTTTCTGCAGTTCAGACAGCAGATCAGAGTGTTTAGGATATCGTTGTAGTACTGATATCGTATCTGACAATGGGGGCATACGGTCCAAAATGTCAGTCGCACACTACATTTATTTGTGTCAGTCTTCTTTGGTGGCTGTGTAGCTTGCTTTGGCAATTTTTTGGAAGCATTCTGCCTTTTGATGTCATAATGAGATCGCATTGTTCGATCACACAATACTGTATGAGCTTCAGCAACCAACTTGAAAGCAGCTTCAGCACCAGTAAAACAATTTTTATCAGGATGGAGGGAAAAGGCAAGCTTGCGGTATTGCTTTCTTATGGTAGCATCATCCGCTGTTGCATCCACTTGAAGGATGCGATACAAGTTTATCTCTCCGTTCACCCTTTCCTCTGCTGCACAATGTACATTGCAGACATTTAACAGTTGGGATATGTTCTCAAGCTCTGGAAAAAGCTTTTGAGCTTTAAGTAGAATCTTCTGGGCACCATTAAAGTCTTTGTTTTCCATCTTTTCTACAGCAATTTCCCTGGCCCTGAGGGCCTCTTCTCTGTTGCACTCCATCATAATGTCTGGAAAAAAGACACCACAGCAGCCCTTGCGTGAAGTGTTATCAATTGGACATGAGTATCCTCAGGCTCATGCTTTACAGCAGATACTATTTGAAAGCGGATGCAAACGTCTGGATCACTTTCTCAAACAACAATATGCCAAATGACCCTTTAGTGCATCAGGCCCTGCAAATTTAGAAAGGAAAAAAGTAATTATTACTATTAAAATGTGCTCCTAACAGTACCATTACTATCACCTCAAAAATAGGCATTTGTGGATCCACAACAATAATACTATAATGCAAAACTAAAGGAATAATCACAAACCATGTAGATCAGGATAGACAGACAAAACCATGCAAGAAATGCCCTTTTCCAACACCAATCACTAGACTGTATTGCTAATTCTATTCAATTAATAGTAGAGCTAAAATGATATGACAAGATCAAGCAAGAAAGATACTCAGCAATTCTAACCGTATGGCATCAGGATCCATACGCCAATAAGTCCAAAAATTTTCTTACATAAGAACAAGAAATGTACACGTCGAACTCATTTGATCCTTGCACACACTAATTCAGAATGAAAAAACTTTCTTTACAGATGAACAGCAAATTTACAGGTTGACGTACATGACCTCACAAACCAATTGAGAAACTGGCAAGTCACCGGGCTAAGAAACAGAAGCTTACAGTCTACATATAAACCTACTACATGAAGCCATATATGACATATCATTCTAAATAACATGCTTTGTGACACATCCCATGACATGCCCACTACGAAGGCAATATAGGTAAAGCAAGACACGCAAGATTAACCAAAAATGAAATTCCACATCAGCATGACAGCACTCGCAGCAGCAACGTAGAGCAAAGAAAAGAAAACCAGCCAGAAAAAGGTCAATGGCAGCCGTCAGTTGCAGCCCCATATTGCTAGAGTATCATGTTCTAGTTACAGTGGTAATCAAGTGTTCAATGGGTGCGAAAAACTAAGGAGTTTGATGGGCCCAAGTAAGAGAAGTGAACACATGGGTTATTTGAGGGGTGCTCGTAGCAAAATTGCCACTTGAACTGAAACTTTCAGGTTTGAACAACATATGCTCCTAGCAGTGGTGACATCTATAAATTTCGACCCACAGTGCCCTTAGGAGAAGGGGCTATCTCAGATATTGCTTTTACATTTTAGTTGTGAGACCATGAGAGTTTAGATCTTGCGTTCTGAGATACCAACTTACCCATAACAAAGGATCTATATATTTTTGTAGCATAATTTTGTGTATTTTGGCACCTAAATACCTAGTGATTCATGCAACAGTACAAGGGCACAATCATCTACTGTTGAAATTTAGTGTGGAGATAATTATTTAGAACCCACATATTCTCCAAATTTGTTGTTTGCCTGCTTGGGTATGGGCTGAAAGGCGGGTATAGGGCACTATCCCTTGACTGCCGATCAGACTCTTGGCCCTGCCTTCGTTACAAGTCTCTAAGGCCTGGTGGAAGGGAGGGAGACTAGATCCTTTTCTTTGTTGGTTCTTGCTTGATACAAACCATCAGAACACATCACATCATATAGGGCTCTCCTAACATATCAAGAAACTAATCTTATGAATCCTTACAAGTAACAAGTATGGAAACTAACATGGAATCCTAACAATTATGGAAACCAACTAAAAGATATGATGCCTATTAGATAGATTCCTAATTAAACAATCATTCCTAATCTTTGAGGTGTGTCCCCCGCACACTAACAGTACATGAAGACTGACACTCTGTGGGCCCACGCCATAAAAAAACTATTAATTTACTACAAACCCAAGACCATTTACTATGAGTTAACCTCTTCTACTTTGTTGTGTAGAGTCATTCCTCCCTGATGAAGCAAATTTAGGAAACCTAATAAAAACTAAGATAGTTGACCATATACGGCATAAGCAAAAATGATAGTCTCTAAGATGGACCGGTCCAGCTCCACTCACCTGATGTTAGAGTAGGCAAATTCTTAATTACAGAAAAGAAACAAAAATCCCCTCAGTAAGCACATAAAGAGAGGGAAAGAAGTAATTATAAACAGAAATTACTTGGTATTACTAGGGTTGGGGACCACGCAAAGAAAAAACAAATAGACATGGGGAAAGATATGCTATGTACCCTCTGATAACCAAATTGGTCTTTTCACAACACAAGAATCAAATGGCAATCCTGCGTATAGCCTGCTACCACAAATGAAATTATGGGTGGCAGATCTGTAGAATAGTACATTAAATTTCGAAATCAACTGGCAATGATGTTGAGGTCCCTAACCCGCCTACCCTTTCAATCAATGCCGTGAGATACCGGAGAGGAATGATTGAGAGAAGATTGGAGAAGGTAGCTATGACGACCCGCATAATTAGCCCAGGGTAACGACAGTAACCTTGTCATTACTCTGAGACAATTACACGAATCTTGGCATATTAACTAATAAAAACATCAAGCACACTCGACGGTTTATTAGTTAACATATTGTGTTCAAAGTGTTGCAACAGAACAATAATTAGAGACTGAAATGAAAACTTTATTACATTCTATTACCACACAGGCTACATGTTCATTTCACTAATTATACATAGGATCCAAGTACAACAAAAATACAATACCAAAAGTACTAAGTACTCTCTTGATCGATGAAGTCGAAACACTGTCTATCCAACATTCTTATTCTCCTGGTAACCCCAACCTCCTCGTTACCCCAACCAGATGCTTGAACATCGGAGCTAATCCCTAAGCAAAGGGGGAGTTAAGCAAGAGTGAGTGAGTACAAAGTACTCAGCAAGCATTAATAACAAAATGCATCATATGAGTTTTCTTCAAAACCAAGTAATGAATCTTCCCTCGAATCCTTTTTCAGAATTTTAATTATGAAAATATGTGTTTCTAGTTTTCAATTATCAAACATGCTACTACCAATCCTCATATATATATACCAATTGTACCCCGACTTCAATACACATCGATGGTATTCCTAATTTCAATTGTTCCCCGATTTCAATGCACATCGGCGGTACCCCTAATACCAAATGTATCCCGACTTCAATGCACATCGGAGGTACTTCGAATCTAACGACGCCCCGACTTCAATGCACATCGGCGATACATCAAATTCTAATTGTTCCCTGACTTCAATGCACATCGGCAGAACTACTAACTTGTACCCCGACTTCAATGCACATTGACAGTACTTCTAATTCTAATGGTATCCCGACTTCAATACACATCGGCGATACCCCTAGCTGCCACTCATATATAACCGCATAGACATCATCTTTTCATAATCACTTCAATCTTCCCGACCACATCCGAATTAGAGCTTTCTTAAAAGAGTTTTCCAATGCATCGGTAATAGCATATATAACCAAATACATTTGATTAAAATTAGATGATCAATGAAACTTGCCTGGATTTTACTGAAAGTAAATGTCCTCACACGATGGCTGAAGAAGAGCACTGGTCGGATTTGATTTAACTCCTGAAATTATAAAATACCATATTTTAGGTAACAAATAGATTTTTATATATATTTATGGCGTCCAACCCCTTTTCTTAAAATTTTAACGTTTGCCATACATATAATGTTTCTTTTACAATTTGGATATTTTAATTTATCGCATTTTATCTAGATGCTTGGCAGACTACATTGCTAAATTTCTCATCGGATTTTAATATAGGTATAATTAATTTGGCTGATGCACGGATTAAATTTTCTCCCCCTTTCTCTTTTCTTTTCTCTTCTTTCTTTTTCTTTCTCTCCTCTTTTCTTTTTTTCCTTTCCTTTTTCCTTTGCTCTCTGCTTTCTTTCTTTCCTTCAGCTGACCGAGCCCCAGGCTCTCGGCGTCTCTGCTCTTTTCCCTGGACTCCTTCTACTCTTCTCATTTCTCTGCCTCTACCGATGCTCTAGCCCTCTCGGATGCTCACTTCACTCGGCCGAACTCCCCTCTCGGCTACTCATTCCTCCCGGCTTCTTCCTCTACTCTACTCTACTCCCTCTTCTCTACTCCCGCTTGGCCGACTCTCTGGCTATCTCCCGGCCTAGGCCTAACCCTAGCTCGGCACTGGCCTTGGCCCAGCCGCCGCCTGGCTCGGCCGAACCCTAGCTCCCTCTCGACCGACTCCCCTAGGCGACTTGGCATCAGCTCGGCTGGATCTCTTACTCCTTTCTGATTTTGCCATTTTTGATTTGGGGTTTGGTTCTACTGCTTGCTGGTTGTTTTGAGGTAAGCCTAGATGGATGGTGTTCTTAAGGTAAGTATGGT
The DNA here is from genome assembly GCA_036346275.1 of Otatea glauca. Classification (NCBI taxonomy): domain Eukaryota; kingdom Viridiplantae; phylum Streptophyta; class Magnoliopsida; order Poales; family Poaceae; genus Otatea; species Otatea glauca. The sequence continues at coordinate 40,883,247 of CM070731.1, read as the reverse complement.
CGATGATGACTAAAAAAAAGGTTGAGCTCTAGGTTTGAGAGGTGGGGTGACGACACTGGCAACACTTGTGCTCCGGTGAGGGCACGATGGCGGCCAGGACGCTCCTCGCGGGTCCCTAGGGTTCTTCCTCTACTGAGACCACCCTAGATTTCCCCGATCTACTCACTACTCTACCCGATCTACTCTCTACTCTACCTGATCTACTCATTTTGTATACTACATTCTAGCATTTTTACTTTTGTTGTGCACCTGATGGCTCGGTTCTAGAGAGGATGGTGTCGGTGTGGGGTGGAGGTACTGATGGGGTAGCCGATCTCTTGAGCTCCTGCTCGGTTCGGCTAGCTCCTGGTTCTTCCTCCTCCTTGCTCCGACTGCTGCTCCTAGCTGGTTCCTCTTCTTGGCCTTCAGTTCTTGTTCTCTCTCTGGTGCTTCGGTTTGGAGATGGGGAGATGGCAATGGGGGAAGCAATGGCTGTCTAGCTCTAGTGCTTGCTCTCGGCTGGCTCTAGAAATGGGGAGATGAATGCCTGGTAGCTTGGCTGTGTTTCGGTTGGCAAAGGGGCAAGGGGAGCCGAATGGCTGTGGCCTGGTTGTGCTCTCTCTGGCGATGTGAAAAGGGGAGCGAACCTACTGTGACCTTGGTCTTATTTTTTTACTGTGCTTCCTATTACCATTTTAACCTCCCTCTCTTACCAGCCACTATGGGTCATACGGTCATTCTACATGCTTATGCATAACATGATTATCAGGTTTACTGCCCATTATAGACTTGATTAGTAGCTTAATGATTTTATTTGCTTAATTGAATTGTAGGGCCCTCACAGTAGCTAAGAAATGGAGAATGTAAGCAGGCTTAAAGCATTAGAAGTTTGTGCTCTTGTGCCAAAGGACAAGGCTTCAAGCTCACAGATGTACAGCAAACTAAGCACAAGGACAAGGTAAGAAGAGGGTTTTTAGGGTGGGGGTTGGACCTTACGTAGGGATGAACCAGAGTGAGCCCAATGCAACTGTTAATCTGTTACTGTTACCATATGTGTGTCTACATGATTTTTCATGACATGTACCCGTGTACCTCTGTACGCAAATATTGTGCAAACCGAATCCAAATTGAAGATGACAAATACAATTGCAGATGGGATAAACATCGAACACAGAGACATAATAGAAGGATAAGAAAGAAGCCCAACTCTATATTCCTATTCAGTAGAGACACATTTGACCATCCAATTGCCCTAATTCACATAAACAAATTCGCTTAGCACACATAAACAGCCTCAATAGGTGATCCCCAGACCATAAAACCTAGTAGCAGGAAATAGTCACAGTACATTTCTCTCTTATAAAAACTAAATTTTCAAACTGAAGCTTAACCAACTCTCTCGAAATGTCCCGATTATGACCACGGAACACAAAGTGAATTCTCTCGAACTCCCCCTCTCACTAGTCACTACCCCCTCCATTAGCGCCAACATAGAAATCACACAAATATCGACTACCTCTTCTGCTCCTACCACTCCACAGGACGACGCGCCCATGCCCAGACTTAAAACCGATACTCGTTGAGCCGGATTGACAAGATGGCAAGAAGAAATTGATCAGAAATTCTAGTTGCATTGTAAGATAAATCTAGTAGCAACTCGAACAAGTTAAGCGGAGAACCCAGCGGTAGTACCAGAGCAGGCGGCGGAGTGGTCGGCGGTGGCAGCGCGCCGATGGAGCCGTGCGGGGCAGCGTGGAGGGGAATTTGTCGGGGGTGCAAACAGGTAGCCCTCTAGGGCTTCGTTCTAGGATATTGAAATTACAAAAATTTGCCCGCCACGCGAAATGACCAAATTGCCCATAGGGTGGGTAGTTGGTAGTACTTACAATTTACAAATCGTAATAATGTCAACTAAAAATACTAATATATGTGACACTTTCACCTGGTTTTGAATATGGTAGATCAAAGATGGATAGTTTAACCTAATGAAAGATGGAAAGGTATAAATTCAAAGGACATTTTTAAAAAAAGAATGAATTGATATTTTTTTAGTATGACTTAAGCTATTTAGATTCAATCTAATAGCTAAGACTAGTTGGTTACCATACCTATCCATATTTTTATGGACATTTGATGATTTGTCACGTCCCGTTTCACTGACATGAGACCCTAAAACCCAAATGTCAATAAAACAGGGCGTGGCAAATCATTAATTGCAAATCAACTTTGTGGCAAATAATCAATTATGCCTATAGAGTAAATGAATGCCATTGGAAAATTAGATTTACCTACACTACGCCAAAACCTGCAATAGGTGACGGTCTATTTGTGGCGGTTTTTTTCGAACCGCCACAAATATAATTATCAGTGGCGGTTCTATATTGAAAATGGCGGGAAGAATATCAGTGGCGGTTCTATCCTCGAACCGCCACTGATAACAAATACATCATCAGTGGTGGTTGGAGGATAGAACCGTCACTGATAACTAGGTTATCCGTGGCGGTTCTATCCTCCAACCGCCACTGATAATAAATTATCAGTGGCGGTTCTAGTTAACAACCGCCACTGATAATACTGCCTATAAGTAGGTGGTCGATGAGCAAAGATGGTCTTCTTCCTCCCGAGAGCAAACCAAAACTTCTAATTTTCAGATTTCATTTTCTCCAATTCTTGTGTTGTACTTCCTCTAGTTGTTCCTTGGTGAGTTATTTTTTCTCCTCTCTTGATTTGTGTTAATCTTGTTGCAATTTAATTTTTAAACCTAGTTCAATTAAGGTTTATATGTAGATGTGATGAAAAGTTTAGATTTTGTTTATTTTTATTTACCTACCATTTTGTAGTTGATGAATTTATTTCCTACCTAAATTCATTAGATGATGTTGTGTTCCTTTTATAGATGATGAATTATGATCAAGCATATATTTAATATAAATTGCATTTTAAGTTAATTTGGTAGATGATGAATTTATTATCTAGCTTCTTTAGATGATAAGTAATTAGATTAGATTTTTAATTACTATTAATTTGGTTCCATTAGTGTGCACGTATAATATACATCTTGCATATATTAAATTTGTTCAATTAAGATTAGTGGATATTAATATACATGAAATTTTAGTTAATTTGGTAGGTGGATGCTCATCATTTTTAGATGATGAATTTATTATCTAGCTCCTTTAGATGATAGGTAATTAGATTAGTTTTTTAATTACTATTAATTTGGTTCTATTAGTGTGCACGTATAATATACATCTTGCATATATTAAATTTATTTATTTAAGATTAGTGGATATTAATATACATGAAATTTTAGTTAATTTGGTGGGTGGGTGCTCATCATTTTTAGATGATGAATTTATTATCTAGCTTCTTTACAAGATAAGTATTTAGATTAGTTTTTTAATCAATTTTTATATATTAATTAATTTTAGATGGATAGGAGATGGATGTACAATGCGAACTGTTATGTAGAGATTACATCGACGGTATCTGCTTTTCTAAGAGCCACTTGAGAGAACAGTTGCACAAGAAGACGAGTACATACATTGTCCATGCATTGATTGCAAGAATGAGAAAATGTTTTGGACAAAGAGCACATCCACTTGCACTTGATTCAAGAGGTTTTGTACTTGGCTATACACGTTGGACAAGTCACGGTGAAGAGGAAAACATACATGAAGGTGATAACGTATTGGATGATGGAGAAGGCATTATGGCAGCTGACATTAGTTATGGATCTGGTGAGGATAGGTTGGACATTGATGACGATAATAATCTTACTCAGATGTTGCGCGACGCAGAAGGGAACTACACTAGTCAGAGAGAGTTTAATCAATTCAAGGGTTTATTGGACGACTCGGACATACCTTTGTTCCCGGGTTGCAAGGAGGAATACACAAAGTTGCACACCGTGCTTTCACTTCTAAAATTGAAGGCAAGCAATGGTTGGTCCGATAAGAGTTTCACGGCGCTATTACATCTCTTAGCGGACATGCTTCCAGATGAAAATGTATTGCCGATAACTACTTATTTAGCTAAGAAGATTGTATGTCCATTGGGATTGGAAGTAGAAAGAATACATGCATGTCCAAACGATTGTATACTCTATCGCAAAGAGTATACAGACATGCATGTATGCCCGGTGTGCAAATCATCGTGATACAAGCGTAAAGGCCATGACAGCGAGGGCACCGTGGTGAAGAAAGGAGCTCCCGCTAAAGTGGTGTGGTATTTACCAGTAATTCCTCGGTTGAAGCATTTATTTGGAAACAAAAAGCATGCCCAACTGATGCGATGGCACTCAGAAGAGCGTAAAAAAGATGGAAAGCTGAGACACCCTGCTGATTCTGCTCGGTGGAGAACCATCGATAGGCTCTTTAGGAAGGACTTCGGGAATGAACCGAGGAATATAAGGTTTGGGTTGAGTACGGATGGAATGAATCCTTTCGGTAACATGAGTAGTATTCATAGCACTTGGCCCATGACTCTCTGTATCTACAACCTTCCTCCTTAGTTGTGTATGAAACGAAAGTACATTATGATGTCATTTGCTTATCCAAGGGCCGAGACAACTGGCAAAGATATTGATGTATACCTACAACCATTGGTGGAAGATCTTGTGGTCTTTGTGGAACGAAGGTGTATGGTATGGGATGAGTACAAGCGAGTACTTCATCCTACGGGCATTGTTGTTTTGCACCATCAATGATTTCCCGCCCTTGGTAACCTATCCGGTCGTCTTGTAAAGGGGCCAAAGCATGCCCCCAGTGCATGGATGAAACCGCTAGTGCGTGGCTCAATAACTCGAGGAAAACCGTGTACATGCATCACTGTAGGTTCCTTCGCAGGAATCACCCTACCGCAATATGAAAAAACAATTCGACGGGACAAAAGAGGATGGTATAGCCCCAAGGCCTCGTCGTGGGGAAGAGGTATATGATATGGTTAAGGATATTAATGTCGTACTTGGAAAGGGAGATAGTAATAATAAATCGAGGTCTCGTACTGAGAAGTCTACGTAGAAGAAGAGATCGATATTTTGGAACTTGCCCTATTGGAAGGACTTAGAAGTTCGACACTGCATAGACGTCATGCACGTAGAGAAAAATATATGTGACAGCTTGATTGGTCTTTTGCTGAACATTCCTAGCAAAACTAAGGACGAACTGAAGGCACGAAGGGACCTAGAAGATATGAAAATCAGAGCTGAGCTACATCCTCAGGACACCGAGAAAGGGCAACTTTACCTTCTCCCAGCTTGCTACACTCTTTCCAAGAAAGAGAGAACAAACCTCTGCAAATGCTTGCATGGTGTGAAAGTTCCGTCCGGTTACTCCGCAAGCATCAAGAAACTGGTCTCGATGAAAGATTTGAAGTTAACTGGCATGAAGTCTCATGATTTTCATGTGATGATGACACAAATGCTTCCTATTACAATTAGAGGTATTTTGCCTGAAAAGGTCCGAGAGGCAATCATGAGGTTGTGTTTCTCTTCAACATGATTTCACAGAAGGTCATCGATCCCATCGGACTTTTTGAACTGCAGAATGATGTGATCAAGACACTATGCCAGCTAGAGATGTATTTCCCTCCATCATTTTTCGATATAATGGTTCATCTCATTGTTCACCTTGTGAACGAGATAAATGTATGTGGCCCCGTATTCCTGCATCAGATGTACCTGTTCGAAAGGTACATGGGTATCCTGAAGAAGTATGTACACAATCGATCTCGGCCGGAGGGCTGCATGTGGAAGGTTATGCAACTGAGGAGGTTATCGAGTTTTGCGTGGATTACATGGAGGGGGTGGAACCGGTAGGAGTGCCTGTATCTCGCCATGAGGGTAGGCTAGCTGGGAAAGGGACGATTGAAAGGAAATCAACAAATTCTTACGATCATGGATTGTTCAAAAGCTCATTTTGATCTTGCAATGATCAATTGAGGTGTCCTCGTATATGGACATGCACAAGGATAAGCTACGAGAGGAAAATCGTGGACGATCGAGGTTTGGGTAACAAAAGAGCATAACCGCTTGTTCAATCATTAGTTCAAAGAGCATATGATGGAAAAGAAACGAGTGTCATGTTGAGGTGGTCGCAAAGGGCCATCGGTACAATCTTGACATAGCAAGGATCGACATAAATGGATATACCTTTACACGAGATCTCGGGATAGCAAAAGCACTTACCAAAATAGTGGTGTCCGCATAGATGCCTATGACAACACGATAAGAAGAAGAGTAGCTTCTATGGGTTCATAGAAGAGATTTGGGAGCTCGGCTACTGTATTTTTAAGATCCCAATGTTTCGGTGTCGTTGGGTACAACTCCCAAAGGGTGTCAAGGTGGACAAGTACGGCTTCACTATTCTGGACATCGAACATGTCGGATACAGAGACGAACCATTCGTACTTGCGAAGCAAGTAGCACAAGTCTTCTATGTAATCGACCCGGCAGATAAGAAGCGCCATGTAGTTCTTTAGGGAAAAAGAAGGATCGTCGGAGTTGAGAATGTCGTGGATGAGGAAGAGTACAACCAGTTTGATGAGTTGCCTCCTTTCGTAAATGGCAACATCAGGCTCGAGGAAGAAACCACTCAGGAAGCTACCTATCATCGCGACGATCATGAAGAAGGGCAAATTGTGAAAGAAAATAATTAGCTATATACGAGTAATGGCAATATCAGAGGCAGAGCCAGCTCCTGGGCAGGGCGGGCGCCTGCCCGGGTTCGCCGGCGATGACCAGGCCACACAAGTATTCTATGTATGGTAGTATAAAGTTTGTTTTCGATTTTGTTTCCTAGTATAATCTTGTGCATAGTAGTATAAAGTTTGTTTTCGGTTTTGTTTCCTAGCTATGTGCTAGTTTTTTTGGTCTTTGAGTCAGTTTCGGACTCTGCTAGTTTTGGTGATTGTTTCAGAGTCTGAAGAGTACTTGGTTGTTTTGCCGGATGACAAAATAGTGCTTTATCCGGTTGAAAGTTTGGAGAGTTTGTTGAGTCCGTCAGGTAAAAGGAGTCCGGATTCTTTCCTGTAAACTACTTATGTATTTTCTTTATAAGTAATAGACAAATCAGAAAATGCTGCAATTGCGTAGCACCAAAAACAAGGTCTTCTAAACTCTGCGCTGCTATTCGACAATATCTGATGAAGCGTATTGTTGATTGTAAATGATTTGAGGTAGGCACATCGATGGCGGTTCTTAAAATAACCGCCATCGATAACCTTATCTCGTGGCGGTGCGTATAAAGAACCGCCACAGATAATATATATATCGATGGCGGTTCTTACAACGAACCGCCATCGATAATATATCTGTGGCGGCTCGTATAAAGAACCGCCACAGATATATATATATCGATGGCGGTTCTTACAACGAACCGCCATCGATAATTATCTGTGACGGTTCGTTGTAAGAACCGCCACGAAGATCTATCAGATCGATGGCGATTCTTCTTAAGAACCGCCATCGATAATATCTCCGTATATAAAAATGGATACAACACTCTCTTCTCACCAAGTGCCCTAAACCCTTAAACTCCGCCTCTTCGACGCGCCTAAACCTCTAAACTCCGCCACGCCGACGCCGCCGATCGCCGCCCCGACGCCGCCGCGCCGCTCGACGCAGATACCCGCGCCTCGCCCGCACGCGTCCTCGCCCCGCGCCACGCCCGACACCGACCGACGATGCCGCCCCGCCGACGCGCCCTCACCCCGCACCGCACCCGACGCCCAACCCGATGCCCTCGCCCCGCGCCCGATGCCGCCCCCGACCTGCCGCTTCTCAACACAGACCCTTGGGGGAAGAAGGCAAGGTCTTTGCTACTAATCTCGCTTTGTACATCACCACTTCATTCTTTTCATTCATCTTTCTCACAAACACCCATTTGTGACTAACCAGAAAAACATCTCAAGGAATATTGACAACTTGACATCCGTAGTCCCCAATGTTATTTGTTATGTGTGTGATTTCATTGGGTTTTGTTCCATTCTCCTTGGATTAACAGCTACAACATTTCTCCTAGAACAGATATTCTCATCTCTTGGACTTTGTGGACTAGTGTTTCCTAGATGATTTTTATCAATGCAAGGTATCAAGATGACCTAGACATTCATGCCACATTTTGAAACAATATGATCTACTAAGTTGTGTAGTCATCGCAACATATCCATCATCACGTTTAATAAATAAGTACCATCCATAACAGGAAAATAAGTTTCATCATAATCAATGCAAGGTCTTTGCTACTAATCTTGCTTTGTACATCACCACTTCATTCTTTTCATTAGACCCTAATCTAAGAGCAATACAATTCAATACCATTTTCATTCTTTTGGTGGTGTAAGACATGATTCATTGTATGAATGACATAATCTTGCTTTTATGCTGGATCTTGCGATGTATGTCATTTCGGCAATCATTGGATTATGCACTTTTAATCATATTGTTATATGGAATAGTCAGTAAACCATAGCTACATATTGCGTCCACAAAATTTACAACCAATCAGCACTAGTTCAAGAGTTAATGCTTGCTTAATTAGTTTTGTTCTGAGCTAATTAAGTCTCTTGCTCTTGCAAAATCATTTTCATGAGATGATTACGTACTTTGAAATTCCGTGAGATGATTACTGTAGTAATTGATTTAAAATTATGTTTCGGTCGAACTATAGTTCTAATGGAGCCCAAACCGATCCTATAGTGGAGGAGAGCCCAGCGGTACCTTACCCTCCACCCAACCACCGAAGGTCTTGAGGCCTCCACCGCCATTGCAGATGATGCTCTGTTGCAAGACGCCGAGGATGAGGGAAAACTAAGAAGCTCAAGGCGGTACATCATCTCGAGGTCTTAGATCTGGGGCCCTGTTGCACCGAGAAAATCGTGACAAAATACGAGTCAACATACGGGTGCATCGTAAGGGATAAAGTGCCAATCACCTATTCGGATTGGCATAAAGTGCCCCGAGCCACCAAAGAGGATCTGTGGACAGAGTTCAAAGAAACCTTCGAATTCCCTGAAGGAGCCGAAGATCTTGTGCGTCGTGACGCATTGATGACCATGGATGCGGCGTGGAGAAACTTCAAGGCAAGGCTGAACACAAATTATGTGAAGCAAAACCGGTCAGCCATCGGAGAGTACCCAAGATTGGAGCCATATTGGGATGAGTTTGTGGCGATGAAGCAATCGGAAGCAGCAAGGAAGTCCAGTGAGGACCACATTAGCATCGCAAGAAGGAATACTCACCCCCACAGACTTGGCACGAGTGGGTACGCGGGTAAAATTGCTCAATGGGAGAGGCAGGAATTAGAAGCGTTCCAATTGGCTGGCACAAGTCCCTTGATCGGACTACCAGACCGAGTGATGCACTACGTGCTAGCGAGGGCAGATATCTTGTCTACTGGGGGTTTATCATTCAAGAGCAGCGAAGACGAAGCAATGACGCAAAGAGTTCATGAGTTTTACGCCCAGTCCACCCAAGGATCTTTTCACCCAGACAGGGAGAAAGACGAGCTAACAGCGGCCCTAGGAAAAAAAGAGCACCCCGGTCGGACACGAGGCGTCGGGGTCAAGGTTCCATGGAGGAGTGGACTCCCTGAGCATGGAGACTCTTATAGGAATCGGAAGAGAGCTAAAGAAGAGCGAGCTGAGAAGGAAATGAAAATGATGAAGGAAAGGGTTCTGCGAGAAATACAAGGCACCATTGAAGAACAAGTTGAACGACAAGTACAACAAGCCTTGAGCCAGTCGCAGGCCCACAACGTTCTATCAAGCCCTACAGGTCGTCGCAGTTAGATTGCGCGCCCACGCCATTGGCGAGCGGACAACAACCATTATCCCGTGGACGACATACGGGACCCCACACCTGTCGACTCAACGTGCCGTGATGAACATATTTATGCAGTACGCTCTGAGGTAGTCTATCCGTGCCAAGAAGGGGTGTCTGCACAATACCCGATAAGCGCCGAGTTATGCAAAGGTCTAAGTGGACACGGTACTTGCACGCTTCTTTGAGATCGGACCGAAAAACCCGCCAATGATGAGATAACAACTCTAGGAAGTGCCGTCCACTCATTCATCCAATGGCGCAAGCGTGACATCGTCTTGGACCATGCAATGCCAGCCTCTCCTGCAGTACAATCCTCGCATCCGTCACCAGCACCTCAGAGTGAAACGGGGAAGAAGCAAAATAAGGTAGAAAAGAAATCCATTGAGGACCCCATCAAGGTGGCCACTGTTAGTACTCCAAAGCAGAAACCTATAACACCTGGTACTTCAAAGGACAAACCTACAACCCCTGATCCCAAAAATTGGCACATTAGACAAGCCGATCACCGGATCAAAGCGAGGCCAGATCGAGTATGATGTCGTGCGACAAAAAGTAAGGGCAAGGCGAGTCGATGACCAAGATAATCAACAAAGATTAAAATTCGAGGTAGGAAGCCCTTTGTCACCGCTTGAAGTTAAAAGTCTAACACCCATGATGCGGCGATTACATGCATGGTACTTAGATCGATCCAACCAAGGCGTACTCGAAGGTGATCACTGCAATTTTTCGTGAGGAACATTTTCACCATGAGGGCTATGGCTACTTCTTAATAGAATTCGATAACTTGCACAACTTGTTCTATCACGACGCCCTCGACATATCTTTTTTGAGATGCTGGTCACTGTAAGTGTCTAATATATCAATCTTGGCCTACATTCACGTAATACCGATAAATGTCATGTCTAACTATTTCGTTATATAGATACGAGATGATTGAAGTACGAAGAACCAAGGGGCCAGTGGGATTCCTCGACCCAGGAACGGTTTGCCAACATGAAATCAAAAGAGCACCAAAGGAGGTCGAGGAGTACGTATATAAAGTTTTGATTAAACTACAAGACAAGGAGTTTATACTTTTGCCATACCATTTTAAGTAAGTTGCTCACTAGCTAGTTAAATTACTCGTTTATTTCGTTATTTACTCTGATGTAAGGACTAATGACTGGCATCATGCATGTGTATGTAGCTTCCATCGATTCTCGTAATAATTCATCCGAGAAAAGAGCAAGATGTCGATCATGGATCCTTTGGATAAACCTAAAAAAGACTTTGAAGAGATGACACATTTAGTGAATGAGGCGTTCAAAAGATATTGTCAGAAGAGCTCGAGATACCGCACATACCACAAATCCCTTACAATCCGTACTAAGTTTCTGGTACGCACGAAAGGAATATTCTTATATCATATTTCATAGTAAATAGCTCCTTCGACGACATCTTAGTTCATTCGATTTTTGCAGTATCACAAGCAGCTGAAAGGAACAAATTTATGTGGGTACTTAGGTATTGCGGTACATGCGCGAAATCTTATCATGCACAATAAAAGACAATGACGTAGAGGTCAGTCATGTTGACATGACACACTGATTCGCACTACTCAATTTCTATATTCTCTCTTAATTTTGTTTTTTATACTTACAGCGCCTCAAGTTGTCTACGTTAGGACTGCTTCCTTCTGAAATCCAAGCCATTCAGGGCCAACTCGCCTACTTCATCATGAAGAAAATAATCAACAAAAATGGCGAGTTTTATGACGAAGACAACAACGATCCAGTCATCCATACTCTTGTCTCAAATCACGTGTCTCCAACCTCCGAAGACCCGTAGGCTTCTAGTTTATCTCCACCAGTTTAGGCTTTTGTTACTTCAATTCTGTTTCATTACAAAGTGTAAATAACTCTTTGTTCCTTTCAAATGGGAACCCCTTCTTTTGTCAGTGGTTGTGCTAAACTTGCATGTACTTTTGTCTTCTTCAGGAACACACACACATGCGAGTGACACTTCTAAATATTTCATGTGTTTGCCTTACATGGTTATTTTTTCATATGAAGTTATTTCATGTGTTTGTAATAGTTTGATAAACTAACCAAGTGAAAAAATTACTAAAGAAATGCGTGGTTTTCTGAGTGAATCATGCTTTTCTTGCTCATCATGCTAGTTTCTTCTTAGAAACAATTTGCTCGACCTTTGTCGTTCATATCATATTTTTGGATATGACTACTATTTGATTGATGCGAAAAGAGAGATGAGAGAGCAAACAAACTAACATCATTCGTTTCATACAAGCTTGATCCATTTGACGCCCCATTTCATAGTTTCCTTGAGATGCGATTTGATTTTCTCTACACTTCACAAACCGAGCAATGATCAAGGTGTGTGTTGTTCTTGATCCTTTCTTTTTATCGTCTTCAAGTTCGGTTACCATATACACATGTGCTACTTTATTTTCTTTGAGGTCATAATTCTAAAATGTTTTTTTCCCTACAGGAGATTGTAGAGAGTAAAGTTCCTTCCTTACAGGCACAATCCTTCTCTACTTCTATGTGTTTTTCACTTGGCCTTTTTGTTGTATATTCTTTTAGTATTGCTTAAGGTCACAACTGATGTTAGAAGTGCAGTACATTGATAAAGAGAGCGGGTTACTAGATAAATTTAATGTTGACCTAGATATGATACTAACTATTACCTCCTTATCATCATTTGGTTCATGGACTACTAAATCGGTGTAAATTGTCAAAGTAAGGCCATTGGTGTGGCTCGTGGGACTGGTTTACTTAGCTAGATTGCACTATCGAGGATGATGTAAACCAACTCATATATCCCGCAGGCACCTCATGAGAGAGGATCCGAGTCTTTGAACTGAAAGAACTCCAACAACTAGAGCAAAGAAATGGGAATTCATTGAAGCACATCGGATCAAGAAAGGTAGTAATTTTAACTTAGTAGTGCGGTGAAATCTCTTCATCTGTTTCTAATCGGATGAAATGAAAGGCGATCATGCTCGCATTAGATCTGCAAAAGTGGTTCCTCTTGTTGCAAAAAGATGTCTTCGGGCATATTCACGGAGTATAATTTCCAATTGATGACTAATCGTGTAACATACTTGTATTTGCAGAGCCACCTTGTGTTGGAGTCCATTTCGAGCTACGAAAAAGTTAACCAAGCTGCAACTTTGCCCGCAATCTTGTCATTGTTGTGTATGTATGGTCACTTGCACTACCATATATTAGATTATATCATAAATCGCATTGGTTTGTGTATTTGAACGTGCATGCATGCATTCTCGCACTAATTAGTTCCTACTTTCGATTGGTCATGTACACATGTTCAAAGTTCAATGGATGGCACCGTTGTTGCATGCGGGAGAGATCACTGCGGGAGGAGAACAAGACTTTACAAAAGAAGTAAGTATGCGCCAAATATATATCGCTTAATAACTCCTAGCTAGCTTGTGCATTGCATGCATGCACCGAGCATCATAGTTAACGCTCATGATCGATCTCCCAAGCCATACATGAGTGCATGAATACTTGTTAATTTGATAAATCAAGAAGCCTATGTGTTGGATCCGATCCGTTCTTTGCGGTGGTGGAGAGGCGGAAGGTGGTCATGCAAAGAAGAAAGTGCAGTGGGACCAAACCTGCACCCAAACCCAACTACCCCAAGCCCGCACAAGCTCATCTTCCTCCTTCATGATGGTGAAATTAGAGCAATACTAGGGGTGCCTTGATATTTAAATCTTGTTCGATGTTTTATACCATGGTATATAGGTGGCATTCCTAGAAATCTATTTTCCTATGAATCGACACTTGAGTGTTTAACCGGATGAAAAATGTGATCTTTTAGGTAGCTCTGTGATGTGATGCCTTCAAACTGAATGCTTGGATGCATCTTGGGCAATTCGAATTTACTTTTATTAGTGAAGTGTATTGCTTGCACAATTTAGAGCTATCTCTTTCCGGGTGCATTTCATATGGTCTGTCTGTTGTACAAATCTTGGTGGTATTTGATTGCATAAACTCTAGAATTGAAGTTTTGAAACATAGGGACTATATTGTTGGCATATGATACTAATTATTACCTCCTTATCATCATTTCGTTTATGGGCTGCTAAATCGGTGTAAATTGTAAAAAGCAAGGCCATTGGTGCGGCTCATAGGACTGGTTTACTCTTGATTACATTTATGTAATGAGGTTATTTCTTTTCATTGCCATTTGATGGTTAGAGGTGAAACCTTCTTGTGTTTTAACCGCTTAGAGATGTTTGTGATTCTTGATAATGTATATATGGTTTAGGATCCTCAATAATGTATATCACCCTCTTTTGTGATTCTTGATAATGTATATAATGAAGAGGCATGGCTAGCGCATTTGCCGAGGCTAGCCACAAATGCCGCTTTTTTATTTTTGTGTGGGATTATCGCGCGGTTTTGGCCCAAAACCGCTCATCGACGTAATATCGATGACGGTTCTATAAAAACCGCCACTGATACTAGGAATATCAGTGGCAGTTCTAGTCAAAAACCGCCACTACGTATTATCAGTGGCGGTTTTTGGGCTAGAACCGCTACTGATATTTAAGTATCAGTGGCGGTTCTATCAAAAAACCGCCACTGATACTTGGATTATCAGTGGCGGTTTTTGGGCTAGAACCGCCACTAATATTTGAGTATCAGTGGCGGTTCTATCAAAAAACTGCCACTGATACTTTGGATTATGAGTGGCGATTTTTGGCTCGAACCGCCACTGATACCAAAATATCAGTGGCTGTTCTAGCCAAAAACCGCCACAGATAGTGTTATCTGTGGCGGTTCTAGAACCGCCACTGATAATCCTCGATTATCAGTGGCACTAAATCTGTGGCGGTTCAAAAACCGCCACTGATGGCAGTTATGAACCGCCACAGATAGCCTTTTTCAAGGTAGTGCTAGTTTAGTGTTGAAGTGAACCAAACAAATCCTAATAATTTTCATTATGCTATTTTAAGATTATCTTTATGGTTATCACCATGTCACCTAGGCATCTAGTCAGCCGACAACTAACGTAAGAAGAACTCACCTTGCCATGTAGGGATTTGGCTATGTCCCACTTACTCCTACTCATGAGAACAGTGGATATAGTTGTAACAAGGGACATAAGATGAGTTGTAGCATAGTAATTGCATTCACCAATGTCATCTTCCTATCATTGCCATGATCACCCATGGTTGCTATCTGAAGAACATTTTCTCAGTTGCATGAATGTTTAGTTGATTTGAAGTAGGAGAGGATTGGAGGCAATACTAATTCATGCTGTAAAACTATGGTATGACACGATGGCGGGCTAGAGGCAAGAGGAGAATGGTGGGGGGAGGGAAAGCAAGATATGCAATTTTCTATTCATTGCAATAGATGAGGATTGAGGATAGGTAATGTCGATGTGTTTGGATTTACTAATTTAGGGTTCCAACCTTAGACGCTTCCGTGGATGGTAAGCTAGTTGGTTGGGTCGACCTAACCATCTCCCCTCTTTTTTCATGTTTGGTAATATATCTAGGGATCTTTTGTTCCTAATAGCTTGTGTATTTCTAATATCATGACTTGTATTATGTGGGTGTTTGCTTATGTGTTAGTATGCAATATTATTATGTTGAATTAATTCCTTATATATCACTGGAATTTGAAGAAATCCCTAAATGTGTCACTGAAATGTGGGGTCATGACGTATATGTTAGTAAGGTAATGAGTGTCATGTAAAGGGTGAGGTAAACTTTCAGTGGCATATAATTGTTGTTGTATGGACACCCTTGATTGTCCAAGTGTCACCATGTGTCATGCAATTGTCTAAGGTTTCAGTTGCGCATAAAATGATACATTGCACAAGCTTATGATTAAACATGATATAGGGTTTTTATTTTATTACCAAAATATGGCCTAGTGACCAAGCTTTACATATAGGTGGGCCTCTTGGCCGAGTTTAATACATTACAGAAGATGCAACAAAAACTCCACCGGCCACACGTCATCACTGGGTTAGTGGCCACGCGTCATCACTCAGGTCCTCCACATCGCTAGGCCACGCATTACACCCGAGCCATGGCCACGCCGGCTCGTTGTGACTCTGAGCCCTAGGGTCACCACCGGCGACCTTGAAGACCACCCCCAGCGAGATCTAGTTGAAGCGCACCTGGTGACGTGTCTGTTTCCTCTCCGATGACCTAGCGCAGTGGCGGCGATAAGCGAAGCAACGCCGACTCGGGTCCGACAGTGGCATGGTGCTCCGGCGATGCTTCAACGAAACCAACGCGCGCACGGGGAAGAGCAGGTCACGACGAAGAAGACAGAACTGGTCTCGAGCCCTAGAACCCACGGACAACAGCGAATCAATGGTGAGAAGATCGCGGCGGTGCTTGTGGAAAACCTTGGATTCCGAGCAAACAACAACGCAATAGAACAATTGGATCTAGGGTTTGAGATCCTTGAGTCACGATGGACCCAGTGCTCACCTTTTATAGCCATAGGAGTCTATGACGTAGCTGGCACGAAGACCTTGTCCGCGGTAGACACAGAGGCTCGCGCGGAGTTCAGCGCCAAGACGGAGACGACGACCTTGACATGCGGGCCCCTCATGTCGGCGACACGCGTGCGCGAGCAGGCCGATGCGCAGCGGGCCGAAGCATAGAAAAGATTGGGCCAAGGCCAAGGTTTCGCCCCACATCCAAAATTCGGATTTTTAAAATAATTACATAAATTCAATTAGCTTCAAATAAATCGCAAAAATACTTAGAAAAATCTAGAAAAAAATTTTAAATTTTTTTTGAGACATGTAGAACTTATAACATATTTTTACAATTTTTCATATGAACTTTGTATAGATTTAAATACTTTTTGCAATAAGATCAATTCAAAATATTATTTAAATTCCAAATAAAATTCACAGGAATTATAAAATGGTACTAAAATAATTTAAAGCTAAAATTTGGGATGTTACAATATGAGATAAGATGATCAAAGATGTGAATTGCCTCTTGCTCGATGTGGTAAATCTATCTACTCAACTACTCTAATATCCGTCATCTTGCACCATGCTGTATAGCTCGGGGTCATACTGACCCTCGAGTTCTTCGTCTTGGCCATCTCCTCCTACTTCGAGCTCAACCTTGTCGTATTCTAACATAAATAAATAAAAGCAACAAATATCCAATAAAACAGTCTCGCCCAAGTAATGCAAGTTAACAACAATATGAAAATAAATCTCCCTAGAAAGTTTAAAAGAAAATGTAGGTTGCAAAGTGTCAAGGCAAAATTACGGTTTTAGGGTTCGTCTGGACAGATATCAAGGATAAGTCGAAAATGGTGAAGACATTTCATTTGAGTAGAGAGGAGTTTTGCTGGGATGGTACGTGGTGGTTGTGTCGAAAAACTTGCCTGGCTGGGGTTTTCTATGGTACGAACTTGAGGTTCATGCTGAAAAGAAAAAGGTTCGTATGGGAACTTGAGGTCAACCGCTTATGGGCGAGATAGTTCATGTGCTTTTAGGAATTCGCACTAGACGAACTTAATGTCATATGGGATTTCATATGGACATATAGACTTGGGGCTAGCGTAGGCTCACATAGAACAAATCTAACATTTCAATCATAGAAACAAATCTAACATTTGTGCAGAACAATCATAGTGTGAATTTGGGATAGGAAGGGATACCGAATGAACTGGTTCGGATAGAGTTAAACTAATAGGAACGAGTTCATAATCTACCGAACCGGTGAAGAGGGATTGGACAAATCTATACCCCTTTATAATGCACCTAAGTATTGTTTTCTACGTCCACCTTAAATAATACACCCCACTAGAGATAGCACAACCTTCATGCACCCAACGAAATGTCCTCAGAAACTTGCCTTCATCAAAATTAACCTCTCAGATCTTTTCTCAGCTTTACTCACCCACATCCGATGGCCATTGTTTAATGTGTCTAACTCATCCCTGTGGCCCACAACAGATCTCCCCCTACCTCCAGCATCATCTCAAGGAAAAGGAAACAAATATCCTGGAATTAAAGAAAAGGAAACAAACGTTCTAGAAAAAGAAAAGACCATATATTACGTGCTGGGAAAAGAAAACTCGAAAGACAGGGCACTATACCAGTTAATAGAATAAGTGAGCAAATTGGTGAATAGTAAAATGGCACCACAACTAAAGGGTTAATGTGGGCCTGACAAACCGGTGGAAGATGGAGTAGAATTGAACTGGCGAACCCGATAAACCAAACTGAACCGGGCCGGTTTATGCCGGCCAAAACAGAGCAAGGCCTCTGCGGCGGTTTACGGCGAGAAGTATGGTTGGAGGAGGCTGGCGACGGTGGCTAGAAGCTTGAGGCGGTGGTCTCAATGGCATCGGCGCTCCAGCGAGATTCCAGGGAAGGCGACCACACAGGGAGGTTCAATGGGTCACTAGGAGCGCGTGGGTGGTCTCATAATGGGATGGGATGGTGTGTAGTGAGCGGGCGGCTTGAGCAGTGTCGATACGGCTGCGGAGATGCATCTCTAGCTCAACGCCAGCAAAGTATTGGTGTGGAGGGCAAAGGGTTTTGGTTATGGAGACATGGAGTAGCTAGACGAAGGATCAATTTGGACTGCGGGACAATGTGGTGCTCGAATTTGGGTAATTTATCGGGCTAGCCTGGGCGGGCGACGATGTCTCACCGGTGCCGGAGGCAACGACGGAGTTGGCAGCGGTGAAAATCACCACTAGGGGTGACCAGCGGCGGAGCCAGCTCCCGGGCAGGGTGGGCGCCTGCCCGGGCTCGCTGGCGTTGCACAGGGGCGGAGGGAAGGCTCGCCCGTGTCACGGCGGCCGGCGGCGGTTGGCGAGGAGCAGCTAGCTGTTAGACTAATCCTGTTGCTTCTCGGGTCCGTGTTCAAGTCTATTGCGTGAGTATACTATGGTATGTTTTCTAGTCGTCCCCATGCATGCAAGTTTTCTAGTCGGTAGCGCAAGTTTTCTAGTCGATAGTGTTTGCATGCATGCAAGTATTGTTTCTAGCCGTTTTGTTGCTTGTCCGTTTTGTTGTTTGAGTTGACGGCTAGTTCTGCTATATAAGTAAGAGTTGTATGCTAGTTTGAGAGTAAGAAACTAGAAAACGGTGCATCAATTTGAAGCACCATAAATTAAAAGAATTTCTTCCTTGTTAGCATTAACAAGAGAAATCTAACCGTAGCATCGCGAACCAGAGTAGCAGGTTGTCGCTGTCATCGCGGTCACGGAGGATCTTCAATAATTTGTGGGTTAGGAAGCTGCTCGATGTTGTCGTCAATAAGTGTTTGGACACGTCTGAGAGCTTGCAGAGCCCGCGGTCGTCGGCCAAGCTGCCAGAGTCCAACTCGTCATCGAGTAACCGGCTAGCCGAAAATATTTAAGTACTACAAGAACTGCAAATGCATTTGGCGATGTCTTCAGCTTAAAGTTTCCTCTTCTCCCTCTGCTCACGCCGTCCCTTGCTATGGCGTCGTCGTCGTCGTCAGCCTCGAACAGCTACCGCCACGTCCACGGCGATGTGCCGTTGGAGGTTCAGGAGTGGCGTGCGGCGACAGACGAGTACGACAAAGAGTTCGTCGACATCTTCTACGAGCTTGCCTAGGCTTCTAAAATTTTCTGGCTCCGCCACTGGGGTTGACCTGGAATGCAAGGCAAAGCTGGTGTGCTGCTCATGCTATTAATAGTGGTGCGGAGGAGGTATCTGGGAGCAAGCGGCATGCGGCAGGGATAGAGCGGTGGCGCAGGAGTAACTCAGACGGGGACGCATGAGGCAAAACTTGAAGCAGGAGGTGGCAAGCCGTGGTTAGGCGGCGCGGAGGGAGCAGTGTGGCATCAGCGTGTGCTCCACCGCGGTCGCCGAGGTCAACGATTGCGGTGTCACGGCGGGTGCACTTTGCGTGGCGCGGCACTGCGTGCGTATGCGGCGAGGAGGCGTGCAAGAGGCTGCGGGAGGGCGGAAATGGGACGGCGAGGTCGAGGCGTAGCCGGTTCTCGCCGTGGGGAGCTTGGAGGCGCGACGGCTAGGCGGCTGCGTCGGTCGAATGCGGCGCTGCGAGGTGGAAGGGCGTGCTGGCGAGGAAGAAGCGGTGTGGGCGTGCTCTGGTGAAGACGGAAGCGAGTTGGGAGTGTGCCGCCGGCGAAGCCGGGCCGAGCGGCCTGGGTCGGAAGTGGCCGAGGAAGGAGGAGAGAGATGGGCCAGAGAAAGGGGGCTTTGATTTGATGATTCTTATTTCCGAGGATTTTCAGAAAGAGCTTTCAATAGAAAAATAAGTCAGAAAAAGCTAAATAAATAATATAAAATTCAGATTAAATACTAGGAAAATAAATAAATAAAGTATGGAGTGATTTTTGGGGATCTTAGTTTTTAAAATTTTCGTATTTTGGATTGTTACAGTTAGATTATTTTATTGTGCCTTACATTCCCCCGGAAGTAACAAGGGTGGTGCTAGAATATTTATTTGTTGCCTTAGTTTCCTACCATGTCTTATATATTGTTTAAGAATTGAAGGGAAGGATGTTGACTTTAGGATTAGCATTTCAATGGAGAGTATGTTTAATGACTGATTGCCATTGGCTTCAAGTGTTGGATGTTGAATTTGTCTTGAAGTATGGATTATGATCTTGTTTGGCGATCGAAGAATGGGAAAAAAAATTTCACTCCAAAGTTTCCAGACCCTTGATTTTGTTAGAGAACGGGTATGCTACTCTAGCGTAAAATCAAAAAAATTTACCGCATAACCAAAAACCACTGCAAGTTATAGATCACAGAATTATCACTAGACGTGCAGACCTGTAGCAGAAGTAGTGTCGATATAGCGCGGTAGTGCAGATGTAGCCGTACTAGCCTCGTGCCTACTCCAACAGCTCCTTGTGATTGTCGCAAGTTGCGGATCGTCCTAGCATTGAATCTTCGCAGCAACGCCTCCAAGATATTCACACGTACAGGGCAGGAACACCATGCGTCGGAGTGCTAGCACCGACTGCGCGGAGGAGGGGTGGCGGCTAAGGTTTCGAAAATTCCGAATTCCTACTGTGTCTCTTAACCCTAAAACCAACACCTACTCCCTTTAAATAGACACCCCATAATGGGCTCTACATTAAAGGCCCATTAGGAACTTAAAATCCATCAAAATTTGAATCACCATTCGAATTAAAGTCCCAACCCATAAGTGTGCGACCTTATAGATTCACGTATACTTAGACATGGCCCGAGTACCCAACTTGACCATTAATCGGTAGCGGTCCCTAGTAGGACGTGCCGACTCCCGAGTATATGTAAAGATCACATCGAACGAACCTAAACAATACTTAGATATATGCATTTCCCTTTGCCTCATGATATCGGTCAAACTGAAGGCGAGTACATGCCATCCTTGTTTAGTTAGCTCGACCACTCTTTCTCGATCACGTTACTCGGAATCCCCAACTACGGTTAACTCTTTAAACGCGAGTAGCATGGCCATGCATTTCTAGAATTCGACTACTCGAGAGACTTAGAGATATCTCTCCTGTTGAATAGAGGGGCAAATTCTATCTTGATCGACCATGCTTCGCAGCATGCTTCATAACAAACCCGAAAATCACCTTTATAACTACTAGTTACAGAGCAGCATTTGGCAACCCCTTAGTAAGTCATTACATATCTCGAGTACATACGCCAACCTCAAGTCTAAGGATATAGCATACATATTGTATATAAGACCAACTGATGACAAGAAGATTACAACATTCTCGCAGTGTCTCAAGGTGGAGTTGATCCAACTCCATGTTCTCTAACATGTGTCCATATTATTAGTTTGATATCTCTATATCTATGACCTGTAAAACATGATCATCAACCAATACATATGCTATTCTATTCATATGTGTCCTCATATGTTTATCAACTAGAGACCACTTTAGAATAATCATCACAAAGTCATATATAGAGTTTCACAAACAAGTCACATACTTGCTAATAAATAATAATGACAATATTCAAGTTACAAGATAATTAATCATGAACATAAAGAAATATAATCATCTCTATGATTGCCTCTAGGGCATATCTTCAACAGATTTATCATGACAAAACACACCCTCCCTTCTATGTCACTACATTTTCAAAACTTTCCCTTATTTGCTATCACCGTTAGACCGGAAAATCCTCAGTTTCTAAAATCCCCGTTCTACCCTTATCTTCTTTCTCCACTCTACTATTCATCTCTCCCTTCTCTGTTGCCCCAATTAATCAGATTCCCCTCCCCCCATCCTCCCTCCTCGCCGGTGACCTCCACCCAGCTCGATTCCCCTCCTATCCTCTCGCCTCTCCCTTCTCACCTAGAATGTCTCATATACAACAATACAAACACACACAAAGGGGGGAGAGAGAGATGGCAGTGCATCTGCTAGTGCCAATGGAGGAGGGGGATGAGGAGGTGGCGATGGTGGACTGGATGGTGATGGTGCTGACGGTGGCGAGGATCCTCATGAATATCCGTACCACCCAAGGCCATCGGTGATGGCGCTGATGGCCGCGTGCAGGAGGCTCCACGAGGCGATCGCCGCTTCCTCCTCTCGTTCGCTTGGATGAGGGTGTGATCTTGTGCTCTGGAGTGGTGAGGCTGCTGAGGAGTGATGTAGGCGGAGCAGCAACGTAGGAAAGTGAGAGCAGGGCTCTCGATGCTCGAAGCATAGTTTGGCGGGAAGGATTTGAGCACTAGAGCAATGTTTCGAATTTCGTCAGAATTTCATCAAAATTCAGTTCTTTTGGTGGGTCCCGAAATACACTGTACCAGTTACATTTCGGTTGGTTTATTTGAATTTTGGATCCAAAATTTCAAATTTTGGTCAAATTTTGTTAAAAAAAAATAAGTTTTTTATTCAGCCATTTTGTCTCGAAATCACACCGAATTTTGGTTATTTCAGAAATTTAAAAGCAAAATTCAAAACCCTGCTTTGGAGTAGCGAGATTTGTCAAAAGGTTTTTCCGTTATATTTTGTACTTGGATGCATAAGCCATACATTGGTAAGGATTTATTCTTGCCACTGTTTTCTGCTTCTTTTTTCTCTCCTTTTGTCTATGGATGATTCGGAGTGGTGGTAAATTTGAGTGGATTTGAGCTGTGGAGTCGCTACAGTACTAGATTCTTATGTTCCAAGTGTTTGCGAAAGAGATTTTTTTCCCACCTCGTTAAGCTCTAGACGCCGTCGGTCAGCATGGCGGCGTAGCCAGGTGCATGTACAGCGATCGCAGCAGCGTTAGCCGGGGAGGCAGCATGCTCGTTGGGAGGTTGGGCAGGTGGAGGCGACGAAATTTTTTTTAAATAATATTATTTTTATTTTTAATTGCAAAAGTGTACCACGAAGAAAAAAAATTTCAAAAATGTACCCTTGTCGCCCTATGGTAGGACGACTTCTTGATGCAAAAAAAATATCGCCCAATCGTAGGGCGACACGTCACTACTCGCCAAATAGAAGGGCGACACAACAGTAGTCGCCCAATGGGAAGGCGACACAACTGTAGTCGCCCAATGGAAGGGCGATTTTGCCAGAAAATTTACAAATTCTGGGAAAAAAATCTGAGAGACTTAAAAAAAGATTAAAATATTTGGATAAACAGATTTAGGATTGAAGTAAAATATTTTTAGCCTCTAGAGAAATTTGAAATAATTTTGAAAATTCCCTTGAACCAGTAGAGTGCATGGTTTTTAGCTTTTTTCATGCTACTGCACAATGTCATGTCTAAACGGTATTTTTATGAACAGTAGACCACATTTGATCTTTGATACATGCACTTCCATATTATGGAGAAATATGTAATTTACACCTTGCTTTGCATATAATTTCCACTAGTGCAACAACCCTAAGTAATATAGTCAGCAATGTTTTTTAGCCTTTTCGACGGCCCGTAAAATGTCATGTCTAAATGATATTTTTATGAACAGTGGACCACATTTGATCTTTGATACATGCACTTCCATATTATAGAGAAATATGTAATTTACACTTTGCTTTCATCTAATTTCCACTAGTGCAACAACCCTAAGTAATATAGTAGTCGGCAACAACTCATGTTATGTTTTTCAGCCTTTTCGGCGGCCCGTAAAATGTCATGTCTAAACGGTATTTTTATGAACAGTGGACCACATTTGATCTTTGATACATGCCCTTAAATCGCGTTATTAAACTTTGATTTGTAATCATGTGTTAAACTATTTGTTGAACATACATGAGGCGTATGCACCAAAGTTCGGATGGTAAAATAAGCAATAGACTAGATTATATTACAAGGGCATTACAAAGAAGAACGAAATTGCTTGATTTAACTAACTAACTAACTAAAGCGGTGTTTGTCATGGTGGAACAGATGATCGTTCCGCCTATCTGGGTACAGCCAGAATGATGTCCTACATTTTCTGCATATTACCTGACCCGTGTAAATTTTGCGATTTGTCCTCGGACACCGCTCAATCCCCACTATGAAAGAACTCCACGGGATCCGCAGTGCTCTGTGTGTCGCCGATTGGGTGCCCTATGCCGCACGTCCCGGTGTGTAAGACATAATTTTTTGTCATACCGATTCCGGCGTCCCCTACGCTTATACCACCCGGGTTCCGGATGAGTCGTGAACGCGTCAAGGACTTGTTGCGTGGTGCGGACCTCACCGGCCGCTTCCCTTGTCCCTTCCTCTTCGAGAGGAGGTACCCTCTGCGCCTCATTGCGTTGGTGTTGGCGGAGACTTGCCGAGACGCCGCCTGCTTTCGCTCGCACTCCACTATATGGTGGGAGGTGTGTGTTGGGCTTGTCCTTGTACAACCTAAGCGTGCCTGCAATCAATACAAGATGCCCGTTGTGGTCGTTGAATAACACCGTAGGCGCACTCGGTCCGGCTTTTTCGGGCGGTAGTAGCACCACGGGAGGGTTGCTCCCCGATTATCCCGTCACGGAAGTTTGAGATGTGGGTAGTACGTCTCCGGTCCACCCGATTGAAGTAGCCGCACCATTCATCCTCGACCAAGGGGCACCGATAGAATCTCCGGTCCTTGACCATCGTGGCGGTATCAAACCGTCTCAAGGCCGTGTTCGCAAAGTCGGGCTTTGGGTGGCCCCGAGGAGGTTTCTCCTTTGACTCGAGCAATTTCGCGATTTTCTTTTGAACTCTGTATGCGTGATTTAACCGATTTAGAATTACTACTTTGTGAGTGAAGCATGAGTTCGCCGCATAAAACTCACCGATTGGTTGGCCTCTTGCCCACCGCCCCGAACTCGTCGCTCTAGAACGGGACGTATCCCGCGCCTCCCACCGGTTGAAGTTCTCGCGAAGCGGGTTCGGCGTCGTGGCGCTTGTGGACAAATTCAGAGTCACGCTCGTTCCGCCCGTCGATCCATTGGAAGAAGCAACACCGGTCCTTGCCGAGAAAAGAAAGAACGATGCATGAAATGGTATTGTTACCTGTATTGTATAGACACCGATGAGGTTTACCTCGTAAGAGCGGCACAACAAAGAGTGAGCGCGGCCGTCTCTCCGTGGGTAGATTGCATCATCTTCGCGGAAGGTTGCATTCGCATTTGGGTCGTGGCAGCCCGGCAGAATCAAGCGCCAACGCCATCGGTATCCGGTACTCGGGCGAGATGACTTCGCTGTCAAGAGGCGACGATGAGAACGACATCGCGGCGCTAATTTGTTTAGATTCAGCTGGCGTGTATTGCTTATTTGGCGGTGTTAGATGTCTACCTCTTGGTCGCTTTTATAGTGGTGCTGACGGGCTGCTCCACACAACTAATGCACTGATGGGCCGGTATCCTCTGTGAAAAGCTGCACGACGTGTCACCCATCATCAAAGCTGCACAACAAGGCTGCCAAAGCTGATGCATGTGACCTGTCCCATCGGCCCGACAAGGCTGCCAAAGCTGATGCATGTGACCTGTCCCATCGGCCCGACAAGGCTGCCAAAGCTGATGCATGTGACCTGTCCCATCGGCCCGATAAGGCTGCCAAAACTGATGCATGTGACCTGTCCCATCGGCCCGACAAGGCTGCCAAATCTGATGCATGTGACCTGTCTAATCGGCCTGACAAGGATGCACGCCCGTGAGTATGCTATTCGCTCAAAAGTCACAGACGACAAGATTTCGCCATGCTTGAAAGCAGGGCTACTTTAACAAAGAATAACAATAGTTCATAACCAAAAGTACGGGGTTACTAACATAAGGAAAATATATCGTATACAAATAAATACATAAGATGCAAAGTACGTCACAACGTAATACCAAATACATAAGCCAAAATACATAAGCCAGATACAAACCATCGGGCGCCTGCTTCTGGGCACCTCTCGCGGTGGCGGGGCCTCCTACGAACACGCTTACGAGTACGCCAACCGCACGGTGGGTGGTGGGCCCTCGTGGTCTAGCCGAGGTGTAGCGTACACCGGCCGAGAAGGCTGCGTCGGTGGTGGTGCTCTCGCAATCGCGATGATCCGAGCACATCCGACCAACGAAGTATCTCGACACGCCACCATCGCCGAGGTCGAAATCCGCATGGGTCAGATCATCAAACCGCCTCGTAGTCGCTGAGGCGGTGAAGCCGCAGAGGAGAACCATCGTGCTGTGAGCTCGTAAGAAGTGAAGAATTGTTGGTAACATTCAAGAAATAATCGGACAACATACGGTGTGGCGAAGGGCTTACCTCCGACGTGAGGGGCTAGACCCGTGTCCGGTTCAGCAGCTCGCGTAAGTCATCGTAAGTCATCGTGGGACGGGGAGGGAGGTGGGGTGTGAAGAAGTACCTGGAGCACTCCTCCCTGCAGTAAGCGGCACGCCGCGAGGGCCGTCAGCCACATCGCGAGGCGTGCGGCAACCTGCCAACTCGAGGGTGCGTCTGGCGCTCTCCCTGAACCTCGCGAAGAAGGAGGTCACGTCCTCCCTGGTCACGTCTATCCCACGAGATAGACGCGACAGGAAGCTCCCGGACTCCTCGTAGTACCGGGCTAGCACATCAGTCTGCAAAATACATTACGAATTAACCTAACACATTCATCTGGAAAATGCAATATGAAAATACGTCGTACATTAGACACAACTTACCGCGTGCGCGTAACCGAGTCCGTATGGCGGGGATACGTGTCCCTCACCCTGGGGATGTGTCTAGGAGGATCCAGGTCGACACGTACCAAACGCACACGGGTACGGGTAGTGTACCACTGTCGGTACGTGCCATGGGGTGCCCCCATGCCCGCCCCTCCTCGTCTGCCTACGGATAAGCAAAAATATAGCATTATTACATGTCATTACTCCGTACAGATTAGAGAACATCAATGTAGGAAACTTACGTGTGGACGCCGTGTGGGACTCGCCGCCGACCGACCGGAACTCTGTCGAGACCGAATCGCCTCATCACTCGATGGGCAGCGTAGCCCTCGACCAGGACGTCGAACACGAGGAACCGATGTGTACGCCAGTACGCCGCGTCCCGTGTGCATAGGGTGGACAATCCACCCGGCACACGTAGCTCGACGTCTCTCGCTGTGTACGGCGTCCAGCGTACGCGGTCCTCGGTGAGGTGGTCGAAGGCAGCGACGAACTGCGGGTAGCTAAGCCGCCCCGTGCCGTGTACCCACCTAGGCTGCAGTGACGACAGAAAAATCAACATTACAATTAGTACTGAGAAATGTTAAAGCGTAGGTTTCACAACCGTGGTTTGCAATATCTTACCCGTCGGTAGAACCAGATGGTGCCCATAGTCGGCGCGTCGACATCGTCGTCACCATCGTGTAGAAGAGGACTCGTGTCGATCCTGGGGCGCCCGATCTAGAACCTCTCGTATGCCCAAAGCTGCAGAAGCAGTGGACACCCGGTGAGGATCGACCCGTCGGCGATCCGCCCACAGCCGTCGCAGAGCCCACGGTACGTCGCGCAGAGGACCGCTAACCCCCAGGAGTACTGCGGCACGGCGTCAAGGGGTGCGTCTGCGATCGCCCTCGCGAACTGGACGAGGTGCCTGTCCACGCTATCCCCGTGGGAGCTCGTGAACAAGCACCAGCCAAACAGCCAGATCAGGTACGCCTCAAGGTGGCGGCTCACCCTCTGCTCGTCCGCAGGCTCAACGATGTGCTCCGCCTGTAAATTTAAGTTTTATTATAAGTCTAGCCAATATATATATGTGAAGTTAAGCTTGAATGGTTAGTTTGAAAGTGCATCTAGGCACTTATGTTATTTTGGTGATTAATGAATGTTATTTTGGTGATTAATGACAAACACTCATAATGACAATCTATGTAAATTAAGTAAATGCTTAACTTAGTGCTTAGCAAATGACAAACCTCTAATATGATTATATTGCTATGAGACTAACTTGTTATTGCCTAGTTGAGTATCAGTCTCATCTATTTAGAGGAAAATCAAATGGGATAGTTAAGCAAAGATAAGGTATGCAATTTTGGTATCTATTCTATATTTGTTATTGCATTCCTTTCGTGCAAATGCATAGTGAACTCCAAGTAGCATGTTGATTATATATATGCACATTGGTTAATGTCATATTTATTTGTGCATATATATTCATTTGAGTTCATTATAGTATGCATGTATTAACTAGAGTTAAACTTCATATTGCTATAGATTGACTTGGTGCATGCATGTTTTATTTGTATATCTTCACATGCAATTCTCTTAGTGAAGTTTATCTAGTGTTGGATCACATATTTACTCTTACTCCAAATGTTATTTGCACATGTACAATTCGTGTATATTCTATCATGTGCTTTATTTAAGTAAAGTCTGTGATCCTTGCCATGATTTAATTGATTCATCATATTGGCAATTATCTCTCTAGTGCATATAGATCAATTACATATTCATCATGATGTACTTAGTAGAGAACATTTCTTATGTCAAGTGTTTCCATTTCTATTGTGCTTCTTTATATGAAACACTTGTTGTAATCAATCGCTCACAAATATCAACTCTATTCATATCTATTGAGCTTTTGGGACTAATGTCTTTCATGAGTAGTTTGGAAAGAATTAGGCCCCGTATGTGTATGATGACCAAGGTATCTTGGAGGATGAACATTGCCGAGGTCAACAAGACGGCGGTGTCACCAAGAGCTGAGGACTAAGTCAAGAGCAACTTGGCGTGGAGATCGTCAGAGAGGATGATCAAGTCAAGGTTGATAGGACGAGAGTCTCATGAGGTGAATCGAGTCGAGTTGGACAAGGCGAAGATGTCATCAATTATATGGTGAAGGTCTTCATGCATCGACATCAAGAAAGAAGACGGCAAGTGACTATGTCTAGACTTATATTATCTTTGATTTAATTTGAGTCTAAGGATTGCCGTACTATTAAGAGGGATGCGATGTCGAATGACTTTTAGATGTGTCAAGTGCTCAAGTGATCCATCCTTGTTAATCTTAGAAAGAGAGTGGTGTTGGTAGTGCTTGGGAAAGTGAGGGTTGTAGGTCTCTCTTGATTTCTTTGTGAAATCTGTGGTTATCCTTTGAGTTTTGGATAGTGAGATCTTGTTGGTTGTGTAGCCCTCATTCTTAGCTTTGGGAGAGTCCAAAATCTCTGAAATCGAGTCCGAGTCAAAAGTTATGCTCGTTTTAGCCGAGCTGCTCGATCTGATTCGGACTATCCGGAGTTAGTCCGGACTATCCGGATCATCCGGAGTATCCGGATATTCATCCGGACTCTCCGGATTGAGTCTCTCTGTTAGCCTTTCTCAGTCAATCCGGAGTATCCGGATTGAAATCCGGAGACTCCGGATTGTGCGCACCAATTTCAACGGCTAGTTTTTGGGAGCTCTATTTATAGCCCTTCCTCCCTCTTTTTGAGAGAGCTTTTTGGTGAAGCTTTTGGAGTGGATTTTTGAGGGGCTGTGTGAGGGGCTTTGAGGGAGCTTTTACCCTTAGATCTAAGTGATCCCCTTGTGAGAAGGGTTGGGAAGAGTTTGTTGAGTGAGATTTGAGTTGATTGAGCACTTGATTTCATCTCCAAGCTTGTTCTAAGTGAGCATTTGTTACTCTTGGAGGTTGAGGACTCCTAGACGGCTAGGAGGTCGCCTACGAGCCACCGGAGCTTTGTGTGGTTGGCCGTGGGAAGTTTGTGAAGGCCGATTCCGCCTCCGTAAGGGAAGGAATCAAAGGAGTGAAGACCGCGAGTGCATTTGTGCAACACCGGAGGAAGAGGGTTGAAAGAGACCCGGCTCAAGTGTGACCGAGCCGCCTCAACGGAGACGAGGATCCCTCAAGGATCCGAACTCGGGTGAAAAATCATCGTCTCCAAGTTTGCTTCTTTCTCTTGTTTTAGCATTTGATTTTGAATCTTGAAATTGCCCGATCTACTCTTTTGTTGTGTTTGGCTCCAGATCTTCTATGCCCTCAGGTACCTGACATCATTAAGATCTTTTGTGTTCAAGTAGATTGTTGAAAAATTGCAAAGATTTAAAATCTCCATTCGAAGTCCTCAATCCGAGTATCCGAATCCACGAACCCGACAGTCCGGATAATCCGAGTATCGGATTGAATACCGGACACTCCGGGTTAGGACCTCGGATTGGACTATCCGAGTATCCGGATTGAATACCCGGACAGTCCGGATAATCCGAGTATCCGGATTGAATAACCGGACACTCGGGTTAGGACCCTCGGATCGGACTATCCGAGTATCCGGATTGAATATCCGGACACTCCGGATTGTTCAGAAATTGGGAGATTTTATTTAGCGCAAATTTTATTCCATTGCATTTAGCTATAAAGTTTTTAATTCGCCTATTCACCCCCTCTAGGCGACATCCCCGTCCTTTCAATTGGTATCGAGCAAGGTCTCTCTTTTATTAGACTTAACCGTCTAGAGAGTAAAGGATGTCGACTAGAGGATTAGTGCACTCACATAATCCACTTGTGCTAGATGGCACAAATTATGCTTCATGGAAATTAATTATGACTTCTCATTTTAAATCCATGAGCCCCAAATATGGTGGATCGTAGATGTGGCTTTTCCTCTCCATTGAATGAAGTTGCTCCAACCAAGGAGAGAGGAAATGCCTACATCTCGACGCTCAAGCTACTAATGTTTTATTTTGTGTTGTGAGCGATGAAATCTTTGATAGAATATGCAATCTCAAGAGCGCTCATGAAATGTGGATAAAGCTTCAAGAACTATTTGAATCATCCACTTCTATTGAGGATTGCACTAAGGAAGAGATGTCGGGAGATGAAACATCAAGCTCCACCTCAAGCTCAAGTGATGAAGAACCGACATCTCCATCAACCTCAACCTCCGCCTCAAGTGACGATGAAGATGCTCTTCCATCACAAATCCGTTGCTTCATGGCGAAAGGTAAGAATGAGGTAAGTGACGATGATGATGATGAGCTCACTTATGATGAACTTATGAATTTGCTAGAGGAGCTCAATAAATGTCTTGGAAAGGAGAAAAAGAAATATAAAATTTTGAAGCTTGAACATGAATCGCTTCAAAATGATTATAACATGCTTCAAGAAAATCATGAATCCCTCCTTTCCAAAGAAATTCATAAGCCTAAGGTGGATATAGGAATCTCATGTGATTTAATTGATGAAATGTCTTGCTTAAATGTTAATCCTAATATTTCATCAAAATTTGACATATCCACCTCTTGCAATGATTTACCTTGTTGCTCAAATTCAAATGTTTCCACTTCCTCTATGCATATTGAGACTAATCTTGTAGAGGAAAACAAGGAGCTCAAGGTCCAAGTCATTAGATTAGAAAATGACTTAAAGAAGTGCGTAAAGGGAAAAGCCGTTCTCGATGAGATCTTGAGCAAGCCAAGGGCGCCTCAAGATAAGCGAGGACTCGGCTACATCTCCAAGAGGGAGACTAGCAAGACAAGGCACAACGAAAGATATTCGAAGATCATCAAGTGCTTTGCTTGCAACAAGAAGGGACACCTCGCCTCCGTGTGCCCTCATAAAGTGGAGATCAAGCCACAACCATCAACCGAGAGGCACACCGGCAAGAAGCAAGTCAAGAAGAACAAGAGACGCTCAAAGCCTACTTGCTACAATTGTCGGGAAAAGGGGCACATCGGTAAGGATTGTCCCAAAGGTATTACTCCTAAGCCAATTATTGTCAATTATCATTATTTGCTTAGGAAAGACAAAAATGGCAATGTGTTTGCCAAGTTTGTCGATTCTCCCAAGTATTTGCAAAATTATGATATTCAATTGCTTAGGAGAAATGAATCTAGAAATGTGTTTGCTCAAAATGCTAGACTTCCTAAGACCAAGAAAATCATGTTGATCATGTGCTTAGGAAAATAACAATAGCAAACCATTTGCTAGATTTGCTAGATCTTCTAAGCCCTTGCATTGTAATGATTATTATGTGCTTAGAAAGGATCAAACTAGAAATGGATTTGCTAAAAATGCTAAAACTCCTAAGCCTCCTCAATTCAATTCCAATAATTCGCTTAGGAGTAATAACAATCGCAAATCCATTGCTAGTCATGTTAGTTCACCTAAGACTATTAATGTTAGGGCCATTTGGGTTCCTAAATCTATTGTGACTAACATTTTTGGACCCAACAAAAATTGGGTACCAACAAGTGCCTAGAAGTTTATTAGGTGCTTAGAGATGCATTGGAAAGCTTTGGCTCAATCAAGAGGATGATTTCATCATATGAAAAAGGGAGCCAAGCTTGAGGACATTCACTCCAATCATGAATCAATGCCATCTCGGGTAACAAGTATTTAAATTGATTCTTATAGCTTATAGCCTTGTGTAGGTTATATTGCATTATTCATGAAAATCAATTTAGATTGCTTGATTATATGCTTGCTCATGCTTATTAGTTGTTCTGATTGCAATCTTGAGTAAGTTTGGGATAGTGGCACAATAAGGGGGAGTGCTAAATCATAACCATGTATATTACATCCCTACATGTGCCCATATTTATATAAGTGCAAATATATATTTTCAAACTCAAGCCATTTAGCCAAAAGTCAAAATTTTGTATACCATTAGTATTCTTGTGAAAAACTAGTTGCAAAATGTATACAAATATATTTGAAATGTTTTTCAAAGGTTTTGGCTTCACAAAATCCATTTTGAAAAGAAAATGAGTTTCATGATCAAAATCTAGATAGTAGTATCTTGTTTTGGATTTAAACTTATAATTTTCATAGAATTAAATGTAAAATGAATTTGAAAGTAATTCCAAAACAAAAATCCTAGAGTTGGTCATTCTTAACAATTCTTGTGTTCAAAAGACTTTCAAAAGACCAACCTAGTGAAAGTTATTTGATTTTGAAACTCACTAAAAACTATATTTGACCCATAATTGTCATACTATTGCACTTAGTGAGTTTCTCCGCTTGGACCGGATCTTGTGTAGTATCTTGGTTCAAAATGGTATCTTAGACTCATACACAAAATTCAAATCTCAATATCTCATCTTATTCTTCATTTGAATCTTGTGTTGAAATATTTGGCTTTGTTTTACAAATAGCTATTTCAAAAGGACCATTTTGGTCAAAAGTCAAATCTTATGTTTAAAAGGCCTAAATTTGTGAAAAGCTTTGTAAAAGTATTCTAGTATGTATTTCAAATGTTTTACAAGCTTTCAAAATGAAAATTCTATATTGAAATCAATTTTAGCCCGAAAAGTTTTTGGTTTGAACTAAAATAGCTTATTTAAGCATATTGCTCAAATCTTAGCATTCAAGTTGGATTTCATTATAAATGTTGGCTAGAAACCATCTTGATAATCAATTCTCTAAGCCATGGAAATTGAAATTGCATGAAATCCAAATTGAGTTGTATTTTAAGGCTTTTTATGAAAAACTATTTCCTATTTAACTTGCTTCAAAAAGGGTTAAAAGCAAAATATTTGTTTGAAATGCAAAATCTTATGAAAATAGTCTTCTAAAATGTTTTCAAATGCATTTCAAATGTTTTCATGTATCTAACCCTTGGCTAGAAGCCAAAAGTCAAACTTTGGCTTAAAAAGATCTTTGTGATCTTGCTTTTGCATTTAACTTCAATTTTTTCTAAAGCAAAATCTATTTGGAGTTTGAAAAAGTGGTCAATACAAAACTCATAGGGTTGGTCATTTTAAGCATTTCTTTAGTTTAAAGTTTTTCCAAACGACCAACCGTTCAAAAGTTATAGCCATTTGAATTTGGCCAAAATCATCCAATTGACCCAAAATGACCCGTTGTTGTATTTTGTGGATTTCGCTATTTGAATTGGATTTATTTGCATATCTTGGATTGAAACAGTATTTCTTACTCATACAAAGCTATGAAAGTTCAAATCTCCATAAATTTCAATCCGGAATGCATTTTGAATATTTGGCGAAAATTCAATTTCTTTTCAAACCTACAAAGCGCATTTTGTCATATCTTTTGAATGAAAATTTCTTTTAATGAAATTCTTATTGGGAAACCTTCTAAATAGTCCAATGTTTATTTCTGGAAAGTTTCAAACCATTTGGACTCAATTTGAAAAAGTTTTGACTTTTCTTCTCTTTGAGTAAAAATCATGCCTACAAATCAAAATTTGGCATATCTTTTTTGGAGACTCCTTTTTGGAAAATTCTTTTGAAAAGGTTTCTTGGGAGTCTAAAGAATATTTATGCACAATTTAAAATAATTTCAACTTAATTTGAAATAGTTATGCCTTTTTCTCTCTTTTGATCTTATTTGGCATACTATCGCATTAAGTTGGATTTTACGATTTGAATGGATTTGATTATGCAAATAGGCTTATAAACATCTCTCTAAATCATATGAAGCCATATAATTGCATATTACCATTCAAAACTCATTTGGTTCTATTTTGAGGATTTGGTGAAAATCTTAATCTTTTATGTGTTTCATATGCATCTTTCATCATATTTCTCAAATGAAATTTATTTATTGAAAATCTTTGTTGGAAAACCTTCTCTCACATATGGAGTTCATATCTAAAAATTCTCAAATTTATTTGAACTCATTTGCAAGATTGTTGACTTTATTTGACTTAGTGTCAAAACTAAACCTCCAATGCCCATCTTGATCTAATTTTTGATTGGAGGGTGATATTTGAGAAAATCCTTTTGGAAAAAGTCTCTTGGATGTTCATGGATCATTTCTGCAAAATCTTATGGCTATTGGACTTCATTTGATCAAGATTTGATCAAAATTCAAAATGTTGATTTAGGGATGAAATTTGAACAACCCGGAGTATCCGGGTAATATATCCGGAGTATCCGGATTATCCGGACACTCCGGATCAAAAACACCGGAGTATCCGGGTTGTACAGCTCGGCCCAAATTCTGAAATTGCTATCTACACTTTCTTGCAATATCTTGTTCATCCTATTTTTGGGGTTTCTCCTTTGCTCAAATTAATATTCAGTCTTCATAGCCCTCGAAGAGGATTTCGAGACGGATCTGTTCCGTATTGATGACTTTTGTATTTGAGCAATGGTTTAAAAAACTATAATCGACTTTGTGCTGCTATTTGAATCTTTTTTGAGATTTTAAGAGTTTTAAATTGGCATCTTGGCAAGCCTTTCGAGATGAAAACTAAGTGAACTTATTCATTGCTCCAAGCTTCTAAGTGGAGCATATCTATTTAAGTTTTCATTCCAATGAAAGTGCATCTTTTGGCTAAGTTATTCTGGAAATTGGATTTAATTGTATCTTAGCCTCAAAATGTTTTCTCTCTTGCATAACTTCGAGTTTATTATGGAAAAGAGAAAATTTCCCTTGTAAGCTCAAGAGTGAGTTTGAATGTGTTTTACTCATTGTCTCTCTTACAAGTGGGTGTCAAGATTAAATTTGAATGAGTTTCAAATATTTTCATTATAAAGTGGTGTAATAAAATCTTCAATTGATATCTTAAATTGTCTTAAATTGCATGCAAAGAATATTGTCTTGTATATCATATATATCATGCATGTTGTACTTAGACATTATCAAACTAACTTGGGTCAAATTAAAAGATATTTGTTCCCGGAAATCGTGTGCTTGTCTATTGATGTTCAAGGTATTGGAAAAGGGGTCATCTTCGACGGTGGGATGAAGGAAATGGAGAGGAGCTCCATAGTACGAGGGATCTAAGACCGGGCGCGGTGATCATGACCAATTCGAACATGCGGTGGACAAGAATCGACAAAGGGACGTGTTTCTTTTCTGACCATATTCAATAATGTCTGTGCACACCATTATGCTAAATTGTGTTATTCTAAATGGTGTTGTATTTTTCAATTGATATGATTAATTGGTATCTTTCAAGAGGTATCCTCTAATCCTAAATTGTTTTGAAGTGTCATCTAAATTGCATTCGGCATTATCAAGAACTGAAAGGTACATATGGGTGACACATTGCAAAGAGGTATGCCTTTGATAAGTTTATGAAATTCTTGATCATGAAAGTGCATCTTACTTATACAACCTTGATTCATGATCTTGTATACATCTTGTGATCATATAAGCAATTCCTACTTGTGTAATCTTCTTTATATGATCTTGATTGTTAGAATTTGATTTGATCATGAGCATGTGCTTAAATTATATAAATTGGCTATATGATCTTGATGTTTAAAGAATATGTGAAATCATATTCGTGTGTCATGTTTAAGCATCACTTATATCCTAAGAATCATGACTTCTTTAATTTGGTATAATTAGAAAAAATCTATTACCTAAATCTTGGAAATAATTGGTATCATATCTTGCCTAGATTTAGGGGGAGCTTAATATTATTGTCCTATTATTAGCTCCTTATTTTTATTTTATTTCTCCCTAATCTTTTTATTGAGTGTGCAATCAAGGGGGAGAACAGATTTTATTGAATAAACAATAAGAATCTTTTAAGCACCTTTTTGGGATTAATGACAAAAGGGGGAGAATTTATGGATTTATCAATTGTCCCCTAATCGATTGACAAAAAGGGATGATTTGTAAGTATGATCTCTTATTGTATCTTTATGCTTGTTTTAATGTTAAAATATCTTAATATTGTCATTTGGTGCAATTGATAATAGGTTTGTCATAAATCACCAAAAAGGGGGAGATTGAAAGTGCATCTAGGCACTTATGTTATTTTGGTGATTAATGAATGTTATTTTGGTGATTAATGACAAACACTCATAATGACAATCTATGTAAATTAAGTAAATGCTTAACTTAGTGCTTAGCAAATGACAAACCTCTAATATGATTATATTGCTATGAGACTAACTTGTTATTGCCTAGTTGAGTATCAGTCTCATCTATTTAGAGGAAAATCAAATGGGATAGTTAAGCAAAGATAAGGTATGCAATTTTGGTATCTATTCTATATTTGTTATTGCATTCCTTTCGTGCAAATGCATAGTGAACTCCAAGTAGCATGTTGATTATATATATGCACATTGGTTAATGTCATATTTATTTGTGCATATATATTCATTTGAGTTCATTATGGTATGCATGTATTAACTAGAGTTTAACTTCATATTGCTATAGATTGACTTGGTGCATGCATGTTTTATTTGTATATCTTCACATGCAATTCTCTTAGTGAAGTTTATCTAGTGTTGGATCACATATTTACTCTTACTCCAAATGTTATTTGCACATGTACAATTCGTGTATATTCTATCATGTGCTTTATTTAAGTAAAGTCTGTGATCCTTGCCATGATTTAATTGATTCATCATATTGGCAATTATCTCTCTAGTGCATATAGATCAATTACATATTCATCATGATGTACTTAGTAGAGAACATTTCTTATGTCAAGTGTTTCCATTTCTATTGTGCTTCTTTATATGAAACACTTGTTGTAATCAACTGCTCACAAATATCAACTCTATTCATATCTATTGAGCTTTTGGGACTAATGTCTTTCATGAGTAGTTTGGAAAGAATTAGGTCCCGTATGTGTATGATGACCAAGGTATCTTGGAGGATGATCATTAAGCCGAGGTCAACAAGACGGCGGTGTCACCAAGAGCTGAGGACTAAGTCAAGAGCAACTTGGCGTGGAGATCGTCAGAGAGGATGATCAAGTCAAGGTTGATAGGACGAGAGTCTCATGAGATGAATCGAGTCGAGTTGGACAAGGCGAAGATGTCATCAATTATATGGTGAAGGTCTTCATGCATCGACATCAAGAAAGAAGACGGCAAGTGACTATATCTAGACTTATATTATCTTTGATTTAATTTGAGTCTAAGGATTGCCGTACTATTAAGAGGGATGCGATGTCGAATGACTTTTAGATGTGTCAAGTGCTCAAGTGATCCATCCTTGTTAATCTTAGAAAGAGAGTGGTGTTGGTAGTGCCGGAAAGTGAGGGTTGTAGGTCTCTCTTGATTTCTTTGTGAAATCTGTGGTTATCCTTTGAGTTTTGGATAGTGAGATCTTGTTGGTTGTGTAGCCCTCGTTCTTAGCTTTGGGAGAGTCCAAAATCTCTGAAATCGAGTCCGAGTCAAAAGTTATGCTCGTTTTCGCCGAGCTGCTCGGTCTGATTCGGACTATCCGGAGTTAGTCCGGACTATCCGGATCATCCGGAGTATCCGGATATTCATCCGGACTCTCCGGATTGAGTCTCTCTGTTAGCCTTTCTCAGTCAATCCGGAGTATCCGGATTGAAATCCGGAGACTCCGGATTGTGCGCAGCCAGCCCCCAACGGCTAGTTTTTGGGGAGCTCTATTTATAGCCCTTCCTCCCTCTTTTTGAGAGGGCTTTTGGTGAAGCTTTTGGAGTGGATTTTTGAGGGGCTGTGTGAGGGGCTTTGAGGGAGCTTTTACCCTTAGATCTAAGTGATCCCCTTGTGAGAAGGGTTGGGAAGAGTTTGTTGAGTGAGATTTGAGTTGATTGAGCACTTGATTTCATCTCCAAGCTTGTTCTAAGTGAGCATTTGTTACTCTTGGAGGTTGAGGACTCCTAGACGGCTAGGAGGTCGCCTACGAGCCACCGGAGCTTTGTGTGGTTGGCCGTGGGAAGTTTGTGAAGGCCGATTCCGCCTCCGTAAGGGAAGGAATCAAAGGAGTGAAGACCGGCGAGTGCATTTGTGCAACACCGGGAGGAAGAGGGTTGAAAGAGACCCCGGCTCAAGTGTGACCGAGCCGCCTCAACGGAGACGTAGGATCCCCTCAAGGATCCGAACTTCGGGTGAAAAATCATCGTCTCCAAGTTTGCTTCTTTCTCTTGTTTTAGCATTTGATTTTGAATCTTGAAATTGCCCGATCTACTCTTTTGTTGTGTTTGGCTCCATATCTTCTATGCCCTCAGGTACCTGACATCATTAAGATCTTTTGTGTTCAAGTAGATTGTTGAAAAATTGCAAAGATTTAAAATCTCCATTCGAAGTCCTCAATCCGGAGTATCCGAATCCCTGAACCCGGACAGTCCGGATAATCCGGAGTATCCGGATTGAATACCCCGGACACTCCGGGTTAGGACCCTCGGGATTGGACTATCCGGAGTATCCGGATTGAATACCCCGGACAGTCCGGATAATCCGGAGTATCCGGATTGAATAACCCGGACACTCCGGGTTAGGACCCTCGGGATCGGACTATCCGGAGTATCCGGACACTCCGGATTGTTCAGGAAATTGGGGAGATTTTATTTAGCTGCAAATTTTTATTCCGCTGCATTTAGCTATAAAGTTTTTAATTCGCCTATTCACCCCCCCTCTAGGCGACATCCCCTGTCCTTTCATAGTTGCTTACCACGAACTGTCGAAGCCACCTGTGTGTGGGACCATGGGTGCTGGTGAAGACTCGGTACGCGGGAGGCGGTAGCACACCATGGAACCGCGCAAGTATCTCATCCCGCCACAGTGGTCGACGTCTGCGGCACCACGGTGGTCACCAGCGATCGGAGACCGAGGAGGTAGGAGACGCGTCCTCCAAAGTGATCGCCATCTCCCGGATGTAAGTGGAAGGTGTCGTCTCCGGTCTCCACCGATCCACCAAAGCGGTGAGAAGGGACCTGTCAAACGGGGACCGGTGGCTAGCGTCCCTCGCTCCTGCGTGCGCCTCCACCATCCGTGCGATGGCAAGCAATCCTGCCGCCGCGCACCTACGAAACATAAATATTAAATTAGTATGAGCACCGCACTAGTTAATTAAAGCAGATTTTGATATTGATCGGGAATATTTTGAAATTAAAAGATAAATCGTTACAGGGATCCAACGTGGATCGAGTCCACAGCTCGCGGTGGCCTCGGCCGTAGCACGCCCAGCTCCTGAGGCTCCTGTCCCTCCTCTGGTGAAGCGGTGGCGAGGTGTGCACGGTGACGACCGTCTACGACTGGGTCTACCAACTCAAAGGGCCAGTCGTCATCCACAGTCTAGTGAGCCATACCTGCAAATTACAAAAAGGAAAGTTATATACAAATAAATACACGAGCATCAGAACAATACATCGAACCAAATGCGTACAAATAAATACACAAATATGAGAACAATACATCGAACCAAATGCGTACAAATGAATACACAAGCATCAGAATAATACATCGAACCAAATGCGTACAAATAAATACACAAACATGAGAACGATACATCGAACCAAATGCGTACAAATAAATACACAAGCATCAGAACAATACATCGAACCAAATGCGTACAAATAAATACACAAGCGTCCACAAACTCTAATCAAACAGATTACAACGCACACTACATTAGCAAAATATATTAGAACAGATTACAATGCACATTACATCATCAAATTATATTAAAACAGATTACAATGCACATTACATAAACAAAATATTAATTTGACATATAGCATCTAATAGTTCAAACAGTTTCTCCGGTAGTCCAACGACGTCGTCCACCACGCCTTACAGACGACGATCCTTCCCCCGCCGTCGGGTTGCCATCTCCTCCTTCGTCCTCTTCGTTATGTGGCTGGCAGTTCTTGAAAGTGTGACCTGTTCGCTTGCACAACGAACATTTCTTCACGCGCTTACCAGTTTCGGACTCATCCATATAATTCCTGATACGCCTGGTTTTGCAACGACCTCCTTTGTATGATCTTGCATCAAAGTCAGGGACCCAGAACCTTTCATCGACACCAGGGGTTGTGGTAAAAGAACCGATAACACCATAACCATACAGCTCCTCGCCCCAGGTTGCCATCACCTTTTCCTTTGTAAAATATTCAGATAGATATGTACCGGGTCGCATTCCAAATAATGCACATGCAGCTATCACATGAGAACATGGCTCAGGCAACAGAGGGGCTTGTTACACGAGCATTGACATTCAGCCTGTAAGATGCACTCTTGGATGATAACCTTCTGGTTTGTTCCCCGCCGTGCTTTATCTCTGCATATCACCTCGAAGCGCAGTGTTCGTGAACCTACTTTGATAGCTCTATGCTTGGCCGCCTTATTACTCTTCGAATCCATGTATTTACTTATCATGCTTGAGTACAAGGCATTCTCATCTCTCATTACTACTTCAGCAGCTTTATACCTATCCACAAAATACTTGCTTGTACCCCGCAGCACTCCCTCGATAATTCCTACCAACGGGAGACACCTCATCCCTCTCATTACCCAGTTGTACACCTCCGCCAAGTTGGTCGTCATAACACCGTATCTAGCACCATGTGTGTCATGTAACAATGACCACTTCTCTTTGGGCTTGTGCTTTATCCAGTCCGAGAAACATTTGATCGGCCTTTGCCTGCGACGATGACTTGTCGCCTCATCTTCTGTTGCCAGAGGGAATAAAGGCTCTCGCTGCTCCGTGTTGCTGCTCGCTAGTAGTCTCTTTGTGTTTTTGTTAGCTCATCAAGATTCTTCCAAAGAGTACGGAACTTGCTATCTTGGTTACGCTTACATAGCCTCTTGAACATGTTCATCGTTCCTTGTTCTTGAACCGCTTATAGAAGTTCGCGCCAAATGCCTCATGCACCATCGGCTCTGCAAGTCACCCAGGAAATGGCTCCTCTTCCCTGCTTGCACTGTCGATGGCACTAAGCGCACTAGCATGCCCGCATGCAAGATGCACACATGTTGGCGAAGTCTTCACCACCCCGATCTTCAAGTTCCGCAGAACCACGCCAACTCTCATAGTTCTCGCTTTCCACAAAGGCAAAGGCAACAGCGAGAATCTGGTTGTTCGCGTCGACGCCACAAATTATCATTATTTGTCCTTTGTATTTCCGGTCAGAATGTGCCGCCCACACACAACAATGGGACGGCAGTGATAGAACGCCCTAATGCATGCTCGAATGCGAAGAAAACGCTCTTGAGATGCCTCTTGTTCGGCCACTTCCTTGACGGACAGTCCGATAATTATAAAAGTACGAGGATTTCTTCCCCGAATGCAATCGAGCAAAGGCGGGCGATTATGGTACGAGTCTTCAAATTTCCCAAATCTCATTTCCAAGGCCTTCGCCGCTCGCCATGCCTTAGTAGCTAATTGTGTAATGAAATCTGTTCTCAATTGCTCGGATAATAGCACGGGCTCAAAATTCAGTTCTCAACTATCTCCGGGTACATGACACTCGCGATATACCCGAAAGACGAGTTCTGTGAGCCACTGTGGTTTCTCACCATACAACTATGTTGTTCAACCTTGAACATAGCCGATGGGTGCCCCATTTTGGCTTGTATGCGTGCACTCTCGAGGCACCTCGCATCTCGCACACCACGTCAGAGCAGGTTGGGGTGGACTTCTTAACCCTGAAAGTTCTTCTTAGTGATAAGGCCCAATCTTTGATAGCATCCTGCACTGCCTCTTTTGTGGGGTACATGCTGTTAGGTCTCACCTCATTGTCGCTATACTGCCAAGGTGTATCATTGCCTTCATTCACAACCAGGTTATTAAATTGATGTGTGCTCCAATCTGCTGGCATAAGTGGCTCAACATCTTCATCTTCCTCATCCGAGTTATCGTCGTCTCCCACTTCTACTTGTTCATATTCAAGGTCTTCCTCTTCCATATGTGCTATTACTTCCTCAATTTCCTCACCTTCGTCTACTTGCCCCCGCGCATCTTGCCCAATGTTTCCATCATCATCCCCAATCTCAACTTGCTCACCAGTCTGGTCTGAACATGCGGCTCCCGGCTAGACTCTCCAATTTCAGTGTCGCCATAAGTGAACTCATTTTGAGGCTCACTACACTCACCGGCGTCCGGTGGTCTCATGGGCAACAACCCTTTCATACGCTTGCACTAAAAGCACCCGACACCATCCACGTTGTTCGCCCCTCACATATGACCTCCAAGCTGCAGTTCCCTTCAGCTCAATTAACTCCCAATAAACAGGATCATCTCGCATGGTGCAAAGGTAAGATAACTTCAGCTGGTACTTCTCTTGTTCCATCCGAAACGTGTAATACAACCAATTCAACACAGCAGCAAATGTACGCTCTTCAACCCTACTTAAACTTCTATTCACATACTGAAAGTTACTTAGATCCGCACCCTCCGAACCATACATGACAACCCCTTCTCCATAAAAGATTCTAAAAGGAACTCGTTCTGACATATCTGCGAACCTATTCATTAACACACGAATTAATTACTAGGAGAAATATATATCGATCTACATGCATTTCCGCAAACCGACTAAAAATATAACTAGATTTAACTACATTTTATTCCTAAACACTGCCATGATTTCTTGCTATACACTAAATCTAACCCTAACTATAACCCTAAACACTAAACAAAATAAACCGCGAAAATAACCCTAACTATAACCCTAAACACTAAACAAAATAAACCGCGAAAATAACTATATCTAACCCTAACCCCAAACACTACACAAAATAAATCGTGAAAATAACTAGATCAAATTCTAACCCTAACCCTAAACACTAAACTAAACCAACTGCGAAAATTATCAGTTCTAACCTTAGCCCTAACCCTAAACCTAAACACTAAATAAAATTAGCAGCAAACAAAATTACCGACGTGCAGCGCCGCTCTTCTTTTCTTCTCCCTTCCTTTCTTCTTCTTCTCCCTCCTTTTCTTCTTCTTCCTCCCTCTTCTTTTTTCTTCTCCTCCCGTTTGTTCTTCTCTACGAGGCACTGCTTTATTCGGCAATGTCGCCTGGTCGGGCGACAAGGGGAGCTACAAGCGTGTCGCCCCCTGGTCGGGCGATTTTTGGGCTGTCGTCCTCTGGGGGAGCGAGCCGCCACTAATCGCCGAATGGTTGGGCGACACGTGGAAGTCGCCCAACCAAAGCGGCATGAGTATACTTTTGCAAAAAAAAAAATTCGTCGTATATTTTTCAAATTTGAATTTTAAAATATATTATTAAAAAAAAATTCGTTGCTCGCCTAGGTTGGAGACGAGGGAGTTGGGGAGGGAAGTGAGAGATGGGAGGATAAGGAGGGGGCAAACTGGTCTTTTTACACTTCCATCATGGCTTGATTGTCAGAAAATGGTCAACAGTGGCATAAAAGGGAATGGTTTCGACGATGCATAGGTGTGTAAGGGAGAGAGTGTATTGCAGCGATAGATTAGGGATCTAGGAACTTTTAGTGGCATATAAAAAAAATCCTTTGAAGAAGGGTATGGAATCAATGCGTGGTTTTCATAGTTTTACTTGCTCTCTCCTCTCACAAATAGTTGTCATTTTGGACATCGACATGATCTCTAAAACTCAACTTTGATCACTAATTTTCATTGTAATATATTTAAAAAATCCAATTAAATTATA
Organism: Otatea glauca; assembly: GCA_036346275.1. NCBI lineage: Eukaryota > Viridiplantae > Streptophyta > Magnoliopsida > Poales > Poaceae > Otatea > Otatea glauca. The sequence goes on along the minus strand of CM070731.1, from coordinate 40,838,785 downwards.
ATATTATTAAAGTACATTTTGAGATAAATTTACACATATGATTTTCATGCATTCAATCTAAATATTTAAAAGGATATCAATAGCTAAAGTTTTAAAATTTTGACTGCTCGTATTTCAAACCGACAAGTTTTTGTGAACCGGAGAGAGTATAATGTATACAAAATGACTCATTTGCATGGAGTTTTGGGTGTCCCTTTGGGTATTAAATAGTTTTGAGACGGTGAGATATAGGAGGGGGGAGGCATTGACATTTCTGGAGTTTTCTATTCTACTTAAGTTAGATTGGTTCTTTTAGTTGCATGATACCTAAAGTCTACGATTTCAACCACCACTACTAAAATTATCATAATTTGGCCCCAGGCTTACATATTGGTGAGTTAATGAGTGGTATTTTTATGAACCACAAACTTTTAAGTTGCTAAATGTAATGGCCTCTAAAGTGACAATTTGCTAGTGTTTGGGATATTACATCGAATTAGTTTTGTATAGTGGAGAATTGGAGATGGGAGAAAGAGAAGGTGGAGTCCATGAAATGATTAGTTCCAACATGAATTGGTTTTCAAAGGTGAAACCTTGGAAGTGGAACAAAGTGGTGAGTGATATAACATATTAGTTTTTGGGTTTGGATTCTACATAATATTTAGAGTTATCATTTGTTGTGATAACTCTAAATATTATGTATATTTCAAAAGGTCGACTGTCTACACACATTTTACATTTATCTAAGGACAAAGTGTCGAGTTTCATTGTAGAGCAGGAGGTGCAACTATGAAAACGAGGTAATTGAGTTGGTAAGTTCTAAAATGAAAACTCAAAAACCCTTTTTCTATCCCTGTCCTCCAACAAAAACTGAAATTCTCTTTTCTAGACTCTTCTACCTTTTTTTTTTGCAAATTTAGCCCACCTGAACGTATTTACAGATTTGACCCCATCCCCGACTGCGGAAGCGCGTAAGATGACACATGTCACCTTTGTGCTCCTCTACCGTTGAAGGTCGCCGGAGCTCTCAGGACTACTGCAAGGCGCCTCCTGCACTCCCCGGCCGTGGCAACCCGCCTCCTACACTCCCCTGCCGTGGCATCGATGCTCCTCCCATACTGCTCGGGCGTGGAAGCAGCTAGTCTCATGCTCGCCCGCTCGATGCCGCGGCTCACATGCTCTCTAGGATCGCTAGTGATTTCTCCCGCATGTAGGAGCGTCTTTCCTGGTGTGAAGGGGTCAAATCTACAAATGTATTTACGAAGATGCTAGATTTGAAAAAAAAAACAGAGACTAGAAGAACTCAAACTTCACAAAAACCGAGCACCCCGAGAGCACTCAAAACAATGTCACACCTACACTGTACCAACATTTGTAGCATGCACTTAAAAAAAAATCATTTAGCACCGAGAGAGAGAGATATAAGAGCCAACCTTGATAGGTAGCTTGGCCAAAAATTAATTTATGCTATACTCTATATATTAATTTCATTGAATTTTCTAGGAGGCGTGTTATTTGCTTTATGACTTTTAAGGGCACATTTGCCTCCTCCAGTGGATCCATCCTCTCAGACAACATAGGCTACGATTGGACAACTAAGTACAATAAACATTTTCAGTTACCTACCTAAAGCTTAACCAGCTCGGCCAGTTGACTAAACGGGAAAAAAAATTGGTACCATTAGGACTTCTGAACGCGGTAATGTTTCTGATTATCGTGGGAATATATATATCTCTATAATATAATAAGGCACAGATTGCCTCCCCATCCGACGCCACGCTCTAGTCTCTACATTACAAGCTACATATTTTTAAATAAAAAATTCTTTTTAAAATTCTTTTGAAAAATAAATATTTTTTGTTTTTATTTTTTTAAAAAAATATTTCCCCACTCTGTTAAAGTGTTTTTCGTTTTGTTATGTTTATTTATTTTTAATCTAGACGTATTGATTCGTACGAAACATATAAAATTCCTGTATTCCAATGCAACCTTAGCAGGGCATGCCCTCTCGATAAAAAACATGTCTTAACGAGTAAATTATGACACAGCGCTATAGAGTGAGGGCTCTTCCAGTAAAGTCTTTTTTCGAGAATTATTAGGCCAAGCGGAGGCTAATGCAAATGGCTCAACACAAACGATTTCTACACTAGTGATGCATCATGTTTTAGCCCCTAGACCTAGTCATAACTGGGACAACTTATAAAGCTGCCGAAGATTCACTTCCACGATGAGCTAAATTCGTATTACAAACTGAAAGAACAGGCACTGAGAGTTAAAATCATGTGATACATTGGTACGATAATACACCACGGAGGAATTTACAAATCCCCCCACTAAGACATCAGCGCCACCATGCAACCCCTCCAGAACGTCAAATCCAGGCAACCAAAATCTTCTACCGAATCAAACCTAGATAAGATAAAAAGAGTACTGCACTGAAAGCTCGCAAGCATGAAACAGAAAACAGGAGTGCACAGGCGAACTAATCATCATCCATTCCAGGTTGGGCATCTCTTCTTGGACCTCCTGCTGGCTTTGCCATGATGATCTGCGAAGTTCATGAGTGCAAGTATTAGCACATGAACAACAAAACGATCTTTATTTCATTTAAAAGAAAGACAGCACAAGATTGGCACTCCTACCTGGTCAACCCGTAGTACAGTACACACAGCATCTGCCGAGTATTTCAGAGCAAAAAACCTGATGAGTAAAAAAAGTAAAGTGAGACATCTGTAAAGAGGTGGGCCAAAATAGGCTTAAGCCTCTACTGCAAACAAGCAGTAAACTGAATTTGAAAGCACAGAACATGACCGTCGTCCAGCATTTTCCATACTATCAAAGCACCAGTCAGCACCAGCTTAAAAACATATTGCAAGGGCTACCAGTAGGATTCCTAAATCTATTGAGCCAACTAGATTTTTTTTAAGTAAGATTTTGAACACACAGGCTTACTTTGTGACGTAGAGGTCCCATATTTTCATGGTTGAAACATCCTTGCAAGCACCTTCCTCCAAATCAATACCAACTTTTGTATTGCCAGTAGCATGCTCAGCATAGAGGGAAGATATTATCTCCATTGAGCTAAGTCCAGCATTATCAGCTAGGGTTCTTGGAACCATTTCAAAACTTTCAGCAAATTTTGCAATGGCATACTGATCCAACCTGCATAATTGTCAACCATAAACAAAAAAATCAAAAAAAAGAGAAGAAGCATATTATATAACTGATCATTTCCATGTATCATAAACCAAACTACAATAGATAGATTATAGTAAGAACACTGTTCATATATCAAATGCATCAAGGCCCACTAAAGTATAAACCTTTAAATGCACATAGGTAATAAGGGTTTATTAAAAATTAATTCTAGATAAATATGAAGGTATGACATATAATTAGGTTGCATTCTGGACTTCAGATGGTTTCAGACCATCTACCATTATTTTCCAATAAATACAGGAGAACATGAACAGTAGAACGTATTGTATTATTGACATCATAATGAAATCCGTACATGTATGTCAATAGAGCTTGTCCAGATGTGTCCATTTAGTATGTACAGAAAAAATTATTTGGTCTCACTAAAAAAATATATATTATTACCCTGTTTCCTTCAGAGAAAACTCCTTCAATCTCCTTGCTAGTTCTATTTCTGTTGCAGCAGCACCAGGAATTATCCGACTGTCCCTGCACATTGACTGGTATAAATACCAATAAGTTAGATAACTCAGCTAATCAGTTGCTAAAAAGTACCGCTATTCCAAAAAAATGGGAGTTGGTTAATTCAACCTATTATAGATCATACATACATACCTTGTAAGTATTGACACCATCATCAACAGCTCTTTCAAGATCATCTAAGATGCTATCAGTGCTGCCTCTTAAAACAACAGTTGCCACTGAATTTCCACCTTCTTCATTCTTGACAACAGTCACCTATAAAGCAAACTAAATGTGGTGAGGAAGAATAAAATCGGCTTTTGGTAAGGCATAAAGGCATGAAACATACTCGAACACCACCGATTTCTTCCACCGAAACAGAGTCTGCATATCCTAATTCATCCGCATTTGGTTGACTAAGTTTCAACTGTTTTTTGAAAAAGCACAACACATCAGATTAAGTGTGCCACTATGCTATTCAACAAACAAATTTTGAAATCAGAACTTACAAGTGCTATAGCCCCAGTTGTACGGCAAAATCTTCTAAGTTCAAACTTTGAGCTTATTTTCAAAACCATTAGCCTGTAACCAAAACATCAATAAATATCACTGTAAAACAGGATCAGACCATGGTAAATTGCTATGGCATTTATAGCAAAAAGACCTAACTTTGAGATGACATCCAATATTGAAAGTTTAAAACCTCCAATTGAGGGTTTAGGTTGAATAGAATGCATATATCATCTCTCAAGATGACAGTTCATATAAGAAGCAAAACACTGACTTGTAACGTTCACAAAAATGTAATGCCATATCGCCAACTGCTGCTCCACTGACAATAACCTTGGCTCCTGAGTCAGCTACACCTTTGATAAGCTCCTCCACCTTAGCTTCCTCAGTTTTAGCATAATTTTCCAGCTGTACAACAGTACAAGCATGAGTATGTTATAAGCTGCAGCAGATATTTGTCAATCACAGTGCTTGGCATGAACTACAGAAGCAGAACAATATCACATGCTTCACAGAACATACTAGGTTGTAGACAGTTGATATTGCAACAAGAAAGACCAATTGGTATTTCACAACTACCGAATAGCATACCTTTGGAAACAAAATGCAAACACAAAAATCAAATAAAAGAAGAAACATGTGCAAATAAAAAGAAAGAAGCAACACAGAATACTGTAATAGATCAGACTATGATGTCACATAAATGTTGGAAATGTCTATGAAAAAGATGAAACATATTATTTGCCTTATAGTTTTCAAAATCTAGAATTTAAAATTCCGCCATATCCATAAGTGCCTGATCAACTCTTTCTAACTGCCCCCTAAAAAACTTTTCCTTATCGCATCTGATTTGAAAGAATAAAAAAACCAAATAACCATATAATCAATTTTCCATAATATTCTTCATGAGAAAACCATAGCTGCCATGCCCTAGTAAATCTGACTACAATGACCAAGCTATGACAACCAAATACAATACAACAGCACCCATCTGACCTTCAATGATCAATCAAAATCTTTGTTTAGGCTTCATCCAACAAATGAAAGAATAAAAAGATAATGGTAAAGAATCCATCCAAAAGCAACCGCCATATAACTTGAGCACACTTACATTAAAAGAATTCATAGACAATGAACTTGACAAGTACTATGGCATAGACATCTATTAAATTAGACACATAATAGCAATCAAACAAAGCAAACTATATAATTTAAAACACTCAAAACTATACCTAGCGTAGCAAAATCAACAAGAAGTTCATAATACATGGTTAAAACAATGGTCTCATATTAAGAACATACCTGCTCAGCAGAATGTATCAAAACAGTTCCCTTTGTTTCAGTTGCCGAAGTATCAACACCACCAGCAAAAACTGCAATCTAAATATGGATAAATTCTAGAAATTAGAACCAACACTGGCAGGTATCATGCAAAAAAAAGATTGGTAACTTGGATTGGTTAATATTCCCATGTGCAGAAAAAAATTTACAATGCATGAGTGCAACATATTACAACCTATTTTAATTCAAGTTAAAAAGACACCAGTTAATAGTTTATTTGACCACTGTGCTCAGCAAAGATACCTGAAAATGATTACTAACAATAAATTTTCAAGAATATAATAATTTACCAACTTAAGAGAAGCACACACAAAAAATATATAACAGAACTGCATGGATGTAACATGTTGTGACCGCTCTAAGAAAGAAACGATTCGCGAGTTCACAGTTAGGGAAATGCAGACTTCATTACAATTTATTGCTATGTAGGCGTACAGGCTCGACTTGACCATGTATGTAAACAACAGTCCATGATCAGAGCAGGCCATATGTAAACAATGATTATCCATGAGTATCCCAACAACAAAATAATTTTAAGAAATACCATCTAAGCTTTCAAAGTTTATTCACAAGATTGCTATCCTAAAATTAGCTACCAAGCACCATGCAAGCCTAGAAAAGCTTATACACTATCAGCAAGCAATGAGAAAGAGAAGCCAGTATCATAACTCTAAAATCAAAACTTCAAAAAAGTTGATCAATATGCAATATGAATAAAGGGTAGCATTTTGAGCCTACCTTTGCCTTCTCCACCTTTTTGACGCTCCCAACAGCATCGTTTTTTAGAACCATCCCACGAACTACAGAAGAGTTGTGCAAACCACCTCCAAGCAGCTTTGCCACTCTAACATTGTCAACATTGAAGTTGGCAGGATTTTTTGGGCAAACTTGCATACAAGCCTAAAAATCCATGTCGAAGAAATAAACTTGCTATAATTCGGTATCAAAATGAAGTGAGAAAAATAACTCCTTTAAGGTAAGATTGTAAAGAATAGCTTACATCAGCCACGAGGGGGCACAAGATATCCTCCTGGCCAAATTGTTTGCTTGCAACAGCAGATCTCATCCTCAGCACAACCTCCTCCTTGTTCCTTACATCCATGTTTTCCGAGCCTTTCTCCACCAGATCCTCCAAAATCTCAATCGTCTGCACACAGAAGAAACAAAAGCATGAATATCCTGCCATCAAACCACAGGTTCAGCATTACAAGGCCTACTCAATTGGGAGCATAAGTAACCTTATTGATGGCCTTGGTGTAGCCAATGATGATCTCGCTCGGATGCAACCCCATCCTTATGAGCTCCTCGGCCTTCTCGAGCAGTTCACCAGCAAAAGATATGGTGAGGTTAGCTCCATCTCCGATCTCCTCCTGCTGAGCCCTGCTAGCAAGTACCAGGATCTTAGCAGCGGGGTGCTGGACCTCGAGCTCGTTCACGATTGTTGCGGCATCATTCGTGACAAAGAGCTTGTCCAGATGATTAATGACCATCTTATTCATTCCTACAAAACAGAAGAAGAAAAACAGATCAGCACGCAAGAAAATATAAAGCAGGAGCATCTCAAATTCTAAATTAAGGCCTGTTTGGTAGAGCTTCAGATCACAGCTTCACCTGAGATTTGAAACTTATAGGCTAAAATGAAGTGAATTAAGTTTATATTTTTGGTCTAAAATTTGAAAAGATGATCCATTTAAACACTCTTAATATACTCACAGATCCAGCTCCACGGATCTGGTGGAGCTAAGAATACCCAGCTCCACCAGATCCGTGGATCTGGTGCCCTACCAAACATACCCTTAGTAACAAGGGACGGCAGCACGCGAGAAATCAATCACCGATAAACTAATCCCCTTAAACAACTGAACGCATCTTCAAACTGCACGACGAGCCGCAACATTTTAAGCCAAATGAGCTCCACCCCTGAGCTCATCACCACAATAGTGTCTTCAACACATCGCTAATACCTCAGCAAACAAAAGCCCAGCCTCACCGCATCTACGACACTAACCCTAACCATTTCTAACACCAAACCCTGCACATCACCTCCCAACCTCATGCAACCGTCGAATCCGCTCTGCTGGCGCTAGATCCCTCCTAACTCTACCGATCACACCGCGCGGCGGAAGCACGGGAAGACTAGAGCCTCACCGTTGGGGCCGAGCGAGGTGCGGGTGATGACGGCGAGCTCGCGGCAGGCGTCGATGTTCTTGAGCACGGCCTCCTCGAGCCCGGAGAGGTGCCTGTGCCCCTCCTTGAGCATCGCCTGGATCCCGTACCCCGGCATCGCGCCAAGGCCCACCATCGTCGGCGGTGAGAGCGGAGAGCGGCACTTCTCTGCGCGGGAGGCGAGACGGATCGACGAAAACCCTAGTAGCCGCTGGTGCGCGAGTGGGGGAAGAAGGGAGTGGGAAGTGGAGATGAGGAGGCCGCCGCCGAGTTCTAGAGAGTTTTGGAGACGAGGAAACCCTAGGAGCTAGAAGGCTCGGCCTGGTTAAGCCCACTCGGTGAGTTGGGATGGCCTAGACCGGCCTGGTAAGGCCCACTCAGTGAGTTGGGATGGGCCGGCCCGGCCTGGTTAGGCCCACTAGGTGAGTTTGTTTTCTCGACTCGTGAAGTGGGCTTAGCTTCAAAGTGACAGATATTGGGGAAGGGATTTTTTTTTCTTTAATATTTTTTTAATCTTTTTTCAAAATAAACGACGGGGTGAAAAAATTGCGCTTTTGGGCCCTGTCGCCCCAACACTGGGCGATCGCCCCAGTACTGGGCGACAGGCACCCAACCCTAATGGCCATTAACAGCCACAAACCTGTCGCTCAAGTATAGGGCGACAGGACTGATTTTTTTTTTGTAATTTTAGGGTATGTTTGGTTCATAGTCAAACTTTGCCATATTTTACCATGCCTCAAGTTAGGCAAGTTTGACTGAGTTAGACCTCCATTTGGTTCATAGCCACATCTGTGACAAGATTCCTTCTTGCCATCAAGGTCCCACGTGTCATTGACTCAAAAAAGTGTGGCAAAATTCATTTTCCTGCTTAGGCCCACTCAGTGAGTTGGGATGGGCCGGCTCGGCCTGATTAGGCCTACTAGGTGAGTTGGTTTTCTCGAAATTTTTTTCTTTAATATATTTTTTTATTTTTTTTTCAAAACTAGGCGTCGGGATGAAAAATTAGCAAGAATACCCGCCGGTCGCCCGTATATGGGGCGATCGCCCCATATACGGGCGATTAGTCCCTGCACCTACGGTCTTCTAACAGTCATCTAACGGCAGTAGCAGAGGGGCCCACCTATCGCCCGAGACAGGGGCGATCGCCCCAGAGCCGATTGTTTTCTAAATTTTCATTCGTAATTAATTTTCTGAGAATAATCAATAGGACAGAAATAACGAAAAGATTTTTTTTAATTTAAATTCGTAACTAATTATCCGAGAATAATCAATAGGACAGAAAAAACGAAAATGCTCATAGTACTAATGTACTATAATATTTTAAATCTTTAAAAAATTTATACCTCTTAGTATTGATTATAAATAATTTTTAACGAAAATGGTCATAAGTTACAAACACTGATCTTTAAGTATGTGATACCTCTTAGTATTGTTTCACTGTAATATTTTATATGTGTTGGACAAAATATTCCATAAGTTAGAAGCACTATATGTATTTGCCAAAATCGTCGTTTCCGGACCAACAGGCGATTAGGGGCAGTCGCATTACTTGGGAGGTCCAATTAGAACAAGATAAATTTTGAAATATTAATTAATATATAAGGATTTGAATTATGTTGTGAAAAGTACTATGTGCCATGCAAATTTAAACTGTATAAATCAATTTTACTTAAACATTATTTAGTGCATTATGAACAAACTATACGAACCATGCCTCGAGAAATCCTGAAATAAATATGTCTTGTTCGTAGGGTGTTAGGTGTCCCATTTTAGGGAAAAAAAAATAGGAATGAACTCAGTTTAATAAACCAAATGACTATAAGTAGCCTCATTTGCATGACATACTTAAGCGTTTACGGCAACCCGTGAAATATCATTTTTAAATGTAATTTGTTAGGAGAATAGGCCAGAGTTGCTCTTTGATATATGCAGTACGCTATGGTGGGAAAATATTTTATTTACACCTTTCTTTGCATATTAATTCTGACTGTGCAATAACCCAAAGTATTATGGTCGACGCAACAATGAAACGCTGAAGCCTTTTCGGCAGCCCGCGAAATATCATGTTCAAATGTAATTTGTAGGGAGAATGGCCCAGGTTTGCTCTTCGATATATGCAATACCATATGGCGGGAAAATATTTTATTTACACCTTGCTTTGCATATTAATCCTGCCAGTGCAATAACCCAAAGTATTACGGTCGAGACAACAATGAAACGCTTAAGCCTTTTCGGCAGCATGCGAAATATCATAACGAAGGTCGAATCGTAGGTTACTGCGGAAAATAAGGTAGGCCACACTCTTTATTACGACTTAAAACAGGAAGGAGTACCACGAGCAAGGAATTTGAAAGTTAAAACTAGACATCTACTGAGTGCTTCGAGGCCACTTCCCATTCGCCCATGCCTCCGGTGGGGCATCTCTGGCATATTGCGCCCTCTCTCGTTTTCTCTCTCTGTCGGCCTCCTTCTCCTCCGTTTCCTTCCTACGTGCCTCCTCACGTGCGGCATCGCGCTGCTCTTGAAGCTGCCGTGTGAACTCGTCCTGCCGGTTGGCTTGGTCAAGAAGCCGTTGGTCGTCGGGGTTGATCTCTGTATCAAACCACTGATCAAATTCACATAGTGGCGGAGCTGACTGCATAAAACGTAAATTAGTAAAGTTTCATTCACAAATATTACGTAACCCGTACGATTGTTACCATGCGGCGATCCTTCAGGCTCTTCTCCGGCGGATCGAAGGCGTAGTTGCGGCACTTCCAATACCTCCTCTTCCAAGTTGAAATTTCCCAAGAGCGCACAAGCCATCAAGGATCTCCGCACATACACATGGGTGCTACAGCACCACGAGGTAGGAAGAGATCTTGGTACGCTAAATTGCGCGGGCATGCACTTGCTTCTTCCTTTGCTTTCCCCTTTCCCTTTCCACTTGCACGCCTCGGCATTTTCGATTGATCCTGAATTTTTTTCCTCCCTCCTCTATTCTTTCTTCCTCTCTCACTGCTGTCTTTGCGAGACCGCTCGTGAGAACGAATGTTATAAAGGGCAGATATCGCCAGGGTATGGAGCGATCGCCCCAACTAAAGGCGATAGGTGCACCGAGGCGTTGGTGTGTTGTCATGTCGTGTGGCATAGGCAGGCAAAACATACATGGATTTGCACAATTTAAAGTGATAAGGCTCTCATGTTACTAACTCGGACAGTTATACAATATGGTGCTGAACGTAAAGGCATTACAAAAATACATCTATACAACTAGTCAATCACGGCCACGCTTCCTGATCTGGCCCGTGGGGTAGGTGAGTGGCGACGGCGGACGGACATCCCTCCTAGGCCGGCCCTGCGGCGCAGCGAGAAGTAGTGTGGCGGCGACGAGGCGTGTCTTGTGGCGGCGCTCGAGAGCGAGAGGGGCGAGGTAGTCGGTCGAAAGGTACTCTCCGTGTCGAACTCGACGCGTCGCAGGTCGCCGAAACCACCTGGGTCTCGCTGGGCGCAAGACGACGAGGAGCCTCCGCAGCCCACTGTCCGCACTGCTGCTGCGTGGGAGCGTAACGAGGAACCGGCGGGGTAGGGCGAGACGAGGAAGGAGCCTCCTCAGCCCACTGTCCCCACTGTAGTTGCGTGGGAGCGTAACGAGGCACCGACGGGGTAGGGCGAGGTGCTGGGCCGCGGGGACGTGGTGTGCTGCGTCCGCTGACGTCTCCGCGCCCCGGCAGGTTGCCAAGCGACCCAACCGGCTCATCCTATCGAGGACCCGATCCCAAGCTGCCTCGGCCTCGGTGGTGGTCACCTGTATGCCCGCCCGAAGGCACGACAACATAGAGATAGCCTCCACCTCAACCTCCCCGACGAGATGTGCCTGCATGTAACGTCAGATTGTTATTACGTAATTTACATGAAAAAGACGTGCCCATGTAGCTTCAATTGCGACACTTACCGAGGAGTTATTCCTCTGGGACATCTGTGAAGGGTACGTGTCCGTCACCAATGCCTTCCGTGCGACATACGGTGCTGGTGTGTACCCCACCCTGAGGCGAGTGCGGGGGGCGAACCACTCCATGTACTCATCGTACATGTCAGGGTCGTACGGCCGGGTCTCGGTGACCCTCTCGTCGAGTTCGGCGTCCCACTGCACCGCCCATAATGCATACGGTGCGCGAACTGAGTGCCCACTGCAGCACCCATCCGGGTCATCCTGCAATGCAAAAACAGGAAGTACACACCACATTCATTTTGCAAAGATGCGGAGTAGTAGGATCGGGGCAAGTACTGTGGCGCCACGTGCGACAACGTGACGAGGCGGCAAGGAAAGGATCGAACAGCCGAATCGCCGAAGACTCGGTGTGGGGAGTACTCCTCGACACATTGTGTCAAAGACGAGAACCTTACGGGTGAGCCAGAAGGCCTCATCTCGCGTGCAAAGCACGGAGACCCCGTAAGGTGCTCGGGCGTGGACGTCGTACCCGGTGTATGGCGTCCACCGCACATCCTCGTCGTGGAGGCGGTCGAACTCCCGAACGAACTCGAGGTAGGACCTCCTCACCTGTCGGTGCGCGTACGTCCATTGCGAGGAAATAAAAAATGGTGGAGGTTATTGAAGTGCGTTAGTGGGGAAAAAGATACGAGGGAGCATACCTATCGTCGGACCCAGTAGTGGCCCATGGTGGGCCAGTCCACCGGGTCATCTCCGTAAAGGTCCTGGGGGTACGGTGCGGTGTCAACAACAGGCGTGCCGACGGAGAAACGCTCCCAGAACCACAACTGAAGGAGTAGGATGCAACCCGACATCGTCGCGTCCTGCTCCGCCCGAGAGACGGCGTCGCACAGACCTCTGTACGTTGTCGCAAGCACAGCTGAGGCCCACGACCACTGCATCATCTGTTTATAATGGGGAAGTTAGACATGCTCCGCTGAGACGAGATTGGAACTGAGTATGTTACCTCATCCTCCGGGGTGTCGGCGATGTGCTGGGTGTACTCGATCAGGTGCCGGTCCACCGTGTTCCCGTGGGAGGACGGGAACATCACCCAACCGAACAACAACAGGAGGTATGCCTCCAGATAGCGGGCCACTTCCTCCTCCTCTGCGTGCGGGTGGAGAAGATGAGCCTGCAGCGTTCGTAACAAACATTATCAGCAACTTAGCGCTTCTCTTTTAATTCGCAAAGAAAAAGGTACTCACCGTGGCCAGGCGACTACGCTTTCGTCGGTCCGTGCCGCCACCCCGCTCGAGGGCGGTAGGGGGTGTCGGGGTGCCGCCGCACCACGGCGAGCAGCGCGGACAACTCGCGCGCCACGTGTGGAGGAGGCGTCGCGGCGACAACCGTCGGACCCGCAGGTGAGGCCTAGGAGGTACGACACGCCCTGTAGCGTCGGAGCCATCTCTCTCGCGCGGAAGGTGGGCGTGTGCGTCTCGGTCTCCACCGGTCCACAAGTGTGGCGGCGAGGACCGGTCGTACCGGCTGCGGACCTCCTCGCCTCTAACAGGCGGTCACCGCTCCACCATCCTCTGAGAGGTAGTAAGCCACCGCCGCAACCCGCATGTAGTGCATTGCGTCGTTAAATTGCATTCACGAGTAAGTACATGTACGTAAAAGAGTGCAAGCGTTGGCAGCTTACCGTGGAACCCAACGTGGGTCAATGCGAAGCAGCTCGTTGGGCACCCGAGGTCGGAGTGTCCCTAACTCTCAGTTCTGCTCTGCAGAGTACCAAGACCGGTGGGTCATATCCACGGTCGCGTCGAGCAGCTCAGGGCAAGGTCGCGCCATCGTCGCCTGTTACAAAGCAAATACAACAAATTTGTCAGTAATTAAATGTGCACACAAATAAAATACGAAATAACGAATTGTACCATACTCAACAAACAATACAAAAGATGAAGACATGTTGGATGAGGCACACAATGCCGAAAATTACATTATCCTCGTAGCAATTAACTGGTACATCGAAAAATACATGATGCGAATAACAACTAACTGGTACATCGAAAAATACATGATGCGAATAACAACTAACTGGTACATCGAAAAATGCATGACGCGAGTAACAACTTACTGGAAGTGCGAAAATTACATGATTGGCACAACAGTTCACTGGTACATGATCGAATCTTACAAGATGCGAAGAAGATCAAACATTACATTATCCACGGTTGCGACGCGCTTCGGACTCGTCCATATCGTTACAAATGCGCCGTGTCCTCCGACACCCGACTTTCAGCCTCAACATTCGTATGTCTGGTACCCATCGATGCTCCGGAGGTGGGGCGCTTGTGAACGATCCATCCACTCGGTACCCGTACACCTCGTGATGCCACGTGTTGAGAACACTTTGCTTGTAGTAGTAGGGGGAGATGTACGGACGACATGATTGATGCGTCTCCGCGGCTGCGGCAATGACGTGCGAGCACGGCAAGTGCAACAGACGTGCGAGAACGGCAAGTGCAACAGACGTGGTTTCTGGCAGGAGCACTCACAGTCAGCTGCTCGGAGTATGCATAGATGGGAAGTCCTCTCCCGGTGGGCACCCCTGCGACCTCGGTCACCGCAGTGCACGTGGTATCTCCGTTCCACGCCACTCTCCGGTGTCACCCGATGTGTCTGCGCCTTTCTTGTTTTCCTGGACATGTACGTAGATACAACCGTTGAGTACGACAGTCGATTGTCCGACATACATGCTGCGGAGCTCTTGTATCGCTTAATGAAATATCTCTGTGTCCCTAGTAAGACACCTTCAACTATACCCACCAGTGGAAGGCATCTGGTGCCTTTCATTACCCAGTTGTAAATCTCCGCCAGGTTCGTTGTCATGATTCCGTAACGCGAGCCGCCCTCGTCATGCAGAAGGGACCATTTCTCTAAAGGCTCGTGCCGTATCTAGTCGATGAAACTCTTTATGCTGGTCCCTGGCCTACGTCGAATGTTTGGGGAGTCTGTCGGGAGCGCACACAAGGCTGTGGGGTCCTCTCCTTGCTCATGGTACACCATCGGGTTCTTTGATGAACCAGCGGTATCTCTTGGATTCATTGACTGCTTCTTCGTTAGTTCATCCAACGTCCTCCAAAGCGCGTCGAACTTCCTCCGTTGGTTCTGTTTACACAGCCGCTTGAACATGTTATAAGCTCCTTGTTCCTGAACTGACGGAAAAAATTGGCACCCATGTGCCTCATGCACCACTTGCTCTTCAGGTCCGGCCACTTTGCTGCTCCCACAACGACGGACCCTTGTTGCATATCCACGATATCCCTTAGCAGCCCTGCATGTCGGTCATGGATGACACAAACATCGTGCCCGTCCGAACATTGCGCCACTTCACTCTTTCAAGGAACCAGATCACTTCTCCGTGTTTCCCCCTCCACGAAGGCCAATGCAACCGGTAGAACCTGGTTGTTGGCGTCCACTGCGATCGCAGTTAGAATCTGGCCCTTATACTTCCCCGTGAGGAATGTGCCGTCCATGCAAATGACCGAGCGACAGTGCCGGAACGCATTTATGCATGCGCCCAGGGCGAAGAATGCACGCTGCAAGACCCACTTACCCGCACACACACCACCCGCAGGAAACTCCGCAAGGTCGACGGATATACCGGGGTTTCTACGTGCTATTGCCCTGAGCAAGTGGGGAATATTCTCGTAGGAAGCCTCGTACGTCCCGAACCGTATTTCTAGAGCTGTCCTTTTCGCTCTCCATGCCTTTCCGTAGCTAATCTTGTACTGAAACCTCTCCTCCACTACCGTGATAATAGATCGAGGTTGCGGTGCGGATTGTCCACGATCGACCATAAACACATTTGCCACCCAAGTGGACGACATATTGCGGTGTCCCTGCTCCGCTTCTTCCAGCTCGCAGTTATGTTCCATCACTATGGAGCATTTCCAGTAGTCCTTTCACTTCCCCTTGTATGCATGCACCCGCCATGGGCATGAATCAACTACGCACTTCACGTCGTACTCCTTTTTGCTGGACTTCACTACCCTGAATTGCCGCCTGAGAGACATTGCCCAAGATGCTTCACCGCATCCATCACAGCCTCCTTGTCTTTATATATGGCCCCTCCGTCACCTCGTTCTCACGATACTCCCATGCATCAATGTTCCCTTCATTCATTGTCGTCTTTGAAATCAGAATTGGTCCACGCACGAGGATAGGCACCTCAGGAGCATTGTCCTCCTCGTCGGAGTGCTCACCATCAGGGACTTCCTCATCCGCACGGTCCTCCTCTTCCATCAGGTCAACTATGTCCTCCACCTCCTCCCCCTCGTCGACCACCCCTCGCGCCTCCATCGCTGTCTCCTCTGCCCCCCGATCCCTTCGCCACCGCCAGTCTCGTGCTCCTCGTCTCCGGGCTCCTCGCCGCCTTCCTCTTCGCATCCTTCTACATTTGACGTCCCCTCCCCCGTAATGTCCACCCTGACATCACGAACTTGCGACACCGATGGAGCTACCGGGTAGCACTGAACAACAACATGAGCGGCCAACCCCGCTTTACGGCAAAACCCACATAACTCCTCCATGTTGATGTCGAGTTAATAGGAATCAACTCTCAAGAAAATGACCTTGCGCACGGCTTACTATCGCTCGACCAAGAACCGAACGATTGGGCATCCAAACTGAACATCCGAGACATCCACTCCAACAAACCCCTGTATGTCCTATCGCTCGGTCTACATATGCCCCGTATGACTCTTGAAAATGATGATAAATCCACCCTATCCGCCCCCTATGCTATCTCCCCATCTCCATAACATATTTGGAAATACAATTTCTCTGACATGCTGCAACGTCCGACGGAAAAATATTACTCTAAAATAGATTATACAAAACGTACATTGATCGTACTACAAAATTCGACTATAAATAAGTAATTCGACTTGCCTACCATACGGCCTAATATTATATTTGTGCCACATTACATTAACCCTACAAAATTAAATTTGTAAATATTGCCTACTATTTCCACTGTATTCAATTTCTATATACTGAATACTACATTAAATTTGTAACGTACTAAATACTACACAATCCTGAAATTTCTAAAAACTAAATACTACATGAAAGTTCTAAATATGAACTGCGACATTAAATTTCTAAATAACACTCTCCGAAAAATTCTAAACGCTACACAATCCTTAAATTTCTAAATATTAAATGCTACATTAAAATTCTCAATACCATACAGTCCTAAAAAAATTCTAAACACTACAAAATCCTAAAATTTCTAGACATTACAAAATCCTATAATTTCTAAATAATAAATGCTACATTTAATTTCTACAAAACTAAACAATCATTAAAAAAATTCATAAATTTACCTTCGCAGAAATCCCCTCTTCTTCTTCTTCTTTTCTCCTCCTCCTCCTCCTCCTCCTTCTTCTTCTTTCTTCTCTTCTTCTTCTTTTCCTTCTCTCGGCTGCCTCTGCTCCCTCCCTCGCCGAATGGGTCGGCTTAAAGCCCACCCGTCGCCCCAGCAGGGGCGATCGCCCTTGCTTCGGGTGATAGGTGGGTGGCGCGCCTCTCTGCCGTTAAATGGCCGTCAGCACGCCCCATATACGGGCGACTGGCGCCTCTTTTTGCAATTTCGGAACCCCGACGCCTAGTTTTGAAAAAAATAATAAAAATAAATATTAAAGAGAAAAAAATCGTTGGGCTTAGCTGCAAAGTGAGCCATTGGGGAAGGTTTAAAAAAGTGACAAGAGACAGAGAGAGAGAGCGCGCCACTGGCGGAAAGAATTTCATTTCTTTTTTGTCATTGACGTATGGGACCCACTTATGATTCTTTTAAGACTAAGGGTGTTTTTTTTATCGAATGGTACATGCATGAATGGTTCAAGAAAAAAGAACATCTATGTGTTTAATTGTTTGAACGGAACCATCTCATCCTAAATAGTGGGATACAAATTTGATAAATATTCCCCTTTAGTTGTTGAACCGTCTCATTCACAAGAAACAATAGAACCACATGTTACATGATCATCTCATCCCACTCTATCTCATCCCACCAAACAAACACACCATAGTCCTAACAATTATTGACTTTGAGCAGAATTACAGCCCCCTAACAAAATCTCTCGTATGAAAGTTGTTGCCTTAAGATGCCCCGAGCACCGCTCCAAAGTACCAAAAACTTGTTTCGCAATTACATGGGCAACATTATTATACCACCTATTGACAAAACAGAACCTACTCAGTTCCTTGATGCCCACCAGAATTGGTGTAGCCTCTGATCTGAAACAAGCCTACTATGTTTTTTTCAAAACCCCTACTGCACAAGATTTGTTCAAAACACCACCTAAAAAAGATTAGTTCAAAATGAAGAGGGAGGATGGGTTATGTTAAGTGAAACTGCGTCTGCAAGCATAAAATGAGATTTCTGAAACGTGGAAACCAATACTTGTTGCAAGATGCAATCGCTCAACATTTTAGCTTGACATCTTGGTTGTTGAGGCTTGAAGACGACTATGGTAAGCAAGCAGCCCTTAAAAATTGGTTGTCTCATTTTTTGTCTCTGTTTTCCTCCCATTTTTATCTTGTAGGGAGGTTTGAGGTTGGTCGTTGGCGGAGATGTGCGAGGCTATGTGCAAGACGTACAATCACTATGAATTACATCCAATTTATTGTCCTATATTAACACTTTTTTTATCATATGTATTGTCCTATTTACCAGAGCTAAATCTGCACAAGAACAAAACATGAATCAAGCAATCTATCTGAAGGGTACAGATCCAGGATGGTTTAGGAGTCAACCATGCAGCTCAACCTCAGTATCTCTCAATCAGAACGCCTAGTGGCTTTGCGCAATGTCTGCGATCGAAGCTTCCCCTTTATTTCAGCGTGAACATTGGCTACCGCCAAGGAACACCCCCTCCCAACCAGTCTTCGGCGGCCTCGGTCCCTCCATGGGCTGTGTTGGCCTGTCGGCAACTGCAGGAAAAGGAGGAGGAAAAAAACTTAGAGAAATTGGCTTATGCCTCGTGGACCTTTGCCACATCCCATGAGGCACACTACGGTCTCACTAACATCCACCCCACCCCACCACATTCCACTACTGGCCAAATCCCCAAATACCCAATCGACCAAATCCCCAAATCCCAATCCAAATCAAAGAATAGAGTGCACATGAGGCTAGGGTTGAGGAAGAACCAAAGAAAAATAGGCGACGCCGTGGTAGTGGTCTAGACCTATGTCGGGCGACAGAGCAGGCGAGAGGTTGACCGATGGAGCAGGTGGAGAGAAGGCTACGTAGGGGATCCGCGTGGGGAGCACCGCCGTCGAGGAGCTGAGGGCGAAGGCCAAGTGGCTGATTGGGCGACCGCCCGAGGTCGAGGGGGCATGGGGCACCAAGGGGCCGCTCAAGCTCTGGGTGTTCACCGTCGAGGCAACCAAGGAGGCGAGTTGGGGCTGGTTGTGGCAGCCTAGGGACAAAGGGAGATCTAGAGGAGGACTTGGGGAAGAGAGGAGACGGAGGACAAGAGGAGGAAGAGGTGAGGAGCTACCCTGTACGAGTGAGTGAGGAGCCAAGGCCGAGCAAGCGAGCGACTAAAGGATTAAAATACTGAGCCAAGCTACTGTGCTGTCAACTGCAAGACTACTGTGCCGCCGACCACCGTTGTCCTGCACTATTGCTGGTATACATATTATACGTAGAAATATACATTTACAATTTACAATATAGTCAATAGTGAATACTTTTTAAAGTCTTAACAATTTACTATTTAGGTTCTATAGAAATATAATTTTATTTTTACACTCGTATTTGTTCATAGATTACAATAATGGAGAAAAGGACAATGACAATGGGGGAGCCAGGCTGTCGGCCACGGGGGATGGCTAGATATGCTCCTGCTCGGTCGGTGTCGACCTGAGGGGTGAGGATTTGAGTCTTGACTTGAGCCTTGAGGGCTTGACTTGAGGAATTGAGAGAGGCAATGAGGTCTGAGATGACTGCCAACCATCGAAGGTATAAATACTAATTCAATATATTATATAATATACATACATATACAATTATAGTATGTAATATATATTTTGACAGCGGAGAGAGTCATTTCGGTGGTTGAAAGGTTGAATCTATCGAGATGAAGGCAAAATCTAGACGAGGGAGGTAGCAATGTTGATCTGACCGTTGGTGCGAAGCAGAGGAGGAATGAGTGGCGGTTGCCCAGCCCTAGATTCCTTATCTAGAAACATCACCACTTCCTTCTACTTCACCTCCACCTCCCCTTCCTCCTTCTCCCTTCTTGCTAGCCTGCTCCAAGTCACCATCTAGTCTGTCATCTAGCCCACCGAATTGGCCGCCCAATCCGCCTTGCCTAGCTGTACTCCACTGCCTAGATGCCAATTTTGACCAACTGTGACCATTAGGTCCGACGGCCATGTAGGGCACCGATTATAGCCAAATCACAGCGACACCCCTGCGTCTAGCTCCTCGGTGGCCGCCTAAGGGAGCATTATTTCAGTTTGAGCCCACCCCCTATTTTTATCCCGAATTCGCCACTCACTAGTATAGGAATGTACATCACAATCGGTTCTTTTTTGTTATCACAGTCAGTTTTAGTGACGATACAAAGTCATTAGACAGTAATGAGGAGGTGCTATCACAGTCGATTTTAGCTCGATTGTGATAAATTGTCATCACAATCGAATCTGAGCTAGAACTGATTGTGATGTAGGTGGTGTGTGCGACATCACAATCGATTCTAGCTTAGACTGATTGTGATGTGGTGTTTGTTCTTTGTATATCCTCCCGAAAACATCACAGATTACACACAGTATGCACCGAAAATATCACAGATTACACACACTATGCATATCATATTCACAATATTTATAGAATGCAAATACTTTATAATACATATATCACATTCGTTCACAATATAGAACACATACTTAACAGTCAGTACACATATCACATTCACATGATATAATATTGTTTACATATGGACTAGTAGGAGTCTGTCGGGTCTCTAAACCTACCATCCTCTGCTATAACTTCCGTCTAGTACCACCGGCATATGTGGTCTCGTAATTTGTTGAGATCTTTGTTTTGTAAACTCTTGAGGGGGATATCAATCTTCTACAAAATAGAAATAAGTACACTAATTTAAGTTATAAAATTTGTATGTAAAAGGCTAAGTGTATTATGCGCGTATATATACTTTAGGGAAAAGGTGTGAGCCGCTGACTAGGATCAGCATGTGATGCATGACGTAGAAGCCGCACAGGTCGTCGATCCTCTATTGATGACACTGTAAACAAAGAAAATCAAATTAAGAGACGAAGAATACATGTCACAAAAAATCAATCCTATGCTATGCACTTGTACCTTGAAGCGCTTCCACTCTAGCTGGCCGCCTCGTTTGTCATTGTGTCACCCTCCTTCAACAACGTAAGACAAGAAAGCCCTACATACATTGGAGAGATGCCATTGAGGCAAAAAAATGTAGTTAAATATAAAAATTGTTAGGTTAGAGGAATGTACAAACTTCTGCAAAATAGGCTTGATTGCGTAGGACTTCGGTCTCTTCTTGATTGAGTTAAAAGTGTAGACTTGGTTTTCATTAGAAGCGAGTATGAGTAGAACCCAATATTTGCTTATTAAATGGTATACAATACAAGAAAATAAGTTCATATACGATTTAAGTGCGTACAAGTAATTAAGTGTAAAGTAGTACTTACTCCTCGTGGTACGAGAATAGAATAAAGTCATTTTTCGTTTCAGCCTGCAATGCTTGTTTGATATAGTTGGTAAGAAACTTCGATTGAAGCCTAGCCATGGTCGTAGACACCATCTCAAGGTCGATGAACCCAACTTGATGTTGACCCGTCACGGCTCGCTGCCTCATCATCCTGCAACTCGTGTCAAATGTTAAAAAATATAATACAAAATCCTATAACAGTCATAGGCTCATGTTGTATGGTGTGATACTCACAGCGTCCAGGATCATATAGTAGAAATATCGATGACTTTCAGGCTGTACAAACAAAACTTACTGGGAATATACCATGCTTCTCACGGTGAAATTGTCCCCCTCGATAGCTCATGTTGAAATCGACATTACAATCGGCCTCATTCGTCTTGTCAATGTACCATCCATGGAGCAAGCAAGTGCACAAGTCTAGAGAATTCAATTCATTGCTAGGCACAAGGGGCTTTCCATATACGTACCCCTTATAATCTCGAGGGGGCTTTGTGGTCTTTGTCAACTTTGCTTTCTAGACAAAAGGAGTCTTCAAGGTCGGGACAAAGGGCTTTTCATGTATTTGAGAGGGTGTCGTATCCTCTGTTAACTTGGCATTCTTGACAGAAGGAGTCTTCGAAGTTTCCTGTTGTTCTTTGGCTATCATACTAGTCCTTTCGTGCATCAGCTCTGCACTCTGCGTAGGAGTCGATTTGGACGGAGAACTAGTCATGGTGGTAGGAGCAAGAGCAGGTGCAGGTACGATAGGAAGCTATAAAGCACATGCATATGTAATGTATTGCAGTACTGGAATGATTGAGTAGACGCTGGGGATTTTTACATTGAGTAGTACGACATCCATTGTGTGCCACTTGATGAATGACATCCGTGCTTGTCCGAAAGTGATGATATTTTCGTTCGAGGGGAATTCTAGCATATGAGATAGGAAGTCTTTGTGGACATAGTCCACCTGCACTCTCATGTAGCCCTTTCCCAAAGGATTACCATGCACCGTGTCAGTCTTCTTGCATAGAAATATAACCCCGCATCCAACCTCAACGGGAAATCCGTCTTCCATCACGATAAGTTGGCACATGGTAGGCATCTGCAAGAAGTACGTAACTTAATCAAAAATATTGTTTACTTTACTCTCGTACCTTTAAGTCAGAAATAATTATTACCTTTAGCTGAGGACCGACCTGATCATTTTGAGAAGCGCAGCTGCTAGGATGGGCACAGACCTTTCTATGAGAGGTGAGGCCATCTGACTCTGACTCTATGAGATCATTGTTATCATCTTGGCCCTCAAGCACTCCTCACGTGCCCTAAAGCTATCGACCTGTTAGCTTAGAAGGCATTCCCAAATCAACGCATGTAAAATGAGGTTTGTGGTTCCTCAAGATCTCTCTCATGTAAAGCTATATAGTCACTTGTCTCCTCCTTATGTCTAGATCTGGTAATCCTCTTTTTGATGAACAAACATTAAGCTCCTCGTCGATATAAAAAAAGACTAGATCTAGAAATATTGATCTTCATCAATTGTTTCCCAATCTAAGGAACACAAAGGAACAAGACAAAACACATAAAAAGGGATTAAGTTAAATACAAAACAAGGATCCGGAGTACCTTTATATGTTTATATCTTTCTTCCCTCCCTATCATAATTTTCAATGAACCGCGATAACCTCTAGTTTTACCAATAGTCATCACTAAAGACACGGGATAAGATGAAGAGTGTCATATTTGAATTAAGAGAGGGAATCTAAGAGATTGCAGAGGAGAGGGGAAGAGAGGGCAACATAACCTTAGAGGCGAGGAAGTCTTTTTTGTAGCCACCGCCGTTGCCTAGCCTTTCTTGCATCCGCTAATATCAATGGACGGGAGGAGGGGGAACAAAACCCTAGAAGCGAATTAGTCTTCCTTGTAGCTGCCACCGAAGTCTACCCCCTCTCGCATCTGCTCCTATTGAGGGACATATATAGCCAACCGTAGATACAAATAGTGATGGGCCGAAATTAGAAGCACATGTTGGGCCCACAAATTTGTGCCTATGTCTAATTTTTCTTAGCGTTTTCCATCTATATTTGCACTAAGATAGGAAATTCTTAGCTCAACACTCTCTTTGCCTTTTAAAGAAAAACAAAAAGATAAAAAAAATGAGCTTATCCGAATCATGTTAGTGTAGAGTAGAGTTACTCTTTTTCGTTGAAGTACTTTAAGAAGTGTATTAGGCACACCACCTATATATTATCTTTATCCTCTAAGGCCCTGCTTGGATAGGATTATAGGAATTATTTGATCCATTTCCTTGGGATTTCAGTGGACCAGTACATATGCTTACCCCCACTCCCCCACCCCTTAAACTGTTATCTTAAATTCTCTTGATTTTTGAATTTTCTATTATTTCTTTATGATTTGCTTTGAATGTTATCTCTCTCTTTTTAAAATACTCATTGTTAAACAATGATGGTATTGATTAAAATTTAGAAAGATATGATTTAGTTTACGTTAACAATGATAATTTTGTTTTGATCCTAACAGTGTCACTTGATCTCCACACTTGCATGTTAAACAATGTCCGTTAGCCCGGCTTGTTTTTGATAGCTAAACATTTAGTCCCCAAGTTCGTGTAATAGATGGTGTTATTAGATCAGTGGGATAATACTTCGGGCATACTAGTAAATTATTTTTTTCAATCAAAAGAGATTTCAAAATAGTTATTAAGTCATATGTAACATGTTTTGAAATTGTGAGTTATCCAGACATATATCATCTAAGTTTATTTTTAACACATTTGAAATTATTTTTGATTTTATAGAATGGCTGGAATTTTAAAAAATACATAAATTATTTAACATTTTTCTACTTCTAGAATCTAAAAAGGATTTATTTTGTGCAAACAAAAGTTTATCAAAAGTCAAAAGCATTTCTTTGTTTAAAATGCTTTAATTTTAATCCTTTTTTTTTGGAAACTTTTGAGATTTTTCCTAGTGTTGTTCAAAGTTTATTGCAGATTTTGGATTATATTCAACATTTCTGAGGTTTTCACAAAGATATTTTCTTTTTTCTTTTCTACTTACTCCTACGACTATTAGGCCCCACCTATCAGTCTCTCCTCTTCTCTCTCTAACAATTGGGACTGGTCCCATCTGTCACTCCATCATCTTCCCTCTATCTCTCTATTCTCTACCAATGGGCCCAGCCCCACCTGCCAATGTCTCTCGCTTCACCGTCTCCACCCTTGGTTTGAGGAAAGATAATACACCATACAGGCATAAGTCACCTCCTATAATCTATACCCCTTTATAATGCATCTAAGCATTCTTTTCTACGTCCACCCCAAATAATGCACCCCACTAAAGATGGCCCAACCTTCATGCACCCAGCAAAACGTCCCCAGAAACTTGCCTCCATCAAAATTAACCTCTCAGATCTTTCCTCAGCTTTACTCACCCACATCCGATGGCCATTGTTTAATGTGTCTAACTCATCTCTGTGGCCCACAACAGATCTCCCCCCACCTCCAGCATCATCTCAAGGAAAAGGAAACAAATATGCTGGAATTAAGGAAAAGGAAACAAACGTTCTAGAAAAGGAAAAGACCATACATTACGTGCTGAGAAAAGGAAACCAGAAGACAGGGCACTATACTAGTGCTTAGTGGTTTAAGTAACATTCACATTCCATCTCTCCATTTTTCACGTTTCAACCTCTACATCATTTCAATCCATATTGTTTGTCTAACATTTCTCATTGAACACCCTAAAAGAAGAAAATAAATTACACAACTATCCCCAAACTTGGTCTGCATGTCAGCCTTTTAAAAAAATACTTTCCCCTTCCCTTTCCTTTCATTCCCTTCCATTCTTGTAGGGAATCTTGCTCCCCATCCCTCCTGATCAAATGCTCCACGCCAAATTAAATGCCACGACATCTCACCTTGCTACCGCAACCACCAACAGCCTACTATTGACACCATTCCACCATTTTTAGCATCTGCTCATGTTTAACAGCGAGAAGGAAGTAGACCACTATTTTTTAAAAAAGAAGATAGTAAATCATCTAACATGTAACTTGTAATAAGATGATTATATGCCTATATACTAAAGGAACTATGTAGGCTAGGTTAAAGCACGTCGGTATCACTTGACCCCGGTCCCTTCAGTGAAAATCTGCCCCGTCTGTAGTCTATCCATGACTGCAACTTTGCAACTATTCCTGTAGAAGCAATTCATCTTCCATCAGAGAGATTGCTCCAATGAGACCTGCAGCAGAGCCGGGATTATGAGCATATGGGGTCTAGCTACGTACCCCAAAATTTTGTTCTGCTTAGTCTTAGAGTTTTGCCTAAGCTCTTAACACTTTTCGCCCAGTTTACTGTAGAAACTCCGAAAAGATTGCAAGAACTCCTGCAGAAACAATTCATCTTTGAAGAGAGACTCTGTTGATCTGCTCCAATGCAGACATGTAGGAGAGCTATGATTATGTGCCTGTGGGTTCTAGTTATAAACCCAAAAAAATTGTGCTGTCTTGCTAGTCTTTAGAGTTTTGCCTAAACTGGGGCTGAAGAAATTCCGATGAAATATGTTCATCCACCACTGATGGAGACTGCAGCTGACGAATTACCAGAGCTTCCACAGGACATCTTGATGGATATCTTTGCCACCCTTGGGATCCTTGACATCATACGTGTGGCCTCCGCCTACACCAGTTTGCGTGACCTTGCAAAGTACAAAAAATCTCAGACGCCATGCCTGCTCTATACCTCTGAATCTGCTGGGACTCAGGATTGAACAAATAAGTACCTTTATTATAGTTATTACATCTCTTCCGTTTTCTTTTTTTGGTACCGAGATGATTTTGTGTCAGCGATCAGCAGAATAAAATGGGAGCAAATAGGTAACCAATCTCGCAACGGTCGTGCCATAATGATAAAAAATCTGTATGTAAAAACTACTGGAGGGCATTTTGTTGTTCCCAAATGTGAATTTTCCCTGCATGTGTTGCGTGTTACCTGTACAATAGGGAACATCATTATCAACATGTAACACTAGGATGATATGTCTGTAAATGCTACACTTGACTAGTAAACAATTATGCCTAACTTGAAAACATGAAGAACGTAAGTAATTAAGCTATGGTTTGGCCGATGTTGCCTGTGTGATCTGACCCATAATGTGAATTTGAGCAGTAGGAACATCATGGTGTGCAGATTCCAACAAATCCTTTTCCTCATTGACACTTGCAGACTTACAGTGCCACTGTCTTCAAAATGGACAACACAGATCATACTCAGTTTATATGCCTTGACAAAGAAGATGCATGCTCAGCATGTTCTCAATCATAAGTTTAGGGAAACTGTTTATTTACTGTGTAGGAAAGAACATGCATTACTAGCAATTCATCAAACCCACTTTCAGCTTCTTGCTTCAGGGCCAATTCTTGAGCCTCCACCCTCTCAAACAAATTGCATGACCCTAACTATAAATTAGAGCAAAAGTTGGAATTGATGTGACGAAACCAATGCAAAAGGCTGCCACAATGATGAAGCATCAAGTAATACCTGTCTTAACTAAAAAGAAACAAGAATATTGACCAATGGGTCTTTTGTTAAACTTCCAGCAATTTTCTGCTCGTGTGCAATATGTTGAAGGAAATTGGGTTTTTCCCAAATTTCAGAAAAAAAGAGGCTTAGTGGGCCAACTAGGCCGGCAAGACCCATCTGGCCGAGCTAGCCCAGCCGGCCTAGTCGGCTGAGGCTAAAGCACCGAGAAACAGTACCCTAGCCCTAGACCGCGTCAAGGGGAGAGGGATGGAGGCGACGGTGACTGCATCGCGGTGGCGACCTTGTCTTGTGGCTTGGCTCCCCCATGTTCGTCATTGGTTGGCGACGCTCCCAGCTGCCATTGTTGTCTCCTCCCATGCTCCTATTTATCCTAGGTCCGTGTTCCTCTTTGATTAAATGTGAAGATTGAAGAAGAGAAATGACATGATTTTTACCCTTTTTGTCGATTGATAATCCACTTGTGATTTTGCGTGTTCATCGGCAAGATCCTCAGCTACCCGACGTCCTCTTATGTTCTTTAGCCTCGACCCATACTCAATCACCTCGTGGATGGCACTTTTGTGAGTAACCCTAGGTTGTTGAATGGTTGATTTGGTCAGCGACTTGAGGCGTTTTGTGGACGACGAGGTGCACTGGGAGCTCTCTGTTGCCGAATCTTTGTGCTGACCTTGCTTGCTTGGTGGATCGGCTTAGCTCTGTGGTGGATTAGTACTCGGTTGATTGGTGCCTTTTGTGGAGCAAGTACTTCAAGACTTGATGTTCTTTTTCGACGAGGTCTTCTTCTCGATTCGGAAGCTTGTTCTGTGCAGCTTCTGTTGCATCTCGAGACTACTTGGTGAATTGTCTCACTTGGTGGTTTGTGGCTTTGTATCTCCAAAGCATTCGCTAGTGAGTCTATAGCATTACAATGGTGATATTGTTTTCTAGGATATCGTCCTTGACGAGCCTAGCCAATTACACTGACTTCAAAACAGTGCTCTGTGAGTAATTTCATATTACTGTCATTTTATGTACTTTATGTAAAGGGGCTAGACTTTGATTGTCTTAGGGACCTTGTATGATTAGGGTGGCTATTGCTCTGCGAAGATTGCGTTAGGTGACGCAATTTGTGACAATATAGTCATCTATTGAATTATGTGTCTTATCTAGTTATTTGTTCTCAGTTCAATTGTTTCCATGCTCTGTTCAGTCCTGAATATATATATATATACAAACACACACACACACACACACGGTGGCGTTATTCTACTCCCGAGCGTAGAATAGCTATTCTGCGCTCTGGCCGGAGAAGTAAAATCTACGTGCTGGTCGAAACATAATGAGTTAATGCATTTCAAAGAACACCGATAAATGCGACCGTAGTAAATCACAAAATATTTTACTACAGAACAACAGATGAATTTACTAGCAAAAGCATACAAAGCACACATGAATTCAATTCAGCAGTAAATCATAAACACGTTTTACTATAGAACAACAGATAGAATTATTGCCGAATTTGTTACTAGTTCATGCGTTGCTGAACACAGCTAGTTAATGTGTATTGTAGTTTGTACACAAATCTGTTTCTTCTTTGTCTTTTTTATATCTTTCAGATGGTATTGATTTTGATATTCAAATTTTACAGGGTTTTATAATCTCACCTTCCCTATCTATAGTAATTTCTTCAGAATTTTTTTTCAAAAATGTGTACTATTGGTTTTCATGAATAAAAATTTGGTTGTCTGTCGAACCAGCTGTAAAATATTTAAAAAATTCTCAAAAAATTACCACATGTAGGGGAGTTCACCTTCTACAATGCTGTAAAATTTGAAGACCAAACTCAATCGGACAAGAGATATGAAAATAACAAAGTGGCAAACAGCAGCATATACTATCTTTTACTGTAAAAAAAATAACATTTTACTGCGAAAAATTCTCAAAAAATTATCACACGTAGGGAAGGTAATATTTAGCAACCCTATAAAATTTGAAGACCAAACTCAATCAGATTTGAGAGATATGAAAATAACAAAGTGCCAAACAGCAGCATATAATACTTTTTACTGCCAAGAAAGCTACATTTTACTGCTAATTACTCAATGAGTTACTACATGCTGTACACAACAGCTATATGGTGTAATATCCATAAAAATCATACGTATAAGTTTTCAAAAAATCTCAAAAAATTACCATATGTAGTATAGATGAGCTTCTACAACTTTACAAAATTTGAAAACCAAACTCAATCGCATTTGAAAGATATGAAATTGACAAAGCACTAGAGAGTAAAAAATCACTAGTCAACCGAATTTGTCTTTTTCATATCTTTCAGATGGTATTGATTTTGATCTTGAAATTTTTGAGAGTTGCATAATCTCACCTCCTAGATCTATAGTAATTTGTTTAGAATTTTTGAAAATGCGTACTATTGGTTTTCATGAATAAAAATTTGGTTCTGTCTGTCGAACCAGCAGTAAAATATTTAAAAAATTCTCAAAAAATTACCACATGTAGGGGAGTTTAGCTTCTACAATACTGTAAAATTTGAAGACCAAACTAAATCGTACTTAAGAGATATGAAAATAACAAAGTGGCAAACAGCAGCATATACAATCTTTTACTGTAAAAAAAATAACATTTTACTGCGAAAAATTCTCAAAAAATTATCACACGTAGGGAGGTAATATTTTACAACCCTATAAAATTTGAAGACCAAACTCAATTAGATTTGAGAGATATGAAAATAACAAAATGTCAAACAACAGCATATAGTACTTTTTACTGCCAAGAAAGCTATATTTTACTCATAATTACTTAATGAGTTACTACATGCTGTACATAACAGCTATATGGTGTAATATCCATAAAAATTATACGTATAAGTTTTCAAAAAATCTCAAAAAATTACCATATGTAGGATAGATAAGCTTCTACAACTTTACAAAATTTGAAGACCAAACTCAATCGCATTTAAAAGATATGAAATTGACAAAGCATTAGACAGTAAAAAATCACTAGTCAACCGAATTTGTCTTTTTCATATCTTTTCAGATGGTATTGATTTTGATGTTTAAATTTTTTTAGGGTTGCATAATCTCACCTCCTAGATCTATAGTAATTTGTTTAGAATTTTTGAAAATTTGTACTATTGGTTTTCATGAATAAAAATTTGGTTCTATCTGTTGAACCAGAAGTAAAATATTTAAAAAATTCTCTGAAAGACTGAGATGGCGATCAGAGGGGGGTGAATGATCCCATAATAAAAGTATATCCCTGAGGAGGATCACAATTGTAGATTTTCACCCAAAGAAAAGCCAAACCCCTAGATAATCAAATGGAAGCGAAAGAGTCAATTTCCAAGAAAATCAGCCTGAGGCCGGTGCTCTACAAGTTATCAGAGGTACACTGATAAAATCGTGCAAATGAGCAGCGATTTCAGCACGGGATCAAATGGGAGAATTGATGTATCTTTTGATCCGTTGATCCAAACTCAACCAAACTTGGTAGATAAGGTCCTCGGGATGTCAGGAACTTATTCAAACCTTCAATCACAAGGATTGATGTCAAAGTTCCGACCTTTATGCCCGAGAACGAAGAACATACCAAGTTTCGACAAAAATCGAAAGAACTTCGATCAAGACTTGCTCGTGGGGTTTTGATGATCAAATTGATCTTGAAAGACTTCCCACACGTCCCAGTAAGCAAGAGAACACAAAGAAGTTCAAGAAAACGCACTCTATAAAATCACACATTCAAGAACACAAAGAACAACTTCTTGCAAGAAGAACGCATGGATTTCTTAGATGATTGAGAACAAGAATTCAGAAGTAGAATCATTCATCAAATATCAAACTTAACAAAGATTCGTAAGCATGTAGAAGGAGAGGAGGCAAATCCAAATTGCGTATATGTAAATTGAAAGAAAGTAAATGCGGAATTTAACTTGCGTAATTTAAATGCGTAAAGTAAATGCGTAAATGAAATGAAATATGAACATAAATGAAGAACATTTCATTTCTGGAAGGAGAGGATACAAAGCCTCACAATCATATGGGCAAAGCTGAAAGGAGCATCAAAAACCTTCACAAGGGGGGAGGCTGCCCCTCCACCCCTATTTATACAACTCTTGGGCTACCTACCACCCTTGGATGAGCCTCTAAACCCTAGAGCATCCATCAAGGGCTAGGATTAACCCACTCAACCAGCCATGCAAGGGCTAACCCAGAACCCACCACACATGGGTTTTCTTGCACGGTCTTCAAAGCATACTAACTAGACCCGCTATCCTATCAACTAGACCGCAATCCGACGGCCCTCATCGATCCGAGCAGCATCTAGCTAGCATCACATCCATTCCTTGTCTTCATGGCTTGCACGGACTCCGTCTCCGATCATCTTCCGACGATCCCCGACCGTCTGGACCTCCGACGCTCCTCGTCTAGTCCCGGCCATCCTTCGCCTCACCATGACCTAGCACCGTCGTCCTGCAACCATCAAAAACAAGGAAACTCCTCACATAGCAATGCCCACAAAGATGTGCAATAAATTCATCAAAGTCCACTCATAAAAATTCACTTTTACTTGAATTGGCCGGTTCTACCGCCCTTAGGCCGGTAGCACCGCCCATAGTAGACCAGTGCTATATCCTACATTAGTCGGATATACGAATCACTCGGCCAAGACCCGCGTAAATCCTAAAAAGGTTCCAAGATGGACCAGAGCTATATCCTACATCAGTCGGATATAAGAATCACTCGGTAAAGACCCGTGCAAATCCTAAAAAGGTCCCAAGATGGACTAGAGCTATATCCTACATCAGTCGGATATAAGAATCACTCGGCCAAGACCCGCTCAAATCCTAAAAGGTCCCTACATGGACCGGAGCTATATCATACAGCAGTCCGATATAAGAATCACTCGGTCAAGAGCCACGTATATATGATACGCTCCAAGTCGGACTTAAGCTGTATCCTACGACAGTCGGATATAGATATCACTCGGCCAAAGGTCCATACAAGCTTCGCCAATCCATTTCAAATCAAACTCAAATAAAAGCATACTAAACTCAAATTTAGTCAAATACTCATCACAAATCTGGGTAGACCTCCACATGGTCCTTCATTCTCAAAAAATTACCACATGTAGGGGAGTTCAACTTCTACAATTCTTTGAAATTTGAAGACCAAAATCAATCGGACTTTAGAGATACAAAAATAACAATGTGGCAAACAACAGCATATACTATCTTTTACTGTTAAAAAAATAACATTTTACTACAAAAAATTACCTCACGTAGGGGAGATGATATTGTACAACCCTGTAAAATTTGAAGACCAAACTCAATCGAATTTAAGAGATATAAAAACAACAAAGTGCCGAACAGCAGCATATACTAACTTTTACTGCCAAGAAAAATGCATATTACTGCCTCTTACTCAACGTGTTACTACATGTTGTACACAGCAGCTATATGATGTAATATTCATAAAAATTATATGTATAATTTTTCAAAAAATCTTAAAAAAATACCATATGTAGGATAGGTGAGCTTCTACAGCTTTACAAAATTTGAAGACCAAACTCAATAGCATTTGAAAGATACAAAATTAACAAAGCAGTAGACAGTGAAAAATCACTAGTCAACCGAATTTATCTTTTTTGTATATTTTAGTTGGTATTAACTTTGATCTTCAAATTTTTCAGGATTGTATAATCTCAGCTCCCATATCTATAGTAATTTTTTTAGAATTTTTGAAAATATGTACTATTATTTTTCATGAATAAAAAATTGGTGCTATTTGTCGAACCAATAGTAAAATATTTGAAAAATTCTCAGAAAATTACCACACGTAGGGGAGTTAAGCTTCTACGATCTTAAAAAATTTGAAGACCAAAATCAATCGGAGTTAAGAGATATGGCTAAAATAAAGTAAGAACAGAATCATATACAAACTAACAAATGCGCTTACTAGTTGTTTCGGCTACCCATTCTGCTTCACTAGTTAGTTCATTTTCTAGTTTGTATACAAGTCTGTTCTTTCTTTATTTTAGCTGTAACTTTTATTCGATGCTTCGATTCACAAACAAATTTCACCAGTAGATTACTGATGACTAGAGGAACAACATGATATAAGTTTTGCTAATAAACGTTGCATGAATCAAATTTTACTGCTAAAATGAACATCGATTTACTACTATATGATAGTAAAACATATATATATATATATATATATATATATATATATATATATATATATATCGATAGTAAAATCTATATATAAGGATAGTAAAATTTGTTAACAGTCAGAAAAATTAATATTTATTAATGGGATTTATAGATTTTACTGCTTTTTACTCAAAGTATTACTATACCTATGTATAGCACTCTTATCCAGTAAAAAGCAACATATCTAGTGTTTTCTAAAGTTCATGAAAAATACATGTAAATATTTTAAAAAATTCTCAAAAATTTACCATATGTAGAGGAGATGATATTCTACAAAACTATAAAATTTGAAGATCAAAATCAATCACATTTGGAAGTTATGGCTAAATAAAAAAAAGACAGATTCATGTACAAACACTATGTAGCATTTATTAGTCATTTATGTACAAACAGGCTTAGTCAATTGAAGAGTCACGCGGGCTCGATCGGTAAATATATATGTATATATGTATACATATATGTATACATATATATGATCTTTCTAATCAAGTCTGTTGCTAGTTCAAACTTGTCTAGTCTGATCAGTAAACTCTTACATATATCTATGAACTGAAATAGTAATCAATTGGCGTTGTTTTACATTAATTTGGCAAGCCTGAAATCTGTTTCAATAAGAATAGAAAGATTGTCACAAATTAATCTATGATCTTGTCCCCAGTGGTGAGGTCTTTTAATTAAGGCAGTCCGACATCTAAGAGCAGTCTATAAACAGGTTGAGCTTTTGCAGCTACTTGACAGCCACCATTAATTGTTAATTGTAATGTACATACTTAGATACTCGATGGTGAGCTATTTTTATGCTTTAATATTAAACAATATTATGTTTCAGTGTCTATGCTTTTGTTATGACTTAGTTATTCTCTGGTTACGTGTTATGCTTGGAATTAAAGTAAAAATTGCTAATACCGCATTTCTCCCAACACAATATGCGCAAAAATTTTCAATCCTTGCAAGCACATATACTAAAAAAAATATTCTGTGAAGTTTTCCGAAACATGTATTCCGTGATTTTTTTAACAGCCTTATACAAATACATTATACATATGTTACGAATAGTATATAAATTAGAGCAAAAGTTGAAATTGTGAAGCTACCATTGGACAGTGCCAAATACAATATTACTAACATGAACAGTGCATAACAAACTCAAGATTAATTGCAGATGTTGCTAAATGAAAATTTAGGCTTCGTTCGGTTGTTTGTAATGACCACACTGTTGCTAGTTTCTCTTTTCAAAATTCTAATGATTAAGTGACAGTTCAAGCACAATGACTTTGTACGCGGTCTGTTTTGGCAGGCAGGTTAGCGGATGATTCTTAGCAGTGCCTTTGCTGCATAGGTTAACAATGAAGGGACCATGGAGGATGTGGTTACAATGTGCATGGGAGGGCTGAAGATTCCTAACTCAGATATGTGGAGTTGGAGCTGTGAGTATATTAAGAGTGTTGAGATGGATCATCTTATTTATATTTTAGACCAAAAATATAAACTTAATTCATTTTATTTTAGCCTACAAATTTTAAATCTCAGGTGAAGTTGAGATCTAGAGCTCTACCAAACAAGACCAAGTATGGATGAGCTGATGAGCAGTAGGGGGTGGTGGTGTAAATCCTGGTGCGCGTGTAATACTACTTTGTGAATTGTGGTAACTGGTAACTGTCAAGAAGCAACCACGCTCTCTGCGAAATTAACTGAGAAAATTGATGAATTGCGCTCTACTTCATCGTACTCTATTTAATTTTACTTCATTTTTTATATACCACTCATTGCCTTACTGACTTAATTTTACTTTATTTTTTATATACCACTCATTGTCTTACTTAAGAACCTCAACCCTATATCTCTCTGACATAATCAGAGATTTTGCAAAATTCCAGTGATCCAGTTAATTAATGAAACTTCGTTTCGTGGCAAAGGGTTCTCGCGTCTCCATTTCAAATGCCTCCAATCGTCCATCGAGATCCGAGCCATAGAAACGGAGCGAGAGATGTCGTTAACAGGGGAGGTGCTTTCATTTGGGAACGAAAAGCACCTGAATGAAATCGAAATCTTCTAGCTCCAGCAGAAATATTGAAGCTTAGAAACAATTTAGGTTGGCCAGATTATTCTGAAGAATAACGAGACAACCAAATGCAAATCCAACAGAAGCAATCACAAAAACATAAAATGCCATTCAGTAATGGAAATTCTGTAGATAATAGTACCGAGATTATAGCAAATAAAACAGCACGCAAGTAGCAAAAGATACGGGGCAAAGTAACAGTTTACGATCGAACAGCTAATACGATCCAAGAAGCAGCAGTTAGTAGGATCCAGGACGTGCCCTGCGAACACGATCACCCCTGACCGCTCCTCCATGATGAAGAAAGTGAACGGATGATCGGCGATGAACTCCGGCGGCGGCATACCACCACCACGCAGGGACGGGGTGGCCGCGACCGCCTCGGTCCCTGCCTCGTTCACCTTGACGACCGCCCTTTGGGCAACCTTGCTCAGGAAAGTGGGCCACCCCACTACTACAGAACTGGGATGTTCGCACCAGAAGTGGTTCGTTGGCAACGGTCAGGAGAGGGATTTCAAAAGTGGTTTGAGACACGAACCGCTTCTGAATGTTGCGTTCTAGAAGCGGTTCTTGTCTCAAACCGCTTCTGATTTTCAGAAGCGGTTTGAGAAAAGAACCGCTTCTAGAACGCAACATTCAGAAGCGGTTCGTGTCTCAAACCGCTTCTGGAAGCCCTCCCGCGCAGCCCTTTTAAACCCTTCTTCCTCCATAAGCCAGCAGAGGTACGATCGAACAGAGAAGACCGGCCTAGTGCTGTTCTTGGGGAGGTGTTGTCCAAATTTTTAATTGGAGGTGATTAGCTCCAAATTAAGTGTTTCAAGGTTAGTAACATCATGTGAACATCTTTCTCTCCTAGATATTGCTATTTTTTTCAATGGATGTGAAGAAATCTTGAACTTTTTAAGCATGATCAAAAATTTGTTTTCTATGCTTGTTTTTGTTGTTGTATAAAGATGTAGGGTGGAGATCTAGTTCAAAATATGACATTACAAGGTAAAGATGATTGGAAGCTTTAGATCTAGGTGGTTGTTAGCTTTATAATCTTAAATATCACAATAAGTTGGTGGAGATCTAGGTACAATATTGCAAGGAAGTAATTATTGGTGTATGAAATAAAATAGAAAAACATGTAGAAGGATAAAAAATAATTACAAAGGTAGGAAGGGATACAAAATAATTAGAAAGGTTGGTCTTTAATTGGATGACGGTGTAGGTGGAGTTTTTTTTGTTAGGTTTAAATGTAACGAAATTTAAGTTAGGTTATAATTTTGGTAATGAAATTTGTTATAATTTTTAATGAAATTATAACTTGGTGTAGATGAATCGGCAATAGATGTACAATGCGGACCGTCGCTCGACAGAGTTCATTGATGGCGTGCAGGCTTTTCTCGATGCGACCGTTGCAATCTTGCCTCCAGGCATCTTCATATGTTGTTCGTGTGTAGATTGTAAGAACGAGAAAGAACACTCCCAGCGATGGCAAGTTATGAACCACTTGATTATGAGAGGTTTCATGCCAAACTATACCTGTTGGACCAACCATGACGAAGTTGAGGTGATTAGCCAGGAAGACGATGAAGAAGGCGAGGAAGAGGAAGATGGATTCAATAGTATCCCGGACGGCACACAATATTGTTCTGTGGAAGAAACACTTGGTGACTTTGGTGATGATGAGGTAGACCAGATGCTGCGTGACGGAGAGGGAGACTACACAGATGAAAGACAGTTCAAGAAGTTCCAGTGCATGTTAGAGGACCACAGAACTCTTTTGTACCCAAACTGTGGGCAGGGCCAAAAAAAAGCTGCGTACCACACAAGAACTCATGCAATAGAAGGCTAGAAATGGTGTGTCAGATAAGGGATTCGATGAGTTGTTATCACTCGTAAAGAAGTTGCTTCCAGAAGATAACACTCTGCCCAAATCTACATATGAAGCCAAGCAAGTCGTCTGTCCTTTGGGATTGGAAGTACAGAAGATACACGCATGTCCTAATGATTGTATCCTGTATCGTAATGAGTATGCCGATTTGGATGTTTGTCCAGTGTGCAGAGAATCACGGTATAAGGTGAAGCGTGATGATCCAGGTGAAATAGATGGGGAGCGTAAGAAGAAGAGACCTCCAGCTAAAGTGTTGTGGTATTTCCCTATACCCCCGATTGAAACGTATGTTTGCTAACAAAGCGCATGCCCAGATGATGCGTTGGCACAAAGAAGAGCGTAAGGACGACGGGATGCTTAGACACCCTGCAGATGGCTCACAGTGGAGGAAAGTCGACCGGACGTACCCGGACTTCGCAGATGAGGTGAGAAACATAAGGTTTGTGTTGAGTACCGATGGGATGAATCCTTTTGGAGAACTGAACAGCAGCCATAGCACCTGGCCTGTTACACTATGTATCTATAACATTCCTCCATGGCTGTGCATGAAGCGAAAGTACATCATGATGCCGTTGTACCTGAAAAAATTGGCCTGCTCTCGGTAACCTGTCCGGCCTAACTATCAAAGGATATAGAGCCTGCATCCAGTGCTTAGATGAAACGGATGGCATGTACCTGAAAAACTCTCGGAAGGTTGTGTACATGGGTCACCGTAGGTTTCTTCTTACGAGTCACCCGTTGTGGAAGGAAGGCAAGAAAAATTTAACGGGCAACCAGACCTTCGTGCAAGGCCTCAGCATCGTAGTGGGCCACGTGTGTTTGCTATGGTAAAGGATTTTTTAGTAGTATTTGGAAAGGGTCCTGGAAGCAAACATGTGCAAAATGAGGATGGTCATGCACCCATGTGGAAAAAGAAGTCAATATTTTGGGACTTGCCTTATTGGGAAGTCATGGAGGTTCGTCACTCACTTGACTTCATGCACATCACTAAGAATGTTTGCTTGAACCTGCTAGGCTACATACATATGTACGAAAAATCGAAAGATACATTGCAAGCTCGGAAGGACCTTGAACTCTTGGAACTGAGGAACGACCTACATCCCGAAAAGAGAGGGAAAGGGCAACATTACCTACATCCTGCGAGCTACACTCTAAGCAAAGGAGAAAAAAAGCGTGATAGAGATCCTGAACAGTGTGAAGGTCCCTTCCGGATACTCCTCGAATGTAAAGAGACTCATAAACACGAAAGACAATAAAATCGTACACATGAAATCCTATGACTGTCTTGTGTTAATGACACAGTTGCTCCCAGTGGCTGTGAGAGGCATACTGCCCGAGTGGGTACGGGGGACAATCACAAAGCTGTGTTCTTTTTTCAACGCGATTTCACAGAAGGTCATCGACCCAGATAAACTAAGTAAGCTGCAGGATGACGTGGTACAAAGTGTGGTTAGTCTTGAGATGATTTTTCCTGTTGCATTCTTTGATATTATGGTTCATCTCACTGTTCACCTTGTCAAAGAGAGGTACATAAGTGTGCTAAAGAAGTATGTTCGTAACCGTTCTCGTCCGGAAGGATGCATTGCCGAGGGTTATGGGACAGAGGAGGTGATTGAGTTTTGTGTGGATTACATTAATGATCTAAAACCGATCTGGGAGGCTACAGGGAAAAGGGACACTAGGAAGGAAAGCAATTACATGGAATGATCTTCTTACATTTAAGCAAGCACATTTCACGGTTTTGAAACAATCAACTGTAGTGGCCCCGTATGTCCTTGAGCACAAGAGTATTCTACACCGCTTGGTTACAAAAGTACATCCTTTTGAAAAGGTCAGACAATGAACAGTTGCAACGCTTGGCTTGGGGACCATGAAGGATCGAGTTAGCCTAGAGGGGGGGTGAATAGGCAATTTTAACAAGTTCTGAGTTTTTTAAACAACTTACAAAATTGAACAGAGAGCAACTCACATCAAAGTATAAAATAGATTTAAAGCAAATAATGATAACAGCGAAAGCAATAAACGAAATGACACAAGAGAGACAAAGATTTATCCCATGGTTCAGAGCCGCACTCCTAATCCACGTTGAAGCACTTCTTTCGAAGTTCTGCTTCTCCAAAGCTAGTAGCAGTAGCTCTAGTGATCACTCAGGTAACTCTTTCACTACTCCAGTGAGGTGAGTTCCAAATCTCTCACAACCACAGTGGCCTTCCACAATCACTTTTGGACAAGTCGCACTGTACACTTCCTCCAAGCTGTCTAGGATCACTAAGATCCAAGAGTAATAAACTTGCACAAGTTCTGTCTCTTGGTTCACTTTTGCAATTCACACAACTAGACACTGGCTTGGAGCTAACACACTTAGAGATGTATGAAATTTTGGTGTGAAGATGAAGCACGGACTCCTTTTTCAGAATGAGAGCTATATATGAATACCAAAGTGTTACGAGTTCATCTATATATTTGGTAGATGGCTCAGGAAATGCTTATATAACCATTTGAAGTGAATATAGCCGTTACACCTGCTGCAGTAGCCGTTGGACGTGTCAGATGTCAGAAATACCAGAAATATATACATACAACGGACTAAGTAACAGTGCCTAGCGATACTGGACATGTGTATGACAGACCAAATTTGAGCATTCACGACGGATCAAAAAATTTGGTCCGCTGTACATGGGTTTTTCATAGAGATTGGTCCGCCACACAACTGAAGAAGATACATGTACGTCGGACCAAATATTTAGTCCGCCATACATAGACTTTTCAACAGTTTGGTCTGGCATAGAGACCTATGTACGTCGGACCAAAAATTTAGTCCGTCATACATGAACTTTTCAAGAGTTAGGTCTGGCATAGAGACCTATGTACGTAGGACCAAAAATTTTGTTCCGTCATACATGGACTTTTCAAGAGTTAGGTCTGGCATAGATACCTATGTACGTCGGACCAAAAATTTTAGTCCGTCATACATGGACTTTTCAAGAGTTAGGTGCCACAGACCTTTTTGAACAGAGATAAGTTTTATTTAAGCATTTTACTTCAGCAACGGACTGGAAAATATAAGCATGAATGTTTGGTCCGTTGTCTATGTAAAAATTCTTTTGAAGATAAAGGATATTCATATAAGGTTTCAATAAATAAGACTTCAAAGTTTGGTTTGGCCAAAGGCTTATAAACTGAATGAGTGCCGGACCAAAATAATTGGTCCGCTGTAGATAGGAAACGGAGAACATTTTGGACCGTCACAGAGCAGAGACTTTTATATGTATGCCGGACCAAAAATTTCGATCCGTCATACATAGGCAAACCCTTGGCTATCAGATGATTTTAAAGGAGGTTTTTACCTAGGATGAAATGATAAGAAGACTGTAGACTTGATCCGATAATCAGATATTTGATGGGAGTTTAGTCATAAGAGAGTTTCAAAGTTTGACCAAAGAATCTTATTTGACTTCCAAGGATATGCTGAGAGTGCAACGGACTGAAGAAGTGGATAGCAGAAATTTGGTCCGTTGTACTCTAAGAAATATGATTTAAAAAGGACCAAGTGTCTTTTGCTCTGAGTAATCTAGTTTTGTTTTTGCCTTATAATCCAATTCACTAGCTTGTGCAAAGTCCCCCTTTAGACAACAAAAAAGAGAAAACAATCCTAGCCTTTTGACTTGAATCATCTCCCAAATCATAAACTAGAACTGAGCACCTTAATCTTGTTCGTCCGACTTGCTTCATTTTTGAATCCAGCATATGTTCTTCAAAACTTTGAGTATTATTAACTTGATCATTAATACCAAAATTATAGCAAAACACAATAATAAAATTTGAGGGGGCCTAAATGCTATCAATCTTCCCCTTTTTAGTAATTGATGACAACATACCTTTTTAGTTAATAATATCTCATTTATTCTGCAAAACAGAGTTAGCTAAATATACTGACTACAGAATTTATGAATGAATGTGCTCCCCCTTAATGAATGCATGCACTAAAATGAGTGTCGAAGCATAAAACAGGTAAGTAACTTAAAGGGTGTATCAGAGCATATATAAAGAAAATGTAAGATCATAAACAGAGATAATAGAGCATTAATGTAGCACACATAAGTCCAGCATAAAAGATCCTAAGAGACTATGGCTATGAAGATTTTCTCCCCCTTTGGCATCAATAACCAAAAAGGGTTCCTACTTGCGCCTAGAAAAGACTCTTTTGAGCTGGCCTTGAGCTGAGCTTTTCTTTGGAGGGGAGACTGGTTTGTCATCAGCAGCTTCTTGAGTGTGATCTCTTGGCCCTTGAGACATAGCTTGATCATGCTAGCTTGGATAGTCTGGGTCACCTGGAAGAATGATCAACTGATGAAGATCTGACTGCATTTGGTCCAAAGACTCATTAAGGGTGCGTGTTTCAGCCAGGACCTCACCCACATCATACATGCAATCGTGTGCAAACGAGTATAGTCAAGCATGACATCCTCAGTGAAATCTAAAAGATGGTCCAACTGATGTCTCATCCATAACTGGTTACTCGTATGTGATGTGCTTGCAGCTTCAACTTGATTTCTCAATTTTTTGTAATGATCATTCATTTTCTGATTCATGTCATACAGTGTATTCTTTATCAGATCTTGATTGGTATCAAGCTGTTGGATATGCTGTCTTAGGTTGTCTTGTTTGCTGCTTAGATGATCAAACCTAGACAGGACTTCATTTTGAAATTTCACTTGTTCTTCATATCTTAGAGCAGCTGTAGCTTTATCTTCCAAGTATCTTGCTTGAAATCCTATTTGATCAGCATAATATTGTTGTTCAAAAGTTAAAAACCAAGCAAGCTGGAGTTCAGAGGCCGAAAAAGTATCTTCTTGTGCTTGCTCAGCATGCCTTTGAGGAGATGAAGTAGGGTATGGATAATCAAAGAGACTCTGCCATCCAGGAAAAGTATCCCTCTGATCATGTTCAGGGTGAACTGATGATGGGGATAATAGGTTTCAAAATGTTGGGGCATCCCAGATTCTCCTGCCTCATACTCATGGGGCATGACAGATCCCCCTGCCTCATGCTCATGGGCTGCCGGTCTGAAAGCTTGTGCTTCCATAAACCTTGATGCAGCTGCTGACTGTTGAAGGTTATATAACTGTTGTTCTTCATTTAAAGTTCTGTCATCTGATCCTGAGAGAACTTGTGTTGCAGCATCATCCACGTTCAATGATTCTTTTCCAAGAACCATTTCTGTAGCTTCTGGAGCAGATTCATGATGGCTTACAGCCTTACTCTTGTTGCCACTTTTAGCACTAGGCTCTCTGTCATGTCCACTCCTAGCAGACTCATGAGGACTTTCATAAACATGATGGAGACTGTCATAGGAGGGCATATGACTTCCAAAGGATTAATGCCAGGAGTCACTGCCTTGTGCCTGGGAATATTCTCTGAAACTGTTTCTGTAAAACATATTTTCAGCTTCTGCACTTGATTCATTTTCTTCTTCAGCCTGTACTTGTTCTTCTGGTTGATTTGCTTGTGATCTTTGAAGGAATCCAGTGATCCTTAGGTTTTGTCCAGTAGAGATATGCATGTTGTATTTCTTTGGGAAACACTTGAATTCCCTATTCAAATCATCTTGCGAAATTATCCCCTGTGCCAACAGGACTGTGGTGATCAACTGAGCAAAAGGCAGAGAACTTCCAAATTTTCTGTAAATAGCTTCTTCCATTTGTCCCAAAAAGTAATCAGCCAAATCAATTGGTTGTCTTGACAGAATTAGATGCAGTAGTGAAGGATCGAGTTGGCCTAGAGGGGGGTGAATAGGCAATTTCAACAAGTTCTAACTATTTTAAACAAATAACTGAATTTAACAAAGAGCAACTTACTGCAAGGATAATACAGAATTCAAAACAACTAAAGATAACAGCGAAAGCAATAAACAAAATGACACAGGAGAGACAAAGATTTATCCCGTGGTTCAGAGCCGCACTCATAATCCACGTTGAAGCACTTCTTTCGAAGTTCTGCTTCTCCAAAGCTAGTCGCAGTAGCTCTGGCGATCACTCAGGTAACTCTTTCACTACTCGAGTGAGGTGAGTTCCAAACCTCTCACAAATACAGTTGCCTTCCACAAACACCTTTAGACAGGTCGCACTGTTCACTTCATATAATCCAGCCTAGAAAAGAACTTAAGAGAGGTTATAAGGTTTTACTCCCCCTTTGGCATCAATAGCCAAAAAATGCCCTTACTTGCGCCTAGAAAAGACTCTCTTGAGCTGACCCTGAGCTGAGCTTTTCTTTGGAGGAGAGACCGGTTTATCATCAGCAGCTTCTTGGCTTTGATTTTCTGGCCCTTAAGACATAGCTTGATCATGCCAACTTGGATAGTCTGGGTCGCCTGGCTGGATAATCAACAAAGATCTGACTGAATTTGATCCAAAGATTCATTCATAGTGCAAGTCTCAGCAAGGACGTCACCCACATCATATATGCAGTCATGTGCCAAGCGAGTGTAGTCGAGCAAGGCATCCTCAGTGAATTCCGAAAGATGATCTAACTGATGTCTTATCCATAACTGATTTCTTGTATGTGATGTACTTGCAGCTTCAACTTGATTTCTTAGTTTCTTGTACTGATCATCCATTTTCTGATTCATGTCATACAGTCTGTCCTTTATCAGATTTTGATTAGAATCAAGCTGTTGGACATGCTGTCTAAGATTGTCCTAATTTCTGCTTAGGTGATCAAATCTGGACAAGACTTCATTTTGAAATTTTATTTGTTCCTCATATCTTAGAGCTGCTGTATTCTGATCTTCCAGGTATCTTGCTTGGAAACCTCTTTGATCAGCATGATATTGTTGCTCAAAGGTTGAAAACCAGGAAGGCTGAGAGTCAAAGACATTTTATTGAGCCTGAAATGTATTATCTTGTGCTTGCTTATTATACTTTGGAGAAGATAGGATGGGATACTGACAGTCAAACAGACTTTCCCAACCATGAAAAGTATCCCTTTGATCATGCTCAGGATGAGCTGATGATGGAGGATAATAGGATTCAAAT
Source organism: Otatea glauca (assembly GCA_036346275.1). Classification (NCBI taxonomy): domain Eukaryota; kingdom Viridiplantae; phylum Streptophyta; class Magnoliopsida; order Poales; family Poaceae; genus Otatea; species Otatea glauca. Next base: position 40,794,709 of record CM070731.1, on the reverse strand, counting down.
TGTTGGGGCAATCCAGATCCTCCTGCTTCATTTTCATGGGCTCCTGATCTGAAGGTTTATGCTTCCATTAACCTTTCTGCAGTTACTGACTCTTGAAAGTGATAGAATTGTTGCTCTTCATCTAAGGTTTTATCAACTGGACATGAAAGATTTTGAGTGGCAATATCATCCATTATCTACGATTCACTTCCCATTGTTTCCTCTTTGAACACTAGGTTCTCTGTCATTTCTATTCTGATCAGACATATGATGACTCTCATAGGCTTGATGATGTCTTTCATAGGATTGATGCCAGGAGTCACTTTCTTGTGCCTGGAAAAAATCTCTAAAACTGTTTCTGTCAAACTCATTTTCAGCTTCTGCCCTTTCTTCACTTTCTTCTTCAGCTGGTAATGGTTGATTTTCTGGCACTCTTTGAAGAAAACCAGTGATTCTCAAACTTTGTCCAGTGGCTTGATGCATGTTATATTTCTTTGGAAAGCACTTGAATTCCTTATTTAGATCATTTTGAGAAATTATGACTTGAACTTTTTGTAGATGGCCTCCTCAATTTGTCCAAAGAAGTAATCAACTAGATCTATAAACTGTCTTGATAAAATAAGATTTAATAACCATGCTAGAACTGAGGTCACTCCTTCCTTATATTCAGACTTGGGATAGATTGTGTGCCTCAGTATTAACAGCAGAACCTTTGCTTCTTCAGACAGACAGGTCACTCTATTTGGATTAAAGTCCTTACTGGAGGTGTCTTTGTATATGTGTCCTGACACTTGCAGATCAGGCATATCCCCACTCAATCTCCACCTCTGATGAGGATACATCTTTTCAAAAATTCTTGTCTTATTTGCTAGTGGACTAGAGGCTCCGATTGCTGACTCAAACTGAGATGATTTAATTTTTCTTATTTTTCCATTCAGAGTGAAAATGATATATTTTCTTTGTTTGATCACTAGTAAAGATGCATAAAATTCTAGAGTCCTTGAGACACTCAATGGAATTGTTTTGTTTGACATGATTCTTATCAGTCTAGGAGTTGAGTTTATGCAGTCAAATAGTCTAGTTGAGCCAATGATATTATTCACTTAATCCCATTCTACATATTGGTGAGTTTACAGAGCAGATATCATCTTTCCTTTTCCATCTCTTTTGTTCAGATAAGCATTGTATATGTTCTTGTGTAACAGAGACACAAAAATTTCACCCAGGGCTGCCCTTGACTCTGGAAACCAAATCTTCTCACTTAGTAACCGAACTGCTCTCAATTTCTTAATACTTAGGTTAGCCAGTTCTTCACTGCTAAAGACGTCAATTTCAGAGACCAGTTCAGTACTCTCTGAGGAAGATTCACTGTTGGGTTCATAGGCACAATCCTTAGAGGATGGCTCAGAATCAATTATTTGTTTTCCTTTTCTGGGGTGAGAAGAAACTACTTTTCGGTTTGCTTGAGCAGATTTGTGAACATCTAGGATTAGTACTGGTCCATGAGGTTGTTCAAGCAGATTTGATTAATGGGATGAACTGGATTTTCTTTGCTTCTTACTCTTAACTTTATCAATAATTTTTTCGATCAAACTACTTTTATCTGGATTTTTTGACCTCATTTTGATTTCTGACTAATCACTGACTTATTGCTCAGACTCAAGACCAGACCCTCTTCAAGCAGAAGAGCAGACCTAAAAAAAATAACTAAATCTAAGAACTAGGTCTAGGGTTTGAGACTTGAAGAGAAAAAGAGAAGTTTCAAGGAACTTACTGAGCTTGAAGGAGAATCTTGCGCAAAATGTCAGAAGATCACTGTTGCCTAGACCCGATCAGGATTTGCTTCGGTGCAGAGAAGAAAAAGAAACTTCCGGCTTAAAGAAGTTTGCGCAAGCAAGGATATAACAAAAAAAAAATTTGATGGAAGGAGTTACTGCATTGAATGCATTTTCAGGAGTAAATCAGCCTTGGTTACTGACACCTTTAAACAGGGTAGTTATATGGGAACAGGAGTTCTGGCAAGGTGGTGGGACCCCCTTTTGGAATCGGTTTGAACAAGCACAGGGAGTCCTCCGAACAGGGTCAGGTTAGCAATGGGTAAGACTTAAAGCAATAGGTAAGATATTAAACATATTTTGAAATTTTGAAAGAAGAAGAGGGAATTAGATATAATCCATTTGATAAGAAACGGCTTTAGAAATATTTGATCATGAAGCAAACTTGATTTAAACAGAGTTAAACAGATTACTAATTTGGCCAGACCAAATTGATTTATACTCAGCCTGAACCAATTTTAGTCCGTTGTGCAGGAGTTTTAGCCTTGCATTGAGTTAAGACTAAAGACTTCTATCAGCGACGAACCTAAAAATTTATTTCGGCTGGCATTGATATTTTGTTTGAGATTAGTCCGATCCAAGTAGGAATCTGTAACTTTACTTTAAGTTGTTCTCAGTCTGCACCATATCTATATTTCTGAAGATTTTGAAAATAGTAGATATATCTAAGATTAATAACCAAAATCAACATAACACAAAAACGAATTTCAGTTAATATTTCAGTTTGATATCCAAATGAGCTTAAGTATTTCTTTAAACTAAACTCATCTGAAAAACTCGAATACTTAATATGGACACTTTGCCAAAAAAGGTCAGATGATAATTTGGTTTTTTTAATTTTTTACTGGATAAGAATGAACATAGAAAGGTGAGTCTTATAGCAGCATTTTTTAAGTGAACATAGAAAGGTGAATCTATCCCAGTCTGGATATAAGGAAGGAGTGACCTCAGTTCTAGCATGGTTATTGTATCTTATTTTATCAAGACAGCCTATAGATCTAGTTGATTACTTTTTTGGACAAATTGAGTAGGCTATCTACAAAAAGTTCAGTAGTATTTATTTGCATTTTGCTCAGCTAATCACTGAAGTCCTGTTGACTCAAGGCATAATTTCTCAAAATAATCTAAATAAGGAATTCAAGTGCTTTCCAAAGAAATATAACATGCATCAAGCCACTGGACAAAATTTGAGAATCACTAGTTTTTTTTAAAGAGTACCAGAAAATCAACCAGTACCAGCTGAAGAAGAAAGTGAAGAAAGGGCAGAAGCTGAAAATGAGTTTAACAGAAACAGTTTTAGAGATTTTTCACAGGCACAAGAAAGTGACTCCTGGCATCAATTATATGAAAGACATCATCAAGCATATGAGAGTTATCATATATCTAATCAGAGTAGAAATGATAGAGAACCTAGTGTTAAAAGAAGAAACAACTGAAGTGATTTATGAAAAAAAAATCGTGGATAATTAATATTGCCGCCACTCTAAATCTTTCATGTCCAGTTGATAGAACCTAAGATGAAGAGCAACAATTATATCACTTTTAAGGGTCAGCAGCTGTAACAAGGTTAATGGAAGCACAAACTTTCAGACCAGGAGCTCATTAAATTAAGCAGGAGGATCTGGGATGCCCTAACAATTTGAATCCTATTATCCTCTATCATCAACTCATCCTGAACATTATCAAAGTGATACTTTTCCTAGTTGGGAAAGTCTGTTTGACTGTCAGTATCCCATCCTATCTTCTCCAAAGTATAATGAGCAAGCACAAGATAATACATTTCAGGCTCAAAAAAATGTTTTTAACTCTCAACATTCTTGGTTTTCAACCTTTGAGAAAAAATATAATGCTTATCAAAAAGGATTCCAAACAAGATACCTGTAAGATCAAAATACAGCAGCTCTAAAATATGAGGAACAAACAAAATTTCAAAATAAAGTAATGTCCAGATTTGACCACCTAAGCAAAAATCAGGACAATTTTAAACAGCATGTCTAATAGCTTAATACTAATCAAAATTTTATAAAAAACAGACTGTATGACATGAACCAGAAAATGGATGATCAGTACAAAAAACTGAGAAATCAAGTTGAAGCTGCAAGTATATCACATACAAGCAATCAGTTATGGATAAGATATCAGTTAGATTATCTTTCAGAATTTACTGAGTATGCCTTGCTCGACTACACTCGATTAGCAAACAATTGCACATATGATATTGGTGACGTTCTTGCTAAACCTCGCATTATGAATAAATCTTTAAATTAAATTCAGTCAGATCTTCAACTGTTGATTATCCAGCCAGGAGACCCAGACTATCTAAGTTGGCATGATCAAGCTATGTCTCAAGGGACAGAAAATCAAAGTTAAGAAGCTGCTGATGATAAACTAGTCTCTCCTTCAAAGAAAAGCTCAGCTCAGGGCCAGCTCAAAAGAGTCTTTTCTAGGCGCAAGTAGGGACCCTTTTTGGCTGGATTATATAAACCTCATAGCCATAGTCTCTTAAAAACCTCATAGGGGGAGTAAAACCTAAAAACCTCATATCCATAGTCTCTTAAGTTCTTTTCTGTAGGCTGGATTATATAAAGACTAGTAGTTAAGTATATGAGTCTTATGTGTTCTTATCATTTGTGTGCTAAATTTATGATCTTTATATATGGCTGTTTAGATGTTATATGCTCTGATACACTTTTTAATACTCTGCTCTGACATGAATTATAGTATGCATTTATTAAGGGGGAGAAAATTCACTCATAAATTCTGCTGCCAGTATATTTAGCTAACTCTGTTTTGTAGAATATATGAGATATTATCAACTAAAAGATATGTTGTCATCAATTACCAAAAAAAAGAGATTGATAGCATCAAAGCACCCCTCAATTCTATTACTGTATTATTATGGTTTGTAATACTTAAAACTTTGAAGAAAATAAGCTGGAATCTATGATGGAACAAGTTGGGCTAACAAGATTAAGGTATTCAGTTTATAGTTTTTGACTTGGGAGATGATTCAAGTCAAATAGCCGAGGTCTGTTTTCTTTTTGGTTGTCGAAAAGAGGGACTTTGCACAAGTAAATAGGTTGTTAGGAAAGGCAAAACTAGATCTCTCAGAGCAAAATACACTTAGACTTTATCATTATGAAATCATATCTCTTAGTACAACGGACCAAACTTTATCTATCCTTTTCTTCAGTCCGTTGCGTACCTTGAAACTATTCTACGTCAAAACTCTCTTTTAATATCTGATCATTAGATATTCGTTTTCATATTCACATATCCTTGATTAAAACCTTTTTTTGAAAATCATTCGATAGCCAAAGGTTTGCCAATGTATGACGGACCAAAAATATTTAATACGGTATAAATGCAAAAAATCACTCCTCCGTGACGGACCAAAATATCTTCATGCAAACTATCTAAGCTGGCATGATCAAGCTATGTCTCAAGTGCCAGAAGATCACACTCAAGAAGCTGCTGATGACAAACCAGTCTCCCCTCTAAAGAAAAGCTCAAAAGAGTCTTTTCTAGACGCAAGTAGGAACCCTTTTTGGTAATTGATGCCAAAGGGGGAGAAAATCTTCATAGCCATAGTCTCTTAGAATCTTTTATGCTGAACTTATGTGTGCTACATTAATAATCTATTATCTCTGTTTATGATCTTACATTTTGTTTATATATGCTCTGATACACCCTTTAAGTTATAATACTCCTCTGGTATTGATGCTATGATATCATGCTCTGATGATTTAATACTTTGTTACTTACCTGTTTTATGTTTCGACACTCATTTCAGTGCATGCATTCATTAAGGGGGATCACATTCATTCATAAATTCTGTAGTCAGTATATTTAGCTAACTCTGTTTTGCATAATAAATGAGATATTATTAACTAAAAAGGTATGTTGTCATCAATTACTAAAAAGGGGGAGATTTATAGCATCTATGCCCGCTCAAATTTTATTATTGTATTTTTGGTATAATTTTGGTATTAATGATAAAGTTAATAATACTCAAAGTTTTGAAGAACATATGTTGGATTCAAAAATGAAGCAAGTTGGACGAACAAGATTAAGGTGCTCAGTTCTAGTTTATGACTTGGGAGATGACTTACGGACTAAATTTCTGCTATCCAGGAGAGAAGGATGTTCACATGATGCTATCTAGAAAAGAAGGATATTCACATGATGTTACTAACTTTAAAATACTTAATTTAGAGCTAATAATCTCCAATTAAAAATTTAGACAGTATCTCCCCAAGAACAGCGCTGGGCCGGTCTTCTCTGTTCGATCGTACCTCTGCTGGCTCATAAAGGAAGAAAGGTTTAAATACACTGCGCGGGAGGGCTTTCAGAAGCGGTTTGAGACACGAACCGCTTCTGAATATTGCGTTCTAGAAACGATTCTTTTCTCAAACCGCTTCTGAAAATCAGAAGCGGTTTGAGACAAAAACCGCTTCTAGAATACAACATTCAAAAGCGGTTCGTGTCTCAAACCGCTTCTGAAATCTCTCTCCATACCGTTACCAACGAACCGCTTCTGGTATGAACATCACAACGGGTTCACACCAAACCGTTTATAATAGACCGGTTGTGATGCCCAGTTCTGTAGTAGTGCATGCACGAGACGTAAAGGCATTCGAACGTCATGAACTGCGCCTCGACGCTGCTGCCGTCGAGCCGGTGGACACGGTAAGCGCAAATTGAACGGCTCGAGCCACGCGCCCTTGAAGTAGACCGCGTTGGCGAGCACGAGGTCGGTCTCGGGGCTGATGTCTCTAAGGGAGACGACAGAGTTGATGAGATTGTTCGTGGCCTTCTTCACCGAGCTGTTAATCATCTCCCCCGCTTCCTCCCGCTTCCCATAATCACGTATTATCATCGATTATCATATAGGAAAATGTAATGAACTTGTAATAGATCACAATATGTCCAAAAATTCTAGTTGATCACGAAAGTTTGGAACATGAACGTAGAATTTTTATTATTATTTTCATGTCGATTAGGTGCTCAATCCAAAAATGGTCGCAATGTGATATCTCCACCAGATGGTTAAAGGTAGAATCAGCCCCTCCAATCACAAAAACATTTTGTTTTCTACGTGACATGTCAAAAAACTTTGAGTACTACTTTATGTTGTAATATTTTATAAATCACAATAAAATTATAATATCACGAAAGATATTTTTTGGAACAAAACTACACATATAATTTTCATGTATTAAATCTAAATATTTTTAAAAATAGATAGCCAAAATTTCAAAAGTTTACCTGCACGTATCATAAAATAACATGTTTTTCTGGCTGAAGGGAGTAATTAAAAGAAAAAAAAATGAAAATATATTTTATTGTTTCAAGCTAATTTACACTATAAAATGGGAAATAGACGCTAATTTGAGGGAATTGGGGAAACATTGATCAATTGAAAGATCACTACATATAAAAACATTTGAACTTCCCGTCTAATCTTCAGATAATCTTCACTAAATAAAAACATTATTTATAATTAGACGTAAAGATCGGTACTAGTTTCAGTTTTGAAAGATTCTCTTCATAGAGATTAGAACATATATAACTTAAAAGATTTTATGAAGAATTGTGATTCTCAGGACGAGATTAAGCAAAATGAGGTTATATGTTCACCTATGTGATGATTAGCTGCTAATCTAAAGTTATGTGATCTTCTAAAGAAAGTACAGTTCAGAGATCAAATTACAAGGACAATTTCTATATTTTTCTACTGCACGTTTGAGTACTAATTAAGATTAGAGGGGTGAAAAAAAAGGAAACTTTTTGAGAGATGCTTCGTCCTTTTCTTTTGACGGTTGCATAAATATTAAAGTATGAATAAATAATAAATAATGATTACATATCTTTTCATTTGTTTTAAGATTTGTATAATTTGTATTAGAAGGAAAAATATTAAAGTGCTGCTCAAGCTTTTTAACGCGGGAATTGATAGACGAATTAATCTACCAACCTCTTTAGTAAAGCTCACGGTGCGGGCCTCGGACTTGTAGGACTTGGCGGCTATGTCGCGGAACGCCTTCCTGATCCCGCCGCGCTATGCGTCGACCCAGATGCCGCCGCCAAAGAGCACGCGCGGGCCGCCGGAGTCCGCCCCGTCAGCGAGGACGCGCTCGGTGACGCTGCGCCCGAAGTCGGCGAGGCCCGCCGCGGAAGGCGCCCCAAGGAAGGCGAGCAGCTGAGCGAGCGTGGCGCCGCGCGCGCCTGCGGCCACCAGCGCCAGCGCAGCGTGGACTGACACCGGAGAGAATGCAACGTTGCCCTCGGTGGCGTTGGCGACGTCGTCCTCCGGCGCGAGGATCTTGGTGAGGCGGAGCGCGAGGGCCGTCTGCCCGTCGCGGGCGGCGGCTGCTGCTGCTGCTGCGGCGGCGGCGGCGGCCATGATGGTGGGTGGGTGCGTGCGTGCGTAGCCGTGATCGCGTGAGTATGTGCTTGTGTATGTTTGTGACTGCGTGTCTATATATGTACGTATACATCTACGCGAACTCTACGGTGCCGTTGCAACTTTCGATGCCAGCGTATACCCACGTCCGTCCACCTTTCAAGGGCACGAAATACGAATCTTCAATAGCGAGATATTAATTGTGAATTTGTGATTACTACTCGACGAACCGACTGGACGCACTCCGTCAATGCGTAGAAAACAGGAAAGAAGAGGCACAGATTTTTAAGTAGAAAAACCTTTTAGAAAAAATCGCGAACGCTTAAAAGCGATCATTATCTATACCCTTTTATAGTGCATCTAAACAGTTTTTCCTACGATCACCCTAAATAATGCACCTCATTAGAGATGACCTAATGTTCGTGCACCCAGCAAAACGTCTCCAGAAACTTGCATTCATCAAAATGAACGTCTCAGTTCTTTCCTCAGTTTTACTCACCCACATCCGATGGCCGTTGTTTAATGTGTCTAACTCATTCATTCATGTGGCCCACAACAGGAGAGTCCACACATATATATTTTAATTAAACTATATATATGGAATTTATGTTGCAAATCTAAACCCATTTGATTTCGATTCAATATTTACCATACCAATCAGTACCATGAATCACGCGCTTAATTTTCTTCCATTCATGCATGTGCACCACATCCTATACAAGGTGCTCACGTACCGCCGCCATAATATTATTTAGCGAAAAATATTATATAAGAAATGTGTGTATGAAATGCAATTATCGTGTGATAAATATAAGGAATAAGTTCATTTTAGAACTTATTCGTAAATACAATATGGGAAGTAACAGATATTCTGATAATAATTAGCCTCAATCAAGACGCACAAATGGTGCTATAGGTTAGCATTCATATTTGGATGACAATTAGGAAGCCATTATTGGTCGGCTTTCGGGATGACATCTGCTTGCCGTGCGGCGTTCGACCGCCCGGCGCCGACTACACGGGGGCTTGCGCGCGCGATCGCTGCCGGAGATGGGCCAGCGTACCTTTGCGCGGAGGCGGGAGGCGGCGGAGGATGTCGATGCAGCGCTCGCGGAGGCAATCTTTGTGGCGCTTGATGCGTGGAGAGATCAAGGCAACACCTTCGGGTTGGTGGTCGCGCAGTGGAGAAGATCGGGAGGATGAGCCTGGCGGAGGGTGGGATGTGCGGCGCGTGGACTGCGGATGTCTTGATCGCATGGTGGGCGGCATGAATGGAAGAAAATTATGTTGCAAATCTAAACCCATTTGATTTCGATTCAATATTTATCATACTAGTCAATACCATGAATCGCGCGCTTAATTTTCTTCCATTCATGCATGTGCACCACACCTATACAAAGCGCCCGCGTCGCGCCACTTCCCGATCGCGCGTATGCTCGTCATGCACCGATCCACGATGGGCGCCGCCACCGTGATCGGACCCGACGGCCAACAAGCGAAGGTCGTGTTCGTGCTTTCGGCGCGACGGCCACCGGCAAGTCGAAGCTGGCCATCGCCCTGGCGGCGCGCTTCAATGGCGAGGTGATCAACTCGGACAAGATCCAGGTCTACGCCGGCTTGTCCGTGATCACCAACAAGGTGACCGACCACGAGCACGCCGGAGTGGCGCACCACCTCCTCGGTTGCGTCTGCGTGCCCCAACGCCGACTTCACCGAGGGCGACTTCTTTCGTGAGGCCGCTGCGGTTGAGCGTGCTCTCCGCGGCCGCCTCCCCATCGTGGCGGTGGCTCCAGCGAGTGCGTCGAGGCGGTCGAGGGCAGCGATGGGCGTTAGTGCGCTCACGGCGCCTCTTCGTGCGGTGGATGCGCGCGAGCTCCTCGGCGGTTCACGCGGCTCGGGTAAACGACATGTTGCGGCGCAGGTTGGTGAACGAGGCCCGCACGACGTTCGACCCGCCAGGCGCCGACTACACCAGGGGCTTGCGCCGCGCGATCGGCCTGCCGGAGATGGACACGTACCTTCGCGCGAAGCGGGAGACGGCGGACCAACAAAATTCACTTAATCCGTCGTAGCGTTAGCACAGACACTATACTAGTATGGTGAGATGTTTATAATGGAGTGCTGGTAGGGATGAAAACGGATCGGATAGTTTCCGACCGATCCGGATATTTTCGGATACGGATTCTGTCGGATCGGATATTTATCGGATAGTATTGGATACGGATACGGATTTTTTTTTGTCGGATACGGATACAGATTCGGTAGCTCACTATCCGTCGGATACGGATACGGATTCGGATAATCCGGATATTGATGGATCGGATATCCGGATATACATATGGGCTGGACCAAAACTACTCTTCTGGCCCAAAAATGTTTCTTAATTTCAGAATTGTTTTATAATTTAATTAATCCATAAAGTAAGTTTGAATTATTAAAATTAGCAAACCAACTCCAAAAATTATGAATTTTTTTTGAGAAAGTTCTAGAGATAATCTAACATTTTAAAAATTGTTTTCAAAATTTTATCAGATTTTAAATTTTCTCAAAAATTCAAATATTCCTATTCTTAATAGGAAAATATTTAAATAAGTAGCTAAAAATCATAAAAACTCATAAATACATAATTTATTATTTTTTAACATAATTCAACAAAGAATATAAATCTTGGATCATTACATATAAGTGTTATATACTTTTTCTAGAGACGTGATATTTAAGTATTATCAAACTTTTAATGTGTTATGTGTTTGCCTCCATTTGTATCTTTGAGTAAAGATTACCTTCATTTTTGTGTTTTGATCTACGTGTATAATGAACTAATTGTATGTGTGTGATAAACTAAGTCTTATATAATTTTATTTGCGACATGGTATCTACTTATTGTCTAAGTGAATGAAAATGCTTATATTTGTTCAATTTTCAATAACATTTTCATCAAATCAACTAGTTATGTGTTTTCGTTGACTTTTTATATACAATCTAAGGGGTTATCATGTTCCGATAAAATATTCGAAACCGTATCCGATTCGATTCGTATTCGATCCATATCTGTATTCGATATTATCCGTATTCGTATTCGTATCCGGACTATCCGTATCCGTATCCGCATCCGAGAAAAAAATATGAAAACAAATATAGTAGAGCTATTATCCGTCCGTATCCGATCCGTTTTCACCCCTAAGTGCTGGCTCTTGTCCTAGGCTACAAGGTCAGATTTATAGCAGTACAAAATAGATAAGAGATAGTTGGTTAATTAGAGATAAAATACGAATTTGTAGCAGACTTTCACTCTATAATCTCCACCTTGAGATGAATTTCTCTTGTAGCTAAAATATAAAGCAACTCTATCCTCGAAATAAATCATCACGAATACCTTGTGCGCCACAAGTCCAAAGGACTACTGAGTGATACCAACTAAGTCTGAGCAAAGCTCACACTTAGCGGTTGGAACTGACTTTGTCAACATATTAGCTAAATTATCATGTGTACTTATCTTGCTGACTTTAATGTCACCTTTAGCAATGACACCTCGAACGTAATGATATCTGACATCAATGTGTTTTGTTCTCTCATGGAACATCTGATCGTTTAAAGGTAAATAGCACTATGACTATCACAGAATATTGTAGTACAAGATATCCTTCCACAAAGCTCAGTAAATAAATCTCTCAGGCAAACAACTTCTTTGCAAGCTTCAGAAATAGTCATATACTCAGCTTCTGTAGTAGACAAGACAACAGTAGCTTGCAGACTTGCTTTTTAGCTAACGGCACATCTTCCAACGGTGAATATATAACAAGTAAGAGATCTTTTTTTATCCAAATCTCCAGCAAAATTTGAATCTATGTAACCCACGAGTCCATCTCTAGTTTTTTCAAACTGTAAACAAGCATTAGAAGTGCCCTACAAATATCTGAAAATCCACTGTACTGATTTCCAATGCTCTTTGTCACGATTAGCCATGTATCTACTAACAGCACTCAATAATTGAGATAAATCAGGGCGAGAACATACCATGTCATACATAAGTGAACCAACTGCACTGGTGATGAGGATTAAAACCCTATTTTTTATTTAGACCCTTTATAATAATCCATGGCTATGCGCTGGTACATGGGCCTGTGAATACAAAGCCCATAATGTATTAACAAAGTGATGAATACTAATAAAAAGGATACCCCAACAGCCCGAAGCGACGAGCCAGCGGCCTCAAGCATATCTCGACCCAGCGAGCGCGCCCCGCCGCGCCGGCCGAATCGCTGCGAGACCGCGCAAGGCATCCGCTCCCGGCCGGCGAGGAAGCGAATCCAGGCAGACGGCGCTCGACCCCTCTTGGCGGGCGGGATCTCCGACTCAACCAAACCAAGGTGACGACGCCGAGTGCTGCGTGTCAGTCCTCATCGGCCTACCGCCACGTACCCCGAATAAGGTCAATCGGGCGACTATACAAGGGCAAGTGGCTCCTTCCCAAGAAGATCGGTATTGCGAAGACAAAGCTTCGGCCCCATCAACGATCCACGTCACGGCCGCGGCGCACGCTCCCTCCGGCGGCACCAGCGTCACGCACCTCGGCGTCGGCGTCGCAAAGGGTCACGAGAGGGCAAATCGCTATTTCGGGGAATACCTAACCTCCACGACCACCAAGGCTACCAACCCGGCATGGGCAAGGCGGGTGGCGACGATCCACGGGACGAAGGCGGAGCTCCTAGCATAGGTCACCTCGCTCTTCCTCCCAACTCTCGATGTAACTGCCCTTCTTACGTATAAAAGGAGGCGGGGCTAAGCGATTCAAAGAGAGAGCGCTATCAAACCCATCTCGCTAAGCCATTGGCATTCTCGCTTGTAAAACTTTGTGCGATCATACGTACCAAGAGTAATACAACACCACCACCTGGCTGGGTAGGGACCTTGGCCGAACGGTATACATCTTGGACTCACGAGTCTAACCATTCGAAGTGGAGCGCGCGACCCCTAGACTTACAAATTTACTTGGCGCTCTAAGCGCCGGCGGTTGGCGCGCCGGTAGGGGCGCGGCGTCTTCATCACCATCTCGGTTCCGTTTATCTCCTTGATGGCATCCACCGCTGCGGCGGCATGGCGCCGGGAACCGGATCGCCCGGCTCCTCGACCGCCGTCACCCGGCGGGAGGCTCACGCTTCGTCCCGCCTCCTCGGAGGACAGCGCCGGCGAGCTTGGCGTCCTCTCGGCGACCGCTAAGCTCGGCAGGCGCCTGCAGCCCCGGCCGAAACCCGAGGAGTGCTCGCCACGGTCGGCGAAAACTCCGTAGGCAGGCGGTGACCATGTCACCCCGTAGGCTCGCGGCCCGGTGGCGATGGCTGCTACTGCGGCCTCCATCCACAGCTCTTGGAAGACTCTTGGACGTGACTCGGCTCAGGCACGGAGTACCACGCCGCATGGCGGCACTCTCGCGAGTGCAACATGGCGAGCACCGTCGATTGCCGTGGCCCTCGCGGCGTGGGCCTCTGTCCGGCGCACTCGAGCGCGGGAGGAGGAGTGCCGGCGCAGCGTCTTGAATCTTGCTCGGACGCGCGCGCAGAGCTCCAACAACGGCGCAAAGAGTTGGAGAGAAGGCGAGCTCGGCCGGCTCGAGGCCAACTGGAGCGGGAGGGCTCGAGCCCGCATGTGCTGGCGGCAGCGCGCGCGCTGGCGTCGAGCACACCCAGTGACGGAAGGTCAAGCGGTCCTCACTTCTTCCCCACGCCCGGTCAAAGCGTGGCGCGGCGCAATCTTGCCGAGGCCTCCGGGCCGGCCGACCCGGAGGCCAAGGCCACCTACCAAAACCTCCGGGTGGTAGAGCCGCGGCCGTCGCGGGCACATGCGCCTCGGCTCCTATCGCTCGGAGCCACCTCGCCACCGGGCCCGTACCATTGTGTGGCCGGATGGGTCAAACGCGGCGTCGCCGCCGCGAGCCACAACGAGCCTCGCGCGCCCGGTGCGCCAGCGCCTCGGTGATGCCTCGACATTCGCGCTACCCTTGGCGCGGAGAAAGATGGCGGAGGCCGCCCACTCACGGGTTGCGGCGGCGGGCACCACCATCGCGGCCGAGCCCAGCGGTCTGGACGCGGCGTTACTGCCGGGAATCCGCCGGCGGACTTCCTGCGGTCCGAGCACCTACCAACATTGCCAAATACAGGGGCCACAAACCCGGTGTCGGCTCGAAGATGCCGGCTCGCATGCGGGCGGGAGGAAACAGCGGATGACCTCTTCATCATCAATACCTTCCCATCTACCTCGCGAGACTCGGCCGAGCGGCTCGAGTACTGCAGGCCAAAACCATCGGGGCTGGACCGACTTGAAGGCCCTCTTCGTCGGCAACTTCGAGCACTTACAAGCGCCACGAAATTCACGAACTGAAGGGCTGCAAGCAGCGGACCGGAAACCCTCGGGACTACATCCGCGGTTTTCCCTTGGTTAACAGCTCCCGACATCTCCGCGCCGATGTCGTGGGAGCATTCATCTGACACCTCTGCGCAAGGCCTTGGTACACAAACTAGGTGTCTCAAGCCCGAGAACTACCAAGGTGCTCCTCGATGTCGCCACCAACCACGCCTCGGCGAGGAGGTGTGGGAGCCATCTTCGAGGAGAAAGGCCAGCGAACCGGCGTCGCATCGGGTCCCCGCCGGCCGCTCGGAGCAAGCGAGGCGGCACGGAAGCGGATCCGCGAGCCCCAAGTGGTCGCCACCGTCGGCCATACGCCAGCGGCGAGTGCGACCGGCCGTCGCGCCCGACCACCGAGAAATTGATGGGCGGCCGTGCCCAAACCACGGGTTCTCCGTCAAACACAAATCTGGGACTGCGAGGTCACGGCGTTACCTCTCCGGCGTCCCGCAGCGCGGCGTGGCAAGGGAAGAAGCTGCTGCGGCCCCCGGGCGCGAGAAAAAGCGACGGCGAGTTCCACGAACCGGCGGTGCCTCATGATCTTTGGAGGACCGGCTGCTATGCGACAAGCGCGGCTCAAGCTCGCTTATCGCGAGGTCCATCCGTCGCGCCATCGTCCCCAATACCTCCGGTGGTCGGAGTTCGATCACCTTTGATCGGACCGACCACCCGACCACGTTCCACGGTAGGGAGATACCCCTGGTGGTTAGCCGTCGTGGGAAGAAGCGCCTTTCAAAGGTGCTCATGGGCGGAAGCGGCCTCAACATCCTCTCGTCGAGATGCTCGGCGCTATAGAATCCGCGCTCAACCCTCCAGACCCGACAAGCGCCCTTCCATGGCGTCATTCACGGCGTGAGCCCATCCACTCGGGCGGTCGACCTGCCCGGTTACCTTTGAGGCAGGGAAACTTCCATGCGAAACCCTCGCTTTTGAGGTCGTGGATTTCCCGGTTCTTACCATGCCATCTGGGGCGGCCATGTTCGCCAAGTTCATGGCGGTCCCGGCTCGCCTACCTCAGGCGAAGATGCGAGGGCCGCGAGAGTCATCACCGTGGCATCGTCTTTCGGCTTGCCTACAAGCTGCGGCGCGGCGGTTGTGAGCTTGCCTCGGCGATCATCGCGTCTGCCGAGCTCGACAACCTCGGGAGGAAGCCTCGAATCCGCCCTGAGTCCGGCAAGTCGGGCGGGATCCTTCAAGTCCGCCGAGGACACGAAGGAGAGTCGCGGTCGATCCACGTGATCAGGCCAAGACCGTGCGGATCGAACCACGCTCCCGCCAAATAGGAAGCGCGCTCGTCGACTCCTCGCACCAACAAAGCGTCTTCGCATGGAGGTCCTCAGGCATGCCGGGAATCAAGGGAAGTCGCGAGCACTCCTTGAGCATCAGACCGGGTTCAAAGCGGTCGCCCAGCGCTGCGCCGCCGGCGAGGAAGCGAGGATCATAGGAGAGATCGCCAAACTTACGGCTGCGGGGTTAGTAAAGAGGTCGCCACCCGGTGGCTAGCCAACCACTGTACTTGTAAAAAAGAAAAATGGGCAATGGAGGATGTGCGTTGACTATACGGGTCTCAACAAAGCATGTCCCAAAGATCCGTTCCTTTGCCCGCATCGACCAAGTCATCGACTCCACGCGGTGCGAGTCCCTCTCTTTACGGATGCCTACTCGGGCTACCACGGTTGCGCTAAGGAGTCCGACCAGCTCGCGACTTCCTTCATCACCCGTTCGGCTCATTACGCTCACGTTACGATGTCGTTCGGCCTAAAGAGCGCGGGCGCTACATACCGGCGATGTATGCAAGCGTGCTTCAATAACGGATCGGTAGTAGCGTTGAGGTGTCGTCGGCGATATTGTCGTAAAAACCAAGAAGGCCGGCGACCTTGTCCCGACACGGAAGAGACCTTTGCAAACCTTGGCGATTCCGCATAAAGCTCAATCACGAGAAATGCGTTTCGGGGTCCCCAAAGGAAGCTCCTTGGCTTCATTGTCTCGGCGAGCATCGAGACCAACGAGAGAAGATATTAGCAATCGCAAGGATGGGCCCAATCGGCAACCTCAAGGGGTCAGGTGGCCGGATGCCTAGCGACTTTGGCCGTTTCGTGTCTCGCCTCGGCGGCGCGCGAATGCCACTCTGAGCTACTCAAGAGATCAGGCCGCTTTAGTTGGACCCCACAAGCTCGGAGGCCCTCACGCTTTGAAGGCCTTCTGTCCTCGCCTCGATCCTGGTCGCCCGGCACCGGGGCCGTATTTCTCTCGTCGCCGCCACTACCCAAGTCGTCAGCGCGGCCCTCGTGGTGGAAGCGGCGGAAGAAGGCGCGAACAAGGTACAGCGGCGGTTTACTTCATTAGCGAGTCCTTTCCGAGTCAAGACTCGGTACCGCAGTGCGAAGCTACTCTACGCGGTGCTCATTGCGAAGAAGCTCGTCCACTACGCCGATCGGCACAACATCACCGTGGTGACCACGTCCCGTTAAGCGAGATCGTTCGCAACGCGATGCCTCGGGAAGGATAGCCAAGTGGGCACTCGAGCTCGTGACCACGACATCACATCGTCCCTCGGACGGCGATCAAATCGCGAGCCCTAGCCGACCGTCGTTGAGTGGACGAAACCGGGCACCACCGGTGATCGAAGACCGAGTCTTGGACAATGTACTTGATGGGTCTTACAACAAGAATGGCGCGGACGCTGGAGTTATCATCATCTCCCCACTTGGGAACAAGCTCGATCGCCATCGGTGCTTTTCGGCGCCACCAACAGCGTTGCGAGTCACGAGGCCCTCGTCAGCGGTCTCGGATCATTGCCGACCTCGGTGCTCGCCGACTCTCGTCCACGGGGACTCCAAGCTTGTCGTCGACCAAGTCATGAAGGTCGCGGAGCCCAGAGCGCCCGTATGGCAGCGTCTTGTCGAGAAGTGCGCGAGCTCGAAGTCGCGGTTCAAGGGCGAGCTTCACCATAGCTACCGGCGCTACAATAGCGCGCCGACTACTGGCCAATCGGCATCAGCGAGAGCGGTCCGCCGGAATCTTCGTCTCGACCTCTGCGGCCTTCCATCCGGTGGGCCCGGTGGCGAGCGGTCCCAGACCTACCTAGCCGCGGTCGCCCGACCGCTTGCGGTCGGGCGTAGACTTGGCCGGTCGAGCCACGGCGTGCTAGCAACCGAGTCCGACCGAGAAAGCCATTCATAGATCGTTTGACGGACGGGTCGCTTCCTCCGACCGGCCAGAGGCGGCGCCTCGCCCGGCGAGCAAAGTCTTTCGTCTGATCGGTCGGACCTTTACAAAGGAGCCCCTCGGGGTCCTCCAAAAGTGCATTACGGCGACCAAGGAAAACAACTCTTGGGCGACATACGGCGAATTTGCGGTCACCGCGCTGCGCCCGATCTCTGGTGGGAAAGGCCTTTCGGCAAGGTTTCTATTGGCCGACCGCCGTGTCCGACGCAGAGCGCATCGCACGCACCTGCGAAGGATGCCAATTCTTTGCCAGGCAGACACATCTGCCAGCTCAGGCCTTGCAGACAATCCCCATCACGTGGCCTTTTGCAGTTTGGGGGCTCGATCTGGTCGGGCCTTTCAAGAAAGCGCCCGGGGGCTTTACCCATTTGCTCGTCGCGGTGGACAAGTTCACCAAGTGGATAGAGGCCAAGCCGGTCGTAAGCGTCACGTCGGCAAGCGGCCATCTTCTTCGCGACATAGTCTTTCGATTCGGAGCCCCAAACTCCATCATCACCGACAACGAAGCGCGTTCCGCGGGAAGAATTCCTCGAGTTCTGCGATGACTTCAACATCCGCGTCGATTGGGCGGCCGTGGCCCATCCGCGGACCAACGGCCAGTCGGTAGCGCCAAGCGGCATGATCCTTCAGGGCTCAAGCGCGGATCTTGATCGGCTCAAGCACGGCGGCGGCCGGGCGGCCGAGCTACCCTCCATCCTCTGGAGTCTACGGACCACGCCGACCGGCGGCCGGGTTCACACCGTTCTTTATGGTATACGGTCTTTGAGGCCGTCTTAAGCAGCGACACAGGTATGGCGCCCCAAGGCTGCAAGCCGAGAAGGCTCGGGGCTCGCCGCACAACAAGACTCCGTCGACGGATCGGCGAGGCGCATAGCGTGGCGAATCTGCGATCGGCGGATATCAACAAGCTCTGCGGCGTTACCACGGCCGCCAGAGTTGAGGCGATCTTCGATCTTGGCGACACGGTCTGCGTCGAGTCGGACCGGCAGGATAAGCACAAGCTGTCGCCCCACAGGAAGGCCCTTCACCGTCGTGCAGATCCTCGCACTGGCACCTTCGGCTCAAGGACACGGCGGCGCATCCTTCCAAATGCATGGAATATAGAAGTTAAGGCGGTTCTATCCTAAACTCTTTTCCTCTTCCTAGCATGCTCTTTACTTTCTTCCTTCCTCACAGTGTCGCCATGCGGCGACTCGAAACTGCCCTTGGCGCCCCGTTGGCTACTCGATCGGCGCTTGCGGGTTGATTACCCAACCGACCACAAGGTCCTTCGGCGGTAACCCTTTGGCCGAGTGCTCACACCTCGCCCGGCGGCTATGGTTGCTAACGCTTGCGGAAGAAGGAAGTACGAGTGGGTGACCTTTGGGTCGGCAGGAACCTCCTCCCCATACGAACTCGGCTATCACGCACTTATGAGGTACATGACCCGTGGTCATGAGTCCATCCCGGCGGTAACCCTCTCAACCCAAGTGTTCGGCCTCGCCCGGCTATGGTTGCTAAGTAGCACTTGCGGAAGAAGGAAGTGCCGAGTGGAAAGATCCTGGTGGTCTAGAACACTCCTATCCCTCACAAGTCGCCTAACATTGCATAGCCAAGTCTCCAATCCACCTCGCTCCTCCCAAAACAACCCGACCTACGCATAAGTGGCCCTGCGGTTCTTAAGGCTATGGTCGGCCAGCGCTCATCCTAAATACGAAAAAGGGCGAGGGGCGATTACGGGACTTGATAAATTCAAGATTATTTAAATAGCGGTCTTTACAATCTAAGAAGGATAAAGCTAACTTTTTCTATTCTTCTTGGCGAGCGGCCGTGGCGGCGGAGAGTTGGTGCCTCGGCTTCTGGAGGCGGCTGCGGCGGGATCGGTGGCGATCTCGGCGTCGCGGCTCGACCGGGAGCTCGAGCGGTCGATCTCCTCGTCGATCCGGTTCCGGCTCGCCGCTCCCACCACCGCGAGTCGATGCCGTCGTAATGCGAGATGGTGTTGACGGCGCCGATGAAGCTCAAGCGGCGCGGTGACCACCGCCTCTTCTCTGAATCGGCTTTCGGGCGGTAGCGGGCAACAAGGCACTCGGGCTGCCCGGCTCAGGATGCGATCGCGAGACCTCGGCCGGCCTTGCGGAGGGCCTCGATTCGGCGCTCATCTCGGCCCGGCCGTCCTCGCAACCTTCAACGCCGCCGGGCCTCGTCCGAACACGATCGCTCACGTCGCGGGCATCGGCCGTTCTCTGCGCCTCCGCGGCGATGCTCGATTCTTGCGCCTCTGCAGTTGCGGAGGTTTTGGATAAGTTCGCCACGTGGTCGCACCCCCAAACTTAATTGAAGAATTGAGACACTTACCGCGCGAGTTGGTGATTGCGGACTTCGACTTGGCGCCTCGTATGAAGTCTTGGCTCGGCCGACTCATACGGCGATCGCCGCTCGGGCGAACTCGGCGGCGTCCCCGAGCCTTGTTTCGCTCGGTCGCGGGCGTGTTACTGCGTCTGCGCGATCCCCTCGCGGCAGCGGCGGCATCGCCAGCCTCGGTGACCTCGTCGAGGACTCCAGTTCCACCACTTTCGCCCTCAAAGCCTCGGCTCCTGGCGCTCATCATGAAGGGCCTTTGTGGCCTCTTCAAATCCTTGGCGGATCACCACCGCCTCCGCCGCCTAATGCCCGGGGCCTCTGAGGCTGGCGCGACTCAAGCGCTGGCCATTGCACTCCTCATTGCGGCCGCCGTTGTGTCGGGCTGCTGCGAAGCTCAACTCGACGCCTGGCGAGCCGCAAGTCTTTGCAAAAATGTGGACACTCCGTTAGTCGCGCGGAAGAACTATCAAAAATGTGCAGCGAGTCGAACTTTTGGTGACCTACAGGCGATTGGTTGGACTCCCGACCATCATATCCGGCATACGGTGGAAGACTTGAGCAAGAGCGGACCTTCACGGATCGCCTATCTCGCCGGCGTCGGTAGCGCCTTGAAGAAGGCGGCCCACTCGCTCTCCTCGCGACCCATGATGCCCGGCCGGGAATTACACCCGGCGCACGCCTTCGCTCGCCGTTCGGGCGGGGCGTCGCCGTCAAAGCACCATGGGCAAGGGTGGCGAGTCAACCACCGAAACCCCTCGGCGACTGCGCTGAGGAGCATCGGTCGGCACCTCCCCACGGGGCGGTGGGCACCTCCGTCGCCGGCTCGCCACGGTGGCGCAATCACCGGCGGCGCCATTGTCTCATCCTCGGCAGCGATCACGTCGTCGGTGGGAGTCCCTGCCGGGCGCGGAAGTTCTTCTTGGGCACGACCTCGGGTGGGGCCCCATCCCCTCAGCGACCGCGCCCTCGGACGCCGACGCCGCGACCTTCACCGACCCAACCGGGTCACGAAATCACCGGCGCCCGTTACTTGCGGGCCGATGTAGCACGCCCACGGTCACCCTAGTATAAGCGCTGCGTTGCAAAGATTCAAGAGTCGCTCGGCGACTTTGCCAAAAAGAAAAATGCTCCAATAAAAGAATACACTTACAAGGCGGCGGGTGCGTGGCACGCGCCCTCTTTTGCGGCCCCGCCAAAGTCGTCGGCCGGTCGCTTCCCGAAGCCACCTCCGGTAGAGGCAGCTGCGGCGACCGCATAGCGCAAGATCACCCGCACTGGGATCCGTGGCCACGGGCCGTGATGCCACCCTCGGCGAGTCCACGCTCGGGCGCCGCCGATCGGCGGTCGGGGAAAAACCCACCATAGGGGTGGCGAAGGCACTCCGCCGCATTGTCGATGGAGGTTGTCCCCACGGCGGTGGTCTCAACACATCCTCGCCGCGCGTTCCTTACTTTTCTTCCTCCTCCTTTCCTCCTTCCGCTTCTTGCGGGAGAGTCGACCTCTAGTCCTCGCCGGGCGCGCCGCGCTCCTTATCCCGGGAGCGGCGCACGGGAAGACATCCCCATGAGCCCCGAGAGGATGCGGGAATGTCGGTCAAGTGCTAAGGACAAAGAAAAAGCGAGAAAGAATTTCACGGCTTACGGTTGGCGGAAAAGCGCGAGAATGGCTCGGGTGGCCATCCGCGACCACCGTGGCGCTTCCGCCCATAACGGCCGCCACGGGCCTCCACCTCGAGCCAGCGGCCAGCTCGGGTTACGCCATCCTCGCCCGGTCGGACGGCCCGCATACGGAGCGAGAGTGCGGCTGTGCACAAGTGGTTGCACGCGCATCCCCATGAAAGCGCGCACAACCACGTCCCGGTGAGCCCGCCTCCTTTGAGCCACGATCGCTCCACGATCGGGGCGGCTTATTTTCTCCCTCTTTTGGCGCCCAGTTCCACCGCTCCTCCACCATGGGAAGCTTCGCCGGTGAAGCGAGGCGCTCGTCGCCGGCGTTTGAGCGTAGAGCCATTGAACGCCGACCCTTGTTGGACAAGGCAGCTTTACCTCGGATACTCCGTGCTCCGGCCGGGCGAAGGCTGGAGGCGAGGCCACCCAGGCGCCGCGGCGTCCGAGCGGCTGTCCTTCGAGCCTTGCACGGAAGAAGTGCCTCCCAGCGCCCGGTCGGCTCGATCCCCAAGAAGGCCGCCTGGCGTGATGAAGATGGCGATGTGGAGGACCCCATTGGGGTTGAGATGGTGCACCTCCACCTTGTAATGAAACAACGGCCCGGACGAGCGGGTGCGGCGAGCCAAAGCGCTCGAAGAACGGCGGGCACCACGATCTCGTCGCCCAGCGGCGGGGTGGCAGCCCGGTCGGCACCCTCCGGTAGGAAGGTCTGCGGCATGAGAAGCCCTTCTTCACCAAGCCGGCGCCTGTTTGTCTTGCGCGAGCACTCCGCCACGACATCTTCACGGGGAGACGATGGAAGGTGAGAAAGAAAGGTGGGTTTTCTTTCCTTAGCTCATGGTGCTTTTCTTGTTTGAGGCGAGAGAGAAGGCAAGAAAGCGTGACCACTCAAAAGCACCCAGGCGTATTTATAGAGGGCGGCGACGCCGCCAAGCGGCGCCCGTCAAGCGAGCGTCGCGACCACCCTCGCTGTCGCGCCCGACTGGTAACTCGGTTTCCAATACCACTCCGCTTTTAATCCTGTCTTGTCGGCGACAAGGGCCATAAAGCGCCGCCCGAACAACGTGTCCGTAACCTCTCGGTCTCGCCTTTAGGCGAGCAGTTGCTCGGGCGCGCGAAGCCCACTGGCGCTGCGGCCCAAGGCGGCAAAAGCTTTGTGGCTTGCGCCGGGCCCAGCCGAGGTGTGGGTTTAAAGGCCTACCCGCGGATGGGTATAAGGCCGCCCAACAAAACTTGAGAAAAGGCGGTATGAGGTGAGCCCCACGGTGGGCCCTCGGTTAGGTCGGTGACGGCCTAATCACCTCTACTCGCGTCGAGACCATACTTCACACTCTCCGGGAGCTCATCAATGGCGACGGCCGGTGTGCTCTGGGTCGGTGGACGACCTAGAGTCCATCTGGGATTGAGTAGAAAGGTTTTTATGGGTCGCCCCACGCGGGCGAGGACACCCTACTGCGGGACCGTCAGCTCGGAAGGGTCCCCCTTGGCGGGACCTCCCGGGACCCACTCGGACTACCGCTATTAGCTCCACGAGCACGGCGTTCAAACCAACGCGAGTGGCGCGCCGCTCATCCCATCCGGGTCCCACACTGCGGATGGGGTATACATGTGGGATAGGCGGCGGCCATTCCTCTCGCGGCTACCCTCGCGAGCGAGGACTCGAGAAGGATGCCCCACGTCCGGCTCGACGGTAGCGAGCACTCACGTCCGGCTACGGCGGTGGCGAGCACTCACGTCCGGCTACGGCGGTAGCGAGCACTCACGTCCGATTCTGACGGTAAGCGAGCACTCACGTCCGGCTACGACGATAAGCGAGCACTCGGACACCGAACCTCACGAGAGGCATCCGGTCGTCCTGCCGACCAAAGCGGTCGGACACCGAACCTCACAGAGGCATCGGTCGTCCCGCCGACCAAGGCCTTTGTCTAGCTCTGACGATAAGCGAGCACTCGAACACGAACCTCACAGAGGCATCCGGTCGTCCTGCCGGCCAAGGCACTCGGACACGAGAACCTCACAGAGGCATCCGATCGTCCTGCCGACTAAGGCACTCGGACACCGAACCTCACGAGGCATCCGGTCGTCCTGCCGACCAAGGCACTCGGACACGAGAACCTCACGAGGCGTCGGTCGTCTGCCGACCAAGGCACTCGGACACCGAACCTCACGAGGCATCCGGTCGTCCTGCCGACCAAGGCTTTGTCTAGCTCGACGTTAAGCGAGCACTCGGACACGAACCTCACGGAGGCATCCGGTCGTCCTGCCGACCAAGGCAGCTTCGTCTAGCTACGACGTTAAGCGAGCACTCGGACACCCGAACCTCACGGAGGCATCCGGTCGTCACGCCAGCCAAGGCACTCGGACACGAACCTCACAGAGGCATCCGGTCATCCTGCCGACCAAGGCCTTTGTCTAGCTTCTGACGATAAGCGAGCACTCGGACACGAACCTCACGAGGCATCCGGTCGTCACGCCAGCCAAGGCACTCGGACACCGAACCTCACAGAGGCATCCGGTCGTCCCTGCCGACCAAGGCACCTTTGTCTAGCTCTGACGATAAGCGAGCACTCGGACACCGAACCTCACAGAGGCATCCGATCGTCACGCCAGCCAAGGCACTCGGACACCGAACCTCACGAAGCATCCGGTCGTCCCTGCCGACCAAGGCCTTTATCTAGCTACGACGATAAGCGAGCACTCGGACACCGAACCTCACGAGAGGCATCGGTCGTCCTGCCAGGCCAAAGCGATCGGACACCTCTGTCTAGCTACGGCGTTAAGCGAGCACTCGGACACGAGAACCTCACGAGGCATCCGGTCGTCCTGCCGGCCAAGGCACTCGGACACGAGAACCTCACGGAGGCATCACGCCGTCCTGCCGACCAAGGCACTCGGACACCAGAACCTCACAGAGGCATCCGGTCGTCCTGCCGACCAAGGCACTTGGACACCGAACCTCACGAGGCATCCGGTCGTCCTGGCGACCAAGGCACTCGGACACGAGAACCTCACGAGGCGTCCGGTCGTCCTGCCGACCAAGGCACTCGGACACCGAACCTCACAGAGGCATCCGGTCGTCCTGCCGGCCAAGGCCTTTGTCTAGCTACGACGTTAAGCGAGCACTCGGACACCGAACCTCACGAGGCATCCGATCGTCCTGCCAGAGCCAAGGCCTTTGTCTAGCTACGACGTTAAGCGAGCACTCGGACACCGAACCTCACGAGAGGCATCCGGTCGCCTGCCGAGCCAAGGCGCCGTCCACAGCGATTAAAATTAAAGCAAACTCATCGCAAAGACATTTTCATAAAGAAAAGAAAATTTCATTATAGGCCAACAAGCTCAAACTTTACGACTTTACACGATGCCAGCGGATACAAGAGTGGCCACGCTACACCACGGCGGGACTCTACGCCTAGAACCTATCAAGCGTCGTGCGGCATCGGTGGCACAAGCGGCATCTTTGGTAGGCCCTTGCACGGTCGACGGGACGGCCGCGCGTGCGCGAAGTAACACGCCGATGCCTCATTGCCGTTCGGCGACATCGGCGGCCGCACCAACTTCTGATCGGCGCCCTTGCGCCATCGCCTCGAAGGGCCCCCTTACCACCTCGAGCCTCGGGCGGCCTCGGCGTAGCGTCAACGAGCGGCGTCACGGGTGCGGCTTCTTCCTCCCTAAGCTCGGCCATCGCTGGTCGAACTCACCCAAAGCTTCGGCGGAGGATCTTCTTCTTCCACGCAACACCATCGCGAAGCTAAAGACAAGAGGGTGTCTCGAAGCCATTTGAAAGAACAAAGAAAGAGCTCTCATCCCCTTCAAGCAAGCTACAGCGCACATATATATATATATCCGGACGAAGGGAGGATAAGCGTCTCCAGAGTAAATGCGGGTGCGGAAAGCGAAGCATCCTTCACGAAACCGGCGATCAAGAAGGCGGCGGCGCGTGGCGTAAACTATACTCGGCATGCGCAGCGAGCGAGTAAAAGCCCTCGGCGGTTCAAATGCCCCGGCCAAACTCGGGACAGCCGTCGGATCAATGAAGCACACGGACGAAAATCGCTTAGCCGGATCGGTGGACCGACCTACGAGCGGCCACCACTTTCGTCAAATTCAACCCCAACCGAATGCGAAATCGCTTGGGAGTTCGGGGCTCTTGGCGAATACTAATAAAAGGATACCCCAACGGCCGGCGGCGAGCGGCGGCCTCAAGCATATCTCCACCCAGCAGCGCGCCCGGACCGCCGCCCGGCCGAATCGCTGCGAGACGCGCAAGGCATCCGCTCCCGGCCGGCGAGGAAGCGAATCCGACAGACGGCGCTCGACCCCCTCTTGGCGGGCGGGATCTCCGACTCCAACCAAACCAAGGTGATGACGCCGAGTGTGCGTGTCGAGTCCTCATCGACCTACCGCCACGTACCCCGAATAAGGTCAATCGGGCGACTATACAAGGGCAAGTGGCTCCTTCCCAAGAAGATCGGTATTGCGAGAAGACAAAGCTTCGGCCCCATCAACCGATCCACGTGCGGACCGCGCCACGCTCCCTCCGGCGGCACCAACGTCACGCACCTCGACGTCAGCATTCGCAAGGGTCACAGAGGGCAAGTACGCTATTTCCCAGGGAATACCTAACCTCCCTGACCACCAAGACTACCAACCCAGCATGGGCAAGACGGGTGGTGACCAGTCCACAGGACGAAGGGCCGGAGCTCCTAGCATAGGTCACCTCGCTCTTCCTCCCAACTCTCGATGTAACCTGCCCCTTCCTTCTGTATAAAAGGAGGCAGGGCTAAACGATTCAAAGAGAGAGAGAGCGCTATCAAACCCATCTCGCTAAGCCATTGGCATTCTCGCTTGTAAAACTTTGTGTAGTCATCTGTACCAAGAGTAATACAACACCACCACCGAATGGGTAGGGACCTTGGCCGAACGGTATACATCTTGGACTCACGAGTCTAACCATTCAGGGAGTGGAACGCGCGACCCCTAGACTTACAAATTTACTTGCCGGCGCTCTAGAAAACGCCGACACAAAGACTATCCCTATTTGAACGGTTAGATTTCCGATCAGTTCAGTTAAAGATGGTCAAACTTAGCTTCACATTGATCGTCTCTGATCAGTGACATGGCCACCCCGATCAGCAAACTGGTCGGGGGCGAGCGATTTTTCCCACACAGGTCTCTGTGCAGGTAGTTATCTGACAAAAACAACTACCTAGAAGTTATCATCAGAAAAGACGCCCTTTGGCGAGAAGACACCGTTTGGCAAGAAGACACCCTTCTGGAATTCAACTGACGCCTCTTCATCAAGGATAAAATAGGGGGCCAACCCATGCAGTGGAGGGGGATCGAGGATCGCTTGCAATCTTACATTCTGACATAAAACGTCATCTGTAATCTGTAATTTGCCCATTTGTAATCATGTAAATCATCTTGTACTTTGAACATTATGTTAAAGCAGCTTGGCTAATAAAGAAACATTCCCATTGTCTCAATTTCAATATCCAGGAGCTCACATATAATAAGATTTACGTAAGCTCGATTAAGAGACCTAAGGTCTTCAACATCGACAACTGACATATGAAACTCTAGACATGTATTCAATTTCATCATCTGATTGTGGGCATGACGCTGAAAATAGTCTAAAATGTGCAGCTAAAGGAGTAGTCACCGGTTTGGCTTTATTCATGTCGAAACGATCAAGGACTTTATAAATATACCCTTTCTAACTTAGGTATAACTTTTCAAATCACCTGTCTCTGGTAATTTCTATACCAAGAATCTTCTTTGTTGTACCAAGATCTTTGATCTCAAATTCACTACTCAATTGTGCCTTCAATTTTGCTATTTCTGACTTGTCTTTTGCAACAATCAATATATCATCAACATATGTGAGCAAATAATAGCTGAACCATTAACAGTCTTCAAATAAACACAACTATCATAATATGATCTTTTGAAATTTTGAGAGATCATAAAAGAGTCAAATCTCTTATACCACTGTCTAGGTGATTGCTTCAAACAATAAAGAGATTTCTTTAATTTGCAAGCAAAATTCTCCTTTACCAGAACAATAAAACCTTTGAGTTGCTCTATATAAATGTCTTCTTCTAGTTTCCCATGTAAGAATGTAGTTTTCACGTCCAATTGCTTAAGCTCATAATTATGCATAGCTATGATGTTGAGTAAAGCGCGAATAGAACTATGCTTCACAACTGGGGAAAAGACATCTGTGAAATCAATACCTGGACTTTGGTTGTATCCTTTAGCAACGAGTCTTGCTTTGTATCTAACCTTTTCGGTTGGTGATACGCCTTCCTTCTTTTTATAGATCCATTTGCATCGAATAGCCTTCTTCTCAATTGGAAACTTGACCAACTCTCAAGTGCCGTTCTTCTCAAGAGATTGCATTTCATCATGCATGGCAGGCATCCATCTTTCTGAATCACCAGAAGAGATAGCCTCTGAATAAGTTAAAGGTTCTGCATTACCTTTAATTTCTTCTGCCACATTTAAACAATAAACCACAACATTAGCTTCTTCAATCAACCTCTTGGGTGCTTGAATATTTCTCTTAGACCTATCAATTGCAATGGAACGTTGTGTTAGATGTGTAATAACATGAACATCCTGTATGTTTTCCTTTTCGACTTCTGGTGTAGATCCTGAATTAGTAACATACTCTACCTGCACGTTTGATTTATGTTGTTCCTCAGCGGAACATTAATAGATGGTTTATCATGCAACATAGCAGATTCATCAAAGGTAATATCTTTGCTAATAATCACCTTTCTAGTTTTATAATTCCATAATTTATAGCCTTTCACACCAAACTTATAACCTAGGAAAATACACTTAACAAATTTAGACTCCAATTTTCCATTATTAACATGAGTATAAGAAGGACAGCCAAATATTCTCAAATTTGAATAATCTGCTGGAGAACCAGACCATACCTCAATTGGAGTCTTTTTATCAATTGCTAGGTTTGGTGACCGATTGATTAAATAACAAGCAGTGAATGCGGCTTCAGCACAATAACTCCTAGATAAGTTAGAGTTTGATAACATGCAACGTACCTTCTCCATTATGTTTCTATTTATGCGTTCGGCCACACCATTTTGTTAAGGAATACTTAGAACAGTGTAATGTCTCGCAATATCCTATGATATGCATAAAGCTTCAAATTATCCAGAACAGAACTCCAAGCCATTATCAGTACACAGCTTCTTTACATACTTGTCAGTTTGTTTTTCAATCATAATTTTTCACTCCTTGAATATTTGGAATACATCCGATTTGTGCTTTATGAAATATGGCCAAACCCTTCTTAGGTAATCATCAATGATGGTCAACATGTAGCTAGCACCTCTAAGCGGTGAATACATGATTCTTCCCACAAATATGTGAACATAATCCAATATGCCTTTTGTAGAGTGAGTTGCAGTGCTTAATTTGACCCTCTTTTACATGCCGAAGATACAGCGTTCACAAAATTTCAACTTGTTGATACTTTGACCATCAAGAAGTCCCCTTTTGCATAACTCTATCATGCCAATTTCACTAATATACCCCAGATGCATATGCCAAAAATTAGTAGCATCAAAATTAGATGATTTATTTAAGGCAATAGCAGCATTACCTGAAATTGTAGTGCCTCGCGAATGATATAGGTTGACAGCCTTCATATCACCCTTTATCACAACAAGAGAGCCTTTAGAAACTTTTATAACTCCATCTCCACCTGAATATTTGTATCCTTTAGCATCCGGAGTACTTAGCGAGATAAGATTTCTCTTTAAATTTGGGATGTGTCAAACATCCTATAAAGTTCTGATGATGCCATCAAACATCTTGATCTGGATAGAACCAATGCCTGCAATCTTGCATGGTGTATTATCATCAATTAACACGGATCCATTTGGCGTAGCTTCATAGTCAATGAACCACTCACGTTTCGAACTCATGTGGAATGTGCAAGCTGAATCAAGAATCCACTCATCGCCACTTTTAGAATCACCAGCAAAGGCAACAAGAACATTACCATCAAAATCTTGCTTAGTAACAATGGTGACTTTGGCTTCATCATCTTGTTGATCTTTTTTGAAATTATTGTTCTTTTTCTCCTTTTTTTTACCCACCAGCACTCAGATATGTTATGTCCACCTTTCTTGCAATATTTGCACGACTTATACCTTTCTCTGGATTTTGATCTGCCTTTATAATTTTTACTCAGGCTTTTGCCTTTTGGTTCGTCGTTAGAACTCCTCTTTTGTTGTCTGTCACAAACAATCAGTCCTTCTGCATGTGAACTTAAAACTTTCGTTCGGATCCATGAGTTTCATCTTTTCTTTCGCATGCCGTGCTTTGTACACTTCATTAAATGTAAGAGTATCTCTGCTATATAATATCGTATCTCTGAACATAGAGTATGAGTTAGGCAATGAGCATAAAAGAATAAGACCTAAATCTTCATCATCGTATGTTACCTCCATAGACTCGAGATCTGAGCATAAAAGTTTCTGGTTCAAATGCATCTTACTGGTCAGATCTTGGTCATGTAAATCTGCTCCAGCTTCAACCATAATACGACAAGGGTTTTCTCCTTCAAAACCTCATGTAGATTATTATTTGATAGATAAAGATGAATCTAAGATAAGGCCTTACGATCTTTACATTGCTTCTCCTCTAGGGATCATGTAGTGAGCATCTTGTCAATCCCCAAAATAGCATTATCCAAATCGAGTTGTGCAAGAATAGCCTGCATGTTGATTTGCTAGAAAGAAAATCTTATTTCACCATCTAGTAGTGGAAGGTCGTACTACAGAGTCGCTACGAAGAGGAAAACTTGTTATTTTCTCTGATCTCCCGTTTCTCTGACCTTTCTCACGGTGCCACCAGGAAACGCCGCCGGCCGTTTTACTAATCAATCTGTTGCCACCGATGGACTCAATCTGCGCCTATATTTTGCTGTACTGTACCTACAGTACGGTACTGTACCTGCCCTCCAATTTCCTTGCTTTGATCTTTTCGTGCGCTTGTGCTGTTCTTCTGGATCGATCTCTAGACTGCTCGGGAGTCAGGACTCAGGACTCGGAGAGGCTTCAGTACTGCCTGCTTCCTCGGTCTTGCCCCTAGCCTGCGCCGCCACGCCTCCTGCTGCAGCTGTAGGGGTGGATATCGAGCCAACTCGACTCGTTAAACTCTTTAAGATAACGAGTCAGCTCGACTCGACTCGTTATCTTAACGAGCTCAAAGCCCAACTCGGCTCGACTCGTTAAAAACTCGAGTTGGCTCGAGTTGGCTCGTTAAGCTCGTTATAAATATGAGCAACAGAGCATACATTGGATACCTCAAACACCTGAACATGGGATTATTGCAGACAATTATGGATAGAAGTGATGAAGGATCAAGGATGAGCCTAGAGGGGGGTGAATAGGCTATTTTAAAATTTTCTTCTAATTAACTTCAAGAATTTCAATATGATAAATAGAGATGAAAAACTAAGCCTCTTCCTCAATTTTTCTTACTCAGAAGTCAGAACTCTCTTCCCAGAAGGGAAGGTGAGTGAACCTTCACAAAATACCAAGTCTCTTCACAACAATTTGAAGGGATCACTGGTCTGCTGTATTACACCAAGCCTCAAAAAGAAGAAACCTTCTCCAAGAGTAATAGAACAGAGCTTCAGGCTTGATGATTTCCAAGTGTGTTTTGAGCTCACAATATAATAATTAATACAACACTTGAATTGAATGTTTCTACAACTCTCATACAGAGTGAAATTGAATGCTTGAGAGTAGAGTCCTCTACATGACTTGAAAGGAAAGGAAAAAGGAGAAAGAGTCTTGAAGATTTTTAATCAAGGTTAAAGACCTCTCGATAGGTTAGAATAGAGTGTTGAGTTATTTTTAAGAGGAATAGTGCCTAAGATCTTGGTTTAATCCTAAGTGTGAAATGGCTCAAAATCATACCTTGAAATCATGCTAGTTGCATTTAGAACAAAGTTTTAAATGTTACATTTTTACCTAAGTTTTAGCGGACTACTTGTCTTATGTTAAAAATCGGTCTGCGTTGAACGAAGTTTTGATTCACGCCGGACCACTTGGAAATAGTCGGCGCAAAAGCTCGTTCACGCCGGACCACTTGGAAGTAGTCGGCGCAAAAAGCTCGATTCACGCGGCGTGAAGCGACCTTTGCGCCGGACTACTTCAAGTGGTCGGCGGAACGCAGCTTTGCGCGGACTACTTCAAGTGGTCGGCGTCAAAACTTCGTTCAACGCAGACCGATTTTTAACATAAGACAAGTAGTCCAATTAAAACTTAGGTAAAAATGAACATTTAAAACTTTGTTCTAAATGCAACTAGCATGATTTCAAGGTATGATTTTGAGCCATTTCCACACTTAGGATTAAACCAAGATCTTAGGCACTATTCCTCTTAAAAATAACTCAACACTCTATTCTAACCCATCGAGAGGTCTTTAACTTTGATTAAAAATCTTCAAGACTCTTTCTCCTTTTTCCTTTCCTTTCAAGTCATGTAGAGGATTAACTGTTCAAACACTTATCTCAAGATAGATAGTTAGCCCAAAACATGTAATGTCATTAATTACCAAAACCATAATAAAATTTTGGGGCCTAGATGCTTGAAGTGACTAGAAAGTAGAAAGTCATAAGTCATAACATTCAACCCGGTGCCCAAATATCTCAAGCAGGCGTTTGGAGGGTACAAGACTGGAACTCCGATCGGACTAGAAGTAAGTCAAGTAACAAACATTGCAAACAACATTAGGTCTAAAGCATAACAAGAATGAAAATTCCGGCCGCCCATGAAGATCGTGCCATGAAGTCTTGCACTAGGAAGAAATTGTGAAGATCCTGCGCAGAAGGTGACGTTGTTGCTGTTGGTGCGGGGCTGCAGGTCTTCGAAATAGTACATCACATTTACATAAGTGTTAGTAGCCAACTGGATGAAGAGAACATTACATGAAGCTCACGACATTTTTTGGATGCATGTTGATCATGATTTAGGATGACAAATATCACTTGGTCATAATATTTTTGCTTGCAACAAGTATTGGATCAACTACTGCTAGGTGGTTAGTACCAGCTTCTAGCTAGTTACTGATGGTAACCACTTCATCAGCAAAGACTAAAGGTAGTTAATTAACTACTACATATAAGGGCCTACATATTTTTTTACTTATATGGCGAAACATAATACTTGCTATAGCCTCACAGTCACACTGATTTTTTTTCAAGTTTTTTTCTAACAAGACTTAGCTGGAATCACATCAAACCTTGGGAAGCTATAGTTAAACATGCACAAGCACACTCGTTTTTTTTAAAGTAAACTTTGATGAGAATGAATTCATCTCACTCTTGGCGACTATTGCTTTCCACCAAGTCGTCGGGAAATGGTACCAATTCAACATCATCATCGTTGTCATCTTCCTACAAATGAAAATGGTACTTGATTATACACAATATTAAACAAAGCTATAAGAAAAGCGAAAGAAGATACCCATACCATTATCATTGGAGGTTTGTTGTCATTTTGGATCCTCGGATGAAGCTAGAAGCACATACTAATGCCTCAACCATTGATGGGCGCAGAGCACTCGATAATCATCAAGAACTCTACCTCGAGATGAAAGTGGACTCGATGAGACACTGGTAGCGGTATAGTCAAGAATTTTTGCCATCTTTGACACAACAGAAACCTATGAGCATTCAACTTCTACCAATCAAGTAATACAAACTTTGAGTCCTCTGGAGGATGGTTTGGTTCATCTAAATAGATGAGCAATTCTGACTTAGATGGCTCTGTAGCTGTCTCTCGCAGAAAGGATTGAAACCCACTTGGCACTTTGTGGCAACCGAGGTCCGTGTTTGCAAACTGAAGATGACTCACCCTTCCACTAGCAACCTTGTTTTGGCGATGTTCACCTCATAAATGCCATATAGATCATACAACTCATGTCGACATCATTTTCCTCAATAAGGGCCTTGCTCTCACTAAAAATCATTTTAAAACAAGTAACTAACAAATCTCATCTTAAACCTAGGATCAAGAATAGTAGCAATAACCATAACATTGTTCCTTTCCTCCCAATATTTATCAAACTTGTCTGACATTGCTTGTCCCATCTTGTTCATATACTCATCCCCAGAATTACATGCAGCTACCAATGCAATCTTAACATTCACTATGTAAGGATAGAAAACATTTGCAGTGGGGTATATAGATCCTGATAATACCGTGGTTACCTCAGCAAATGCAGTCAAGATTGGCTGAATTTTACTATATAATGTCCAATCTTGATGAGAAGGCTCCCACTTGTAATTTGTATCAACATCACCATACTCAGTGAAAGCAGGCCTATAGGGAATGCATGTATCAAACATTTTATATGTTGAACTCCACCTTGTGGACACATCTAGACACAACCCTGCTCCAGTTTTCAGATTCATGGATTTACAAACTTCCAGGAACTTGTACATACGAGATGGTGACTTCTTAAGATATTTCACAGTTTTCCTGAGCTTGGCTATCAATGGTTGCAATGGTTGAATGCCATCATTCACTACCAAATTGACTATATGAGCACAACAGCGGACATGAAAGTAATTAGGAATAAAGCCTGCTGTTTTCCTAGCAATGAACTTGGACATCAAAATCCTAGCAGCAACATCATTTGATGCAGCATTATCAAGAGTGATTGTTATAATCTTGTCTTCTATTTTCCATTCAGCTATACATTCAAACCTTTGCTGAGCTATGATGTTCCCTGTGTGTGGTGGATCTAACTCAATGAAGTTCAAAACACGGCATTGCATAACCCAATCAGGATCTATGTAGTGCGCCACCAAAGCCATGTAGCAAAGATTTTGGTTTGATATCCATAAATCACATGTCAAACTAACACTCTCAACAGCCTTAAGACTCTTCCTAAGGAGTTCTTTTTCAGATTCATAAACCTTTATGCATTCACTTCGTATAGTCTTTCTACCAATGAACTTGTACGATGCATTCATATATCTCATCAAGACATTAAACCATGTGTGCTCTACCATTCGAAAAGGATATTCATGAACAATTATCATCTTAGCAATGAGCCTACGGGTTTCCTCATGATCATATTCAGTAGGAACAATTGTAAGAGATGAACCTGACGTGTCGGGATTATAGTTGAGTGTACCTTGAGCTAGCTGCCTGCCTTTCAAGTTCATGTAGGGTGTACACTTTGGCAAATGTCTATTCAAACTTGAAGTTTGACCCCCTTGAGTGTAAGCAAACAAAGAACCACAATATCGCACTTGGCCTTCTCAACGGTCTTCCTGGCTCCCTCTTGACGCAGCTTGAACCACCTTGAAATGCTTCCAACAGGCTGCACGCTTTCCTCTCAATTTCTTTGCACTCTTCGGAGACAATTGGTTGCTTGTTTTCCTTTTGCCTCTTCTATTTCGATTGGGAGACCCAGAGCCAGAGTGTTCACCACCATCAGACATCACATGTTGCTCATCATGAGAAGGTTCACTTTGGACATAACATCATTCATATCATACTCATCTTCCTTATATACATATTCCTACACATACAACATAAAAGAGCAAATACGCATTTCTTGTGTCAGCAAAAGCAAAAGATTCAATGATGAAAGATCTAAACAAGCTCATCAACAGTTTCTTAAACACAGCTATTACAGTATTACTAGATTAATCTAATAGTAATCTTAGACGCCAAATCTTCATGATACAATGCTGACTAACGAGCTGCCAAATCTTACAAACATTGTCACATTTTCTTAAATGTAAGATTATCTTGGTTTTACTGCAGGGCTTACCGATGTGGGCGCAGATGAGGGAGCTGTGGGATGCGTTGAAGGACCGGCTGTCGGAGGCTTTCCAAGGTTCGCAGCTGCTGAAGATGTGGAGCGTGAACCGGAGCCACAAGTCCTACTTAGCTTCACTTCTTTGTTCTTTGACTCCATGCTCCTCGGTTGATTTGGCATGCTTGATGTCGAGAGGCCCGAATCGATGGGCGGCGTTGGAGGCTTGGAAGGCCACTCGGTGTGTGGACCGATGGATCTCGGAGGTAGGAGCTCAGCGGGAGGCGGACAGCGCGAGCAAGGCAAGGCCTGGCGCCGCTGGCGGGTGGACGGCAGGAGCCAGGAGGGGAAGAGCTCAGAGTAGAGGCCGGCGACAAGGGAGAAGCCGAGGAGAGGAGGAGCTCGCTCAGCCGCTCAGCGCGTCAGTCGCCCAGGAGAGATTGGAGAGTAGAGTCTGTACCTCTGATTTGGAGCTCGTTCAACTCGTTAGCTCGACTCATTTAACTCGTTTTCTTAACGAGTTCAAAACCCAGCTCGACTCGACTCGTTAAGGAACGAGTTCGAGTCGAGTCGAACCGAGTTTTCGAGTACTCGTTAAACTCGCGAGTTTCGAGTTTTTTTCCACCCCTACGCAGC
Source organism: Otatea glauca (assembly GCA_036346275.1). Classification (NCBI taxonomy): domain Eukaryota; kingdom Viridiplantae; phylum Streptophyta; class Magnoliopsida; order Poales; family Poaceae; genus Otatea; species Otatea glauca. Next base: position 40,758,389 of record CM070731.1, on the reverse strand, counting down.
TGTGTCCCCCTCTGTGCAGTCGCTGCATGCACGTCACGCACGTACGCACATCACGAAGAAGCCGAGACCGGCTCGGGAGGAATACCGTGACGCGCGTCACGCGCCCGATTTTTTTTTTCTTGCGCCGCACCGACGACCGTCACGTGCCGACGCTAATAGATCGGATGTCACGCCGCTGCACGTCCCCTGCCCGTGACGATTTCTTGCGCCTGCAGCCGGACGGGTGTTCCTGGGACGGATGGGATTTTCTTCCGATCTGAAATTTCTTCGTCCGATCTCCCGTGCACTGATATCATTGGTTGTAAATAATACATAGAAAATAGAGAATAAGATATACAGAATTTTACACGGAAAACCTTTGCGAAAAAAAAACACTGATGCTCAAAGACGACTATTATATGAGATATTTACAATAGAGCGTTTGCTCTAGTCATAGGTTACAGGGTCATATCTATACCCCATTATAATGCACCTAAGCAATTTTTCCTACGTCCACCGTAAATAATGCACTTCATTAGAGATGACCCAATGTTCGTGCACCCAACAAAACGTCCCCAGAAACTTGCATTCATCAAAATGAACGTCTCAGATCTTTCCTCAGTTTTACTCACCCACATCCGATGGCCATTATTTAGTGTTTCTAATCATCCCTGTGGCCCACAACAGACCTCCCCCACCTACATATTTGGAAGGAGAGTGAATCAAACAAAGAAATAAATAAGGAGGATCCGCATGCAAGAAAACCAGACTTGAATTTTTTACTGGTCAAAATTGTACGTACTACATATTTGGAAGGAGGGTGAATCAAACAAGGAAATAAACAGGGAGGATCCGCATGCAAGGAAACAAGACTTGAATTTTTTATTGTCCTGGCATTGTGATCGTATTTTTTTCCGAATATGACCCTTCTCGAGACTTTTTTACGGATCTAGCCCCATAGAGCCTAATTTCAGCGCATGGAGAGCGCTGAATTTTTGTTTTTATTTTTTCTAAGGAACCAGCGATGCGTGAGTCTTTGCTTAATTTTTTCAATTTTTCTCGCGGAACCGTGCCGCGAAAGCTTGTTTAATTTTTATCTTTTTTTCCTTGCGGATCCAGCGGTCGGCAAGCGCAGTTTATTTTTCCATATTTTTTCGAAATCATCCATGTGGCCCACAACAGACCTTCCCTCACCTCCAGCATCAACAAGGAAAAGGAAACAAACGTCTTGGAATCAAGGAAAAGGAAACAAACGTCCTGGAAAAGGAAGGGACCATACATTACATGCTGGGAAAAGGAAACCGGGAGATGGGGCAGCGCGGCTGGGAGAACGCAGGTCTGCAATGGCTCCACGATCGTCATCGGTGGCTTTGCCGACACGGCGAGGTTGCTGGTCAGCGACCTCGCGGTCGCCGTGCCTCGGCAAATTTATAATTTAAATTTTTTTGAAAATAATTTTATTAAGTACAAAATAATCGAAAGTTTTTTTGAGAATTTTCTAGAATTTTTTAACCTAATGTGCTATCTTTTCAAAAATCCTTCTATATTTAAAAAAAATGAAGGCAACTCACCTGTAGCTTCTTCTAGCTGCAGCTCAGACCAGAGAAGCTTTTTCTCTTCCCTCCCTCCATTAAAGCAAGAAAGAAGCTCCAAAGTTTCATCAATCCCGCACCAAATCTCCTCTTCCATCTATGGTGTTAATTCCCCAAATTTCGTACTCTATTGCCAAAATTTCCTCTCAATCTGATTTGATCCCAAATTATGGTTTCCATAAATATGCTTGTTTCGGGGCTATAAAAGCCGGCGAGCTCTCCTCCACCCCATCGCATTGCGTAAATCCCCAAGTGCTCCCTCTTGTAAAGATCGCCGGATTTTGGAGGTAACCCAAGCCATCACCGTCATCTTTCCCGGCGAAATTCACCGCAACCGTGACTCCTCCCCTGCAGGCGCCGGTGCCGGCGATCTCGCCGCACCAGTGCCGACCCACTGCGACCGGCCGGCCACCCCTGGCCTTCCCTCCCCCTTGCGCTGGCCAAGCCCAGAGAGCACGCTGTGCTCTCTGTGGAAGCTGCAAAAAAATAATCTAAAATCAGAAAATTCTTTTTTCTTTCTCTTTCTTGATTTAAAATCTTTTGAGAGCCCGTTTTCGCCCATTCGACCTCCATTTAGTTCCGTTTTTCTTTCTAAATTCATTTAAAATTCTAAATTTCTCTTTTATTATTAAGTGTTGTATTCATACTTATCTTCTCATTTAATTGATAAGCGGGTGTACTGCCGTCGTAGCGTTAGCACAGGCATTATACTAATTTATAGTAGTACAAAATAGATAAGAGATATAGTTGATTAATTAGAGATAAAGCAAGAATTTGTGTTAGACTCCAACTCAACAAGAACAATACACGATAATTTAGTTCAATCATAGTCCCATTGACCAGTGCAAGGCCGACAAAAAGCTGGTGCTAGTGGTGCTACATGTGAGTAGTACAAGGGTATGTACAGTGGTATAGATGTTGGCTATTTGTAATATATCTCTATATCATTTATAGATAGAATCAAAGACAACTTATACAATAGATTATCTATATGGTTGTCTATAATGATCTCTTCCACAATTAATAGAATGTTTGTACAATGGTATACATAGTATAAAGTTGTCTATAAAACCGTCTGTTATATAGTAGATATCACCTTTCTCTTTCGTCCACATCATCCAAATCCTATATGACATACTTTTATAGATAGCTGACATATAACGTTGCACATGCCCTTAAGGATTTTTATAAGATAAAGAACACAGGGGGAGAGAGAGGACGAAGAGAGGGTATAGACCCTAAGTCTATGAATTTATGACACTGTACGAGTTATTGATTATAACAAGCACTTTTTCTGTACTATAATAGAAAATTGTAGGGTCCTATAGACACAATTTATTAGAATAAATCTTTAGTTTTATCTCTAAATGAGATATAGAGAAATATATAGACAACTGTCGTCTTACTGTTGTACATGCTATTATAGCCGAATTGTTTGTGCCGGCTGCATCCATTCACAGCCCACAGGGATAGCAAGGGGAATTTTTGTTCTCGCTGCTAATAATATGCGCCATTTTGATTCTGCCATTAAAAGATTATGTCTTTCATTTTTATCGCTCCAAATTTGCGTAACATTTCGTTAAACTTGCAGCAGTTTTCTACTCATCTGAATAAGTGAAGATTTTCAATAATCCTTGCAAGTGCATATACTACAAAAGACATATTCTGTGTTTTTCCAAAACATGTATTCCGTGATTTTTTTTAACAAGGCTCGATCTTTACAATACATTATACATATATTACAAAATATTTTCTAGGATCTTTTTTTTAAGACAGTTGGGTGCTTATACTAGGAAGATAGGTTAAGAATTACAAGGCACCGGAGACTGCACCAGATTCGGTAGGAAGGAGAGGGAAAGAATAGAAGAAAAAAGAGAAGGAAAAAAGACATGGGGTTCTCTCAAGTTTGTCACTCTATAAGTTTTTTAGTTCCGCTGCTCTTGCAAAAATCCAGTTTGTGGTCTTATCCTTGATAGATTGAAGGATGTCTTTGTTGGTTGCCTATTTGTTTTAGAAGACTCTGCTATTGCATTCTTTCCACAATTTCTAGCATGTTAAGATGACAGCGTTTTGATACCTTAGTTGTGGTCAGTATAATATACGTAATGTTTGTTTTGCTGTGATGCTACCATTGTACAGTACCAAAGATGGTATTATTAACATGAACAGTGCATAACAAACTCAAGTTTAACTGAAGATGTTGCTAATTGAAAATTTTGGCTTCGTTCTGGTGTTTTGAAATGACCACACTGTTGCTAGCTTCTTTTTGCAAAATTCACGTGATTTGTGGCAGTTCATGTACAATGACCCTGGATGCTTTCTGCTTTGGCAGGTAGGTTAGTGGATGATCCTGAGCAGTGTTCCTTTGTTCTGTATAGGTTAACGATGAAGGGGGTGACAATGTGAATGGGAGGCAGTGGCTCGCCTCTGAAGTTGGTCGAGATCATGGCTGACCACCTGTTCATGTTCATGATCATGGAGGAGCAATATGGGTGCAATACTACTTTGTGAAACTGTCAAGAAACAATCATGCTTGCCGCAAAAATTAGTGAGGAAACTGATGATGAATTGCACACTGCTTCATCGTACTCTGTATAATTAATTGGAAGTTTGAAGGATGTTTTCAGGAAAAATAAAGTGATTCTTGCTTCGTTTAACAATGATTAACGAGCATTGCTATTTTGAGGTTGGGCTGATCAATCAGGTGGCTCTTTAGTCATACTCTTTAGTTGAGTGGGATTTTCAGTGATCATATTGTTACAGTGTAAAGTTGGGGATGTTTGCGCAATCGGAATTGGACAAAAACACTTCTGTTCTGCGAGAATGAACGTAAACATGTAGCCCTGGGTAAAATTCTTTCTGAATTTTCTCTGGGGGTGACCCTGCTGATGTGTTTGTTACTCCACGGGTAATTGGCATCTTTATGATGATGGCTGGTCATTTATGGAGCATGGTTGTCACCCATGTTGTGGAGGATTAGTATGGATAGTCAATCTAGATCTGAACTAAGTTTTGGACTGGGGTTGTTTAGCACGTCTTCTTTTGAACTTTGATTATGGGCCAATTCCTTTTCATTCAATTAAAAAAATCTCCGTTCCAAAACCATACATGAGATTTTCATGAATTACGGCTCCTCCTTCCTCTACATAGTACCCCTCCGGTCACAAATAATTATCGTTTTGAATATAAGTACTGTCCAATGTTCTAAATAGCTAGTACAATCCAATTCCTTTGTACGCTATAGTTGTGCGATAGCTTTTTTGGATCTTAAACGTGAAGCTACAGGCCAATATTCCGCTATATTAACTACAAACGCTATAACTATTGATAGCTCCGTTATTTGACGTAGCTTGTAGCTAGCAATAGCTTCGCTATTCTACATAGGTACCTATGAGTCAAAATATTAGGTCCATTTTGAAAACCAACATTACTTAAAGGCTCATATATATCTCTTATAAGCCTGAACTATGAGAAAACCTAGCAAAATATCGCATCTCGCTCTTTTTCAATAATTCAACATATGTATTTTTTAGTGATTGAGTACATATTGTTAAGAACATTATGATATAGTCATCATTTTTTGTCTTTTGGATATATACACACACATGTATGTTGATTCTAGACTTATATTCTTACTATAAAAATATTAGTACATCCTAAAGTATCATGTTTCAATAATTTGTTTGGAGGTGACTTATATTATATACATATTTAATCTTTGTAAATCTTTTAATACTGAAAACGCGATGAAAGATAGCTTTCGCGATAGCTACTATAGCTTCTTTGAGACCTTACCACCAAGCCGCGAAAATCACGAATTAAAACCTTGGTACAGTCAAATATTTGAAACTTTGATTGTCAATATCTTTTTAAATATTTGAATTAGATATACAAAACTTATACATGTAGATTTATTTCGAAAAGTGCTTTCGTAATATTATAATTTTATTGGATTTTATAAACATATTATTATATAAATTAGTGCGCAAAGTTGTGTTATGGACCGAAACGGGCCGGTGGTGTGCCGCGGCGTCGAGACGGCACTCCTCCGGAGCAAAGGAGATCCAGTGGCCTCTGCGGTCAAAGACGGACCGCGTGTCATCCTGCATGGCGCCTGCCGATGACCGGCTGAGGCACACGGACGGTGTCCGGCCGCTGGTCCATAGATATACGCGCGCGAACAGCACGGCCCGCCGGCTTGGTGCTCGCCGTTCTCAGGGAAGTATATAATAGTGGAGCGTGAGTGACGGGAGGCGCGGAAGGATCGCCTCGATCCATCGCCCGGCGGCCGTTGCACTCGCTCCGCCCCGTGCCTGTGCCGCTGCAGCCACCGACTGGTACGTACGCCGGCTGGATCATGAGCTTTTCTTGCCCATTGCTGCGCCGCGCGCGGAGAGCAATCCGGCTGGATGCCGTGGAGCCTCTGCTCGTTCACGCTCAGACCGACTCGGGCGCGCGCGCGCGCGTCCGATGGGTCCAGGACCCTGGTGCTGCGCTCGGTGGAGCGCGCGCAGCCCAAGACAGCGTGGGGCACGCCGTGCGCCCTCCGGCCCCGTCGTGAAGCTGCAGACACCGTGCCGAGGTGGCCGCGCGCCTGCAGTCGGTGGGGTGGACGGGGTTGCTGGGCGGCTGGCGAAAGCCACCGGTGGGGTCGAACAGGTCCGGCACCGCATCCATCGACGCACTCCATCATAATTCGCGTGCAGCCATCGGCAAGGACACCCTTGCATGCCGTTCGCCGCGACGAGCTCTAGTGCTTCATGGACTAGCGGCTCAAGCCGTCTGACCTGGCGCACACGGCGCCCGCGCGTTCGGCCTCCTCGGCGTACGTGCCGGCGCTCGGTACGTACGCCATGGGCGTCTTCCTCTCGGTTCCTCCCGGCGACAAGTTCGGCGGCCGGCCCCTGGGGTTCGGTGGACGCAATCACGGATCGCCCAAACATACCCACCAAGGGCTCGTTCCGTAGAGCGGATTCATTTACTCCGTTGATTCCGAACTTGGCAAGAAGTTCATGAGCCAACTTCCTGAGCAATTTCTGACAAGAACAAAAAAAACACGAAAACAAAGCTCCCTAAAGGCATAAATTAACTCGCTGATCTCCACGAAGAATGCATAGTTTACGCCACGATCAGGCTTCACAGCCTCGCAGGTGGCATAACGTGCCTAGCTTCACTCTACAGTCTACACTCAGCATTGCGCCTCAGTGAAAGGCTGTTGTGTGCAGAGGCGGATTTACAGTGTACAGGCCGGGATCAAGCGACACCGACGTCCTTCAGTCTAACACACATAGTTCTTTTAGTATATAAGCATATAATCATCTTATTATAAGTTAGAAGTTAGTGCTACAAGTTCGTAATGACCTCGACGACCCCAATAAACTTTTCTTTTAGATTCGCCCCTAGTTGTGTGCAAATTCGATCCATGTACACAAAGTGCTTAATTAGATAGAGGGGCTGTCAAGACGTCAATCATTTGATTTTTCTTAAAGAATGACTACTTTTGGACCGTTAAACACTTTAGGATTTGTCGTCGCTCATGAACCAAACAGAGGGCCTTCGAGCCATTAACATCAGCGAGGGTAAGGGCTTCGAGGTCCCTACAAATGGAGAGCGGCAACTACAGATGTTGACGTGTATAATTGTGTGAAAAATTGTTCCCTGTTGATCGCCACCCAGGAGGGCCTAAGATTGAATGCAGCGCCCTGCCGGCAGCTCCTGACCTCTGTTCCTGTGGATGGGGGAAAGAAGTTGTGGCTTTGGACCCCAAAATCTTCCATGACGCCCTTTATAGTACTGTTAAAAGGAGAGAATGAGATATTACAATGCTATCGCTATAAAGGTCATACTGTTATAATGCTTCACAATCTTTTTCTATGACACCGTAGTCTGAAATCTATTCAAAGCCCAGCCCATCGTTAGATGGACTCATGCGTCTATAATATCTCATTTACACTTTCGTTCTCATTTCGTGTAAAAGGGTTGATCCGAAGATGCTATATCTAAACACAACAGTCATTGTATCTACTACAACTCACTTTAAACAAGTAATATGGGACTAATCCCACCATCACTCCACGTGGACCACATAATTCTTCACACCAACGAACCAGGTATTACATTCACCCTCCCTTAAGGGCTAACACCCTTGGCAGCAAGTAATATACACATCAAATGCCCAGAATCACCTCTCAGTACACGTTTGTGCATCTTATGCTAGCGCATATACCATGTCATATGTCCACTCCGAGCCCACATGCACTATGCACCATATGCACACTCTCTTGTCCCACGTGCACACGTGCAGTGAAGGTTGATGCTCCAATACTATCTATAACACCCTGTTCTAAATTTCATTGAAAGCTTAGCTCACCATGGGGTAAACCACGCATGCATAGCACCCCACTTATACTGTCGTCATCTCTTCGTATAAGAGGGTTAATCCGAAAGTGCTATGTTTGGACCCAACAAATATTATATGTTATTACAACTCATTTTAGACAAGCAATGTGAGACTAATCCCATCACCACTCCACATAGACCACATAGGCCTTCACACAAATGGACCGGGTATCACATGTTCACCCTTCACGGGTAGCCCCGGTGCATGGTGGACCTATGTGGATCATGCGAAGTGTATCTAATGCCAAGAGGATGTGAATTGGGATTCTTTTTTCTAATAGCCAAATTAAAAACTTAATCCTTTTTTAGCCCAACATATGTACCTAAGGTTTCTAGTATGATCAATCAACTCCAAAAAAACAACAACAGTGAAATCTTGCAACCTAAGTTTTAACTCTACGTAAGTCTACTGATCTAGAAAATGGAAGATAGAAAGTAAATGCGAAAATGTAAAAGTGAAAAGTGATAATAGACACAACTAATATTTTTTTAGGTCTTAGAAATTCTGCGATCTTCCATATTCCTCGTTGGAGCACTCTTGCGAAAACATATATAGCCCCAACTTGAATCCATGCAAGGAATCAAGTTATTCACTCATTGTTAGGGATGAAAACGGATTGGATAGTTTCCAACCGATCCTGATAATTTTCGGATACAGATTGTATTGGATTGGATATTTGTCGAGTAGTATCGGATTGGAAATAAATACAGATTTTTTGTTGGATACAGAAACAAATTCTGTGGTTCACTATCTGTCAGATATAGATTTGGATCCAGATTATCCAGATATATACGTGGGCTGGGTCAAGGCTACTCTTTTAGCCCAAAAAGGTTTATGAATTTCAAAATCGTTTTTTAATTTAATTAATCCACAAATCAAATTTCAATTATTAAAATTGGCAAACAAACTCCAAAAATTACAAATTTTTTTTGAAGAAGTTCCTCACACAATCTATCATTTAAAAAAATATTTTCAAGATTTTATCAGTTTTTAAATTTCTCAAAAATTCAAACACTATTGTCCTTAATAGGAAAATATTTCAAATAAGTACCTAAAATGCATACAAACTCATAAATACATAATTTATTATTTTAAACATAAATCAACAAAGAATACAAATCTTGGATCATTACATGTTCTTCATGAATGTTTGGAGCAAATAAACTAGTTATATTTTTTTCATTTTGTGTGTAAAATTTAAAGGGTTTTCATGTTCTGGTAAATATCCGTGACCGTATTCATTTCAGTTCATATTCAATCTATATATGTATTCGATATTATTCATGTTCATATTCATATCCGGGTTATCTGTATTCGTATTCGCATTTGAGAAAAATATGAAAACAAATATAGTAGAACTATTATCCGTCCGTATTCGATCTGTTTTCTTCCCTACTCGTTGTAGTCCTTTTCCACTCCGGATAGGTGCACTCCAAGCCTCACAACCTTTTTGGTACCTTCCACAAGCTCTTTCTTGGAATGTCACCAAGAACTCGCCTCCAAGCCGTCTAGAAGATACCGATTTTCAAGAGTAATAAGCCTAAGAAAATCACTTGAACTCAATAAGGTCAACTAACTAGGATGATGCACAACTAGATTTATCTATTCTCTCTCTCTTAATCTCTCAAATCTTTAATCAATGCTCAAAATCGACCTTTGGACTCCCCAAATGATTTTTTTGTAGCTTAGGGGTCACAAAAGTGCTAGAATGAATGTCTGGAACCTCCTTAAATAGACTCGTAACTTAAAAACTAGCCTATAGACACATTTCTTGAAAAGTTACAGCAGACCCGGATTATTCGCCTCAATTCGATTTTTCAGTGCTCAAATGGTTTTTTTTTTCAAATGTTGCACACACCCCAATAATCCAGTATATCCCAGATAATCCGACTCACCCGAATTAACTACCTGCCCATATCATCCACCTAGTGCAAACGTTGCATTGACTAAGTTTGACCAATACTCCGGCTTAACCTGGATCATCCGCCTCACATAAACCTCATCTTAGAAACCATTTGGACCAATACTCCGCCTCAATGCTTCGGCTCACCTGGATCACCCGGATTATCCGCCTAAGCACTTCTTCAATTTTTTGCTCTCTAGATCGATCAAATGATCAATACTCTGGGTTAATGTTTCAGCTTGACCCAGATTATTCGCCTTGTAGAAAATCTCAGGAGCACAATAAAAATCCTCTCTGGAACAATAATCTGCCTCGATGCTCCACTTGGACCTGATTATCCTTTTTTGTAGAAAAATTTTGGAACGCATTGAAATCCCTCTCTAGACCAATGATCCGCCTCTATACTTTGCTTGAACCCCTAGATAACCTGTCTCGGTTGATTTTTTTTTTCAGACAACATTCAAATTTATCCAAGTTTTTAGCTAAACTTTGTTTCTTGGCACTCTCCGGCTAGAATAAGAGATAGACAACCTTCTAGCATTATAACTAGCTACCCAACTTCATTAAACTCAAGGACTAACCTTGAACCCCTCTTAATACTACGGCCAAAGTAAAATAAAAATTTAACATCTAAATTTGATCCAAGCTTGACTCTCTGGATCAATTCTTGGCACAATGTTCTTAATCTTTACGAAGAATATGATTTACCATCATTTTCTCACATCGGGATCCATGAAAGCCAGGATTTTCCCTGGTTCTCGATATCAAGACTTAACTTACAGCATTTTCACTAAAAAAACAAGTTAGTCTTAATAGTCTCAAGTCATTAATCACCGGAACCACTAAAATACTAATATTTTACAAATTTGAGGCTTGATACTTACATCGTGTCCACCACGTCACCCCTCTTGGTCCATGGCTAGCCGCGAGGCCAGCGACCCCCTTGGAGTCGGACCCCCCTTCGTCAATTAGTCCGGTCTTTCACCCCCTTTTGCATATCACTCCATATCCATGCTGACTGACGGTCACACCGCCCATCACATGTACAACCGAGCATAACTGTATAGTTAGGGTTTTGGTGACTCCCAAACCCTAACCTTCTTTTTTTAAAAAAATGTCAAAACATTAGTATTTATTATAGAAGAAAGAACAACAGACGAGTTACATACACGTGTGCACATACCTCTACACGCACGAACACACACACATCCGCGTTTGCACTCGTCTCTACGAGAAACGCCGGATTCGAGACTCATACTCGGGTCGACTGGGCGACCTCCTGCGTCCCACGCCACTAAGCCATGCTTAGCCCTCTCGAACCCTAACCTGAGCATCAGTCTTTAAGCCATGATCCAGTGCCACATAATTGGAGACTTGGAGTAGCTTTTTGTTTGGAAAAATCCGGTGACAAAGTTCTAGCAAACCCATTAAATGCATGCTACTGAAATAGATGTATTTGGCATGGCACAATTTTGTTGAACACCTCCCGTTCAAATTCCATCACCTGTATTTAGAGGTGCTGCTTGCCAGTTACTCCATTTTGTTTGTTCAAACCATGTTTGTTGGAAGTACAACCCGAACGTAATAAGGAGATGGTATAGGCATCGATTAGTTTTTTACAGGTGACACGAGGAATTGCATGCCATGAAATTAATACTGTTATTTATAGTATTTTTTTTGTTACAGGTGCGATAAAAGCGAAATCCATATTGTTGTATTCCAAAACCCCTCTACAAACCAGTAAAGCACACTTGTCAATACCGTACTAAAGGTTATACCGGTTTGACTCTTGGAATGGTACATTTGTGTACCGGTCTATACCAACTTACCATTTTGATTTTAATATAATAATATATATTTATAAGTATACACATGTTTAACTATATGTACACCAAATTTCACTTATAATATTACTCCAAATACATAAGAGTACTATCAAATATAACATATAGTTCAATAGATCATATTATCAATTCCACCGATATGACCGACGGTATTGACCAGTATCAAAGCCGGTATGACCGGTATTGATCGGTATCGAAGCCGGTATGACCGGTATTGATCAGTATCGAACTGGTATGATTACTATCGAGGTTGGTACAGTATATAGGGCTACTTTGTATTGATTTAAGGGCCAAAATAGTACATATCAACCATACTAGCCGATACCGGTACGGTATTAATAACTCTGCTGGAAAGGCAATGTTCCGTGAAAAAACTCTCTAACCCTCAAATATTCCCAAAAAAAATTCCCACTTGTTGATACGAGGCTCCTTCCACACTTTAGACCTGCATCAAGCTTTACAACAATGTCGGGTGCAAGCCAACAACTCTAAATGTTCTATTGTTATATACTTCTTCCATATCCCCTAGCAGATCCAGAGATCGAGTGTGTTGAATGTTCTTTCATTTCTTTTGCTACGCTTTGCAATTGTTTTCCGTGTGTCAAGCCACCAACTAGCAGTTCGCCTGATACAAATATCAATTCCACACTGAAATGTCTGAAAAAAATAACATATGACCACAAATTTGAGTAAAGTAGATGGGTTGAGTTCGGAGGTAAGCATAACAATAATTAGTTTTTTAGGCTATAAAAATATTTAGATGGATATGAACTGTGGTGGATAGACAAAATTCGAGTCCAACACACAGTCTAAGCGAGCCTCTAACCCAACCATGCTGTTCTACTCAACTGCTAGCCAAGTAGACAACTCAACTCAACCAACTGATATGACTACAACTTTAGCGGTTGTAGTATTGATCATTGGATAAAAAAATGATAATCCAGATCTGTCAGGTTACTATTGACAACACTGTAGCACCTGACCATCATATTTTGTACCAATTACAGCTGAGCACAGTAGCACACTTCAGATTGTTGGCTACTTCGATCGAACAGCTTGACAACCGGTAACTACTTGAATTGTAGTTGCTATTATAACTACACATAAACCCACTCCCAACCCAACCCAACTCGAGCTCAAGCCTGTGGGGGTGGGGGGTTAACAGTGGAAGATGGTGGCGAGGAGCGGCTTCGCGCCGCCGTCAGTGGAAGATGCTGACCCTGCAACGTTTGTGAGTAATACTGGAAGATCGAAATATATAAAGTTGACACTGCGGCTGAAAAGCTTGTGGGAATAAATAGCTTGGGTGATCATGTGTTGCTTCTTGGGCATAACCAATCACTGTCTGCGGAAGACTATTCGCAGTTGAAAGCAAATCATGTCTACTTTACAGATGACGATTTGTATCTTTTTGCATTCAAGAATAACCATCGTGATATTGGAGTTTTTGACTTGGCAAATAACAGTGGCGAGGAACTTTGTTGAGCAGTGCTTCAATGCTTTCCCTTCTAATACAAGTTGCACAAATCTTAAATCAAGCGAAGGGGTAAGTAATCATCATCTACTCTTCATTCATGCTTTAATATTTGTGCAACTGTAGAAAAAAAAAGCATGAAAGCACCTCTCAACTTTGTTCCCTCTAGGGGGGGCATTTTTGGACCGAAACAAAAAAAAACCGAACCGATTTGTTTTCGGTTTTCGGTTCAGTTTCGGCTTCCAGAACCCGTTTATACCGAAGATCGAATCGTTCATTTGACATTTTAGCCGCTCGGCCCATTAGACCAGCCAGCCAGCCCCAGCATATTACGGACCGAAGAACGAATTCCCAACCCTAATGCCCCCATCGCCCCATCCCCCGATCCCCAATCCAGACCCCTAATCTCCCCAATCCAAGAGTGATGTGTGTTCATTGTTTATTGTAGGATCTGTTGTGTTCAGTGAAGGATCTGTTGTGTTCATATTTTGGTTACCCGAAAAATCAAATTAATTGAACCGATTTTTTTCAACTAAATTGGTTCTATTTTTTATTTTAATATGAGAAATTCGGTAACCAGTTTTTAAAAACCGAATTATTTTTAAACCGAACCGATTTAGCCGAGAAAACAGAATGCCAACCGCTAGTTCCCTCAGCTTTGGTCCAACTAGCCTGCTTCCACATGGATAATACCCAATCTTACAAAATTGTACCCAACATTAGGAAAAGTATGAGTTTTTCTTTGTTTACAATTTTTTAGTCCAGCGTGCCTGCGAGCCGCTGACATATGCTTTTAGATTAGCTGTGCCTACCTGATCTTTGGGTGGGGTGCGGCTGGCAGATTGCACTATATTGTGAATATGTGTTGCATGTGTATCCTTGAATAACAGGAGACACGGGCTGTTTTCCCTGGTCGAAATAGAAAATTTATCTTATAACCTCGTTAGTGCTATAATTTTATTTTATTTTTGCAATGCTCTGTGATAAAGTGATTGTTCATGTATGACATATGACCATAGATGCTCTCTATGTTGAAGGCAGGTCTACGGATGATTTGCTGCAATGAGTGGTTAATAGCTTGCTTGGAAACATTCTAGTCAGATGAGATGGTTGAGATCTTTCTGTTGAAGGGTAGTTTTTTTCTCTATATTTCTACTAATCAGAAGGGTTTAAAGTAAAATCATCACAGACAAGCTGTGAAACAGAATCAGGTTAATGTCCCAACCAAACAGAAGCAATATTTTCCTGTCTAGCATGGTGGGCTAATCTATGAGCAGCCCCAGTCTGATCACGTTGATTCTTCTTGACACAGATATCTCTTCTCCCATTGTGCATCAGCTTCACCTCACGAGGAATATTTTCGGATGATGAATAGTGTGTTCAGGTAGCTATCTTCTTCCTCATTCATCACCACAGATCAGACAATTTCTATCCATCTCATGCTCTCTCTTCCATTTATTCACTTTTGTTGGCATCACTAGCAACTTTCCTAGCAAAGATATGAACCTTCTGGGTAATTTAGAGTCTTCCATGTAAATTTCCACAACTTGAGCTGGTCGCAGCATCAGAGATAGCCACCACCTGTTCACTTGAGGCTAGCCTATATATAAGCACTTCGAACCGAGAATAAACCAGACTTCTATCATCTATGGAAACCAAGCCAGAAAATCTTGTTCATTTCTAGGAGAGGTTCCGATCGACAAGATAGCATACACAGCTGGGGGATAGAATACCTGATTCAAAAGTTGAATGTTCCATGCACCATGCTGATCTAACAACTCTGAAACCCACTTCAGAATTTTTCAACCTCTCTTGCTGATCTAACAGTAGGTTATTAGCCAAAAGTAACAACACATGTAATCGATTTGATGAATAATTTAAGCTATGTGATGCAAAGCCCTGTTTTTGAAATCTTAATAGTCACCGCAAGAAGAGAACTGGTGATTAATGTATGGCCTCTTAAGCCATACAGCCATTAATATTTTCTGTGCAAATTCTACTCTTACAGCCACGTTACTTTTGCATTTTGAATTACACATGACAGTACCTAATAATAAGTGGGGAGAAGTGTTTTTTTGATCTGGACTAATATTTCCGACATGTACTATAATAACAGTACTAGTGCTGGGAAAAAATTTGGAAGTGCTACGAGATCACCTCTTCAATGGACTAAATTTGTTGATTAAATTGGTTCTAATTTTAGTGATTTAGGATTTTTAAGACCTTAGAATTATTTGTATTGTACTTTTAGTAAATTTCAAATATATGTGTTGGATTTATGATCTTACAAAATCATTGTAGTGAAGTGTGCACCCCCAACGAATTTTTTTTAGTTTCGCCACTGCTGGGAAAGAAGTTGCAATCAAGCTGTCACCTTTTAGAGCTACTTCCACATTTGCCAGTTTTTGCAGCTAGCTTCATTCCGCTTTCGTAAACTCCAGTCGGTGGATATGACAATGTTGTGAACCTTGATTCACATCGGTTTCCATGGCAATTACTATGCAGAAAATGGCCAGGAGCCATAGCTTGAATGGGATTAGGATTTCTAGAGAGAGATAGACATAGATTGGGATGAGAAAATAGATTAATGGAGCGAACTAATTCTCCATTGCCTGCCTCATGAGGTACAAAGCTACAAATGCATATCCCTCTATAGGAAGGACTACTTATCCCACACAAACTCTAATTCCTATTTAACAAGCCGACTCAATCTTTAATGCTAGGGAACTGACTCCAACTCTCAGAACTAGACTCTGTCTACGACCTGCTACTTTTGTTGACCGACTCTACTCCTGATTATTTCTGCCGTTGGATTCCTTGAGCTGTTGCTGCTGCTGCTGGATTCAAGGAGCATAGCAGACAATTTCTCCTTAATGAATACCTCTCTGCAGACTCACAAGGATCAGAGGGCTCAAGTCAATCATGAAATACTAAGGGCTTCAACTTCATGAACAGATATAGTATCAATATCGGCAGCATCAATACTCCGACCAGCGACACTTGCTTCTTGAGCCATGCAATTCTTCAACTTCAACTTTGTCGGGACCGGATTACCAAATCTGAACCCTCTGTGTATAACCTGTGCTAGTCCAGGAAAAGCTAGCACACACAGTGGAAACAGTGATGACAGCACATCCATATCACGAATCAAATAATATTAATTAAGCGAAAGAGTATTAGCCTTATGGCCAAATATTACAAATAAGAAGCATCATAGCTAGAGTTCAATAAGAAACAGCGAAAACGAAATAACAGCAGCAAAGTAAGTAAGCCCATCCATTTGCCCAACAGGCAATCGACTGGGGTTCGCGTCCTAGCATTCCGGATCGCCTTCATCATAACCACAAGCGTAGAAATCGTAGTCAGCTTCAGCTTCTGCACACTCTTCTGTGGAAAGTTGGGGATGTTGCAAGGGTGAGCACAAAATGTACTCCGCAAGTCTTGGAAACATAATGCATGGTAACTATATGCAAGGCTAAGCAATTGAAGGCATAATATGGCTCTTTTAGCATAAAGCAAAGTTTAATCAGAATACCAATAGTAATTTCATAAAGCATCCTTTGAATGTAAGGTAATAGCATAGTAATTGAATTTGATATGACAATTAAAGCAGTTCCATCTACCGATCGGCTCCATCCGCCAAACCATAACCCAAGAGTTCCATCTGCTCTCGGATTCCCAAACCATCATTTTCCTTTAAAACAAAACCATAAAATCTACAATGTGCAAGCGTACTCGCCTGCCCTTGACCAGTGGGCACGGCTACTTAAGTAGTTTTAACTCTGCAGTGTGTACACTTTACCCACAAGACATGATCGACTCTTGTTGCCATGCAATTAACACATTTCCTTTGGTGTGTCGGCAGAGAGATCATGACAAGGCCTTTACAATGCACAACCCCACTATTAACTCCGCCACGAGGTTTCACCATTGTTAGGGTTCTAGCCTTGAGATGAAGCCCCTCTTGCGCCTGCCAACATCTCGCTCTCACCAACTGGCGAAGCTAATAATGAGACGCACAAATTATTTAGCCAGGTCGTACCCATATAGACTTGTGGTTGTACGGTAGTGCTCGGTCCATGGTAACACACGCTTCGGTCCTTAATTGACTAGGGCGGAACATTCACATACCAAGGTCTCGTGCTTTCTGCACCCGCCAAACATCCATCCGCCCCGGTCTAAACCATTTCCACTTTATTTCATTTAAATCACAGCAACAACACCAATTGCCGCAATCTCACAAATAAGTTTAAACAACATTTGAAATGATTCCCATATTGGCACAATACCGAAACGCTTAAGCTGGACTAAGCAATTCTACCGTTCCATGCTAATCTACTGGATATCTCCAAATAAAATAGCTAGTATATATCATCTAGGGTGTCAAAGGTTCGACATGATCAATACCAATGAGGGTATAACAAACTGGAATTTAACTATACTCTAAAACTATGTTTAAAGTACATTGCATAAAGTAAGCATGCATAATTTAAAAACAACATAACATTTTCATGAACTTTGGGATCAACATGTTCAAGGAAGACTTGCCTTCGCTGCCTCTTCTTTGGTTCTACCTCGATTCTTGATTCGATCGATCTCGATCGCGCGTCTACACGCGAAACGAGAGCAAATAAATAAAACAAATTCAAATAAAATACAAAAATTGAAAAGAATGGTACTGGAAGATAGATCTTGAATTTATATGAATTTAGAAATTTGAATCACTGGAATCGGAGCTCGAACGAAGGAGAACGGGCTCCTGGAAGATTCCCAGATCAGAAAAATTAGAAAAACAGAGAGGCTGACACGTGGCGAGACGTGATTGGCTGGAATTTCAGGTTTTCTGGAAAATCAGAAAAAGAAATGCCGCTGACACGTGGGGCCCACATGTCAGTGGTTCGGTCCACGGTAAACCGGGAGCACCGAGGAGAGGGGATGCCGACGTGGCGGACCACGCTGAGGTGGCGACTGAAGGGAAACGCGGTATGCTACGCTAGCACAAAAAAAAAACTACCGCGCAACCAGAAAGCTACTCGCAAGAAGGGGATCATAGATAAGATTACCACTAGACGCGCAGTTGCGGAATCCTTCGCGTCGATGTAGTGGTTCGCCCTCGCCGCGATCGTTGCGTCGATGTAGTGGATCGTCCTCGCCTCGCCGTGGATCGTCCTCCCATGCCGCGAGCCGCAGCAGCGTCACACCGCAGAGTCCACACGTCCGGAGATGGAACGCCGTGCGTCGTGTGCAAGCACCTAGTCGCTCGGCGAGGCGCGAGAGGAGGAGGCTAGGGTTTCAAGTGAATCAAACCTAAACCGTGGAAAGCACACTCTGCGCCTCCTCCTCCCTCCTTATATAGCCACGAGATGAAACCCTAAACCGGGGCCCACCAAAGATGCTAAGCCCACGAGGTTCATTAATTACGGATCCAATCCAAATTAATGCGTCCCGACCACTAAGTGTGTGACCTGCAGGTTCACATACGTTTGGACATGGATTGGAAAACTCCTTTTCAATCCAATAGTTGGTAGCGACTTCTTGCAAAGTATGCCAACTCCCAAACATACCGTGATCAAATCGAATGAACCTATCAAAAGAACTCATGTAATAATCCCTTTGCCAAGTATATGAAGATTGATCTCAAGGCGAGAAGCATGTCATCCTTTGATGATTCAATCCATCTCTCGTATCCGTGATATATTAATAAGTTGTGATTGACTCCTCAATCACGGCATGGCCATGCACTTTCTTAATCATATCACACGAGTGGCCTTGTCATATATCTCCGTTTCATTGGAGTGGCAAATTCCATCTTGATCGCTCACTTCCTCTGCACGTTTCATAGTAAACATGAAAGCTACCTTTATAACTATCCGGTTAGGAAGTAGTGTTTGATAGCCCCAAGGAAAACTATTACACATGTAGGGAATATGACAATCTCGTGTCTAAGGATCATACATCTTCTAGGTATGAGATACACCGATGACACATAAGAATGAAACATTCTCACAATTGTCCCATAGCGGGTCTATCTAACCCATGTTCTTCAACATGGTCCACAATGTAGAGATGATATCTCCATATCCCATGACCTATGAAGCATGATCATCGATCACTACATGTGCTGATCTATTCATCGTAGTCCTATACGATGATATCCGATCAGAGATATTTATCGAATTACATCATTAAGTAAAGAGCTTCATAATCAAGTCACATACTTGTTGATCAATACAATGATATACATTCATTGGACCAATAATCATATTATTATTCATAAACATAGTCATGTTATAATCATCTAAATGATTGCCTCAAGGGCATAACACTAACAGCGACCACGCGACGGGCTAGGGCTGACGTGGCAGCCACGCGCCGACGGCCGACGCTGGAACCGAAACGGCGCGCGCAGACGGAACGAGGCGGCGCCGACGCGGCGACGCGACGAGGCGCGGAGGTGGCGCGAGAGCGGGCGACGCGTGGCGTCGTGTGGCGCCGACGCGACGCCGCCGAGGCACGGCGGCGCTGGGACGGAGCGGCTCACCGGAGCGGAGAAGAAGGCGACAACTGGCAAATCGCGACGGATCCGGGCGGGCGTAGGGAAAGGAGAGAGGAGACGCGGGACCTCGGCGAGACCAATAGAGGCGCGAGGCTCACCGGCGAGGAAGAAAAGTGGCGAGAAGCGCTCGGGCGGCGGCGGAACTGGCGAGCGAGATCTCCGCGACGGAGGTGACTCGGGCGCGAGGCTTGGGGCGGTGGGTGCGCGCGAGGAGGCGAACCTCGGGATGGGCAGCGGCGGCTTAAATAGCTCGGGAGGCGTCGCGCACGGACGCCAAAACGGCGCGACGCGTTAGGTTTAGGGTTTTTCGGCGGCGGCGCGGCGCTGGCGACATCTGGCAAGATCCTCGCCGCCCACGTCGCGCGGCGCGGCCGAGCGAGCGGGCGGGCGGGTCGGGCGGAGGCGCGAAGCGGGCCGGGCTGCGGAAAAGCAACGGGCCGGCGAAGATTCGGCCTGCAGAGGATTTTTCAAAATAAAAACCTTTTTCGAATTAACATAATTCTAGAAATTCAAATAAAAGCAAATAAATTCAAATAAATATCAAATAAATTCAGAAAAATCTCCAAAAATACAGAAAAATTCCTTGAGGCATAATGAACCCAACTAAAACTGAAAATCTTTTGTTTGATGAATAGATTAATCAAATTAAATCTTTTTATAAATTGAAAATTCAAATTAAGCTGAAATTAATTCAAAGAAATTGCAAATGGTGAATTTTGAAATTCAAACATTCTAAAATCCAAATTTTTGGAATGTTACAAACCTCCCCTCCTTAAAAGAAATCTCGACCCCGAGATTGGACAGACTAGAGAAAAAGGTTGGGGTACTCTTCTCTAAGATCTTCTTCACGTTCCGAGGTTGCTTCCTTTTCAGAATGGTTGCTCCACTGAACTTTGCAAAACTTGATTGTCATGTTTCTTGTTCTGCGCTCTGCCTCATCCAAAATTCTGATCGGATATTCTGGGTAGGTAAGATCATCTTGTAGCTCAACATTCTCAATTTGCATTTGCTCTTCTGGTACCCTGAGACACTTCTTCAGTTGTGACACATGGAACATATTGTGCACATTTGACAACTGCGGTGGCAGCTCCAACTGATAAGCCACTTGACCACTTCTGGCTAGGATTGGGAACGGTCCAATAAATCTTGGCGCTAACTTTCCACGAACTTGAAATCGACGCATTCCTCTGAGCGGCGAGACTTTCAAGTACACATAGTCACCAGGAGCAAAGGTTAACTCTCTCCGACGATTATCAGCGTAGCTCTTTTGCCTAGACTGCACTGTTCTCAATCTTTCTTGAATCATTTTTACTTGTTCTTCGGCCTTTTGCAAAATATCAGGACCAAAGACTTGGCGATCTCCTGTTTCATTCCAACAGAGAGGTGTTCTGCACTTTCTTCCATACAAGGCTTCAAATGGCGACATCTGCAAACTTGCTTGATAACTATTGTTATATGAGAACTCTGCATAGGGTAAACTTTGATCCCAACTTGCCGCATTGGACAATGCACAAGACCTTAACATATCTTCAAGGATTTGGTTTACTCGCTCAGTTTGTCCATCAGTCTGAGGATGATAAGCTGTGCTGAAATTCAGGTTGGTACCCAATGCTTCTTGCAACTTTTGCCAGAACCTTGAGGTGAATTGAGTGCCTCGATCTGATACAATTCTCTTTGGCACACCATGCAAACACACGATTCTTGACATATACAACTCTGCAAGTTGATCTCCCTGGTAAGTTGTTCTCACAGGAATGAAATGTGCAACTTTTGTCAATCGATCCACTACAACCCATATTGAATCATAACCTGACCTGGTTTTCGGAAGTCATGTAATGAAATCCATTCCAATTTCTTCCCACTTCCATTCAGGCACCTTTAACGGCTGTAGCAATCCTGCGGGTCTTTGATGTTCAGCTTTAACTCGCTGGCACACATCACACATAGCTATATACTCTGCGATTTCCTTTCTCATCCTTGGCCACCAATATATACCACGAAGATCTTGATACATCTTAGTATTACCTGGATGAATTGAGTCTGTACTGACTCATGCGCCTCCTTTAATATCAATTGCTTGATCTCTTTTTGATTCGGCACATAAATACTTTTTCCAAGCCAAACTGTTCCTTCTTCATCCTCGGAAAATCCTGGGGCTTTACCTTCCTTTATTCTATCTTTGATCTTAGCAGCTTCTTTATCGACTTTTGCGACTTTTTGATCCGATCCCCAAAGTTGGTCGAATCTCTAAAGCAAAGAATGAACCTTCCTCCACTAATTCCAAATTCAAATTTGAAACTCCTTGTGAAGAGCAAAGTTGACCTTCTTGAATCATTAACTTATTGCAGTAGCTCTTCCGGCTTAAGGCATCGGCAACTACATTAGCCTTGCCAGGATGATAATGTATTCCCACATCATAATCCTTAATTAACTCCAACCATCTTCTTTGTCTTAGGTTGAGGTCCGCTTGAGTGAAGATATACTTCAAACTCTTATGATCTGTGAAGATCTCACAACGATTCCCGATGAGATAATGCCTCCACAACTTTAGTGCATGCACAACTGCAGCCATTTCCAAGTCATGGGTTGGATAGTTTTCCTCATGTGGTCGCAATTGCCGCGAGGCATATGCAACTACTTTGCCTTCTTGCATCAAGACACATCCAAGTCCCTGTCTTGAGGCATCACAGAAAATCTCAAAGTTCTTCCGAATATCTGGTAAAATGAGCACTGGGGCTGAGGTCAGTCTTTTCTTTAATTCCTGAAAAACTTTGCTCACAAGCTTCAGACCATTCAAATTTCTTTTCCTTCTTCAGCAACTGGGTAAGCGGTCTTGCAATCTTTGAAAATCCTTCTATGAATCTTCGGTAGTATCCCGCTAAACCAAGAAAACTTCTGATATCAGGTACTGACTTGGGTTGCCTCCAATCAAGTACACCTTTCACTTTTTCAGGGTCTACTGAGACACCTCCAGCAGAAATTATATGACCTAGGAAAGCAACTTCTTTCAATCAAAACTCACACTTGCTGAACTTAGCATATAACTGATGATTCCTGAGCTTTTCTAACACCATTCTCAAATGACCTTCATGTTCCGTTTCATCTTTAGAATAGATAAGAATATCATCTATGAATACAACCACAAACTTGTCCAAGTATTCCATAAATACTTTATTCATCAAGTTCATAAAATAGGCTGGTGCATTGGTCAGACCAAATGACATAACTGTGAACTCATATAGTCCATATCGGGTAGCAAAAGCTGTCTTCGGAATATCTTGTGACCTTATTTTCAACTGATGGTATCCAGATCGAAGATCGATCTTGGAGAAAATACACGCTCCTTTTAACTGATCAAACAGGTCATCAATCCTGGGCAACGGATACTTGTTCTTGATTGTGACTTCATTCAGGGCTCTATAATCCACGCACAAGCGCAAAGTATTATCCTTCTTCTTTACAAAAAGAACTGGCGCTCCCCAAGGTGACGAACTTGGACGAACGTATCCTTTTTCTTGCAATTCCTCAATCTGTTTCTTCATCTCGTGAGTTCATTGGTGGCATGCGGTAGGATCTCTTGAAATTGGAGCCGCATGCGGGGACTAGCTCTATGACGAACTCTACATCTCGATCAGGCGGCATACCTGGCAAATCTTCAGGAAATACATCTGGATATTCTTGCACCACATGCATACTTTCCAAAGTTGATTCCTTCAAACTGTTCAAAGCGCACTTCTTACTTGCAGACTCATCAGGCATATACTCTACTCGAATGCCTTCTGAATTGGTGAGGGTGATGGCTCTACTGGCACA
The DNA here is from genome assembly GCA_036346275.1 of Otatea glauca. Taxonomy (NCBI): domain Eukaryota; kingdom Viridiplantae; phylum Streptophyta; class Magnoliopsida; order Poales; family Poaceae; genus Otatea; species Otatea glauca. The sequence goes on along the minus strand of CM070731.1, from coordinate 40,734,828 downwards.
ATCTATTTGACCTTTATATTGGGTTAACCAATCCATCCCTAGGATGACATCTATTCCTTTTGAATCCAAGATGATAAGATTCGCTAGGAATTCTACCCCATTGATTTTTATGGTTGCACTTGGGCATACTGAACTAGTTCTCAATTCTTTCCCAGGAGATTGAACTATCATAGGGCTCTTAAGGGTAAAGGTTTCCCAACCAAAATGTTCAACAAAATTCTTCGATATAAAAGAATGCGATGCTCGTAATCAAATAATCTTTGGCGGTATTGAGTTAACAAGGAACTTACCCAAAACCACATCTGATGCCTCCTGAGCTTCTTCGGCGGTCACATGGTTGACATGTCCTCTTCCAAAAGATTGCGGAGCTCTTGGCGTCTGGGGGTTTCCACGACCTTGTCCTTGCGTAGGAGCTCGCGCACTGGATCCCAAGTTGAATGGCATGGGGTCACTTGTCGACGCTTCGAGGACGATTCACGCATAATGTCCCATCTGGTGACAATGGAAACACTGAATCCCTGCAGCATTTGAATTCCCTTTCTGCTGTTGACCACTGGCGTTGTTCTGCTGTCCTTGAGCGATTGGGCGCGGTCCAGAATTAGGAGTACGGGGTGCTCCTTGGACAGGTGTCCTGTTGGCTTGCTGAGGCTGAAAGCATTGACGAGAACCACTTGCTCCATGCTGAGCCTGAAATGCCATCCTTCTCTTGCGGGACTCCTGCTGTTGGCGTTGAGCATCCTCTTGTACTAGTGCCTTGTTCACCATATGCTGAAAATTCGGAAAATCCAAAGCAACTAGCTGCACCTTGATGTCAGGGTCAAGTCCCTCCATGAACCTCCAGATCTTGGCACTTCAGTTGCCACATCTTCTGGTGCATACCTCGACAACTGGGTGAACCGGTTAAGATACTCAGAAACACTCTGGTTTCCCTGATGCAACTTGCGAAATTCTCTTTTCTTCATTTCAATTATGCCAAGCAGCACATGAGTGATCTGAAGGCTTGAGAAATCCTCCCACGTTATAGCTTGAGCATTCTGATGGGCAGCGCAAAAGTTATCCCACCAAGTAGCAGCTACTCCTTTTAACTGATGACTCGCGTAGAGAACCTTTTCACGGTCATCACACTGCGCCAACTGGAGCTTTTTCTCCACATCTCTTAACCAATCATCTGCCTCCAAGGGTTCACCTGCCCCCGTGAAGGTAGGCGGTCTAGTTCTCATGAATTCTCCAAGCTTAGACTGGGGCGGCATCACTGGTACTATGGCTGGTGCTGGCTGCGGATTGTTTACTATATTCTGAGCAAGGGCCTGCAACAACTGGAGCTGCATTGCCATCATCTGCTGGATATCTGCAACTGGGGGTTGGACTGGCGGCGGCGACGGTGGCACTTGCTGATCTTGAACATCCTGCTGCTCTTGTGGCTCTGCCTGACCACGACCACGACCTCCAGCACGACCTCCTCTACGACCAGCTCCACGACCTCTTCCTTGACCTTCCATCTGAAGCAACGGCCAGGGACAGGTTAGCAATAGATGAGAGGGAAAGAGCAAAAGATGAGAAGACTAGAGAGGTAGCCATTCCAAGACCAAACAAGCTATAAAACTCCAAAAGAAAGGTGGCTGCAACACACTGCTAGCGCAAGTGTACAACACACCCAACAAACAAGCAACAAAAATTCTAATGTACTCGGACTATACGTTGCTAAATTAAAAAGGGTGACATACTCCAACACTATTGGGCACTATTACTTATCCTATATGGGAGTCTCCTTGGATACACTCTTTGACGGCTTGATCATCTTCTTCCTTGATCTGGATTTTTGCAGAAGGCTCGAGGCTTTGAGAAGTTTCAAGGGATAAGATCAAATTAAAATTTTAAAATAATATTTCAGCAAAGAAAAGGAGTAAGAACCTAAGAATAAGATGAGATGAGATATTCTATTTCACAGCAATTCGTTGGTTTGATTTAGAAAATAATTTTGAAGTTCTTGCTAAGAAGACCAGACTAACTAGGGATGCGACCTACAGTCGATATGGCTCTGATACCACCTCTGTCGGGACCGGATTTCCAAACCAACCCTCATGTATAACTTTGTGCTAGTCCAGAAAAGCTAGCACACACAAGTGGAAAACGATGATGACGGCACATCCATATCACGAATCAAATAATATTAATTAAGCGAAGAGTATTAGCCTTATGGCCAAATATTACAAATAAGAAGCATCATAGCTAGAGTTCAATAAGAAACAGAGGAAACGAAATAACAACAGCAAAGTAAGTAAGCCCATCCATTTGCCCAACAGGCAATCGACTGGGGTTCGCGTCCTAGCATTCCGGATTGCCTTCATCATAACCACAAGCGTAGAAATCGTAGTCAGCTTCAGCTTCTGCACACTCTTCTGTGGAAAGTTGGGGATGTTGCAAGGGTGAGCACAAAATGTACTCCGCAAGTCTTGGAAACATAATGCATGGTAACTATATGCAAGGCTAAGCAATTGAAGGCATAATATGGCTCTTTTAGCATAAAGCAAAGTTTAACTGTAAATACCAATAGTAATTTCATAAAGCATCCTTTGAACAGAAGGTAATAGCATAGTAATTGAATTTGATATGACAATTAAAGGTGTTCCATCTACCGTCGCTCCATCCGCCAAACCATAACCCAAGAGTTCCATCTGCTCTCGGATTCCCAAACCATCATTTTCCTTTAAAACAAAACCATAAAATCTGCAATGTGCAAGCGTACCTCGCCTGCCCTTGACCGTGGGCACGGCTACTTAAGTAGTTTTAACTCTACAGAGTGTGTACACTTTACCCACAAGACATGATCGACTCTTGTTGCCATGCAATTAACACACTTTCTTTGGTGTGTCGCAGAGAGATCATGACAAGGCCTTTACAATGCACAACCTCACTATTAACTCGCTGCACCGAGGTTTCACATTGTTAGGGTTCTAGCCGCCAATCTGAAGCCCCTCTTGCGCCGCCAACATCCGGCTCTCACCAATGGTGAAGCTAATAATGAGACGCACATATTATTTAGCCAGTCGCACCCATATAGACTTGTGGTTGTACGGTAGTGCTCGGTCCATGGTAACACACGCCGGTCCTTAATTGACTAGGGCGAACATTCACATACCAAGGTCTCGTGCTTTCTGCACCCGCCAAACATCCATCCGCCCCGATCTAAACCATTTCCACTTTATTTCATTTAAATCACAGCAGCAACACCAATTGCCGCAATCTCACAAATAAGTTTAAACAACATTTGAAATGATTCCCATATTGGCACAATACCAAACGCTTAAATTTGGACTAAGCAATTCTACTGCTCCATGCTAATCTACTGGATATCTCCAAATAAAATAGCTAGTATATATCATCTAGGGTGTCAAAGGTTCGACATGATCAATACCAAAGAGGGTATAACAAACTGGAATTTAACTATACTCTAAAACTATGTTTAAAGTACATTGCATAAAGTAAGCATGCATAATTTAAAAACAACATAACATTTTTGTCGGCGTTTTCGAGAGCGCCGGCAAGTAAATTTGTAAGTCTAGGGTCGCGTTCCACTCCGAATGGTTAGACTCGTGAGTCCAAGATGTATCTTGGTTCGGGCCAAGGTCCCTACCCGGATTCGTGTGTGGTGTTGTATTACTCTTGGTACAGATGATCGCACAAAGTTTTACAAGCGAGAATGCCAATGGCTTAGCGAGAGGGTTTGATAGCGCTCTCCCTTTCTTGTTCTTGCTTGTTGCCCCTCGATCGCTTAGCCCCGCCTCCTTTTATACGTGAAGGAAGGGGCAGGTTACATCGAGTCGGGAGGAAAGCGAGGTGACCTACGCTAGGAGCTCCGGTCCTTCGCCCCGTGGATGGTCGCCACCCGCCTTGCCCATTTGGGTTGGTAGCCTTGGTGGTCGGGAGGTTAGGTATTTCCGGGAAGTAGCGACTTGCCCTCCGTGATCCTTGTGAATGCCGACGCCGAGGTGCGTGACGGTGCCGCCGGAGGGAGCGCGGCGCTCGTCTTTGACGCGTGGCGGTTGATGGGGTGGAAGCTTTGTCTTCTATAGTCACCGATCTTCTTGGGAAGGAGCCACCGCCTCGTATAGTCGCCCGATTGACCTTATCCGAGGGTACGTGGCGGTAGGCCGTGAGGACTCGACACGCGCACTCTGCGCTCACCACCTTGGTTTGGTTGGAGTCGGAGATCCCGCCCGCCAAGAGGGGTCGGAGCGCTGTCTGGTCGGATTCGCCTCGGCCGGTCGGAAGCGGATGCCTTTCGCGATCTCGCAGCGATTCGGTCGGCGCGGCGGCGCGCGCACTGCTGGGTGGAGATATGCTTGAGGCGGCCGCTCGCCGCCCGGGTTGGGGTATCCTTTTATTAGTATTCGTCAAGAGCCCCGAACTCCCTGCGATTTGGCAGATTCGGTTGGGGTTGAACTTGGACGAAAGTGGTGGCGGGCCCGTAGGTCGGTCCACCGATCCGTTAAGCGATTTCGTCGGTGTGCTTCGTTGGACTTGACGGCTGTCCCGAGTTTGGCCGGGGCATTTGAACCGCCGGGCTTTACTTGCCTCGTTGCGCATGCCGAGCGAGTTTACGCGCGCGCGCCGCCGCCTTCTTGATCGCCTCGGGTTTCGTGAAGGATGCTTCGCTTTTTGGCACCGTGATTTACTCGAGACGCTTAGCCTCCCTTAGTCGGATATATATATCCGTGCGCCGTAGCTTGCTTGAAGGGGACGAGCTTTTTCTTTTGTTCTTTCAAATGGCTTCAGACATCCTCTAGTCTTTAGCTTCGCGATGGCGCCACGAGAAGAAGAAGATCCTCCGCCGAAGCTTTGGGCTGAGTTCGACCAGCGATGGCCGAGCTCGTGGAGGAAGAAGCTGCAGCCGCGACGCCGCCTGCTGACGCGCCGCCGAGGCCGCCCGAGGCTCGAGGTGGTAAGGGGGCCCTTCGAGGCGATGGCGCAAGGGCGCCGACCGAAGTTGGCGCGGCGCGCCGATGTCGCTGAACGGCGCAGAGGCATCGGCGTGTTGCCTTCGCGGCCGTGGCGGCCGTCCCCGCCGACCGGCAAGGGCCTACCACTTGCCGCCGGTGCCACCGATGCCGCACGGATGTTTGATAGGTTCTAGGCGTGGGTAGAGTCTGCCGTGGTGCGGCGTGGCCACTCTTGTATCCGCTCGGCATGTGTGTAAAGTTGTGTAAAGTTTGAGCTGTTGGCCTATAATGAAATTTTCTTTTTCTTTATGAAAATGTCTCGCGATGAGTTTGCTTTAATTTTAATCGTTGTGGATGGTGCCTCGGTCGATGTGGCGACCGGATGCCTCTGTGAGGTTCGGTGTCCGAGTGCCTTGGTGGCAGACGACCGGATGCCTCTGTGAGGTTCTAGTGTCCGATCGCCTTGGTCGGCAGGACGACCGGATGCCTCTGTGAGGTTCTAGTGTCCGACTGCCTTGGTCGGCAGGACGACCGGATGCCTCTGTGAGGTTTTGGTGTCCGAGTGCCTTGGTCGCGCAGGACGACCGGATGCCTCTGTGAGGTTCGGGTGTCCGAGTGCTCGTTTAACGTCGTAGCTAGACATTGCCTTGGTCGGCAGGACGACCGGATGCCTCCGTGAGGTTCTAGTGTCCGACTGCCTTGGTCGGCAGACGACCGGATGCCTCGTGAGGTTCTCGTGTCCGAGTGCCTTGGTCGGCAGGACGACCGATGCCTCTGTGAGGTTGGTGTCCGAGTGCTCGCTTAACGTCAGAGCTAGACAAAGTGCCTTGGTCGGCAGGACGACCGGATGCCTCCGTGAGGTTCTAGTGTCCGATCGCCTTGGTGGCGGGACGACCGGATGCCTCGTGAGGTTCGTGTCCGAGTGCTCGCTTAACGTCGAGCTAGACAAATTGCCTTGGTCGCCAAGGACGACCGGATGCCTCTGTGAGGTTCGGGTGTCCGAGTGCCTTAGTCGGCAGGACGACCGGATGCCTCTGTGAGGTTCTGGTGTCCGAGTGCCTTGGTCGGCAGGACGACCGGATGCGTCTGTGAGGTTCGGGTGTCCGAGTGCTCGTTTAACGTCGTAGCTAGACAGTGCCTTGGTCGGTAGGGACGACCGGATGCCTCCGTGAGGTTCTAGTGTCCGACTGCCTTGGTCGGCAGGACGATCGGATGCCTCTGTGAGGTTCGGGTGTCCGAGTGCTCGTTTAACGTCGTAGCTAGACGGTGCCTTGGTCGGCAAGGACGACCGGATGCCTCGTGAGGTTCGGTGTCCGAGTGCCTTGGTCGGCAGGACGACCGGATGCCTCTGTGAGGTTCTGGTGTCCGAGTGCCTTGGTCGGCAGGACGACCGGATGCCTCTGTGAGGTTCGGTGTCCGAGTGCTCGGTTAACGTCCGTAGCTAGACAGTGCCTTGGTCGGCAAGGACGACCGGATGCCTCTGTGAGGTTTGGGTGTCCGAGTGCCTTGGTGGCGGGGACGACCGGATGCCTCTGTGAGGTTCGGTGTCCGAAAGTGCCTTGGTCGGCAGGACGACCGGATGCCTCTGTGAGGTTCGGGTGTCCGAGTGCTCGTTTAACGTCGTAGCTAGACAGTGCCTTGGTCGGCAGGGACGACCGGATGCCTCTGTGAGGTTCTCGTGTCCGAGTGCCTTGGTCGGCAGGACGACCGGATGCCTCTGTGAGGTTCGGGTGTCCGAGTGCCTTGGTCGGCAGGACGACCGAATGCCTCTGTGAGGTTCGGGTGTCCGAGTGCTCGCTTAACGCCGTAGCTAGACGTGAGTGCTCGCCACCGTCGTAGAGCCGGACGTGAGTGCTCGCTACCGTCGTAGCCGGACGTGAGTGCTCGCTACCGTCGTAGCCGGACGTGAGTGCTCGTTCCGTCGAGCCGGACGGGGCATCCTTCTCGAGTCCTCGTCGCGAGGGTAGCTGCGAGAGGAATGGCCGCCGTCTATCCCACATGTATACCCCATCCGCAGTGTGGGACCCGAGGGGATGAGCGCGCGTTTACTGCGTTGGTTTGAACGCCGTGCTCGTGGAGCTAATAGCGGGTAGTCCGAGTGGGTCTGGGAGGTCCGCCAAGGGGGACCCTTCCGAGCGACGGTCCCCAGTAGGGTGTCCTGCCCCGCTTTGTGGGCGACCCATAAAAACCTTTCTTTACTCAATCCAGATGGACTCTAGGTCGTCCGCCGACCCAGAGCACAGTGCCGCCGCCATTGATGAGCTCCCGGAGAGTGTGAAGTATGGTCTCGACGCGAGTAGAGGTGATTAGGCCGTCACCGACCTAACCGAGGGCCCACCGTGGGGCTCACCTCATACCGCCCCTTGCTCAAGTTTTTGTCGGGGCTTTATACCCACCGTGGGGTAGGCCTTTGAACCCACTCCTCGCTGGGCCTGGCGCAAGCCACAAAGCTTTGCTGCCTTGGGCCGCAGCGGCGTGATGGGCTTCTCGCGCCCGAGCAACTGCTCCGCCTAAAGGCGAGACCGAGAGGTTACGGACACGTTGTTCGGGGGCGGCGTCTTTATGGCCCTTGACGCCTGACAAGACAGGGATTAAAAGCGGAGTGGTATTGGAAACTAGGAGTTACCAGGCTGGCGCGACAGACGAGGGTGGTCGCGACGCTTCGCTTGACGGGCGCCGCTGGCGGCGCTCGTTAAATCCTCTATAAATACGCCCGTTGGGTGCTTTCGAGTGGTCACGTTTTCTTGCCCTTTCTGTCTCTGCCTCTGAAACAAGAAGAGCACCAGAGAGCTAAGGAAAGAAAACCCCAGCCTTTCTTTCTCACCTTCCAGTCGTCTCCCCTGTGAAGATGTCGTGGCGGAGTGCTCGCGCAAGAAGACAACAGTGCGCTCGGCTTGGTGAAGAAGGGCTTCTCATGCCGCAGACCTTTCCTACCGAGGGTGCCGACCGGGCTATCACCCGCGCGCTGGGCGGCGAGATCGTGGTGCCCGCCTCGTTCTTCGAGCGCTTTGGCTCGCGCCGCACCCGCTCGTCCGGGCTGTTGTTTCATTACAAGGTGGAGGTGCACCATCTCAACCCTAATGGGGTCCTCCACATCGCCATCTTCATCACGTTGCGCGGCCTTCTTGGGGATCGAGCCGATCGGGCGTTAGGAGGCACTTCTTCCGTGCAAGGCTCGAAGGACAAAGCCGTCGGACGCCGCGCGCCTCGGGTGGCTCGCCTCCAGCCGCGCCGGCCGAGCACGGAGTACACGGAGGTAAAGCTGCCTCGTCTAACAAGGGTGGCGTTCAATGGCTCTACGCTCAAACGTCGGCGGCAGCGCGCCTCGTTTCACCGAGAGCTTCCGTGGCGGAGGAGCGTGGAACTGGGCGCCAAAAGAGGGAGAAGAACAAAGCCGCCCCGATCGTGGAGCGATCGTGGCTCAAAGGAGGCGGGGCTCACCGGGACGTGGTTGTGCGCGCCTTCATGGGGATGCGCGTGCAACCACTTGTGCAGTGCCGCACTCGCTCCGGTATGCGGGCCGTCCGACCGGGCGAGGATGGCGAACCCGAGCCTGGCGCGCCTCGAGGTGGAGGCTCGGTGGCGGCCGCATACGGGCGGGCTGCGCGCATGTGGCGCGGATGGCCACCGGAGCCATTCTCGCGCTTTTCGCCGAACCGTAAGCCGTGAAATTCCTTTCGCTTCTCTTTTCTCGTCCTTCGCGACTTGACCGACATTCCCGCATCCTCTCAGGCTCATGGGGATGTCTTCCCAGCGCCGCCCCGGGATAAGGAAGCGCGATGGCGGCCCGGCGAGGACGGCAGAGGTCGACTCTCCCGCAAGAAGCGGAAGGAGGAAAGGAGGAGGAAGAAAGTAAGGAACGCGCGCGGCGCAAGGCGCGAGGATGTGTCGAGACACCGCCGTGGGGACGACTTCCATCGACAATGCGGAGTGCCTCCGCCACCCCTATGGTGGGTTTTTTCGACCGCCGATGGCGGCGGCCCGAGCGTGGACTCGCCGAGGGCGGCATCACGGGCCCGTGGCCACGGATCCTCGGTGTGGGGTGATCTTGCGCTTGCGGTCGCCGCAGCTGTCTCTACCGAGGTGGCTTCGTGGAAGCGACCGGCCGACTGCCCTTGGCGGGGGCGGCAAAGAGGCGCGCGTGCCACGCACCCGCCGGCCTTGTAAGTGTATTATTTTATTTTTGGAGCATTTTTCTTTTGGCAAAGCCACCGAGCGACTCTTGAATCTTTGCAACGCGGCGCCTATCTATGGGGTGATCGTGGGGCGTGCCACATCGGCCTCGCAAGTAACGGCGCGGTGATTTGGTGACCGGTTGGGTCGGCGAAGGTCGCGATGTCGGCTTCCGAGGGCGCGATCGCCGAGGGGAGAGCCCCACCCGAGGTCGCGCTCAAGAAGAACTTCCGCCGCCTCGGCGGGGACCCTCCGACGACGTGATCGTCGCCGAGGATGAGACAATGGCGTTGCGGTGATCGCGCCCGACCGTGGCGAGCCGGCGACGGAGGTGCCCGACCCCCCGTCGGGGAGGTGCCGACCGATGCCCCTCAGCGCAGTCGCCGGGGATTTCGAAGGTTGACCTCGTCACCCTTGCCCATGGTGCTTTGACGGTGGCGCCCCGCCCGAACGGGCGAGCGGAGGCGCGCCGCCGGGTGTAATTCCCGGGTCGGGCATCATGGGTGAGGCGGAGGAGAGCGAGTGGGCCACCCTCCGGCAAGGCGCGTGCTGGACGAAGCCGAGATAGGGCAGATCCGTGAAGGTCTAGCCCTTGCTCTGAAGTCTTCCACCAGGGCGCTGGACATGATGGTCGGGGGAGTCCAGCCAGTCGCCCAGGTAGGTCAGCCGAAAAAGTTCTGATTCGTTGCACATTTTTGATAGTTCTTCCGTGCGACTAACGGAGTGTCCACATTTTTGCAGCACTTGCGGGATCGCTTCGTGCGTCAGGTCGAGCTCTGCGGCGCAGCCCGGCGGTCGTGGCGGCTGCGGAGGAGTGCTGATCGGTCGCGCTTGAGTGCGCCTAGCCCAGAGGCCTCGCGCATTAGGCGGTCGGAGGCGGTGGTGATCCGCCAAGGATTTGAAGAGGCCACAAAGGCCCTTCATGATGAGCGCCTAGGAGCCAAGGCTTTGAGGGCGAAAGTGGCGGAACTGGAGTCCTCCCTGATGGAGGTCACTGAGGCCAAGGATGCCGCTGTTGCCGCGGAGGGGATCAGCAGACGCAGTAACACGCCCGCGACCGAGCGGAACAAGGCTCGGGGACGCATTGCGAGTTCGCCCGAGCGGGCGATCGCCGTATGAGTGCCGAGCCAAGACTTCATACGAGGCGTCAAGTCGGAAGCCGCAATCGACCAACTCCGCGCCGGTAAGTGTCTCAATTCTTCAATTAAGTTTGGGGTGCGACCCGCAGGCGAACTTATCCAAAATCTCCGCAATCGCAGAGGCGCAGAAGAATCTGAAAGCGCCGCCGTGGAGGCGCAGAGAACGGCTTCGCCGCCGCGACGTGGCGATCGTGGCGGGACGAGGCCCGGCGGCGTTGAAGGTTGCCGAGGACGGTCGGGCCGAGATGAGCGCCGAGTGGAGGCCCTCCGCAAGGCGGTCGGAGGTCCGCGATCGCATCCTTGGAGCCGGGCAGCCCGAGTGCCTTGCCCCCACGCCGCCCGAGTGCGGACCGTAGAAGAGGCGGTGGTCACCGGCTGCGCTTGAGCTTCATCGGCGTGGTCAACACCATCTCGCACTACGACGCATCGACCTCGCGGTGGTGGGAGCGGCGTGGCGGGAACCGGATCGACGAGGAGATCGATCGGTTCGAGCTCTTGGTTGAGCCGCACGCCCGGGAGATCGCCAGCCGCATCCCGCCGCAGGCCGCCCTCCAGGAAGCCAGAGGCAGCCAACTCTCCGCCTCGCCACCGGTCGCCCGCCAAGAAGAGTAGAAAAAGTTAGCTTTATCCTTCTTAGATTGTAAAGATCGTTATTTAAACAATCTTGAAATTATCAAGTCCCGTAATCGCCCTCGCCTTTTTCGTATTTAGGATGAGCGTTTGGCGACCATAGCCCTAAGGACCGCAGGCCACTAGTGCGTAGGTCGGGTTGTTTTGGGAGGAGCGAGGTGGATTGGAGACTTGGCTATGCAATGTTAGGCGCACTTGTGAGGGATAGGAGTGTTCTAGACCGGCCAGGGATCTTTCCACTCGGGCACTTCCTTCTTCCGCAAAGTGCTACTTAGCAACCATAGCCGCTGGGGCGTAGGCCGTAACACTTGGGTTGAGAGGGTTACCGCTCGGGATGGACCTCATGACCCGGTCGGGTCACGCACCCTCATAAGCGTGGGATAGCCGAGTTCGTGCGGGGAGGAGTGTTCCGCCGACCAAAGGTCACTCCACTCGGGTACTTCCTTCTTCCGCGAAGTGTTAGCAACCATAGCCGTGGAGCGAGGTCAGAGCACTTGGGTCAAAGGAGTTACCGCCGGGAAGGACCTTGTGGTCGGTTGGGTCATCAACCGCGCAAGGCCGACCGGGAGTACTGAGCGGGGTGCTTGAAGGCAGCCCAGAGTCGTCGCACGGCGACTGTGTGCTCGGAAGGAAGAAGGTAAAGAGCATGCTAGGAAGAGGAAAAGAGTTTAGGATAGAATCGCCTTAACTTTTCAATGTTCCGGGCATTAGGGAGGATGCGACCATCGGCGTCCTTGAGTCGGAAGGTGCTGTGTCGGAGAACTTCCACGACGGTGAAAGGACCTCCTGTGGGGGCTGTGCTTATCTTTGGTTGTCCGACCGACGCAGAACCAAGTCGCCAATACCAAGGATCGATCCTCGAACTTGGCGGCCGTGGTAGCGCGCGCAGGCTTGTTGATATCCGGCCGACCGCAGACGCCACGCCGCGCGCCTCGCCGAGTGGTTGATGGCGTCTTGTTGCGGCGAGCCCCGAGCCTCATCAAGGCTTGCAATCTCGGGAGCCGTATTCCGTGTCGATGGGCAAAACGGCTTCAGCTACGAACACCATAAAGAAGGGTGTGAACCCGGCCGCCGGCTCGGCGTGGTCCGCAGACTCAGAGCACGGAGGCGCTTGGCTACCCGCCTGCGAAATGCTTGAGCCGATCGAAGATCCGCGCTTGAGTCCTGAAGGATCATGCCGTTAGTGCGCCGACCGCCGTTAGTCCGCGGATGGGCTATCGCTGCCCAATCGACACGGATGTTGAAGTCGCCACGAACTCGAAATTCCTTCCCGTGAAGCGTGTTCCGTTGTCGGTGATGATGGAGTTTGGGACTCCAAACCTAAAAACGATGTCGCGGAAGAAGATGGCGCTTGTACCGACGTGGCGCCACGACCGCTTGGCCTCTATCCACTTGGTGAACTTGTCTCACCGCGACGAGTAGGTGGGTGAAGCCCCGCGCTTTCCGAAGGTTCGACCAAATCGAGTCCCAGACGGCAAAAGGCCACGGATGGGGATCGTCTCAGAAGCTTGGGCCGGCAGATCGCTGCCGAGCAAAGAATCGCACCTTCGCAGTGCGTCACGATATGCTCGGCGTCTGACACAGCGGTTGGCCAGAAAACCTTGTCGAAAGGCCTTTCCCACAAGAGATCGGGTGCCGCGTGGTGACCGCAGACTCCGCTGTGTATGTCGTCCAGCAGCTGTTTTCCTTGGTCGGTCAAGACACATTTTTGGAGGACCCCGGAGGGACTCCTTTTGTAGAGGTCTGGGCCGATCAGGACGAAGGATTTTGCCCGCCGGGCGAGGCGCCGGGCCTCGGTCGGGTCGGGGAAGTGACCCGTCCGTCAAACGGTCGATGTAGGGCCTCCTCCAGTCGGACTCAAGCGCTAGCACACCGCGGGCAGATCCGGCCAAGTCTACGCCCGACCGCGCGTCGGTCGGGCGACCGTCTTTGGGATCGGTCGGTGGCCGCCACCGCCGAGTCCGGTGACAAGGCCGCAGGAGGTCGAGACGAAGATCCCGGCGGGACGGGCTCTCTTTGGAGGCAAGATTGGCGGTGATCGGCCTCGCCATTGTAGCGTCGGTAGCTATGGTGAAGCTCGAAACCCTTAAACCGCTCCTCGAGCCGGCGTATTTCGACGATGACGCGGCCATGCGGGCGTCTCGGGCTCCGCAGCCTTCATGACTTGGTCGACGACAAGCTTGGAGTCCCCGTGGACGAGAGCCGGCGAGCACCGAGGTCGGCGGCGATCCGAGATCGTTGACGAGCCTCAGACGGCAATGTTGTTGGTCGCGTCGAAGAGCAACCTAATGGCGTATTGAAGCTCGTTCCGTGAGGGAGATGATGACGACTCGCGCCGCGCCATTCTTGGTGTAAGACCCGTCGAAGTACATTGTCCAAGACTCGGGTCTTCGACCACCGGTGGTGCTCGGCTTGGTCCACTCGGCGACGGTCGGCGAGCTCGCGACTTGATCGCCGTCCAGGGACGATATTATGCCATGGCCGCTAAGCTCGAGCGCCCATTTGGCTATCCTTCCCGAGGCATCGCGATTGTGGATGATCTCGCCTAGTGGGGACGTGGTCACCACGGTGATGGCGTGTTGATCGAAGTAGTGAACGAGTTTCCTCTTTGCGATGAGCACGCGCAGAGTAACTCTCGCACTGCGCGCGTATCGAGTCTTGGGCTCGGAAAGTACTCATCGATGAAGTAGACCGCCGCTGTACCTTGAGCTCACGGCCTTCTTCCGCCGCTCCACCACGAGGGCCGCGGCGACGACTTGGGTAGTGGCGGCGATGTAGAGGAGCGGCGGTTCACCGTGCCGGGCGATCAGATCGAGGCGAGGACAGAAGGCCTTCAAGCGGGTGAGGGCCTCCCGAGCCTCGGTGTCCAACCAAGCGGTCGGATTTCTTGAGCGGCTCAGAGCGGCATTCGCGTTCACGAGGCGAGACACGAACGGCTCAAAGCCGCCAGCATCCGGCCACCGACCCCTTTGAGGTTCTTGACCGGGCCCATCCTTGCGATCGAGATCTTCTCCGATTGGCCTCGATGCCTCGCCAGAGACGATGAAGCCTAAGAGCTTTCCTTTGGGGACCCCAAGACGCACTTGGTTGAGCTTTATGCGAAACCGTCAAGGTTCGCGAAAGTCTCTTCTAGGTCGGCGATAAGGTCGTCAGCCTTCCTGGTCTTTACGACAATATCGTCGACATATGCCTCAACGTTACGGCCGATCTGGTCATTGAAGCACGTTTGCATACATCGCTGGTATGTAGCGCCCGCGTTCTTCAGGCCGAAGGGCATTGTGACATAGCAGAATGAGCCGAACGGAGTGATGAAGGAAGTCGCGAGCTGGTCGGACTCCTTTAGCGCAATCTGGTGGTAGCCCGAGTAGGCATCCAGAAAGGAAAGAGACTCGCACTCCCGGTGGAGTCGATGACTTGGTCGATGCGAGGTAAGGGGAATGGGTCCTTGGGGCATGCTTTGTTGAGACTCGTATAGTCAACACACATTCTCCATTGCCCGTTCTTCTTTTTTACAAGTACAGGGTTGGCTAGCCACTCAGGGTGGCGCACCTCTTTTACGAACCCTACCGCCAAGAGTTTGGCGATCTCCTCCCCTATAACCCTGCGCCTTTCCTCGTCGAAGCGGCGCAGCGTTGGGCGGCCAGACTTTGAGCACGGTCGGACGCTCAAGGAGTGCTCGGCGACCTCCTTTGGAATGCCGGCATGTCGGAGGACCTCCATGCGAAGACATCTTTGTTAGTGCGGAGGAAGTCGACGCGCGCTTTCCTATTTGGCGGGAGCGTGGCTCGACCAAGACGGTCTTGGTCGGATCACGAGGATCGACCGTGACCTCCTTCGTGTCCTCGGCGGATTTGAAGGATCCGCCCGACGGTCGGATTCGGGACGGACTCGGCGCTTCCTTCCCGAGCTTGTTGAGTTCGCAGAGGCAACGATCGCCGAGGCGAGCTCGCACCGCGCGCTCATAGATTGAAGGCAGCCGAAGGACGATGCCGCGGTGATGACTCCATGCGGTCCGGGCATCTTCAGCTTGAGGTAGGCGTAGCTGGGGATCGCCATGAACTTGGCGTAGCATGGCCTCCCCAGGATGGCGTGGTAGGCGCCGGGGAAATCCACGACCTCGAAGGTGAGGGTCTCGGTGCGGAAGTTTCCCGGCTCCCCGAAGGTGACGGGCAGGTCGACCTGCCCGAGCGGATGGGCTTGCTGGCCCGGGATGACGCCATGGAAAGGTGCCTTGCTTGGCCGGAGGCTTGAGCGCGGGACCCCCATAGCGTCGAACGTCTCAACGTAGAGGATGTTAAGGCCACGCTTCGCCCATCAGCACCTTCGTGAGGCGCTTCGTTCCGACGACGGGGCTGACCACCAGCGGGTACCTTCCCGGGTGTGGGACGCGATCGGGGTGATCGGTCCGATCAAAGGTGATCGGGAACTCCGACCACCGAAGATATTGGGGGACGCCCGGCGTGACGGTGTGGACCTCGTGGTAAGCGAGCTTGAGTCGACGCTTGTCGGCGTAGAGTGCCGGTCCTCCGAAGATCATGAGGCAGCCGTCGGGCTCGGGGAACTCGTCGTCTGCCTTCTTCTCCGCCGTTCGCGGGGCCGCGGCGGGCTTCTTTCCTTTGCTCCGCAGCGTGGTGGGGACGCTAGAGAGATAGCGCCCAGACTTCGCGATCCGGATTTGTGCTTGACGGAGAACCCATGGTTCGGGCATGGGCCGCCCATCAATTTCTCGGCGGTCGGGCGGCGGTCGGCGCGCCGCTGCTGGCGATCGACCGTGGCGACCACTTCGTCTCACGGATCGCTTCCGCGCCGCCCGCTTGTCGGGCGGTCGGGAGGAGACCCGGTTTGGGACGCCGGGCTCGCTGGGCCTTTCCTCCTTCGAAAATAGCCCCTACGGCCTCCTCGCCGAGGCGTGGTTGATGGCGATGTCGAGGAGTTCCTTGGTGGTCTGGGCTTGAGGCCCGGCTTGTGCACCAAGGCCTTGCAGAGGTGCCGTAGATGAAGGCTCCCACGACATCGGCGTCGGAGATGTCGGGAGCTTCGTTCGGGCGGAAAACCGCCGGATGTAGTCCCGGAGGTTTCCGGCTGCTTGTTTGCAGCCCTTGAGTCGAGAGTTTCGGGCGCTTGTAAGTGCCCGGAAGTTACCGACGAAGAGATTCTTCAAGTCGGCCAGATTCGACGCTTTTTGGCGGGTACTCGAGCGAGCTCGAGCCGAGTCCGCGAGGTAGATGGGGAGGTATCTTGGATGATGAAGAGATCATCTGTCGCTCCCCACCCGACATGCGAGCCGGTAATCTTGAGCGTACACACGGGTTGGTGGCCGGTGTACTTGGCAATGTTGGTAGGCGCCGGATCGGGCGGGAAATCACCGCGGATCCCTTGGCAAAAGCCCGTGGTCCGGGACCATCGGGCTCGGGCGCGTAGTGGCGCCACCGTCCGCAACACGTGAGTGGGGCGTCCTCCGCCATCTTTCTTCGCGCCTCAAGGGTGGCGCGGATGTCGAGGCATTACCGAGGCGGCGCGCACCGGGTGCGTGAGGCAGGGTGGTTCATGGTGGTGCGGTCTTGGCCGCACTCACGGCTCCGCGTGGCGATCGAGCTCGTGGCCGTAGTAGCGCCGGTGTGGTAGGAGCCGGAGGCTGCATGTGCTTTGACGGGCCGCGCTCCACCACCCCGAAGGTTCTGGTAAGTAGCTCTGGCCTCCGGGTTTGCGGGCTCCGGAAGGCCTCGGAGCAGCATTGCGGCCGCAGCCACGTTTTGGCTCGCGTGAGGGAAAAACTGGGGGGCGCCGGATTCTGGCCCCACCTTGTGGTGCTCTTGGCGCGCGCGCCCGTGCGCGTCGCCAAAGACTTGCGCTCGGGCTCGCCCCGCTCGTGTCGGCTCGAGCGGTCGAGCTCGACCCTTCGCTCCTCCGCTCTCCGCGTTGCGTTGGAGCTCGGCGCGCGAGCCCGAGCTCGCTCGTGGCGCTCCTGGCTGGTATTCCTCCCGTGCCTCGGTCGGCGCCGGACGGGACCGTCGTAGCCGCGGTGGCTACGACCAAATCGGTGTGTTCGCCACGTTGCACTCGCGAGTGCCGCTGCGGCGGGATACTCCGCGTCGGAGCTGGAGCCGTGGCTGGAAGAGTCTTCCAGCAACTCGTGGACGGAGGTTGGCATGTAGCCAGCCATCGCCACCAGTCGCGAGCCTACGGGGGGTGACATGGTCACCCGCCCGGGCCTACGGGAGTTTTCGCCGACCGCGGCGGAGCACTCCTCGGGTTCCGGCTTCGGGGCCTGCAGGGGCGCCCCAAGCCGGAGCTTAGCGAAGCCGCCGGAGAGGACGCCCAAGCTCTCGTGGCGCTGTCTTCCGAGACGGCGGACGCAGCGTAAGCCCTCCGTCGGGGTGACGGCGCGGTCGAGGAGCGGCGGATCCGGTTCCCCGGCGCAGTCATGCCGTCGCAGTGGGTGGATGCCATCAGGGAGATAAACGGAATCCGGAGATGGTGATGAAGACGCGAAGTCCCTACAGGCGCCGCGCCAACCGGCGGCGGGAGGCGTAAGCGGCAAGTAAATTTGTAAGTCTAGGGGTCGCGCGTTCCACTCGAATGGTTAGACTCGTGAGTCCAAGATGTATCTTGGTTGGTGCCAAGGTCCCTACCCGATTCGTGTGTGGTGTTGTATTACTCTTGGTACAGATAGTCGCACAAAGTTTTACAAGCGAGAATGCCAATGGCTTAGCGAGAGGGTTTGATAGCGCTCTCCCTTTCTTGTTCTTGCTTGTTGCCCCCGAATCGTTTAGCCCCGCCTCCTTTTATACTGAAGGAAGGCGGCGTGTTACATCGAGAGTCGGGAGGAAAGCGAGGTGACCTACGCTAGGAGCTCGGTCCTTCGTCCCGTGGATCGTCGCCACCCGTCTTGCCCATGCCGGGTTGGTAGCCTTGGTGGTCGGGGAGGTTAGGTATTTCCGGGAAGTAGCGACTTGCCCTCTGTGATCCTTGCGAATCGCCGACGCCGAGTGCGTGACGTCTTTGCCTCGGGAGAGCGCGTCGCTCGTCTTTGTCGTGGATCGTTGATGGGGCCGGAAGCTTTGTCTTTCTGATCACGGATCTTCTTGGGAAGGAGCCACCGCCTCGTATAGTCGCCCGATTGACCTTATCCGAGGGTACGTGGCGGTAGGCGATGAGGACGACACGCGGCACTCGGCGTTCACCACCTTGGTTTGGTTGGAGTCGGAGATCCCGCCCGCCAAGAGGGGTCGAGCGCTGTCTGTCGGATTCGCTTCCCCGGCGGTCGGAAGCGGATGCCTTCGCGATCTCGCAGCGATTCGGTCGTGGCGGCGCGCTACTGTTGGTCGAGATATGCTTGAGGCGGCTCGTCGCCGCCGGCCGTTGGGGTATCCTTTTATTAGTATTCGTCAATTTTCATGAACTTTGGGATCAACATGTTCAAGGAAGACTTGCCTTCTCTTCTTCTGGTTCTACCTCGATTCTTGATTCGATCTTCGACTGCGTCGTCTACACGCGAAACGAGAGCAAATAAATAAAACAAATTCAAATAAAATACAAAAATTGAAAAGAATGGTACTGGAAGATAGATCTTGAATTTAGATGAATTTAGAAATTTGAATCACTGGAATCGGAGCTCGAACGAAGGAGAACGGGCTCCTAGAAGATTCCCAGATCAGAAAAATTAGAAAAACAAAGAGGCTGACACGTGGCGAGACGTGATTGGCTGGAATTTCGGGTTTTCTGGAAAATCAGAAAAAGAAAAAGAAATGCCGCTGACACGTGGGGCCCACATGTCAGTGGTTCGGTCCACGGTAAACCGGGAGCACCGAGGAGAGGGGATGCCGACGTGGCGGACCACGCTGAGGTGGCGACCACGCGACGGCTAGAGGTCGGCGTGGCGACCACGCGGCGGCGGCGCGGCGCGGCCTTGGCGAAACGGCGCGCGCACGGAACGAGGCGGCGGCGGCGACGCGACGAGGCGACGCAGGCCGACGCGGCGCGAGGTGGCGCGAGAGCGGCGACGCGTGGCGTCGCGTGGCGCCGACGCGACGCCAGCCGAGGCACGGCGGCGCGGACGGAGGCGGCTCACCACCGGGAGAGAAGAAAGCGGCGGCACAGGCAAATCGCGACGGATCCGGGGCCGGGCGTAGGGAAAAGGAGAGAGGGAGACGCGGGGACCTCGGCGAGACCAATAGAGGCGGCGGAGGCTCACCGGCGAGGAAGAAAAGTGGCGGAGAAGCGCTCGGGCGGCGGCGGAACTTCGGCGAGCGAGATCTCCACGATGGAGGTGACTCGGGCGGTGAGGCTTGGGGCGGTGGGTGCGGCGCGAGGAGGCGAACCTCGGGATGGGTGCAGCAGCGGCTTAAATAGCCTGGGGAGGCGTGCGCGGCACGGACGCCGAAAACGGCGCGGACGCGGTTAGGTTTAGGGTTTTTCGCGCGATGGCGGCTACGGCGACATCTGGCCGATCCTCGCCGCCCACGTGGCGCAGACGGCGCCGAGGCGAGCGGCCGGGCTGGTTTCGGCGAGGCGCGAAGCGGCGCGGTCATGCGGAAAAGCAACGGGCCGCGAAGATTCGCCCGCAGAGGATTTTTCAAAATAAAAACCTTTTTCGAATTAACATAATTCTAGAAATTCAAATAAAAGCAAATAAATTCAAATAAATATTAAATAAATTCAGAAAAATCTCCAAATATACAGAAAAATTCCTTGAGGCATAATGAACCCAACTAAAACTGAAAATCTTTTGTTTGATGAATAAATTAATCAAATTAAATCTTTTTATAAATTAAAAATTCAAATTAAGCTGAAATTAATTCAAAGAAATTGCAAATGGTGAATTTTGAAATTCAAACATTCTAAAATCCAAATTTTT
The DNA here is from genome assembly GCA_036346275.1 of Otatea glauca. NCBI lineage: Eukaryota > Viridiplantae > Streptophyta > Magnoliopsida > Poales > Poaceae > Otatea > Otatea glauca. Next base: position 40,715,089 of record CM070731.1, on the reverse strand, counting down.
GGAATGTTACAAACTTCCTGAGCAAACCATGAATTTGTTCTTTGATAGAAGATACCCTATCATTATACTCATCACCATTGACAGATCCAAGAGGTAAGTCATGCGCCCTCGGGTCGTCAGGCTTCTCAATGTGAAGAGCCCGGCAGCACTCGCTTTCGGCGTCATCATACTCTCGGAGGATGGAGAGAAGCTTCCCATGGAACAAGGCGACCACGAGCGGGCGATGGAATGTACGCGCCGCGTCGCCTGCGATGCCGAGAGCGCAGTGCAAAGTCTCCTCCTTGTCAATGTCCGGGCTGAGGCTGCGGGCGAGCTCCACGCCCACATGTGCGGGCAGGCACTGCGCGCGAGCCGACAATGGAAGCGCCTGGCGACATCCGTCGCACCCTCCACCGCGCAAGAGGGCCCCGAGCTCTCGATGGTGCCGAGCACCTTCGCGACATCAGCTTCGCAGATGGCATTGCAGTTACAGTCAATCGCTCGTCGGAGCTTCTCCTTAGCCATCCGTATCCTGTCTTTCTTGGAGGACTGCTCGGGGCGGCCATCCAAACCGTAGGCCACGTGCTGCATCGCCGGATCTGCAGGACGTGCGATAGCCATGGCCCATGGCCCGGCCGAACTCCTCCTCGGCCCGTCTGTGCCGCTTGAACGCGGAGATCGCTTCGCTGTGGGCGGTGACGATCTCGATGCAGTTGGGAGCGGCATCCGCGGCGAGCTTGTAGGAGGCAACGGCGAATTGGATCTGCTTGAGCGCCAGAGCCGCGTTGCACCCCCGGTTTCGAAAGTGTGCCTTCATGTTGAGGTCGCCGGCGAGGTTGAGCGCTAGGGCGGATGTCCTGTGCTTGATGGCGAGGTCCATGGCGCGGACGAGCGCCTCGTCGTGGCGGCCCTCGCGGTGGAGCATCAGCACGGCCCCGACCTCCTCGCGGAGGGCCTTGGCATCGCGGCCGGCCATTCGCGCGCGGAGAAGGCGCTCGTCGAAATTCCGCAGCGCGAACAGAGAGAGATCGAGGCGGCCCGGCAGACAAGGACGCGACGTGTTTGCCGATATGCCGGCGCGCGGGAGAAGGTGGAGGTGTTTGGGGTTGTGGAAGCGGCTGGCGGCGGTCTTTGGGGATCGTGAAGATTTCTTTTTTATATATATATTGCTGCCAACGGGACGTCCGATAGGAAACCAAAAAATCGGATGCTACCAAAAAAATCCGCTGGTCCACTTCCATGTTATAAGAGAAGGCACAGTATAGGCAAAGGAAATACAACATACTTAGGTCCTGTTTGGCAGAGCTCTAGATCCCAGCTCCACTTCAGAGCTGGAGTTTGTAGGCTAAAATAAAGTGAATTAAGTTTATATTTTTAGTCTAAAATGTAAACAAAATGATCCACATAAACACTTTTAATGTACTCACAGCTCCAGCTCCATAAATTTCTGAAGCTAGAAATACCCTGCTCCACCAACTCCACGGATTTTGGTGGAGCTGGAGCTGTCCCAAACACCCCCTTACTACCAATATTTTCTTTGGAGACAAAATATTAATGATACTTCGATGCATACCATATGCATAAATATGAAGAGATAAAGAATAGGGTATTGCTACGGCTCGGCCGTCCCGACGCTGTGAATTGTTGACAAATTGATGCTTCTCCTTTCCTTTTATTTTCTGCAGTTTGCTTCATCATGTTATTGATCTGCATCTTGTACCTTTGGTGGATTAGGTAAGTGGTGGCGCAAGAACGAGGTGAATCTCTACAATTAAGGAACCTTCGAATGAGTAAAAAATCATCTTTCGGGAGTGATACCTAGTCTACGGGATTGAAGGAGCGTAGGGCATCTAGACAGAGAAGACTCGATGCTTGAAAGGAATGCTTGAAAGAAATGTTACAAATACCATTATTGATTGTTGCATCTACTCCCTCCGTTCAGAAATATAAGGCATATAGTTTGAAAGATCTTGTTCAGAAATATAAGGCTTGTATGTAGATTTAATTAGGTATTTTTCACTATACCCCTATTTGTTCTCTCTCAACTATATGCATTTATTCATGACCATCACACACAAAATATTATCTCTCATCTTCTAAGACAATTAAGTGAGGGTATCTAAGTCACTCTCACTCATACCATTCTCAATTTCACCCTAACCTTAATCCTTGTGTAAAATCAAAAATACATCTTATATTTCTGAACAGAGAGAGCATATTTTTAAAATGTTGCAATAGTGCAACTTCTTTTTTTTTAATTAGATTGAATCGTTTTATGATTTCTACACCACTTTTCAAATATATCAAGGCCTTGTACTCTGTGTGTTGTCCATTACTACTCAACGTTTGTTGAATATGTTCATAAATGAGAATTTTAAATGTTTTTTTCCAATATTGCCACATATACTTTGTAATATTGCATATGTGTGCAAAAATTGTTAGAGATATTGTATAAAATTGTTGCGCCGATCTGGTGGACCGTACAACATCGGAGCGCTAGCAAAGCCCTTTCTTTTTCGGAGAGAGCCGGACTTGGATTGGTGGAGACTGGAGACCACCACTAAACTTGGATTGATGTCAATTTTTCTATACAGGTCAGCCAGCGATGAAAATTTGATGAAAACGGGTTTAATTAGAGCCATGCTTTCTTGCATTTGAATATTTAATGAAAATTTAAGCTAGGCGATGCAAAGCCATGTCTTTGCGATTTTGAAGACTGAGGAGTTGAATAATGACTAGTCACTGCTAGAAGAAAACTGGTTAGTGATCTATGGCTTCTTAGGAGTAGATGGAGAAGCGCGCCCATTGAATTTGTACATCTTAAATGGTAGATCATTTTCGTCATCAACAATCCAACCTGCTGTGGTTACAAACCAACCAGTAGAGAAAGATAGGGCCCCAGCTGTTTGCAGAGGTAAGGGCCTCGAGGTCCCCACATATAGAGAGAAGTGGAGAAGTAATAAAATGTATTTTTTTCTGTGTTCTCCTCAGTCCCCTCTTCTCAGCATACACGAGAGGTCTATTTATAGTGTAACGATATGAGTATTGTAAGATTACAATAGTATCCCTATCAAGGTTCTACGAATATACAGGCTTCACGTCTTTTCCCTCTTCGGTGGTAGCCTCGGTGCATGGGGGACCCCTGTGGGCTGAGTCCACCACATCGTCTTTCCTGGATTTCACTAGGACTTCGGCCTCATCATTCCCGAGGTGTTTACCTTTGGGCTAGGCCCCTTTTGGAGGTGACTAAGGTTGTTGACCGTCTTGCCAAATGGGTACGGATGCCTCCAAACCCTTTTCCTCTCTAACAAAGGGTTGCGGTGTGGACCCCTTCAATTAAATTTGGCCCTTTTGACCGTGGTGAAGGACTTGAGTTTTTTATTTCTTCACTTGGCCGTAAGGGGGCGGTAGACTGCCCCTACAATAGGAGCCCCTCGCAGTCGAGGGATTTCTTTTCCTTGGCCGAAACTGCGCCTTTTAGTCCCAAGAGTGTAGGAACTCCGTCCCCTTCGGGCTGATGAAGTGACTACATGGAAGCAACTGGAATGTTAGTACTATTAGTCTGGACGGAGTGTGACCATGGGGTGTGCACGGTCACCATGGAGTTTTCCTGCCAAGGAACTTTTTGGCACAATAGTTTGGGAACTAGAGGGGCGTGGTTTGTCGTTTCGAATTTTGAAAGACCACCACTATGCTTCTCATTCCACATGCCTGAGAAATCATCCGCGGGCCATGCCGTTTGGCGTGCGATAGTGGGACATGTGTCACGTTGAGGTTGGTCGATGCCCCTTTCACTGCCACACACGAGGTGCGTTGGTGCCCCATAAATTCGGTCGAATGTCGTGTGACGCGTTACTTCTTTTATTCGTGTTATCGGTTCTTTCCTTTATCCTTCGCTTCGCCTTCGATTTATTTCTTCATCCTCTGCTTGGTCGTCTTCACTGTTCACTTGGCTTGCCATGACCAAGTGGGGCAAGAATGCAACAGAGGGCGCTGGGGAGATGATCTATTCTAGTGAAAGTTCGTAGTCAAAGGTGACGGATAAGTTCCTCGCCACCCTCATTGTTGATGGGCGCTTTTTAAGTATGGAAGTCATTCAGTCTCCCGGCTCAGCAATGACACAGAACCCGTATAAAAATGAGGCGGTCATCTTCCCCATGTTTTTCAATGACGGGTATTGCATCCCTACGGTGTCTCTTTTGGCAGAAGTGCTAGAGATATATCATGTGAAACTGACCCAACTAACACTGAACTGCTTGCTTAAGCATTTTTGAGTGGGCGATGCAGTTGTTGGGCACAGAGGACGGTGAAAGGTTATTCACAAAGCTGCATGATCGTGGCACCGACCGAAGAAGAAGGGCACCGACATCATGTTGAAACTTGGGAGTGTGAACTTCCAGGTTAAGCCCTCTCAGCAACAGCATATGTTGGCCCCTTCTTCGAAGAACCAGTAGGAACCGACTAGTTCAAGAAGTGGTTCTACTTCACAACCCCTGCTTCAAAGGGAATTTATTCGCATGGCGGGCTGATCAACATTGTCCAATCACCAGAGGTGATGTTAACCGGCGAGGACGAGGTGCGGTTGTTGCTCCTCAAGGGGATTGCGGTGTGGTTGAGCATGTGATACTTGGCGGAGGAGTTCTGTATGATGTGCATCTTGTCCCTATCAATGGGTTGGGGCCTATAGTTTGGTGAGCTGATCGACAGCCTTCAGCCGATCATGATGGAGGGGATGAGAAGTGAGGTTGGCATGATTTCCTGTGGCGAGTTGTCAGGGTTGTTTTTGACCGATGGTTTTTTTATGGCATAGTCTTATCCATAGACGAGGATGTGTGGATGGTAGAGGAGTCCCTGGATCTGTACAACATGGAGGAGCACGGTAAGCGTGGGAATGTCATGCACGAGTCTCATGTGAATTAGGTGTGTACTAGGCATATGGTCCAGTTAGCGGACCGCGAGGACCCCAACAAGGAGAAGGAGAGGAAGAAGTGTCCTCGCGAGGGGTCCTTGGACCCTATCGCAATTGTGCCCCTGCAAGCGGTGCCCCACTGCTCATTGATTCCAGGCTATGAGGCTAGTTGTCCCGGTGTGTTTTGCTTTGGTGCTTTTGTTGGGCAGTCCAAGGACAAAACACCCCCTGCTAAATCCGTGGTGCACCTGGCAACTCCGCTTTCTCCCAGTGGCATGTTGATCCTTAAGAGGATGGTTCCTTTGGGGGAACAGTTGGATGTAGTGGATTTCTTTGTGGTGGACATCCTACCAGAGAAGTCAGGGCATAGTACCCCTCGCAAGCTTATGTTGACAAGGGCCTTGACGAGCACTCAAATCTAGTGCAGGTCCCCCTAACCCTCAGGCGTGAAGTATCTGGTGAGTGCCTTTTAGTTGACTGTTGCGGTGGTCCTATGTAATTCTTCATTTTTGCTCGTAGTGTCTAGCAAGGAAGACATCAACGAGGCAGAGGGGTGTGGTGTCGGTGACGAGGTGTGTGCACCATCGGGCCATGCATCAGCCAAGGAGAGCATGGAGGCACGCGTCTGGCCTTCGCCTCCGTCGGTGGCCACAACGAGTGGCCAGTCTAAGCCTCCTCCTATGGACATTGGACCATTGTGCCCTGCGGACTTTAAGGTTTCAAAGGAGGCCTGTGACGTCTTTAGCGAGATTGCTCACTTTGCTGCTCCTACAAGTTTGGGTAGATTTTCATTCGAGCAGCGCTTCAATGCTTTTCCTCCTAATACAAGTTGCGCAAATCTTGAAGCAAGCGAAGGGGTAAGTAATCATTCTCTACCCTTCATTCATGCTTTAATATTTATACAACTGTCAAAAAGAAAAGCATGAAAGCACCTCTCTTTTCATGAACATGCCACCGAAGGTCAACGCTACGCTGGTATACTGCTTGCGTGCTACGTCATTGTGTATATTGTGTGTATATTCATGGAGGATCATGATTATGTGTTCCTAATAGAGTTTGATGCTACTTTGGGCCTTGCAAGATGATTTCCAGTGTAGCTATGGTGAGGTCCAGGAGCAGGTCAATATCAAGCAAGCGAAGGTGAACTCTCTTCACCAGGAGTGTTATGCTTTTGAAGTGAAGGTGCGTGAGCTGGAGTCCTAGAATGCCCTACTCGCCTTGGAGCTGGCGATTGAGCGCGAGGGTCATGAGCTCATGGTGCAGATTGCTTGGAGAACCATGGAGTCGACCGAGAGGCCTCCTCCGAAGCATGGGTTGTGTAGTAGAACCACTTCTTGAACCAATTGGTCTCCCACCAATTCTTCGAAGCGAGGGATGGCATATATGTTGTCGATGGGGCTTCACTTGGAAGGTCACACTCCCAAAGTTCATTACGATGTCAGTGGCCTTCTTCTTTGGTTGGCGCCGTGCATCATGCAGATACACGAACAACCTTTTACTTCCCTCCACGCTAGGGATGAAAACGGAACGGAAACGGTCGGTAAATGGCTGTTCCGTTTCCATTTCCACATCTTTTACTGGTAACAGAAACGAAATCAGAAACCCCGGAAACAAATACGAAAACGAATAATGACGGAAATGGATGCGGAACGGAACAGAGTGGATACAAAAACGAAATTGGAAAATTCCACAAGAACGTAGTACATGATCATAATATACATGACCGCAAAAACAATGTAACTCATTCCACCTCAAAGGCGGATATAAGAATAATGTTATATTTACCGGTATCACTAGAAAGTTTTTTCTCAAGTTTGTCAGTTGAAGGCTCGCTATTTGTCCCCCAGATCAGACCATCATGTCCTCCTACATATCATTATCATCGACATCCTCTTGCTCCTCCAACTATAAATATGTAATGCCCTAAAATTTGCATATTATTGTTCAATGTTCATTTATGATTTTCTGAGATTTATCCTGGATTTTCTTGAGTTTATAAATGCCATTTTGCTATTTTTTAGATTTATATATTTAATTTATTCATGAAAAATGAAGGCAAAATTATGCTAGAAATAATTTTTCTAGGTTCAAAATGTTCCAAAGTATTTTTGAGTTTTTTTTCGAAATTTTTGAACTCTATTTGATATTTTCTATAAAGCCATTTGTATTTCTGAAATTATTTTAATTCAAAAATAACAGTAAATTCTCCATTCTCCTTTTTGGGCCAAGTTCCGAAGGAATTTTCGGTTTCACTTATACGGAATTTCCGATTCTGTTTTTGTTTCCGACGAAAATGGCTCTCCCGTTTCCGTTTCCGTACTGACATTTTTCGTTTCCGTTTCCGAAAAAAGGCTTCCGTTTCCATTTTTCTCCGGAACGGTCGGAAATTCCGTTTCCGTTTTCACCCCTACTCCACGCCCAACGACATCGCGCACTCGAAAATGCTTAAGCAGGCAATGGAGTTCGGCGTTAGTTCGGCCTATTTTGCATGATATATCTCCAGCACCTCCGCGAAGCCCCACATCAAAAAACGCGGCCAAGATGACCACCTCATTCTTATAGTTGCTTGGTGAGGAACTTATCCATCGCTCTGAATGCTCGATTTCACTAGAATAGATCACCTTCCCCATAGGCCCTACTGTCCACCTCGCTGCCCTCAGTTTGTCACAGTGCTCATTTGCTACTCACTGCCTATAGCTGACATTGTCGCCCCTATTTCGAGCAAGTCCACCCGTTTAGACCAAGAATCACCACCCCGTGAGCGCCCTGACGCCACATCCACCCCATCCCACCACCACGCCCGTTGCTTGAGGCTTGCGTCACAAGATAACATGGGAGAGAAGCCTCGCTGGACACTCTATCATGTCATGCTCATGAGAAATTGTACCATCTCTTCTCTCATCTCCACGTTATTTGAAGCCATGACTATGTCATGTCATTCCTCAACTCGCCACTCGCCTTCCCTCTCAATAATCAAGGCCTCTTCTCCTTTGGTTCATCGGGAAAATGAGGCTTCCTTACCAACGCTGATGACACGCCACCACACCATTGCCGCTCTAGTGAGCTTCTTTGCTCAACACCCGTGTCATCTTCTTCCCTAGGTCCTATTCTCACCTCAGTTGTGCATGTCTTTGTAGTTGGAGCCGAGAGAAGCCATGTCGCCCTCATTTTCATTGCCTTCAGTTGATGCGCCTGATCCAAGCCGTTGCTTTCCCTTCATTCTGGTGAGCTTCACTCCCCTCCTTTCACATCATTTCACACCACTTAACCCCAACTTCATTTTCCCCTGCTTAATGATCCCTTGTCCGCAGTGAATCCGTGGACCCATTCATCCTCCCTGTTTTCGCTGCCATCACCATTCTCACTAATCAGCTTGCTCTGGTAAGTCCCCATCCAATTCTTTGCTCCTCGTCCATCCTCAGCGTGCATGTAAGCCTATGCACATCTTCTTCTAGCCATAACTGTTGTCATGCACCCCCTTCCAATGAAGTCCCTAGATGCTAGTGCGCTAGCTAGAATTGGAGGTTTATCATCAGAACGTAAGCGTCGCCATTGCCATCTATGGCGCCGCCATTACTACACCGAAGACCATTGGTCTCTGTGTCGACCACTGTAGCGTCGCCAAGGCCCTAGATAGCTAATGCAATGACCCAATCGACCTATGTTTCCCTCTTTCACTCAGTCCACCATCGACCCGAGTGCTCCGCCGCTCAACGCCATCATGCCGCCACCTTTGTCCATCTCTCGACCACCGTCGCCACCCATAGCTCCGGCAAGATGCCCTTGTTCCATTTCTGAGCTTACCCGTGCCGTGCTCTATTTCCCCAATCCTCCCACCTATCTATTTCTCTGACAAGTGGGCCCCAATGTTTAGTGTAATGATGATAATTAGGATTAGATTAGTTTAATTAATTTTGTTTAAAACTTATGAATCTATGACATGTGCCTCCGATTAGGATAAATAAGTACTTTTATATTTCAAACCAATATTTATGCGTTAGTGATAGCTTGGCTCCAACCGTCAGCTTAAAAATTCAGAAAAAAGGAAAAGGATGGATTCAGTTTTATAGGAATACACGAGTTTATGCCTTCAACATCACATCTCACCACAGTATTTTCTCCCTTCTTTTCCTAGAATTTTCCGAGCCAAGCCAAATTTAAATGCTTATAACTTTTTCATCTGAACTCCAAATTGAGTTAAACCAATTCCTAATTTTTTTTCTGAAATCATTCTCTTTCATAATTTGCAAAAAAAATATTGGGATTTGGTCTGTGTTTTTATTCTGTTGGCTTTTATTTGTGTTACTCAAAATTTTGCGTGTGATACCGACGTTCTGGAAAATCCCCGAGGTCGACCCCAAGCAAGACCAAGAGTTCAATGAACAAGGCAAGCACCCCCTATAATCATATTTGATCCCATATTTTCATTGTTATATATGTTGTGCTCAAAACTATTATGCATGCGCGTAATTTCAGTAAAAGTCGATGTATTGGTAAGGATGGTAGATATATCAAGTTGCTACAGTTACCCTACCATACCAAATTGGCACTCTCACTATTGTCACCATAGTAATGTTATCCACCCCTAGTAAGGGTTAACTGTCGAATTATAAATGGCACTAGACAATAGATGCTTAGCCATGCTCATATCAGTACTAGACAAGCTAGGTTGGAAAATGGTCGAATGTTAAAATGGGAAATATGTGAGTATTGGTCCAGAGGTGATAACTTTGTTATCTTGGCTATCAAATAAAGGTGAAAACATGTTTTGAGACTTGGGCGAGTGATCGAAGGGATTTATACAGTTGCATGCAGGGGAATCGGGTAGTCTTGTTCGGGTTACTAAGGACCGATCTGTTGTACCATAAACCCAAGTATATTTGTGCAATCACACATGCTTTTATGAGAAGGCACTGGCATAATAAGTTTCCATGTTCTAGTAAATAAACCGCATGGGGTAGTTGATAGGTATTAGGATAGTGCATGCATGGAGAGGTGCTCCTTGCTTGTAGGGACTTTGCGAGGTACGCAAAGTCTACCAACACAACGTTGAGCTCTTAGGATGTTGGAGAGGTACTACATATCTTAAGAGGGTATCAACAGTGTGGCTTGTTGTTGGAATCAGTGATGTAAAAGCTTTGTCATGAACTCTCAAACAGGTACTCTCGGTACCATGTGACATGGTTGGCATGATGAGATATTTATATCGTGTGGGTAAAGTGTACAACCTCTGCAAAATTTAAATCTATTCAAATAGTCTTGTCCCTGGTCATGGACATCGCTTGGTTATATCCCACAATAAATAGTTTTATGTTTTAAATATTGGTTGAAAAGTGTGTGGATAGGAAGTCCATGCACGGCTTGACCAGCAAAAGGATTTTGCACATATTTTAATTATTTATGGCAGTAAGTTACATGTCTATTGCAAATGAAAGATCATTTCATGCAAAATTAGAAAATTTGATAGGATAGCCACTCCACTTAACATAGCCTTGCATACCACAGAACATTGTTTACAAGTCTTGCCGCGTACAAGTTTGTACTCACCGTTGCTTGTTGAACTTATTCAGAATATGTGGAAGAAGACCCGTCGTACGGTTACTTTATGCTGCATATTGCAACGATAATGACACTGAGTGCTAGGGTTTTAACCCAATCAGTTACCTATGGATGGGCTGAGGCATACTAGCCGAATTTTGGTTGCCTCATTGTTCTTGTTTTCTGCTGCAGTCTTTTGCTTTGTGAACTACCAGGCCGGTGAGCCCTCTTCATGTAAAAATTCGTCATGTAGACCTATGTTTTGATGTTAAGTATATATGCTACTTTGTCTTTTATTTCTCGAGAATAGATGTGATATGCCAATATTGAATATGTGTGTTGGAAATTGACCGTGAACTAGCACACAACACACATAGGGGTCGGATTTACAACCCGAGTCCCAACACTTTAGGACCAAAAGGCGCGGTTTTGACCAAGGCGAAGCAAGCCTCGACCGCGAGGGGCTTAGGGGCATCCCACCATCCCCTACGTCCAAGCGAAGAACTACATGATTCAATCCCTTCACCACGATCGAAGAGGCCAAATTGGACCAAGAGCTCCACACCACTGCCCTTCATTAGAGAGGAAAAAGGTTTGAAAGCATCTATACCTCTTCAGCAAGATAGCCACCACCTTGGTTGTCTCGCGAAGGGGTCCTCTGGTCCGGAGGGAAACACCTCATGAATGTCAAAAGACGAGGCCAAAGTTCTAGAGAAGTCCAAAAAAGACGACATGACGGACGTAGCCCACGAGGGTCCACTGTGCACCAAGGTTTGAACCGAAAAGGAAAAAAAGACCACAAAGCTCCTATAGTTGTAGGTCCTTCGTAGGGACATTTTTTGTAATCTTACATCCCCGTATCATGGCACTACAAATAAACCTCTCATGTATGCAGAGAAGAAGACTAAAAAAAAAAAAAAACACGTTTTATCACTTCTCTCCATATTCGAGGACCTCGAGCCCCCTACCCTCTCCCCTAGCATTCATCGCAACAAATACAATAGCCAACAACTAAGGACGGAACAGGAGTGACCAGTGAGGACGTAGTACTGGCGGACATCCCATCTTTGCTTGATGTACTGTGGTATGTGTCATTTTGGTTTCAATTTGTTGTTTATTGTGCCAATAGCCATGGCAAAGGTAGGGCCACTTTGACTGCTGCATAACCCTGTAGAGTGATCGCAGATTCTGGTTTGAAGTGGTCAGGCCCTGTAGTACAACAACACGAAAGCTTGCTCCGAACAGAATGGAGACACAATATATATAATTTTGAAGATACAGAAACAACTCTCAAAAGGGAATGATCTTACAGGCAGAGTTCATCCCTATGTGAAGATCTAACGTTAAGGGAACAACAAAACAGAAGGCATGCTTCCAGCTAACTTTTTCCAAAACGGAAATGAGTGTTCTTGGCGTATCTTGACGACGAAAAGCCATGTTTTCTTGCATTTGACGAATAATTTGAGCTAGGTGATGCACTGCCATGTTTTTGCCATCCTGAAGACTGAGGAGTTGAGTAGTCACCGCCAGAAGAGAACTGGTGATTAATGTATGGCTTCTTAGGAGTAGATGGAGGAGCCCACCCATGGGATTTGTACTTCTTAAATGACAGATCATCTGGATCATCAACAATCCAACCACCCCTAGCTCTGGATTTACCACGAGATGCGTCCCTTCTCTCCTCAAAAAGGGGGCCTTTTCTTTTACTTGTTTTACGAGCATCATGAGGAGCTGATCTAATGCCAAAATCATTTTTCCCTTTCTCCCTATTCCAACTATGTGCCGACCGCTCGCCTTTCAACCTATTAGACTGCAAAAATAACAGAAGTGTGCACAAGATAAATACCCATGCAATTGTTATCAGCAGGCATTCCGAGATGCTTATACTAACCTTAACATTCTCTGTGCAGCCCCGTGCAATGTGACCTTTCTTGCCACATTTGAAGCATTTGGTTGGAGTTGTGGCAGCACTATTTTCCCTACGTTGCTTGGCACATCCCTGTAATAGAAAGTTCACCATTAAACAGCTGCCATTAGAAGCCACAAACAGAAACATAGGAAGCTATAAAGATTAAAACTTACCAAACCAATATGATCAGACTGGGCACAATTATAACAATTAACTTCTTTTGGACAACTATCAGAGAAGTCAGCACAACATAGATGACCATTCTGGTTACACGCGTAGCATTTTATTTCCTGCATAGTCCAACAAGACGGAGTAAGGTACCTTTGTACAATTCATGACTAGGACTTCAGCAAATGTAAACTAGCAACTTGAAGGAGACTGTTGCACTACACAGAATCCCTCATCTTGTATTGGATGTTACTAAGTGAAAAAATTGCATATGCGGATTCAGGGACTGGATTAGCACAGAATCATAGGAAAGGCCTAACATAAAACTGACCTGGTTCATGAAACCTAGCCTAACTTACGAATAGCAGACAGAGCTGGATGAACAAAATGTATCCTACAACCTAATCAACCAGCTCAGACCAAAATTCATTTATAGCTTTGTCTTCAGATCAAAGCTAGGGGGAAACGGTACCTTTCACAACCATATTCAGACAACACATTTCCAAAAGAGTCAGAGACTTATAAACAGGCAAGCAACCCAACATACAAACATTCACCCGTGACAGCACGATGACAAATTTGAGAAAACAATAAGACAAAAAAGAACTGACCTTAACATCATCAGGTGGATAATCATTGCCACATCCAAACATATCATGACCTATTTCTCCGCATCTGAAACACAATGCTGTGGATCGTTGGGTATTCCTCTTGTGCTTTTCAGGGCAATCTCTCGCCATATGACCTCCTTTTTTGCAGATGAAACAGTCTTGACCCTACGAAAAGTATTAACAAATATTTGATTCCTGACAATGACAACCACTTGCAAGAACTATTTTGCAAATCATTAATTTTTAGGATGTGATCCAAAAATAAGCTACAGTTGCAGCAGACAAGCGCAAGCACTATCGACAATAGTACCAGAATATGTGCACGACAAAGAAAATACAACAACTATTCAGGTTTAAACAAAAATGAAACCTTAAATTTTGAATACACATGCATGGATGAGTTCAAAACAAGGGAGATATCTCCAAATCATTTTATTTTTTCACATGTCATGAAATAGTAATACGGATGTTATGGACTTGCTTAGATCATAACGGAACGGGCCACCGCCGAGAGGATGGCCGGACGGCGAATGGCTTGGGGGGAAGGGAGGGGACTACAGATGAGAATGAATTTGTTCTTTCTTGCTTGATTTGATCAATGATAGCCGGCCACCTTGTATAGTGAGCCTCCTAACAACCAGTGCAAACAAAATAGTAAGAGTAAATTTATCAAAACTACAAGTTTCTTGTACAAACTATCAGAAAACTACATATTTTAGTTTATATTTCACAAAACTATATATTTTAGGAGAATTTGTATCATAAAACTATAGGTTTTAGAATTGACCGTTTCATATAACGGGTCTGATAGTCTGGGCCCACATGGCAGCCTCACGCGCGAGTGAAACGGGAAATGAGGGCGCATGAGGCTGTCATGTGAGTCCACACTATCAAACCCGTTACAGGAAACGATCAATTCTAAAACATGTAGTTTTGTGACACAAATTCTCCTAAAATATGTAGTTTTGTGAAATATGACCTAAAACCCTGTAGTTTTCTAATAGTTTGTACAAAAAATATATAGTTTTGTGAAATTTACCCAAATAGTAAAGATAAGATAGGATCCTAACAATAAGTAACTAATCCCAACAATAAGGAAACTAAAGATAAGAGGATCAATCAACCTGATCCTGACCGGCTTGCCTTGCACGCCCTTGCATGGCCAGGGCCATGACAACAGATATCATTCCTCTTCAAATGGCATGACAAGTACGAGCTTAGGACAATGAAATGAACGAATAGATCTAGAAAGCGCAAACTACTGGAAGCAAAATATGAACTGGCATGATGAGTACAGAAGAGTTGTTTAAATCAAGATTAACAAGAGACTGAATTTGAAGGAAACATATATTTTCCGCTATCGTTTTCACATCCAAAGTTTAAGGACAACAAATGAGTACGATCAAGGTGTCCTACAATTCATCTACTAAATTAGGTTGAATGAGAAAGTTAATCAAGATGCAGGAGCTCAACAAAAACCAGATATCCAAACAATGTTCCAAGTAACAAGCCTAAGACAATATTTCTTGACAATCTTACCGCATGGGCAAGTACATTTGCATGATTGCATGAGTTGGAACCTAAATGAGAACATGTTAAAAGCAAGAATTGAAATAACCTCCAACATAGCAACATTACATGTAAACAATAGAAAACCAAATACAATGAGCTCGTCAAGGGCATGAATGGACATACACAAGTCACTGAGCGATAATTCGTCGGATCTAGGGAGACCAACCTGCGTGCACTGCTTCGCATTGTGTCCGAACAATCCACAAACGAAGCATGGCTTCTTCCGCTTTTCCATTGGGCAGTTTGCAGCTACATGGCCTTCCTCACCACAATTAAAGCAAGTCTCCAACATGGTTTCCCCAGGATCAAAGTATCTTGGTCCACGCTGATAATGAGCAGAAGCAACATAAGTGTCAATTACTTATCTCAGTTGCACATATACAAAGAAATTCACTTGGAACTTACAAGAAGCTTCCGCAGAACTATATTATGAGAAACAGGGACATCAAGCCCATCTTCAATGAGCACCAATTCTGCTGTCCCAGTTTGTCCCTCTTGGGTGCCACCAACCTGAGGCTAAAAATCCAAATCCACTCATTAGTGCCTCTTCAGGACATCAACCTTACTTATTTGTTCCCAACGAAAGAACATCGAACACAGCTGTGGCAGCCAATAACCAACATAAAATCAGCTGTCTTTTATATGTCAAGGTTTTCAATCAGTTATTCAATTCATGAATAATTTGATATGCATATTTTTTTTATAATGGACAACAAGAAAAGGAATTTTCTTCCCTTGGGTTTCTACGAAACAGCAGGTTGTGCCTTACAAAATAGAAAAACAACTGATGGCCTTCTAGAGTATTTACTATTTTTCAAAAACACAGTTCAGTCAGTACCTGCGCATACCTCCTCAAGGCACGGTTATGACATGCTTATGCCACTATGCCAGTAACAGCAGGACTAGCGTAGACTAAGCAATGGACGCTGCCATCGATTCCTATATCCAAACGTTTCCATAGCTTCCTTTGAGCTCACATTAGAGGCAGTTTAGTCACACAGCTCCCAATTCAACTGATTCTATTGGCAGTTGTTTAACTAAGGCCTCTGAATCCACCGCGTATTCGATATTTCGATCACTCAATTAAATGCATCATACTGCACGAGCACGAGCAAGGGAGAGACCCACGCTTACCTCCCCCTTCTTGGCGGCGGCCGCCGCCTCCGGCGCCTCCTTCCGCTGATTCTTATTCGCCTTGCGCCGCTTCTTCTTCTGCTTCCTCCTGGGGTCCGCCTCGCCGAGCTCCACCACGGCGTCCTCGTCGACCTCATCGCCGGAGGACAGCGACAGCAGGTCGGCGAACACGGGGCGGCCGCCCGCCGCCTCGCGCCGCCGCGCCCGCGCGACGATCTCGAGGCTGAGGTCCTCGTTGCCCGCCTCCTCGTCCTCGTCGTCGCTGAGGGGGGGCCGGCGCCGTGGCGGAGAGTCGTCGTCGTCCAGGTCCGGGTCGCGCCGCGCTCTGGAGCGCCAGCGCTGGGCCATTGGCGTTGTCGGCGACGTGGTGGGCGGTGGGGTGGGGGAGGAGAGAGCAAACCCTAGCGTGTTTGATCTGGGCGGCGCTGGGGGCGGCGCTGGTTTGTGGGGGATATTCCAGGTAATCCGGCCGGCGAGCCTAACCAGAACCGGACCAAGGTTGGGTTCGTCCGTTCGTGCGGCCACGGGAGCGCGTGCATGACCAGATCAGATCAGATATATTCAGATGGGATTTACTTGTATTTGGTAGTACGTAGTAGGGGTGAATAATGGACTTGGACAAAAATAATGTCTACAAAACCTAGAAAGTTTAAGGTGCGAATGAATGGCAATACTTTCCTAATTATTTTGAAATAATAATCATTTTCGTAATATTAGAAAGAAATAAGCGGTCAATTCGAAATCGGTACATATGCTCTATATTATCTTGAATTTGTAGTCTGTACACATTGCATACGCACATACGTTTCATACTACCTTTAGATAGTAGCCTAGCCCAAAATAGTCTTTCACAGCCTTACTCATAACAGATATCAGAATAGAATTTAGCCTGATTTCCAGGTCTCAATCCGGATCCAGTAGATATCACATCCTTTGAATCTGATCCTGAATTCGAATTGACCTATTTGGATCTGGTCTTGGATTTAATCGGATACTAAAATGTGTTTTCGAATCCAATTTCGATAAGATCTGTTTTTAACCTATCCGACTTCGAATCGGACGGGGAAATATCCAACTTCTTTTCACCCCTTCTCAATCGGAATCTGCAAGACTAGCATCATGGATGCATTGCTAGGCATGACATACGATTCTAGTTTTGGATTATGCATTTACCTGGTAGGTCTAAAATCCATGTAGTTTGAGCTTTAGATTTTGTGGGAGAGATTACGAAGTAAGAATCTTAGTCCACTTAGGATGAAATCATAAAAAAAAATGAAGTTACGTCTACGTGCTTCCACTTTCTCTAATTCAGTGGTGCCAGAAATCTTAATGGAAGTAAGAAGTGTAGTGTTTTGAGCGTGAAAGTATGCCTTGTATTCTTAAAGAAAAATCTTGAAGGAAGTAAGAGCATATACAATAGTACGTCTTTAAAGATTATCTCTAAGAATTCTAACTCATTTACAACATTAAAGACAACATCTCTAGTAGTGTTTCTAAAGTCATTTATGTAACTATTTTATATTATTTTCGTCACATTGTTCTCTCTCATACTCCATCAATTTTTGTATTGGTTTGCGTGATGAGACAACGCATTCTCTTTCCTCACTTTATCTCTCATCTACGTAGGATTTTACTGATATGGTATAGTTAAAAGACAGCTGAGTGGTACTATTGAAGATGCTCTAAGAATAACTTTTTCACAACACTGAAATTCATGTTTGGCCGTGTTTACTTGGGATTCGATATCTAGAATGGATTCTATTCACAACACAAAACTTGTAATTGATTTTGTTTCTTATTTTAATTGGGAATTTTTTCGTATGAGACGTGCAAAATTGTTTCAACAATCTAACATTTATACTTTTGCACAGCAGTAGTATTTTTTCAATTAACCAAGAACACAACAATGTCTCTATGAACAATAGGAATCACTGCAATTGCACAATAAGCAATTGCACTTGATCTGAGCAGTCCATTTTCAGATCAAATTATCTAGATTCATGTACTACAGTAAAAAAATGATGCTACAATATTGCACACGAACTGAACTGTCTATTTAAGATCCTATGTTGCTATTGCAACTTCTAACTGGAACCTATCCGTGGAAACACATAGGGTTGTGTGACACAAATCTAGTAAGTAGTACTTCCTCCGGTCACAAATAGTTGTTGTTTTGGACATCGATACGGTCTTCAAAACATAGATTTGACCACTACTTTCTATTATAATATATTTATAAAACTCAATAAAATTATAATATTATGAAAGTACTTTTTGAGACAAATATATATATATATGATTTTCACTTATCCAATTTAAATATTTAAAAAGATATTGACAGTGAAAGTTTCAAAAGTTTAACTTCCAAAACGATAACTATTTGTGACCGAAGGAAGTAATATATGGGATCCTAGTGAAAACTCTTTTGGAGGGTGCCTGGTGATACGGCTAGTTTGAAGTGGTGGCACTCTTGATTCAGGTGAAGGAAAAAAGCTTGGGAGGATGGGTTGAGATTTGAGAGAGAGAAACAAAATAAGACGGGAAAAGCGTGATAAGGCTATGAACGTGAAATCGAGATATAAGAAAACTACTTCAATAATTAACCCCAACTAATAAAGATGATTCATCTTATTAGATATTCACATTCCCTATATAACACATGATTAGCTACGTACTTGTATGAATATGCAAGAACAAATTTAATCCATCAACGCAACCAATTAATATTGTTACTATGTCAGTGCACATATGCACTTATATTATATATAAGTGACAGAGCCCAACAATTAAAGTCAATATCTCTAATAACAATAACAATCCCTCTAATAGTAATGCCACCAATTTCATGCTCCAACGTACAAAAAATGATTAAAAATATTATATATTGTGTTAGTTGCTTGAATTGCAATAGTAAGCCTCTTACCTCCTTTCTTTGATCACAAAACATAGCAACCACCTCATGTCAAAATAGATGCATATCAAAACATGTGTCACCATTATTGTCCATGATAGCAAAGAACGCTAAATTTTTTAGTGATGCTTTATTGACGGGTTATCAAAATCTATAGATATCAATATTCTTAAAGAGATCAGCCGCACCACGTCACGCGTCGTTGGGCACTGTAGTTTCTACATATTACTCTAAGTCAATATGATGTCACTAATTAAACTGAGTGGAATTATAAATATTGGTGTATAAATATGTGGAATCAATAGAATAACAATGTATTTACTTTTTTGCGAGGGGAAAGAGAAATTTTATTAATTAAAACTACGCAAATTTACCATCGTTGAGCACCAAGTTCTCTATACGAGAAGGAAGACCCGCCAGCCAACCAGCCAAGCTTTGGGCTCGCACTTTTCCATCATAAAAAATCATTCACCCAAATTATTCACTAACATATATCCTTAGTTTACAAGTAAAATAACAACAAGAACATATGTGTACGAAATGGAAAACTCCAAGCACATTTGTTTTCCCAACCCTGTCAAGAAGCATGTGAATAAGTGATCCATTTGCACACCATTTGTCACTCATGTCGAAGATAAATATCAACACTAACCAACTTACACTTTTCTTTATGGGTATAAGGACGTATACAATCCATACACACCACACATACCACACTCTCACATATACACGTGTGCACATTCTCTACATAGCAAGGAATATAATCTAAGACTCTAAGAGCCCTGAAACGCTGCACTCTATGGGGGAAAAAACAAGGGAGCGACTACCGCCAGGGCCGTTCCCGGCATTTCAGAGACCCTAGGGCGTGACAAAAATAGAGGTATTTCATTATAACTAAAGTAGTAGCCTGAATATTGGAGACACGAAAAACTGAACTGAAGGAAAACTTACCATGAACAACTGACCAAAATATGCACTTCCAATCCTCTTCTTTTTAATTTTCTCTTAGATCTAATGGAGGTCTTTATATAAAAAAAAGCAACTGATATTAAGAAAGTTCAAGATTTTATTTTAGATAGTGTAGATGTTGCGTTGGAGACTTGGAATGGTATTTAACAGATAATGAAGGAATGAAAATTCAGGAAAACACACCATTTATGCAACGGCTATATGAGAGGTTTTCGATTAGAACCGCTGCAAAGTGGAGAAATTGAAGACAAATTGGTGGGGAATCGATGAAATTGGACTCTCCTCCATTAATGGCGATGACCTGGTCACTTGGTAGGCAGCGGCACTGTTTTGAGGAAGACTGGAAGAGGAGTGGAGGAGTCGAGCATGAGGAGAATGCAAAGGCGACGTGCATCACATGGATTGCTGTGGAGATTGGATTAGGAAGCGCTGCCCACTGCCTATAGATATATATTATATACATGGATAGGGCCAGGGGGCCCAGCTTTCATGGGTCCTAGGTCGTCGCCCTAGCCGGTCCTGACTACCGCGCACCTAGGATCTGTTAGGTTTTTACCAGTATACTACGTGCGCTACTATGTAACCTCACGAACTTCGGAAGCTGACTCTATCCATGTACTACACCTTTGTCACTGCCAGGTGCTCGGGCATCACTCACAATAGCATGGATTGAGTCTAGGACAAAGAAAAAGAAACAGAGCTCTAGACTCGAAGAACACAACAATTTATTAAGCTGACACCTTGGCAACTTGGCTCTATAAGGACAAGTACAATAACAAATTCCACTATTTACTTCATCTTTCATCCATATCATCTAGAGTAAGCAAAAGCCAGTTTGTACAATAACTATCTCTAAAATTGTCTCTAGAAAAACACTAAAGCATTTAATTTGGGCATTCAATACTAACTTTATCTTTATGGCTATTGGTAAAACACTAACTTCAACACTAACAGTCACTCGCGTCGACTCCAATACCGGCTTTTAGCTAGCGATAGAACTTATTTTCCCGTGCGATGCTGGCTATTATAAGAGCTGATTTTCTTCTCTCTCCTCTTTTCTCACTATTCCACATAGAACAAAACTGATATGTACATACTAATAGTAAGCTAAAGTGGTCTTAATGTACATAAATTAAAAGGTCTATAAACAATATGTCATGCCCATTATTACTCAGAAAAAGCCCACATCCAAAATACAAACTAAGTTACAAGCCAAAAAGAAAAAAAAACAATGACCAACCTTTTTATTTTCTTTATGAAATAACCTTAGAATCTTTTTATATATATATTTGTACCATTAACCACTGAATTATGTTTGTGAAACTCATAAAAAATGAAAAGGTACCATATGCATTTTTAATAAGTTATCATCCCAAAGTAATATAATTTATCATCTACACTTTTAACAATTACCACCCTAAGCTCTAAAGTTACCATTAAATTGTGAGTATATAAACAAGTCCAAAACCCGCAATCAGTTGGACCCTATGTTATCATCTCCTGCTTTTAAGAAAGCACGTCCCTACTGTCAAACTTGTAGTTATTTTGTGGATTTGGAAATTTTTCAAAGATTACCATCAATTACATCCTAAGTTATTATCCAAAGTTTTAACAAATTACCAGCCAAAACTTTAAAAGGTTTGTGCAGGTTAGAAAATTACTGTGAGTTGCATGATAAGTTACAATTTGAATTTTTGACAAATTACCGCGCAAAAAGATCTATAAGTGTGCATTTGTTCCATTACAATGCAAAGGAAGATGCAAAAGTTATCATATGCGTTTCTAAAAAATATCGCTCAAAAGGCTAATAAGTTATCATATAATGTTTTAATAAAATACCACACTAATTTCAAAATCACCATCAGTTTACGAGTTTGTAAAATAGTTCAAAACTTATTGTCAGTTGGACCCTACATTATCATATGCAATTTAAAAGAATTACCATCCTAAGTTCAAAATACATCAAGATATTGGATGAAGGCATAATCCACCTTTGTATGTGCAGAGTTGTAATTCTTCTAACCAAGCATTTGTTCAAACTGTTTCGGTACCTTTGCTAAATAGCAGTACATCAAATAGGGCATTACATAATTTTTGACTTTCGTCGAAATTTGAGGCAAAATGGTGGGGACTGTTGTATGAAATTGGATTTTACCAAATTTTAGAAAAGGAAAAAAAAAGAAAATGGGTTAGTGGACCAACTAGGCTAGCAAGGCCCATTTGGCCGAGCCAGCCCAATAGGGCCAATCGGCTGAGGCTAAAGCACCGCTACAATGCCCTAGCTCCAGAGAGCGAGTCAAGAGGGAGAGGCACTGGAGGCAACGGCGACAGTGTCGTGTGACACGACTTCCCCTTGTGCAGCAACGAGGTGGCAGCACTCCCAGCGGCTGTTGCTCCTTCTCATCCTCCTCTTGTGCTCATATAAATCCCAAGTTTGTGTTCCTCTGTACAGAGCAGAAAAACAACGTGACTTCCCCCTTTTTGCCATTCATAATCCACCTGCGATTTTGTGTGTTCATCAGCAAGATCCGCAGCTACTCGACACCTTCTAGTAGTCTTCGGCCCCGATCCGTCCTCACTCACCTCGTGGATGGGCAAGGAACCCTAGGTGATTGAAGGGTGTTGACTTTAGCCAGGGATTTGAGGTGCTCCAAAGATGGCGAGGTGCACTTGGTACTCTATGTTGCTGAGTCTCTATGCTGACCTTGCTTGCTTGGCTCAGCTCTATGGTGGCTTAGTAATTGGTTGTGTGGTGTCTTTCTGTAGAGCAAGTCCTTCGAGACTTGCTGTTCTTGTTCAACGAGGTCTTCTTCTTGGCCAGGAAGCTTGTTTGGTGGCTCTGTGCAGCTTCAGTTGCATCTTGGGACTACTCAGTGAATTGCCTCACTCGGTGGTTTGTAGCTTTGTATCTCCGAAATATTCGCTGGTGAGTTTGTGGCATTACAATGGCGATATTATTTTCTGGGACATCGTCTTCGACGAACCAAGCTGGTCACACTGACTGCAAGTTAGTGCTTTGTGGGTAATTTTAACATCCCGTTTTTTAGTGTACTTTCTGCAAAGGGCTAGACATTAAATTGTCTTGGGGACTTTGCATATTGGGTGGCTATTGCTCAATGAGGATTAGGCTAAGTGAGATAATTTGTGACAATATAATCAGAATACTAAAAATTGTGATTCCTGTCTAGTTAGTGCTCTCGGTTCAATTATTTCCTGGTTCTCTATTCATTTCTATTTATATGCTCTGTTTACTATTTTAGCCTATACTACTTATGTTGTTACCTTCATATTGTCATATTTTGATCAGTAGACACATATATTTACATGAACTGCTATAATGATCTATTGATACTAATTCATATTAATTTAGCAAGTTTGGAATCTGTTTTGGTGAGATTGTTTAGAAAGATTATCACAAATTAGTCTATGATCCTGTCCCTAGTGTTGAGGGGGTCTATTAATTAAAGCAGCCCGACATCTGAGAGCAAATTTTCAACAACTTAGGGCTTTGTTGCTAGTTGAATGTCACTGTGCATTGTCATTGCCATATTTATATACTTGAACTTCCTTAGGTGCCTTTATGCTTTGATATTTGTTAATATCATGCTCCAATCTCTATGTATTTATTATGTCTTTGTTATTCTCTGGTTACTATTAAAGTTTGCAATTAAAGTAATAAAAAAATTGCTAATACCGTATTTCTTATAACAATTACCATCTACAATTTTAAGAAATTACCAACCTAAGCTAAAAAATATCATTCATTTTTTAATTTGAAAAATAAATTCAAAAGTTACCATCAACTACAGCTTACTGTACCACCTATAGTTCTGACACATTACCACCCAAAAGTTCTATGAGTTTTCATATGGTACATCATATAGTGTAAGAACTAAGAAGAGGTAATCATATAGCGTGAGAGAACTAACTCTTACGAGGTGAGCTATATTGTGCTGTACGGTTGAGTTCTAGTAAAATTACGTATTCAATTAATCATACAATAACACAGCAAATTAGATGTCGATGGTTAGTGGTCAGTAGTTTGTTTCCTATAGCTGCATTGATGTGTAGACCAGGGCATCTGCCCGTGCCGGTCGGCATGGTACAGGTCTAATAAGCCATGGGTCTCAACTATGCCGTGCTATCACGTCCCGATCAACTAGTCGTATCATACCAGACCAATCTAACTCGCCTTCGACGAGCTCAAACATGGCCCATTGTCACGTCGTGCCTTGCCGGTCTAGACTCGATTCATTTGGACTGTTGCAGAGAAAAGGAAAGAAGCCGTGGTTGAGCGGGGCACCTACCGGCGTGGTCGCAATGACGGAATGCAGCTTGGCCAGAAACGAGAATGACGCTAGCGTCAGGGAAGAAGCATGCATGGTGGTTGGGACAGTGGTAACGTGGTGCAGGATGACCAGATTTGGCTGCGGTGAGACAGTAGGGATCGTTTAAATCTGGCGTCGTTGACGTCTTATTCCTCGAGGCGGCCATCAAAGCTGGTGGCGCGGTGCTTTAAGGCTGTATCTGGTGGTGGCATGATCGAAGGCCATTGGATTTGGCACTGAGGCGGCGGCGGGAGGTGACGGCACGCAAAGGAAGCAAGGGTGAAGGAGGGCAAGAGAGGAGAGAGAGAGAAGATGGAGGCACCAAGAGAAGGTGACTGCCGTCGGATGGGTCATGGGAAGAGGTGTATGGGAGAGATAGTATTTAATGATGGGCTAAGCCACTAAGGTAAGATAATTGATGATGAGTTGAGCTATAGATATGATATTTTTTTATGAAAGGGCTGCATTCGTGCCATGCTAGCGCAGACATAACCTATTAGATCATGCCGTGCCGAGCCAACCATCGTGTCGAGGTTTCCAGGCCGGGTATAGCCTATCGTTCATGTCTTGTTGGCTAGATCTGGAGATATCCTTATCGTACCATACTTTAGATCGTGTTAGACCGAGAGTTAGCCCAAAAAGATACGTCCCATTACCCTGTCTACTCATGTAACCCAACTGCAATCATTACTCCCCATGCCTTTTCACGTTGATGCGCTCCCTAGTGCGAGCAACTGGATCGGGTGTATCAGATCAATGAAATGCCGAAGTCTTTGTTCTCCCCACGGTTGTGCAAAGGCTATGGACGTGGTTCAGTCATAAGGGAGCACGAAGCAACAAAGTGCAATCATGGAGCCATAGCAGATAAGCAGAACGCGCGAATGCAAACGCTGCACATCGGACGGACGCAGCAAAATCCAACGGACACGAGAGTGAATGCGCCATAAGAGTCTAGATTTGCGATAAAACAATCCAAATTTGCTCTAACCAAGTGAAAGCGAATCACTTAAAAAGAGGTACGTTATCTAAATAAGCATCTTCATAGTCACTTAACAAAGACAAAAGAAGTATGACATTAGAGGTGAGAGAACACACACTCGAAGAAAATTCTATCCATACATCAAAAGCTCATGCAAAATTTTCAAATAAAAATAAAAGTAAATTTCACAAAACTACATGTCTATTGTACAAACTATTAAAAAAACTACATATTTTATCTTCTATTTCACAAAACAACATATTTTAGAAGAACTTGTTTTACAAAACTACAGATTTCTTTTACAAATTATCAGAAAAGTACATATTTTAGCTTCTATTTCACAAAACTACAGATTTTAGGTGAACTTTTATCACAAAACTATAAGTTTTAGAATTAATTATTTATTGTAACGGGTCTGACAGTCTGGACCCACATAACAGCCCAAGCGTGAGTGAAACGGGAAATGAGGGCATGTAAGACCACCATGTGGGCCCACCTATCAGACCCGTTACCAAAAACGATCAATTCTAAAACCTGTAGTTTTGTGAAATAAATTCTTCTAAAACCTGTAGTTTTGTGATATAAGTTGTCATAAAATCTGTAGTTTTGTGAAAAATAAGCTAAAATATGTATTTTTCTAATAATTTGTACAAGAAACCTATAGTTTTGTGAAACAAGTTCTTCTAAAATCTGTACTTTTATGAAATATAAGCTAAAATCTGTACTTTTCTGATAGTTTATAAAAAAACCCCCCGTAGTTTTGTAGAATTTACTCTAAAAACAAAGAGTTGGAAGATAAATATCAACACTAACCAACTTGCATTCTTCATTTGGAAAATAGAACAATCCCAATTTGTTCTAACCAACTGAAAGCGAATCACTTAAAAAGAGGTACATTATCTAACTAAGAATCTTCATAGTCACTTACCAAAGACAAATGAAGTATGACATTAGAAATTAAGGTTAGAGAACACAAACTTGAAGAAAATCCTATCCATACATCAAAAACCCATGAAACAATTCCAAATAAAAACAAAAGAGTTGGAAGATAAATATCAACACTTACCAGCTTGCATTCTTCATTTGGAAAGTAAAACAATCCCAATTTGCTCTAACCAAGCGAAAGCAAATCACTTAAAGAGAGGAACATTATCTAACTAAGCATCTTCATAGTCACTTACCGAAGACAAATGAAGTATGACATTAGAGGTGAGAGAACACACACTCGAAGAAAATTCTATCCATACATCAAAAACCCATTCAAAATTTTCAAATAAAAATAAGAGTAAATTTCACAAAACTACATGTTTATTGTACAAACTATTAAAAAAACTACATATTTTAGCTTCTATTTCACAAAAAACCAAATGTTAGAAGAAATTGTTTTACAAAACTACATATTTCTTTTACAAATTATTAGAAAACTACATTTTTAGCTTCTATTTCACAAAACTACAAATTTTAGGTGAACTTTTATCACAAAACTATAGGTTTTAGAATTATTTGTTTATTGTAAGTGTCCGAT
This sequence comes from Otatea glauca, assembly GCA_036346275.1. Taxonomy (NCBI): domain Eukaryota; kingdom Viridiplantae; phylum Streptophyta; class Magnoliopsida; order Poales; family Poaceae; genus Otatea; species Otatea glauca. The sequence goes on along the minus strand of CM070731.1, from coordinate 40,688,557 downwards.
AAACCGACGCACATAATGTAATTCAAGCGTGAGTGAAACGGGAAATGAGGGCATGTGAGACCACCACGTGGGATCACACTCTCAGACCCGTTACCAAAAACGATCAATTCTAAAACCTGTAGTTTTGTGAAATAAATTCTTCTAAAACCTGTAGCTTTGTGATATAAATTGTCCTCAAATCTGCAGTTTTGTGAAAGAGAAGCTAAAATTTGTATTTTTCTGATAGTTTGTACAAGAAACCTATAGTTTTGTGAAATAAGTTCCTATAAAATCTGTACTTTTATGAAATATAAGCTAAAATCTGTACTTTTCTGATAGTTTATAAAAAAACCCCCCGTAGTTTTGTAGAATTTACTTTAAAAACAAAGAGTTGGAAGATAAATATCAACACTAACCAACTTGCATTCTTCATTTGGAAAATAGAACAATCCCAATTTGTTCTAACCAACTGAAAGCGAATCACTTAAAAAGAGGTACATTATCTAACTAAGAATCTTCATAGTCACTTACCAAAGACAAATGAAGTATGACATTAGAAATTAAGGTTAGGGAACACAAACTTGAAGAAAATCCTATCCATACATCAAAAACCCATGAAACAATTCCAAATAAAAACAAAAGAGTTGGAAGATAAATATCAACACTTACCACTTGCATTCTTCATTTGGAAAGTAAACAATCCCAATTTGCTCTAACCAAGCGAAAGCAAATCACTTAAAGAGAGGAACATTATCTAACTAAGCATCTTCATAGTCACTTACCGAAGACAAATGAAGTATGACATTAGAGGTGAGAGAACACACACTCGAAGAAAATTCTATCCATACATCAAAAACCCATTCAAAATTTTCAAATAAAAATAAGAGTAAATTTCACAAAACTACATGTTTATTGTACAAACTATTAAAAAAACTACATATTTTAGCTTCTATTTCACAAAAAAACAAATTTTAGAAGAAATTGTTTTACAAAACTACATATTTCTTTTACAAATTATTAGAAAACTACATTTTTAGCTTCTATTTCACAAAACTACAAATTTTAGGTGAACTTTTATCACAAAACTATAGGTTTTAGAATTATTTGTTTATTGTAACGGGTCTGACAGTCTGGACGCACATAACAGCCCAAGCGTGAGTGAAACGGGAAATGAGGGCATGTGAGACCACCACGTGGGATCACACTCTCAGACCCGTCACAAAAAACGGTCAATTCTAAAACCTGTAGTTTTGTGAAATAAATTCTTCTAAAACCTGTAGCTTTGTGATATAAATTGTCCTCAAATCTGTAGTTTTGTGAAATAAGTTCTTCTAAAATCTATACTTTTATGAAATATAAGCTAAAATATGTACTTTTCTGATAGTTTATAAAAAACCCCCGTAGTTTTGTAGAATTTACTCTAAAAACAAAGAGTTGGAAAATAAATATCAACACTAACCAACTTGCATTCTTCATTTGGAAAATAGAACAATCCCAATTTGTTCTAACCAACTGAAAGCGAATCATTTAAAAAGAGGTACATTATCTAACTAAACATCTTCATAGTCACTTACCAAAGACAAATGAAGTATGACATTAGAAGTTAAGGTTAGAAAACACAAACTTAAAGAAAATCTTATCCATACATAAAAAACCCATGAAAAATTTCCAAATAAAAACAAAAGAGTTGGAAGATAAATATCAACACCGACCAGCTTGCATTCTTCATTTGGAAAGTAAAACAATCCCATTTTGCTCTAACCAAGCGAAAGCAAATCACTTAAAGAGAAGAACATTATCTAACTAAGCATCTTCATAGTCACTTTACCGAAGACAAATGAAGTATGACATTAGAGTTTAGAGAAACAAACTCGAAGAAAATTCTATCCATACATCAAAAACCCATTCAAAATTTTCAAATAAAAACAAAGAGCCGGAGGAGGAGACAACTCGAGAGCAAAAAAGAAAAAAAAAACGAAAAAGAGAGAGCTGGAGACCTGGAGTCGTGATCCCTCCTCCTCTGTTCCTCGATCGCTTGCTTGCTGGACCCGAAATCTCCCGTACTCGCACCCGTACCCCTCCGCCTCCGCCTCGCCGCCGCCGCCTCCTCCTCCTCCTCCTCCTCCTCCGCCGCCGTCGCGGAGCCCACCTGCGTCCGCCTCTCCACCGCCGCGGCCACCGACGCCGACGCGGACTCTGACGCCGGCGCTTCCATGACTATGATGACTACTCCACCTCTCGAGGTACGTACCTACGCACGCTCACCCCCTTCATCGCCTCTGCCCGATCTCCCCTCCCGGTGGCTGCACTCCTCGGTCGCCCACCGTCCAGGGAGCCCCCGATCGGGTGGCGCTCTTCCGCCCCTAGGGTTTATGCCCCCGCGCCGGATCTGACCCCCCTTCCCGTTGCTCCTCCGCACTCGCAGCAGGAGGACGGCGAGATGCTCGTGCCCCATCAGGAGCTCGCCGCCGCCGACTCCGCCCAGCCCATGGAAGGTACTGTGCCACCCTAACTCTCTCCCTCTCTCTCTCTCGCTTGCTGCTTTGCTTCCTTCTGATTCGTAGTGTGATTCGGGAATGTGCGGTGCTGGGTGTGCCTGTGTGGGTGGTTCTTCGTGATACGGGGCGTTTTTGGTGTCTGTGGTGGCAGTGGTGGCGCAGATGGAGGCGGTGAGCACGGCTGAAAGCCAGCCGGCGGAGGACCCCCAGACGTCGCGTTTCACGTGGACGATCGAGAACTTCACCCGGCTCAACGGGAAGAAGCACTACTCTGATGTGTTTGAGGTTGGCGGGTACAAATGGTGAGCTCCTGGTCTCTTCACTTATTCTGGAAGCGGCAGCCGCTGGGTTTATGTTTGGAATGTTTCGAGTGTAGTAACTTCTATGGCTTTCATGCAGGCGTGTGCTCATTTTCCCCAAGGGGAACAACGTGGAACACTTCTCGATGTACTTGGATGTCGCTGACTCAGCTAACCTCCCGTACGGTTGGAGCCGCCACGCTCAGTTTAGCTTGGCTGTTGTCAACCAGATTCATCAGAAGTATACGATACGCAAAGGTGTAGTTTTTCTTCATGCTGTCCATGACTCCGCATTATGTGAAATATGTATTTAAATGTTAAAGCAACACATGATATACTCAAGATTTAGAGGGAGTTAACACTACACGGTCAAACTGTTATTATGACGGTGTACGCAAAAAGTTGCCCTTTTAAGGGTTTCGCTTGCACCATGTTGATGTATGTGCTGGTTAGTCATATACTTGAAAATATTTTCATTGCCATGTCAACTTATATGGTCTTATGTTGTTGAGCAGTGAAGCTGGTCTTGTTGATATGCTTGCATCAACTATCCTGATGTGCAGTGTTCCATTAGTGATTTGGTTGAATCAAAATCTTTCTGTTAACATATCATGATAAATCATAAATGGATATGATTTTTTAAATGTACCTTTTAGTCAGCTGGAGGTTCTACTGGATTCTTTTTCCTTCTCATTTGTTTATGTTCTTTTATGGCCAGCTCTGGTTGGCAATATCTATGGGTAACATGTCTATACACAAAATCTCTCTGTTCTCCAAGGAACCAGTCCCCCTCCCCTCGTAAAAAAGAAGCCATTATTCCTATGTAGCATGCTGTAATGCGTTCCGTGTTGAACGATGAATTTCTCACAGGCTCACAATTTTATTCGTTTTATATTTGTAGTTAGTTTTGTTTAGGTTTACTGTTTTAAGCCTCTATTTAATGTGATAATGTGGTTACAGACTTTTGCTTCATTCCCTAAGATTGAATTCTGGGTTGTGAGCCCCATGGTTGCAAATGCCATACCACATTTTTTCTTGTTCATATTCATAGCTAATTAGGAAGGATGCATAGTGCTACTTGATCTCCTGATGCTGAGTAGTGCTGGATCTCAATAATTTATGTGGGATAAATCTACCACTGATGCATTGTTGCTTCTCTGTCCGGCAGATACTCAACATCAATTTAATGCACGCGAGAGCGATTGGGGCTTCACATCTTTTATGCCTTTGAGTGACCTTTATGATCCAAGTAGAGGTTACCTTGTCAATGATACTGTTGTTGTGGAGGCTGAGGTTGTTGTCCGCAGAATGGTTGACTATTGGACGTATGACTCAAAAAAGGAAACAGGTTATGTTGGTCTGAAAAACCAAGGAGCCACCTGTTATATGAACTCTCTTCTACAAACACTGTACCACATACCATACTTCAGGAAGGTGTGGGATCATGCATGATGCATCTTAATGTTCTAGGCACTATTATTTTCTTAACTATTTGACTAACTTCATTCTTCTCCCAGGCTGTGTATCATATGCCAACCACTGAAAATGACATGCCATCTGGAAGTATTCCCTTGGCGCTGCAGAGCCTTTTCTACAAGCTCCAGTATAGTGACAGTAGTGTAGCTACAAAAGAGTTGACCAAATCCTTTGGATGGGACACATATGATTCCTTCATGCAGCATGATGTACAAGAGCTCAACAGAGTTCTCTGTGAGAAACTTGAAGATAAGATGAAGGTGGCAAATCTAATTCAGAGCTGTCTATATAGTGCATGTTAGCTGTTATTAACTTTGCTTTCTCCCTAGGGAACCGTCGTAGAAGGAACGATTGGAAAATTATTTGAAGGTCATCACATTAATTACATCGAGTGTATAAATGTTGACTATAAATCCAACAGGAAGGAGTCCTTTTATGGTATGTGTTGTCTTGGTACTGGGTACACATTAGTTGTGTACTTGTGTTGCATTCTTTATTGCCGGGTTAATTCTGTATAATGGCCTTGCAGACCTTCAACTTGATGTTAAAGGTTGTCGTGATTTGTACGCATCGTTCGATAAATATGTTGAAGTTGAGCGTCTAGAGGGTGATAACAAGTATCATGCAGAAGATCATGGTTTACAGGTAACCACATATCCTGTTCTCAATTTAGCTGTGAAACTGAAACTAGAGTTGGTGCTTTACTTTTGTTCAGATATAGGGAATCTGCATATCATATACCTTCCAACAGCTTGATAAATGAAGTTTTGTTTTTTTTTCTTTCTATTGGTTTTGGTACTGTCTTGGTGATTGGATTTCAATCTTGATATATCAGGATGCAAAAAAGGGTGTTCTCTTCCTCGATTTCCCCCCTGTTTTGCAACTTCAGCTGAAGCGTTTTGAATACGATTATATGAGAGATACCATGGTTAAGGTTGGGACTGTCATAACCTTGCACTTCCTATTCTTTATATATTTACTTATATTATCCATGTTGTCATGCAAATGCATACCTGCTGTGCAAAGTGACACCCTTATTTGAGTGTAGGCTTGATGAGTTGATGTTAAATATAAGAACATAGAACACAAATTGGAAAAAGAATTTATGGAATACTGGGAACCATGAAAATAACTAATGATTGCCATAAACATGTTCATAGCATAGCATTGAACTATTTCCGTACATATATTTCACCCTATTGTCTATTGCTGATTTGCTGTAGTAAATGCTTTGAAGCTACTTCCAGATAGGGCTACAAACGAGCTGAGATTGAGTGAGGCCAGGCAGGTTCGTCTTGAGCCTGAAGCTATATTAGGGTTTGAGATTGAGGTTGAGCTTGGCTCGGTAACTTGTACATATACATGTATATGGATTTATAGGCTTGAATAGACTTAACAATGGTTAATGGAGTATGTTAGTATACTATACTATAAATGTACGTATTTGATTGAGCTTAATTGAGCTGAACTCGGCCAAGCATGGACTCATACTTAATACTGACTAAGCTTGGCTTGAGTCAAGCTTAAATTGCTTATTGAGCCTGAATTATTTTACAGCACTACACATATACTCTGTCTGTATGAAAGCCATTTGGCGAGTTGTCCCCTTTCGACTTTGGCTACGATCAATGCCCTACCTAGCTGAATAGGTGTAATTCTGATTTTTGATCTTACTTCCTAAAGATATATTGGTACGATATGCAAATCATTGTTGACTCATTATTTTGAATCCAAATTTCTAATGTTGCCCATCTCCTGTAATAACTCTGGACATAGTCCTACATTTCATCCAACAAAAAGCTTGCTTGCTTTTCTCCTATTTTTTTTATTCATGTTGACTGGACCATCTCTTAGCAGAATTGCTTTCTCACCATGATTCATGTTACCAATTTCATTTCTGTGGCTTGTAGCATGCATCCTTCATATGTAGATATCCAGCTTAGCATCATGTATCAACTAAGGGGGGACATGGCAGTTTAAATACCCTATATTTAGTACTTGACTACTTGTTCACTGACATATGAGAAAATAGGTTGGGTAGTAAAGCTTTCTTGCCAATTGTGTTACGGATTTTGGTTAGGAACTTAATTTTTTTAACCAGTTACTTCAGAATTGTAGTATTTGTTCAAAATAACTGATATAACTTGATTCATAATAATAGGGCCATCCATCTTAGGTAATTGTCTTCTGTTATGAGTGATCGCACAATTTACTTGTTGTTTTTTTTAAATTTAGGAAATTGGGAGATTTTAGACATTAGATATTTCTTGAATTACTTCTTGAGAATGAAGAAGGCATAGCTGACTCGGTATTATCTTCTATTCAAATGTTTTAAAGATTGATTTTTCAGTTCTGAGCTTGGCATTCTGCTATTATGCCTGCTTGTGCAGATTAATGACCGCTACGAGTTCCCTTTGCAACTTGATTTGGATAGAGATGATGGCAAATATCTTGCTCCAGATGCAGATAGAAGTATAAGAAACCTTTATACTCTTCACAGGTAATGATTTTATTTTTGGTTACGCATATCATTCATTTTATGTCTTTGAATGGTTTGAAGATAATCTAATTTGTCAATCGCATGTTCCCAATGGTTTGGTATGGTAGTGTGGGAATTCAATGTAAAAGATAACAAGAGACATCATAGCTAGACTTCATAGCTAGACTATCTCTCTCTTTCATCTAGATGCTATGTATGAGCATATGCAACTAGTTGCTATGCTTAACTGGACAAGAAACTTGAAGAAGACAATTGGTTGATTATATATAATGCAAGTACATGCCTGCATGAGTTTCGTACATAATTGAGTCAACTCCTAAGAATTTGCCAACTGAGTCAACTGAGAATTTTCCAGGCACAACATTTGCAGTTTTCCTCTTATTGGTCATTTGAATTCAGATTTGTTCATAGGTTTTGCGAAAACACAGTTTTGTGCAAATTTTAGCAATACAAATCTTAAGTTGTTTTTGGGTAAGGATTGCATTAGTGAAAACATTGTTTGGCTAAAACTAGCTTTCAGTTATCCTACTATTTGTTTTTGAGTCCTGTGGAAACCAGATAGGAGTGTTTTTTCATAAAGCTCATAATTTGTGTTCTGGTAAAAACAAATTTTCTTATCCTGGTTTTATCCTATCCTAACCAAACCGGGTTTTAGGTATCTTAGCAAAATCTGGTATCGATGAAACCTGGGATCCTAGCAACCCCTTAATTTATTTGTGTAATGCCATTTTCTTGCAAACCAATCTTTTAATGTAATACTAGTGCTCAAACAGGTGGTTGCTACATGGATTTTTCTTGTGTGCTAACTCTGTTCATCTACTTTTATTCAGTGTTCTTGTTCATAGTGGAGGAGTACATGGTGGTCACTACTACGCGTTCATACGGCCCACCCTATCAGATCAATGGTTGGTTTTTAGTGACTTCTTTGGTCTCTGGTACCACAATTACTCAACTAGTTGCTAGATAGTTTTATTCTCCTGTCCTTATGCATGGCCACTTGATGATGGCTGAATAGATATGTTGGCTGAGATTACTGATTGATATTCTTAAATTGGACTACTTAAACTGGCTTACTCTGACTGCATTAGGCATCTTGTAAAATCCTATTAGACAGGTGATATCCTCAACTAGATTTGGTCAGTGCATTTTTCAGATACTGGAAGTGGATGGCAGTGTAGGAAGTAATGGGTAATCAGTAATCACAGTGCAACAATAGTGGCCACTTGCATGTGAACCAGTTGAATACCGTATACCATGCATATCTTTTGAGGAAGAAGACGGCAGCGGATGTTTATCAATAAAATATTTTTCCATGGAATATTATGCAACAACCTTTTCTTATTCATGGGGTTGAGTCTATATATATATATATATATATATTTTGCAAACTTGTATTGAAGTACCTGGCGGAAGTGTAATATCCTTGTATTTATGACCGATACTACAATCCTTGCCTTTTCATGGTGTAAAGTATTCTGTCTGATTTTTTTTGACATCCTTGCAAACAATTTCCAATTCATGACACGTTTTGAATATATTTTTGTGTACCAGGTATAAATTTGATGATGAGCGTGTAACAAAAGAAGATACTAAGAAGGCCCTCGAAGAGCAATATGGGGGTGAGGAAGAGGTACGTTCTATTCATGTTGATATTGAATGATAATTCGTTCTACTCAGTACCATCATCTACATCTCTCTCTCTTTTGGATTAAACAGTTACCTCAAATAAACCCTGGATTCAACAACACCCCATTTAAATTCACGAAGTATTCAAATGCGTACATGCTTGTCTATATCCGTGAGAGCGATAAGGACAAAATAATTTGTAATGTCGATGAGAAGGACATTGCTGAGCATTTGAGGGTACGGAGAGTTTTGTATCCCCCCTCTTCCCACTTTTTTTAATGCCATGGACTTATCTTGGTATAGTTTGGATGATAAACTTTGGGTTTGCAGATAAGGTTGAAGAAAGAGCAAGAAGAGAAAGAACACAAGAAAAAAGAAAAGGCTGAAGCTCATCTGTATACCATCATAAAGGTCAGGGTCGGTTTATTGTAGGGTTCATCACAACCTGGAATCTCTCCGTGAGTTAGTTTTTCATTGGGCTCTGTTTGGGCAAACATATCTAGGTAGCTCGAGATGAGGATTTGAAAGAGCAAATTGGTAAGGATACATATTTTGATCTGGTGGACCACGAAAAAGTTCGTAGCTTCCGTATACAGAAGCAATTGCCATTTAGTACTTTCAAGGTAACATGTCCCTAGAACTTTATGCAAGTTCTTCTTGGTAGCAAGGCTTCCTTATTATAGCTTTGGAATACTAAAATCCGTACTGCACATAGATCTGTGAAATTAACTGGTAATCTAACTGATGTTGAAATAACTGTTTAATAGGAGGAAGTTGCAAAGGAATATGGCATCCCAGTACAGTTTCAGCGCTTCTGGTTGTGGGCTAAGAGGCAAAACCATACATACCGGCCAAATCATCCATTGACCCCTCATGAAGAAACACAATCTGTAAGTTAGTTCACTTTGTGTTGGAAGTGAACTGATACATCCACACTTCGAATAATTGGAAAGTGAAACTTTTAACTTACCTTTTCTTTTTGAGTAAATTTCTTGGAACTAGACATAATTTGATGAAACTATCACAAAACTTCACTTCTAAGATTTTTTTTCCAAAACTACATATTATATGCCCAAGCTATCACAAAACTACACTTTTACACACACCCGTTCCAACTTCCAAGCAACAGATGATCAGTTATGACAATCTGGGTCCACATTTAAGCGACACATGGCAGTGTCTAAGCCGCATGGACTGAACGCATGGGTGTCTGATCTATATATACAGATGTGGTGGTGAAATTCTTCTCCTTTTTTTGCATTTATCACAGATTCCAAAAGTGTTGGGAGAATTTCATGAGTGGATTGTGTGGAGATACTTTAAAAAAAGAGATCATCTTTTATTGTTTGGAGTTGTTTACTTTGTTATACATGTTTGCAGAAAATTGCTTGTGCTAATCTGGTATAAAATTTCCATGTTTCCCAAAATAAAAAATTCTCAGTAGTCCGATACAATATGCTTAATTGCTTGGACGACTCTAGAAAGATTTGTTAAAAACAATCTAGAATCCTGTTGTGTTGTGTGTTGTTTTTGTTCTCTTTCTATCAGCTCTACTTCATTTTTATAGAAGGGTTCTATTACTAGTTTTCTACTGCACAGGTGGGACAGCTGAGGGAGGTATCAAATAAGGCACACAATGCTGAGCTGAAGCTGTTTTTGGAAGTTGAACTTGGACTGGTAATGATATGCTGGAGTTGTACTCATTTCCTTTTCTGTATGTTTCTTATTTTAGCTTCTGCTGTGGCTTCCAGATGTAGGATTCTTAACTATGTCTAATTACTCATTTAGGATTTGTGGCCTGTCCCTCCTCCCGAGAAAAGCAAGGAAGATATTCTTCTGTTCTTCAAACTCTACAACCCGGAAAAGGAAGAACTTTGGTACATATTATATTTAAATTGACCTCTTCATCATCCTTTCGTAAGTATCACTATAAATGGCTGATATGTGACATTTTTTCATCATTGTAGTTTTGTGGGGAGGCTCTTTGTAAAGGCCTTGGGGAAACCTTCAGAAATCCTGACCAAACTAAATGAAATGGCTGGATTTACACCAAATGAAGAAATTGAGCTTTATGAGGCAAGAGTTAAATTCATGGGTTGAAATATTATTTGTCCAGATTCCAGATGACAAAGCTTTAAAGCAATCTCTGCTACAATTTTATGCATTTTCGTTTTTAAGGGGGATAGTTTAGTTATACGGTGATAACCATATCAAGATGATGCACTTAAGTTGTTTTCTGTTGGTACATGCAGGAAATTAAGTTTGAGCCAAATGTGATGTGCGAACATATTGACAAGAAACTTACTTTCCGTTCTAATCAGGTTTGTCCACATGTTTCTTTTATTTTAGAAATGCAGAATTCGATCAGGCAGTTATTGATTTGTTCCGAAAATTTCCCAATTTTGTAGCTTGAAGATGGGGACATAGTCTGTTTCCAAAAATCACCGAAACCAGACAGTGATACTCAAGTGCGCAATCCAGATGTCCCTTCATTTCTGGAGTATGTTCATAATAGGCAGGTACAGTACATCATATCTCCAACTCGATTTATTCTTTGTATTGTAGGTACAATGCTTTTATTTTTCTTTTATTTTCTATTTATAAGCTATTATTGCACATTGTGATATCTATTTACGATGCTATTCTGCTTTGTTGGTCACTCCCAGGAAAGATTTTGAGTTACTTGTGGCTTTTATTTTCTCTTCATTTGGACTAAGACTTCTAGTTGACTGCGTGTAGTTTTTGACTTGTGTATCCACTCTAATATTACCATTGTCAAGTACCTTTAGGGATGAGGATCATTGCAAAATATGCATTTCTTTAAGAATGAATAATTGAATAGAATAGTCTTAACCTTTTTTTTTGTATTTAGACCATGGTTGTCATTGTGTTCCTTTGAGGCCAATCACTTGTGGGCTGCGATGTGAAGGTGTTGGCGGTGGCTGGACCAGAAAAAAAAAAGGAAATGAAAAAAAAATAATTACAAGGGAGGGAAGAAAGGGATGGCCGGCCCAGCCCACCCGCAGCTAGTGGGAGGGGATTTTTAGGGCTCTCCTAACTGCCTCTCTCTCAGCTCCACTCTTCTCTCTTGATCTCTCGGCTCTCACTCTCCCACTCCCGATCTTGTTCTCTCACTCCCCGTCCGTGCCTCCCCAGGCATCCTCTGTGATGGCAGCGGTGACAGGGCTGTTGGCAGCGACTCCCATATATGTCGAGCTGGAGAATGGAGGAGCAGAGGGAGGCAACGGCTATGGTAAATCTGCCTGCTTCTCTCCTAGCCCTGAAACCGCCCCTCTCTATCCCTGTCTCTCTCTGGCTTTCTCTATCTCTCAAACTAGGTGTTGAGAGGTCTCCAGGTGTTGGCCGCTGGAACACCTAGTCAGCGACCAGGCGATGCTGTGACAATACTACTTTAGACTAAATCTTTGTCAATTTAACACCTGAAGGCAAAACAAGCACCAAAACCTTGGGATTTTGACCTCACTTCATCCAAAGATGTCAGCGTGATTGATATTGTTAGTGGGAAGAAGATGAGGCCGCGCTACCATTGCCTCCAATCTGCCCCAGATCTGGTGGCTGGATACGTTGGTACTTGGCAGCACCGAGTTTCGCGAGTTTCGTGCAGATGGAGGCTGGCAGCGATGGTGAGACCTATATCTGCAGTGTCATCGTCGGCGACTTGGGTCAGACTGGTCGGTCTCGGCTGGTGATGGCACTTGCCGATCATTCCAGCGTGTCAGTCTGTTGTCCGCCATCGTGTCATCCTTGCTCGCCAATCTGCCTTTGCCAGTCCGGTGGTGCAGACGAGAGAGGGAGGGAAAGCTGGTGGGAAGTGAGATGAGAGATAGATGTGAGGTTGTGGATGGGTTTTCTGCAAAATGCACGGGGAGGTTGTGGGGTTCAATGTTTACATGGTGGAAAGGAATCCACGCCAATCGTTTGGCACACAATCCAGGGGCAGATATTGAAAATTTCATATTTTCACCCGATATGTTCCCATTGTTTAGTCCTAGAGGGTCATACACTAGGCCTTAGAAGGTTATGTACATATCAACATCACCACAATGAACTCCATGATACTAATATTATCACAGTACCAGGCTAGTCTGGGTTGTCAGTTTCCTGCAGTTAAGGCCAATTCGATCAATATTGTGATGTAGCTCTATGATGGCTGTGTTATATAGTATGGCACCAGAATATTGATGAAATGGTTCCCATGGATATATGTATGTGATATGGACCTTCCCCTGGTATCTAAGCTGCTGTTAACTAAAATGGAAGTTGCTTACTATGCTGGAGGAACATGAAAAGATGAATAGTTAATTTTGCATGGAATTGCATATATGCTATGTGCCTTTGTACTTGGTTGTTAAAATGGAAATTTGGCTTGCTTTCGTTCTCTCCCTCTTCTTTTTTCTTTAGTAATTAATTGACAGTTGCTTGTTTACATTTTATTATGTAATATGGTATGGGCCTACCTTCTTAAGGATAATAGGACTGCTTTGTCTCTGATAGCTTTTGTTTACTGTAAAACTTGTTCTCTTTTCATATTTCTCTAAATAACGATTATGTTTGCTGCAGGTTGTACACTTTCGGTCTTTGGAGAAACCGAAGGATGATGATTTTTCCTTGGAATTGTGAGGGATTACAGAACCTACTTGACTATTCATTCGAATTATTACTCGATTAATTGTCTCACATGTATATGTTTCTTATTTTTCCATGCCTTAAGGTCAAAACTTCATACGTATGATGATGTTGCTGAGAGAGTTGCCCGCCGTCTCGGGTTGGATGATCCAGCAAAAATTCGGCTTACATCCCATAACTGCTATTCACAGCAGCCTAAACCGCAACCCATCAGATTTCGGGGTGTGGAACATCTATTGGACATGCTCATCCATTATAATCAGGTTAACTGTTTCCACATCTTTTTTATTTTTTCTTTATAACTGAAATGCGAAAGGAATTTGACTAAATATACTGTCTGTCTGATACAGACGTCTGACATCTTGTATTACGAAATGCTGGATATTCCACTGCCAGAATTGCAGTGCCTGAAAACCCTTAAAGTTGCATTCCACCATGCTACAAAGGATGAGGTTTGTTTAACTTCAAATCATATATATTTATTTATCTTTAGCTGCCAAATGCACATCTTCATGAGACATCCTTTCTCCAGGTGGTTATTCACAGCATCAGGCTTCCAAAGAATAGCACCATTGCTGATGTGGTTAATGACTTGAAAACTAAGGTAACTTCTACATCCTTTTCAGTTATTTTTTTAGTTACTTAGTTTTATGCTCTATATTTACAATTTATTGGAACCGAGATATATCAATGCAATGGAGTTGGATATACTCATGAGTCATGAGTGCTTTTAGGGTGCATCTAAGGGGAATTACCTTTTATTTTCACTGCCGTTGCCATCTAGGTTATGCAACTTTAAAGAGGCTTGTTATGTTCTGTGGATATTATGTTCTTTAAGAACCTTTTCTAAATCTGATGTTACTGATCAACAGGTTGAACTATCCAACCCCAGTGCTGAACTACGCTTGCTAGAGGTCTTTTACCACAAGATTTATAAGGTACTTGTGAATGTTATGTGGTTAAGCATATATTAAATGCTTTCCAGAGAAAGAACCTTACTATCTCGAGGTTATAGTTTTCTAGAGAAGTAAAATAACTATACTAAAAAAGGCTTGAGAAGATACTATCATTTATGTTTATTAGCGTGCTTGTTACTAATTTAAGTTTTTTTTCATAGATCTTTCCACTTCATGAGAAGATAGAGAATATAAATGATCAGTACTGGACGCTACGTGCTGAGGAGGTGTGTAATGATTTTATCTTTCATTTCTTAGTGTGTAAACTTCCAAGTAACTTTTCCAGTTCCTGCTTTTTTATCCTCATGTAAATTTTCCGGTATCTGCTGGCATGAAATGTATGCACCCCTTTTTATCCTCATACTTGCTTCCACTGATTGACATAGATTCCAGAGGAGGAGAAAAATCTCGGTCCACACGATCGCTTAATTCATGTTTATCACTTCATGAAAGACCCTCTTCAGAATCAGGTAGTGCACTCTGACATGATCTTCATTCTTGTTTAAATGAGTTGTATGGGAAGATCGCTATTTATGGCATGCTTATATGATCTGTTGACACTGTTGTTGGGACCAACAGCAGATTCAGAACTTCGGAGATCCTTTTTATCTTGCTATCCGTGAAGGTGAGACTTTAGCAGAAGTAAAGGAGCGCATACAGAAAAAACTCCAAGTCCCCGATGAGGAATTCTCAAAGGTGACTTTTTTTTGCTTATAATGGATGGAATCATAGAAATATACTGTTTTTCCTTTTCTTTTTTTCTTTTTTTTTGTTCATACGTTTGTTAAACCTGGTATTATGCTGATTTTGTAAAGTAGATGCAAAGGTTAGAACCAGCACCAATCCTGTGGTTGATTGGTTGTGCTGTAGTGAGCCGAGAGTTCACATATAATACAACAACTAACAAGCAAGCTTTTTTGTCCCAAACAAGTTGGGATAGGCAAGGAATGAAACCCAATCAAAATCAATAAAACCTGTAAACTTTCGATCTTAGGTCATGGTTCCAGTATATGGATTGCTAGCTTTGATGCACTCCTATCCAATGCCAATTCTTTGGATACATTTCAATCCCTCAAGTCTCTTTTAACTGCTTATGCCCACGTTAGTCTTGGTTGACCTCTGTCTCACGTTTTTGAGACGATTTAAAATTCCACTACGCAACGGTGCCTCAGGAGGCCTTTGTTGGAGATGTCTAAACCATCTCAAACGATGTTGGATAAGGTGCTATCCCAACTTTATCACGTATATCATCATTGCGGATTCGATCCCGTATTGGTTGACCTCTGTCTCACGTTTTTGAGACGATTTAAAATTCCACTACGCAACGGTACCTTAGGAGGCCTTTGTTGGAGATCTCAAACGATGTTGGATAAGGTGCTATCCCAACTTTATCACGTATATCATCATTGCGGATTCGATCCCGCCTTGTATGACCACAGATCCACCGTAGCATCTGTATCTTTGTTACGCTCGTTTTCTGAACAATACAACATCGCAGGTCTGATCTTTGTCCTATAGAACTTACCCTTTAACTTTTAAGGGATTTTTCTATCACATAGGACACTAGATGCTTGGCGCCATTTCACCCACCCTGCTTGTATTCTGTGGCTCACATCTTCATCAATCTCGACGTCACTCTGTAGCATCGATCTCAAATATCGAAAAGCTTCATTCCTGAGCACTACTTTCCTATCTAGACCAACATCTCCATCATCTGCCGTAGCACCACTGAAAACACATCTCATATACTTTGTTTGAGTCCTACTAAGACTAAAGCTCTTTGATTACAAAGTCTTCCTCTACAACTTCAGTTTTCTATCAACACCTATCCTACTCTCATCAATTAGCACCATATCATCAGCAAGAAGCATACACCAAGGAATCTTTCGTATGTCCCGTGTGGCTTCGTCCATTACTAGGGCAAAGATGTAGAGGCTCAATGTTGACCCTTGATGTAGTCCTATCTTAATAGGAAAATCACTAGTATAGCTATCACATGCTCTGACATTAGTCACAGCATCGTTTTACATATCTTTGATTAGGGTACCGTACTTTGTTGGGACTTTTTTCTTTTTAAGTGCCCACCACTTGACCTTAGCACATTGTCATAAGCTCTCTAAGTCGATAAAACACCATTTTTAGATCTTTCTTTTTCTCTCTATACCTCTCCATCAACTGCTGTGTCAAGAAGATAGCCTCTGCTGTCGACCTCCCACGCATAAAACCAAATTGGTTATTCGTCACGCTAGCCACTCTTAAACGATGCTCAATCACTTACTCTGAATGCTTCATTGTGCGGCTCATGAGCTTAATTCCTCTATTATTATTACAACTTTTAATATCTCCTTTGTTCTTGAAAATTGGCACTAATGTGCTTCTCCGCAACTCGTTAGGCATCTTGTTCGACCTAAAAATGTTATTAAACAATTTAGTTAGCCAAACAATCGCCACATCTCCAAGGCATTTCCATACCTCGATAGTAATGTTATTAGGCCCCAACGCCTTACATACTTTTATCCTTTTTAAGGCTTTCTTACTTCGGACTCTTGAATTCTTCGAACGAACCACCTAGTGGTGTTGTCAAAGGCATCATCCAGCCAATTATACTATCCCTGTTGTCTCTGTTGTACAACTTGTCGAAGTAGTCTCTCCACCTATTCCTGATCTCGTTGTATTTCACCAGAAGTCTGTTAGTGTCGTCTTTGATGCATTTAACTTGGTTGAAATCTCTCGTCTTCCTTTTGTCGAAGTTTAGCAATATTGAAGATATCCTTCTCCCTCTCCTTTGTACTCAGCTTCTGATAAAGATCATCATAAGCCTTACCCCGTGTCTCACTCACCGCATTCTTTGCATTCTTTTTGGCTGCTTTGTACTTCTGTACATTGTTATCGCCCCTATCATGCTGCATGTGCTTGTAGTATGCTGCCTTCTCGTCGATAGCCTTACTTCCACGTTCCACCACCAAGTGTCTTTAGGTTTGCATCTAGTCCCTCGGGTCACTCTGTACACCTCCACAGCCATCGTCCTAACGAGAATTACCATCTCCATCCACATACTATTCATGTCTTCTCCCACATTCCATATTATACTGCATTTAAATTATATTGGTAATTTGCCATTTATCATAAACTTGCTATGGGTAATGCATCCATTGTATCTCTTATAGAATGGTTTGCTAAGTATTGCTTGAGCCACATCCACATATGTGGGCTAAAGAGAAATACAGAATGTAGTGATTCATTTTTAGATCTTGATTTTGTAACTTCGAGACAAGGTTTTTGGATGGTTCATCCCTATTCTGTTTCTATCCTTGTGTTTTCTCTCTCTTTTACCTTGAGTTGCATTGCGTATGAGTATATGGTGAAGCTACCGAACTAATATACCTATCAATGCTTATGTGGTCAGTGGAAATTTGCATTCATATCTATGAATAGGCCAGACTACCTCCAAGATTCAGATGTTGTATCCGCCCGTTTTCAGGTATATTGTGATTTTTTTCCTACAGCTTTTTATGTACTTCTGCCCATAAATTTGTTTTTTTCTTTGGTCTCTATCTAATTTTTTCTTTTGATTTCTACAGAGGAGAGATGTCTATGGAGCTTGGGAGCAATATCTTGGGTTGGAGCACACTGATACTGCACCAAAAAGGGCCTATACAGCCAATCAGGTATTCAGCGGTCTTATTGTGAAGTGAGCTTAGCAAATTTTCTGATGTCATTTTTTTAACCTTGTTCTAATTCTCGCAAACCTTCATTTTGACCGAAAAGATTTTTAAAATCATCAGATCTGTCTGATATTTTAGATTACTCATTTTTTATTCTGTTTTTGCAACCCAGTAGTCCAAAATGATTTAACTTGGTAAGATGTTTAAAAGTTTTAAACTAGGCGTTTACAGTATCCCTATATACCACAACTCCCTGGTGGCTTTTCTGCCACCCAAGAAGACACTTATAGAAAATTTGGTACATCTTCGCTGAGAGCATGTGGTTAACTTTGGTCTGCATGGTGCACATGAGCACATCTTCACAATTCGCATGCATTGTTTTGCTCTTTATTGTACCATTCCTATGTTTTTCTTAATGCTGAGATCACAAGTATCTTAATGTAACTCTACTTTGTTATGGTGGTTTCAACTACCTGCAGAACCGCCACACATATGAGAAGCCAGTGAGAATTTATAATTGAATTCTCTTACAACTGTGATGGTTCCCCGATGAAAGCATCAATCTGAAAGTGGCAAACAGATAAATGGAGTACGGGGAATTTAGACTGCAACAGGGGAAAACAGCAGAATGTTTGGCCATTTGGGTCCCTATCGCTTGCTACCGGCTGCTGTTGATGTAGCAGCACGCTTGGTTTCATGATGGTTCGTGATGATGATTTTCTCAAGATTTTCCATCTTGTCGTTGGGCAATGGTGCATGCGTATTGATTTTCCATAACTTGGGTATAAAGGCCCCCAAGGGTAGATGTTGCTTCAGTTATAGAGCAAAGTCCAGTACATAAGATTTTGGTAGGGGGCATGTATACAGCGGTATAGTTATGAGTCGTGACCTGATATTGGCTGACATTTGTTGTCTTGTAATCTGGTGAGAATGAGAGACTGTATAATGGTTTCGGTGTTGGTTTCAATTTTCAGCTTCCATCATAGAATCGTGAGCAAGAATTATTACTGCAGCTAGTGCAATCCAGAGTTCCTTGCTAGCCAGTGTAGGCATCAGTATGGTGTAATTTATTTGAGAAAACTTTACATGTGTTTTTTTTTTGGTTGAAATAAGTATCTTTTGGTCTTCAGATGCTTCTGCTTTAATGGTACACCTTTGCAGAAATAATATAAGATATTTGTTACTTTAGTATCTGTCTGGTATCTCCATTTCCTTTTTTTTATGAAAGATCTACGATAGCGATTATCCCAAATTGTCATCAAATTATCTGATCTGCAGTTGAATACGAGTCCAGAAGGTAGTAGAATCAAAACTTTTAAGCATCAGCATTGGTAAAAAAAAAAAGACAGCTCGTGACAATATTGATTATCAAATTAAGTAATTTATGGAAGTAGTAAAATTTATTTAGGTGTCCTGTACATGGAAAATGGTCCTTCCGCTTCCCAGGATATGGATCAAGCATGTTTTTTTTTTAAAATAATATATTTTTAATAAAAAATTACAGAAATAATATGCCGAAATAACAGTTATACCCACCTGTCGCGAAATTCTATCGTGATTCTAAACAGAGACATAATCTTTGTCGTGATTTCAAAGAGCAATAACATTTCTGTTGCAATTTGGAATCACGACAGACCTGTCGTTAACAGTTCAGCTCTCTGTCGCAAGCTTTTGGCCTTATTTCCACCGAGGCTTGCCCCACACAGCCGAGAGCTCTTACGCGCGCCGGAGAAAAAAGAGAGGAAAGGAAAGGGGAGAGGAAGAGGAAAAGGGGGAGGAGAGGAGAGGAAGAAGAGGGGAGGAGGAGGGGAGGAAGAAGGGAGATTCGTCGTGTGTTGAGGTAAATCTTATTTTGTTTATTTAATTTAGAATTTAGTTATCAAATGAAATAAATTAGTAAGTAATTAGGTTTGTAGAGCAATAAATATTAAGAAAGACGATATAGGGACGAGATTAATTAGGGTTGTAATTAATTAGCTGTGTAGACTGGCAATACTTTATTTAAATGGATGATTTAGTGATCGGATTATTTAGGTTTGTAATTAATTAGTTGTATGGAGTTATAATAGCTATGGATATAGAAAACTGCAAGAATTATGAGAGATACAATGTGTGCAAGAATTACGCGAGATACAATGTGATACAAAAAAATTAATTTTTGTAGGGCTACAACAGTTGTTTGAATTAGTGTAGAGTATGTCGTTGTATGGGTAGATTAAGATTTGAAAGGTGTTAGCGTTATGTTGTGCGATCATTAAAAATTCATGAAATATTTGATAGGTATGGACGAACGAGTAGAATTTAAAATACACTACGGAGAAGGGGTTCCACAGATGGGTGCACAAGGGGTGGAACTTAGTTATTTTCTAAGTGTCATGGCTGGGCTATCACGTGCTGGTGAGCGTTCATGGGGCATGGTTAACAATTGGTTGTACCATATGTTCTCATTGGATAGTAAATTGCATGACCTCAAACTGCACGGAGTAGGGTCTCGGAGACGGGATTACACATACCGGGAGTTAGTAGAACTGAAGGGGTTGAAATCCTGGAGCTCGTACGTAAGATTGGCAACTGAGAATGGTTGGTCATTAGTGTTGTTGACGCAAGCATTTGAGAAAACCAATGCTGGCCATACGACGTAGGAGGAGGAGGTTGGTAATGAACCGGAGGAAGTTGGGGAGAGCAACCGAACCAGAGAATGCTTAGTGAGGCAAGATGTCAGCTCGAGTCATGAGGGTGTGCGAAGGGAGAAAATTGATATTCCAATGCCAGATATTCAGGTACCATTGGGTGTGGTAGACGAGGGAGAAAATATTGAATCGTTAGTTGAAACGATAGAGGCAGAGAGCCAGGAATATGAGGATTTGAGTAACGACGAAAACGATGAAGAGTATTTCCCTGTGGAGTGGGATGCATGTCAATTCGATAGATTGGTGGTCAACGAGGGTGAACACTTCACATGGCAGTCAGATCGGAATGAGGTGAGGCAAGGTGTTATTTACAAGAATAAGTTTGAGGTTTAGGAAGTAGTGACAGGCTGGGCAGTGTCGCTTCGTAGAACCTTTAAGGTTGCGAAGTTAGATCAGCGGGTGTATGATATCAGATGACAGATGAAGGGTTGCCCATGGTGTGTATGCGTACCAGCCTAAGTAGGATACCATTTGGAAGTGTTCTATAGTCGTCCCACACACATGCGTGCTGACGGAGTCTGCCCAATCGCATAGAAATATATCTTCAGGTTTTATTGCAAATGCAATATATGGGGAGATTGTGGGCAACCTGGATTTAGAGCCACGTGCCATCATACTTGCAATAGAGCAGAGGTTTCAGTACACCATAAGCTATGCGAAAGCATGGAGAGCGAAGCAGAAGGTATTGGAAATTAGATTTGGTACGTATGAAGACTCATATCAGAACCTACCAGGTATGCTTGAGGTGATCAAGGAAAAGAATTATAAAACTTATATCGATATTTGTGAGCAGCCCTCGCAGCACTTCCTTGGGAAGATGATACTCAAGCGGGTATTCTTTGTTTTCAGTGCATTTGTCAACGCGTTTAGACATTATCGTCCGTTGTTATGTGTGGATGGGACATACTTCACTGGGAAGTATAAAGGCCAGACATTGACTGTCATAGGAGTAGATGGCAATAATCAGGTTCTTCCTATAGCGCTCGTATTCGTGGAGGGTGAGAACATATAAAGCTGACTCTGGTTTCTAAGGAACGTGAAAGCCGACGTCGTGGATCAACAGCCTAGAGTGTGTGTTATACACGATCAGCGTTCCGGGCTGTTGAAGGCGGTCGTGCAGTTGCAGAAAGGTGCAGAAGAAACACATCTGTCGGGGGCTGGCCACCCTGACACGTGGCCCCCCCGGGGGGGCTTTGAGCAGCCCTCCTCTAGGATCGGGGGACTATTCCCTACCTCGGGCGGAGATGTCTCCGGACTGCCAGGCCGGAGCACCAATCGGACTGTTCCAAGCCAGGCTCCGACCGAAGGTCCCGCAAGGCCATAAAGGAGCTCTTTCCCGACCAAGCCGACCGCCGAGCTATTTCCCGACTTAGCAGGGCGTTCGACCTCCGTCACGGACCGGGCTCCCCCGACCTCCGACCAGCCCGATCCCGGTCTCCGCCAAGGGTCGAGCATCGGGTCCTCCACTGGCCGTTAACCACGTGTCCAACAATCGCGACCGCCTGAAGCGACCGCACAGAAGCAGGTGGCTCCTTCCCGAGGCAGCACGAGGGTCGCCAAAGTCAAAGCCTCAGTCCCATCATCCAGTCGCGTACAGCATAGGAGTCCTCTCACCCCAGGCAGCGCTGGGGCCATGCATGGCAACGTCATCATCTGACAAAACCGCAGAGAGTGGGTGCGCTGTTTCCCGAGGAAGCAGCGACCTGCTTTGCTCGGAGAGTCTACTAACCCGGCGTAGGGCAAAGCCAGACAAGACGGGTCACCAAGACAAGGGCTTTCTGGCATGAGTCCCTTCATCCTCTCAGCTCCCAATCCCCAATGTAACCTACCCCTTTCGGCCGTATAAGGAGGGGCAGGGCCCTCTGGAGGAGGGGTTCTTCTTCTTTCAGATGACACCCCCACGAACTAGGCTCCGGCGCTCTCATATTGGAACCCCTAGCTCTCATTTGTAAAGGCGGTGCAGCCATCGGCATCAAGGGCAATACAGTACCAACATCCGAACTGGAGTAGGGACGTTCGCCCAACCAAGATAGATCTTGTGTCCCTGTTTGATTGTGCTGGCCCTGCTCAAGACGCCCGCCGAGGGTACCTCCCGGACGAACGAAACTCTGGGCCTCGCCCTCCGTACTACCCTTCACCCTCTTTCTTTGCGGTCGACGGTCCCGATCGTCGACAACATCTATGGCCTGATCTGCGAAGTAGGTGGTGCAAGCGGCACATAGGTGCTAACTTCTACAAGCAGTTCAAGAACAAGGACCTTACGAAGCTTTTTAAGAGGTTGTGCGACCAGACCTAACAGAGAAAGTTTGATGCACTGTGAAAGAAGTTGGACGAGCTGATATCAAGGCATACAACAGAGGCAGCGAAGAGGCCAATGCTTGGCACAGAGGAGACCCCAGTAGTACTGGAAGTGTCACCCATGGACCCTCCGCACTTGGTTCGGAGGAATGGAAGATCCACAAAATGCTTCTCCGAATGGATAAAGTATAAGCCTAGGGAGAAATGGGTATTGCTTTATGACACCGATGGTGCTCGATATGGGGTTATGACAACAAACTTGGCTAAGGTTTACAATTGGGTAATTCGAGGTCTGAGACCCCTTCTCCTGGTTGTTATAGTAGAAGGTGTTCTTCATGGTATTGCGAAGTACAATTGGACAACACGCTGCAGCCCGCTTTTTCAGACCTAAGTGACATATAAAACCACCCGCCACCCAAGCAGCCATTCTTCTCTACCCCAACCTGCACTCCATTGCAATCACAGACCGAGGAGGAAGCTCAAGCAGTGGGAGGGTAGACGGGGAAGACTATAAAAGGCCAAACCGTAGGCACATATACACAACTACCACTCACACTTCACCATGACTGGATCCTCTAGTAGAGCATTCTCGTGGACACCTGATATGAGCAGCGTAGCCCTTTATTACACATTGAAGGTTACGCGTAATGAGAAGGATGATCCGTTTAAGGAGGAGAACCAAAGTAAAGTAGTGTCCAAATTGCAAGAGTAGCGTCCGACATTATCAAGGTATAAGGTGACAACCTCTGGCCTGAACCTTGTGACCTTCAACGACCTCAAGACGCACTTGAAAGGGTGGCGTCAAAGGCATTTCAGGGTGTGCGAACTAGCCGACCACCATTCTGCTGCAGGTTTCTCTATGAGATTTTATAAGGTACTGATGCTGCCCGATCAGTATGCAAAGTATATTAAGGTTAGTTATTTTCTATTTGTTCACCATACTAATCTTTTTAGCATTATCCATAAGTTCACTAATTCCTATGCTCGTCTTGTGTGTTAGTCATTCCCAGAGGATAAAGAGTTGCTGAATAAAGATATCCTAGAATTCGTAGCGATGTATATGCTCTTCGACGGGGGTGTGATGCCTGGTTTGCGCAGAAGACGCAGAAGAATATCTAACTGGAGGGGTAGAGGTCCACCCAGTACTATTGCAGCAGAAAGTTCAAGAGGACGTTCAACCACTATCTAAGGAGGGCTTACTCCTAACTATACAAATGACAATGACGATTTCATGTCACCTAGACCTCGACGTTCAAGCACTATCACAACAGGCCTTTCAACCACTACTACAACAGGTTGTTCAGGCAACAATGTAAGAGGGCGTTCAACAAGCACTAAAGGAGGGCTAGCTCCTAACCATACAAATGACGACGATGACGATTTCGTGCCACCTAGGCCACAAACCTTACGTCCTCAGAGTCCTCCGAATCCTGACGATGATATTACATTAAGCCCTATCAGGTATCCATACTAGTACCCCGTCAGAAACCAATAGATAACTACTCTTATTTTTATTGTAGCGACATATTCCGACAACCATGGACATAGAATGTATGTTTTTGTGACTTAGTCCTCCACTAGAGGCATGTACCTATGTTGTATCACAGTTTTATGAATTCCATAAGGCATGTATGTATCTTAGGTGTAGTTCATATGCCATGCTATTGTAGTTATTGTCCTTATTGCACTTTGTAATATCAATGTCGGGTTTTATTCAATGTTTACTATGATTTGTCGTCAAATTTATCGCACACTAAAGAGAATGAGGAACAATGAAATTTGAATTTTTGTCAAAAAAGTAACTAACAAATAATTTTGTAAAATACTACATGAATTGTCACTGACAAATATGAATTTTTCTAAATTTATTGAACCCTGGTTTGAACTCTAAAATTCTAGCAACTGTCAAAATAACACTGACTTTAAATAATTAATGCTCATAAGTTACAACGGATTTTCGAATGAAATCGGTGCAACAATGTATTATTTAAAAAAGATTCCTTTATTTAACTCGCACGTCGCTTCAAAATGAGTGAAAAAATTCTCAACCGAACAAAACAAAATTGTCTATTGTTTTACTATTTCTACAATTTTATCGCGAGACTGGCTATTTTGCAAAATAATTATTTCAAAACTGAATTCTGTGGTACTTATATGTGCTTTATAAAAAAATTTACTAGACATTTCGAAAATTATTTAACTCTCTATCGCGCAACCAAACAGCGACAGAGACACTGACGATAGAGTCTTTGTTGCGTTTTGGATTGGCGACAACGTGTTATCGCACTTTCAGATCGTGATAGAGATTCTGTCACTGTTTGAAATCGCGACAGAATATCTGTCGCGATTTGGATCCACAATAGGTGGGTATAACTGTTATTTTCGGCATATTATTTATGTAATTTTTCATTAAAAATATATTATTTAAAAAAATCCCAAGCATGGGTGTCATCTGACTAGGGTTTACATTAGTGAACCTAGTCGGAAATCGCCTAAGCGTTGGTAGCGATTTTCGTCAAAAATTGCTAGAAACCAAACGAAATTTAAAGTCAAACTTTTTGAACTTGGTGGTCAAACAGCGATGAAATAATTCGAAAGCCGACCGGTTTTCACCGTGTTTCGACTAGTTTTTACCTATTTTCAAGTTATAAAGTAGGCATTTAACAATAATATCTCAACAAATAACCTTTCATTTCAATACCATTCACAAATCAATCCAACAAGTCCACAGCTCAATGTTTATGGCATATAACATTTGAAATCAATATTTCTCACCGAAAATGAATGTTCGCACTTCTTATAGTTTCATTGTCCTTCCAATGTCACACATATGCTATATTGGACCTACATGAACGCTATATCTTTACTACTTCTAATTAGGAGTTAGTGGCGGTCGTCCGTTCCCTCCAGAGTACTCTCCAGAGTACTTGATCCATTGGATCTGGCACGAACGGCTGAGATGATTGATTTGTTCAAGCTTTACTATTAGTGCCTCGTACGTGGCAACGCACCAAAGGTTAATGGGCCGAGGGCTGGTTCCAGCTATGGGCTATTCAAATCGAAGCCTGCTGTGTGGGTGTGATACAAGCCCGGTGCTTAAGCTTCCCAAACTTGCTTGCAGGTGGCAACAAGAAAATGGGAAATGGCACAAATTCACGTTTGTAGTATGTTTGACGCTGTCTGTTGCCACTTGGCAGTCAGGACTTGTACAGGGGAGGCTCATGTTCTCTAACAACAATTGCTTATTCTGCATTGATTGGCTGAGATGCAGTGTAAGGCTAAACACCGTAGTCCACCGTAGACAGGCACATACGGGCCAATTACATCTCGTCGTCGTCGTTCGACACTTCAACCCACTCTGTAGTTTGGTTGTTCTCCAAATACTTTTAGCCATTTTTAGTTCTGTTTTGTTGTTTCGGTTATTGAAGTCAACTAGTGACACATTTTTGGGGTAAGATATTCCCTCCGAAGCCATTACTTATATAGCCTAAAAAATAGAAAAAATCTAGAATAATTAGGAAAACTCAAAAAGAATGTAGATTTTTTTTAAAAAAAGTATATGCGGGCCTAAACGAGCCGTGCCAATAGTGGTGGGTCATAGGCCAGCCCGTTTGACATGGCCTATTTGGCCATCTCAGGCAGCCTTGTCCCATGCTCGCTCGTTGCTTCCTCCTTCAATTCGAACTCTCTCGTCTCTCCCCACAAAACCAAACCCATACAAGGGGAAAAAATCTCACTGCACTGCAACCAAACCTAGGGTTGCTTCGCTCACCCATGGACAACTCGTCCCTCCTAGATGCGCAGTCGGAGCAGCTTGCTGCCACCGCCGACAAGCCCCACGTTGTACCGCTGACGTCGGAGCACGGGAGGCGGCGGAGATGGGGGAGGGGATGGAGGAGGAGTAGTACGTGAGTGACCCCGGCGACACGCTACTCTTGGAGATGCGACGCCGGGAGGCCAGCGACGATGAGGGGTCTGAGGAGGGGAGGCGCCTGCCCAAGGAGCGGATCGGGCTAGACCACGACGAGATGCCCAGGGCACCCCAGAGGTGTATGAGGACGAGGTGGATGAGGAGAAGGACGACGAGAAGTACTATGATAATTTAGAGGGGGAGAGATGGGTGAGGGTTTCGAGGAGTACAATGGCCAGGTAGTGCCGCCCAAGGAAGCCGGCGGCGGCCAGGGGGACGAGGGCGAGAAGGTTGGGGAGGAGGGAGCAGAGCCGGAGGTCGAGGGGGAGGGGAAGGAGAAGGAGCATGAGCTGTTCGCGGTGCCCACGTCTAGCACCTTCTACATGCACAACGACCACTTCCAGGAGGAGGGACGTGGCCGATGCAGGTGTGATTTCCTAAAATCTTTATACCTTTACTTCTAGCTAATATATTATGTAGAATTGTAGTTGTTCTCGTGTAGTTTGAGTTTGGGGATGCCCGAGCTTTGTTAGACTTTCGTAAAGGGGGCTAAAAGTTAGCTAGACAGCGACACTGATGGTAAGTGAGAGAGAGTTGGATTTGTATCATCTGCAGTTCAGACTAAAAAAAGCACTGCCATGAGCGCAAACATCCCATAAAAAATTCAAGCTTTAGCTTTGGTGAAATAGGATGCTCTAGATCCTAGAAATCAAAGATATCAATTATGAGCTGCCATCATCTTAACTTATTCGTGGAGAATGGTGAGTTGATTCTTGGTGTCAAGGCTACACAGGGTGATACTATAGAGAACAACATTGATATTGTGAACCAGCAGTTGAGCTATCCATACAGGACGACATATTACTAAATGTGCCCAAAAAAATTGACGTTCATGGTACGGTTTGGGGTCATATTTGATGATATGTTATTGTATGATTTGGGAATTACATTGTTTCATATGAAAAAAAATCATGCATTTCAAATGAGATTTTTATATAACCTTGTTTACTATTCATTGTATTTGTACATAAGCAGTACTTATGTGTATCTAAAATTTACAAAGTATTTTGTAATGTGAGGGCCTTCAGATTGAGAAATTAAAGATAATTTTAAGCACGAGTTTGTAAATAGGTGTTTGAAATTTGTATGTTTCGATGAATTGATTTAATCATTGTACATTCAGAGTGGACAGTATCATTCAGACAAGGTTAGTGCTCTTTGCAAATAATTTTTTTATCGCAAATTGAGTTTTCGTTACAACGCACGGGCATATGACTAGTATTAGTAAAACATCGAGTTGCAATGACATAAACATATAAATGAAACATATAGTTTTCTATTATCTATATTCGGTTTTGCTCAAAAACATCTCAAAAAACCGGTTTTTAAAAAAATTTCATGGCAGATGTCAAAAAGCTATTAATACTAATTTTAGGGAACTTCTAGATATTTTTTTTTCAAATTTCCCAAAATTTTGAATTTGAATTTGAATTTGATCAATTTATCGATCGGTTCCGTTTCTCGAGCCGGATCAGTAGGGTCGAAAATTACGAAAATCGACCTCGATCTTGTGAACCCTCCATCTGACTACGTTGTGCTTCCATGATTTAAATTCTTCTCCTTTCCGGTGCTCTGAACCCATGAGGTGAGATTATCTTGCATTCATTCATTTGAAAACTGACCGGGCCGGCTCAAGTCTGTTAACGATATTAAGTTCAAGTGAGCCAGCATTAAGTAACAGCGATCTGGGGAGGTAGGCTGGTGGAACCCAGATGCAACATCAGTCATCTTCGATCTTCTTGAAACCATCAACCTCAATTCACTAGCTGCTGGTGATCATCTTCCGGTCGAGAGAGCATGCACCGATGCACGAGCCGTCGTCGTCCTCTCCTCGTTCCTCCTCTCCAGAGCCGTTCGAATCATCAAGCTGTTCGGAACCACTTCTCCAGAAGGAACAGCAGAAGCAATCTTCTCGTCGGGCTTGCCGTCGTTGAACTTGTAGTAGTAGCCATTGGCGTCGAAGAGCCTGTGGTACGTCGCTCAGGGCACGCGACAGACGTCGTCGTATGGCCGGCCCGGAGGTGCCGCTCGCGCACATCGGGTCGCAGGAACGCCCCGAACGGCGGCGGGCCATCGAGCTGGAAGCTGGTCCTGCCGGCCACCACGATGTAAACCGTCCAGCAGCTCCTCGTACGTCCAAGGATTTGGCTCGCGGTTCTTGCGCGGTTGGCC
The DNA here is from genome assembly GCA_036346275.1 of Otatea glauca. Taxonomy (NCBI): domain Eukaryota; kingdom Viridiplantae; phylum Streptophyta; class Magnoliopsida; order Poales; family Poaceae; genus Otatea; species Otatea glauca. The sequence continues at coordinate 40,659,781 of CM070731.1, read as the reverse complement.
TTTATACGGGCAACTTTTGAGGATGTCCTCGACGGCGGCGTCCGTGTCGGAACCATCAAACTGTTGGAACACACATGCACTCACGTGTTTAAAGGGAGAAAGAACACAAGTTTTTCGACGCGCAACAGCTTGCGTCTTTTCTCTATATTCTTGGATGCAGCCGTAAGGCCATTTAAATAAACATCTCAATGCATGCATACATTCCTGCGCAACAGACTCAATGCACTAACAAACCGATCCTTATCTCATGCAACGAACCTCATCTATCTAAACTAACTGACTCTTTTATCAATCCGTGCATGCACTTCTAACTAATCAAGCAACAAACTAACAAACTCAAATACTAATGACAAGATTATTCCTAACACAAACTGTTTCAGTGTTCGGAGCAGCCATCATCTTCTCCCGTCTCCTCGTCCAAACCGTACGTCAAGCTGTTCAGCGCCATCATCTTCTCCCATCGGAACCGTCGAGCCGTGTGCCTAGGACCCCCCACGGAATAGAAAACTGCCGCGCGGGAGAGCCCGACGCCATTCGCGCCTCCCGGCTGGCAGCATCCATGCATCGCGCGAGACGGACAAGCGACGCGCGGTTACGAGTGCGGCAGAGCCTCCCGCGGCGCCCGGCTCGGTTGGCTGCATCTTTCGCGCGCGCGGCGGCCGCCGGACGCGACGCAAGTAGACCAGCCAAAAGCCGTGGAGCCGGTTTGGGCAGTCGATTTTGCCCACGCTGCCGTACGTGCACCATGCATGAACCCTCGCTTTTGCTGCGCCGCTGCCGCGTCCCAAGGCACACACATACATGGCGCAGAATCGACGGCCTGCGCGACATCTCAGATCATGTTTGGATCGACCCAGCATGAAAATACTCGTTCCGGCTCTAAGCCCGGTCTATTAAGCTTAGCTGCAATTCACGGCTCGCGCCATGCACGCCGTGCTATTCCGACTCGGATGTGTCGTGTCACGCTCCGAGGTAGCCGCGATGCCTCTTGGGCACGTACTGTCGGCACGTTTGCAATTCGAATCATGTATGTTGTTTTCTGAAATCAATGTTTTGTCTCTCTATTACCTTACGGTTGTATATATATATATATATATGCGCGCCATTTGAGATGAGACGTTGTGTCCTTGTGTAATCTGCTTATTCTTTTACAAATGTTTCCGATCCTATGTTTGGATAATCCATATGGAAGTTTGTGTGTATTGCGCTTGACCAATGTCAATTTCTTAATGTAACAAACGAGTAGCTGTATTTGGCAGGGCTACAAAGTTAAAATGGGATCTACCTTTAAAAAAAGTTAAATGGGATCCGCTATGTACGTTTTCCATCGTTGATCTCGCATCGATATTCGCACATAGGTGTGACGATTCCTGACCGAAGGGACCCAAACCTAAGTACCCAACGATGTGAGTGGAAATCGGATACAACGAGTACCTGTATTTGGCAGGGCTACAAAGTTAAAATGGGATCCGCTATGTACGTTTTCCATCGTTGATCTCGCATCGATATTCGCACCGAGTTGTGACGACTCGTGACCAAAGGGACTCAAACCCAACGATGTGAGTGGAAATCGGGTACAAATTCGTAGCACTGAACAGCAGTTTGGGATTAGAAGAGAAGAACTAGAGAAAAGGGGAAGAACAGCAAGAAGGGGAATATAATCTGATGTCATTTCTTTTCTTCAAAAAGCTAACACAGGGCTTATACTTATGCCCCTCTCACCCTCTCCTTACAAGTGGGCCTCTCTCCTGACTCCCACCAACACAACACATTTTTTTAATAATACATTTGTAAATAAAATTACAAAAATACTTTGAAAAAAATAACTACATAATTACAAGTGGAAAGCACTTTCCATCAGCTTGTCGCTAATTTATTTGACAACAAAAGTCTGCCGTCAAATGAATCGATGATTAGAGTTTTATTAACCAACAGTTTTGTCGCTGATTCATTTGGCCGATAGGTCTATTTGTTCGATAAGCTTTTGTCGTCAAATAAATTGGCAACAAAAACACTGTCGTAAAGGTATATTTATGTGATTGTTTTTCGACATATTTTTTCTGTAATGTTATTTACAAATATATTACTTTAAAAAGATTCCGCAACACATGCCAACTCACGCGTTCTCGTTTGCCGGACGCGTTACTCTCCTCTGTATCTGAACTTGCATCGGAGACACGAGTTTGGTCAGCGAGGTTGAGGGTGAAGCGTTCTCTGGTATTTGAGGGGAGGCTAGCTGCTTGTTTACGAGAGCTCGTTTCTTCAATTTGGAGCACCGGAGCTTATGATGAGGAATTAATCGCAATTTTGTTTCTTCGATTTCTACTTTGTTCTTCGCTTTGTAATTGTGTGTTATCGATGTATGTTGTTTTAGAATGTGAATCGGAATTTAATTTTTCAATTTTTTTCCTATTCAAACCGAGCAATATCAATATTGGTGGCGCCTCGGTGGTAATCTCACCATGTGTAGTGCGAGGTCATTATACCCGACTATGATCGGCAACCAAACACCTTCTCTACTTAGTCTCAGGATGTCCACGCATAGGTAACCAAACAACATCACATTGTATCACAGAGAGCCTGGCTTAGTGAGTGAGCCAGAGTTAAGGTTAGAAAAAAAGCTTATTGGTGGGGTTCGTTGGCTCGGTTTAAAATTGCTCTAATTGCACTTGTTCATTGCTTAAACATTGAAACGAGTCAATTTCAAATGAAATCGAATTTTGCTCTGGCTCGACTCAGCTTGGCTCGTTAGCTCGATTCTAAAAATACTTCTAAACAATAAATAAAATGATATTAAATCAAACTGTGTCAATTTCAGAAAAAGCTTGAAAAAAATGATGACTTAGCTCGATTTCCACCCCTAGCCAGGGTAATTAGTGCAACCAAATGGCCCCTATGCCCTCGCACTAGATTTCGTCGGGTCATGGTCTTAAGAGGAGGGTAGTGGCTACTCGGCAATGAAGTTGAAGATAAGCAAATTAGGTTTAAGGTCAGTTTGAAACGCATGAATCTTTTAGAAAATGTTTCAATTTACATAGGAACCGGAGAAATTTCTCGTGTTGCAAACGGGTCTTACGTAGGGCAGAAGGAGGTTGTCTAAAGTGGTGCATCTGATGGTGGGGGGTGTCAATAGGGGTTGTAGGGAGTGTCTAGCATGGAGGGAGCAAGGTTGAGTGACGACTATCTCTCATCGCTGGCCGCTACATTCAAAGGAGGTGGTTCGGGTAGCCTTGGTGACCCAATATGGAGGCAATGGTGTGAAGTGAGAGAAGAGGAGGACAGCAACATGATTTTGTAGGGAAGATATCAATATGATTTGACATAAATTTCAAGGCCACATATAGGACATCCTTTTTTTCCGTATCTTATGGTGATATAGCAAGGTATTAGATATACTAGCTGAATACTCATGCGTTGTTACGGAATAAAAAAATCGTACTAACTCATACCTCTCAAAGAATAGGGCTGGTTGCTTTGCCCTGTAGCAATGAGACTTTACTGTTTAAACTATCTTTCTAAACCTGCAATGATTAGAAAAATCATAGAATGTTAGCTTTACGAACACAAAGTTCTCTAGATCCATGGCATGTCACTTGGAAAACAATACGTTTTTTCCATGGTAAGTTAAGGAAAATATGTAGCAATAAAACATCACAACACTTACCGAAAATCACAAAAATGGATTGCGAAAAGAAATGAACACTTGTAAAGCACAACCTTTGGAATGCAAGGGAAAATTAATTGCCAATTTAGAACACGATGAGAAAGTTGGCAAAAGAACGTACAACATTAACCAATAGCCATTTCTAGCAAGGATATAAGCTTATTTAGAGCTGACATTTTCACCTAAAATTTTGCAATATAACGAGGATTCTACTTTGATTTTCAAAAGTGGTAACCAGCTAATGAACCATCTCACTAAACTTTGACCCCAAGTAATTTCCACAAGCAAAAATCACCCTTGCAAATCACATTCACAAATTTACCATCATCGTGCACCAACACTGATGCTAGCATGCTTCGCCTAGTTAGTAGCGAACAAAACAATCTTGTGGCCATAGCGACAGCAATCATCTCCCTTGAATAAGAAAACGACAACACAAAGGAAGAGCATATTTCATCAGAACCACTCAATAGACAAATTAGCAAACACTTTGAATAGTATAAAGAGGTGAAAAATTGTATCATTGTCGTTTGACATGTAGCCAGTGAGTAAGAAAAGATGGGTTGGAGCGCTAATATGTTTGATGTGGGAACACTATCCACCTCCTATCTGGGCTTGCGCCGAGCCTCGAAATCCATGGCAACAGCGAAAAATCATCTAGTTTTTGAACAACACAACACTCTCCCTCTGGTGCTCCTGCAATTGCAAGTAACCCTAGCTACACCAATGAACATATTAGTAGTAAAAATGAGGAAGGCCAGTAGAGGATGTGCTAGATTTGTAGTTGATTTCTCACCTGTCCGACGTAGTTAAAGACATAATAGATGAAACTATAGTGCGGGTGTTACTGTACAATTGTCATAAGAGAAGAATCAAAGTATTGCAAATGGAATAACCATAAGAAAAAAGGCCATATAACAAAAAATCCATAGAGTAGGTGGAATAACCATACGAAACTGTTATTTCTCTCTCGTCTTATATAGCATGGCATTGATTGCATGTAATATAAATTAGTTGTAGATAAGATATGAATAATAACAAAAAATAGTTGCAGCTAATGGATTGCATTTCAGCTGGGCCCACATGTGGGCGTGCGAATCATGTACTCCAGATCGATGGCTTGTGCCACACATGCACAAGTGTAAGTTCAAGCTCCATTTGGTTTTGGTGATTAATGATAAATGACAAATCTAATTGTGAGACTAAGATTCTTATTAACTTTATGTTTTATTAGTCTCATTTGGATGAAATGATGGAATTATCAAAGGTATGCATTCGATGTCACATTGATATATATATATTGTTGCATTCCTTAGATATAAAATACATGGCAATTAATGACAAATCCAAATATGAGACCGACATGCTTGTTGAGTCTAACTTTTAGTAGTCTCATTTGGATAAAAAGAGGAAAATATCAAAGGTATGTATCCAAGTTATCATATTATATCTTGTCACATTATTTGGATACAAAACTTATTATGATTAATGGCAAATTCAATTGTAAGACTAACACTCTTGTTGAGTCAATTCTTTAGTAGTTTCAATTGGATAAAAGGATAAAAATCTCAAAGATATGCATCCAATCCAATGTTATTTTATCATGTTGCATTCCTTAAAGTCAAAATATAGGGTGAACTCCACAATTGGTTAAAATTGAATATGCGCATATTGTTTCCAATTAATATATATACATATGCACACATTTAAGGGAAGTTCACTCTATATCATGATGTTTCACTAGTATTGATCATTTTCCTTTTCCACCCACATATTGAGGATCCATAATGAAAGTGTAGTTATAATATACTCATGATGGTTTAAATATAGGGTGAACTCCAAAAAAAAGTTTTAATTAGAATATGTGCGTGTTGTTTTCAATTCAAATATATAAATATGCTAGGGGGAGTTCATTCTATATCTTAATGGTTTCACGAGTATTGATCCAATTCTCTTTTCTACATATAATTGAGGATCATTACTTTAAAACACATATCTTGAGTATATAAAGCTTGTGTAGCTGTCATATACTCATATTGATTTAAATTCAATTAGTTTGAATTTGAGTTGTCATCAATCACCAAAGAAATAGATTAAATATCTAGGTCCTCCATTATGTGTTAATGGTATGCCTTGTGATGAACAAAAACTGGATGTGTTATATCAAGGATCTTTACCTTGAGACACATCCATTGAATATGTGAAGCTTTAGTAGCTGTAATATACTCAAGATCAATTTAAATTCAATTATTTGTATTTGGGTTTTAGTCAATCAACAAAGAAGTAGATCAAAGGATCTATACCATCCATTATGTGTTAATGGTGTGCCTTGATGATTTGGGATAACCGTATGTGTTGGACTAACATTCTTCATGAGTTTGTGAAAAAGGTTATGTCCAACGATGATGAAGACTTTGGATGATGTCATGTGTTGATGGTTATCAAGTCGAGGTTCAAGATAAAGGATGTCATCATGTGTTGATGAGCATCAAGAAAAGATACCGAAGTGAAGATAGTTCATCTTGTGTTGATGAACAAGACAAAGATCCGATCTTGGAGAAAAAGATGGTCATCATCAAGTGAAAACTCCAAGTGGATATGCAAGGCAAATGTATAACTAGTATAGGCTAAGGATGTGTTCCTAGTCTTTTACCGGTCTCGGTGTTTGATGGGAGACCGAATTACTAGTTTAGATTGTCGTACTATTAAGAGGGGTCGAGTCCTATAGTTTGAGTCTCATCATGTGTTGATGGCTCAATCCCACTTGCACTAGCTCTCTTCTTTGCAAGGAGCTCATATTTGCAAATAGTTGAAGCTCAAGCATTTAATTTTATTGGCATGTTCTTTGCAAGGAGCTTATATTTGTGAATGTGTTTTGTAAATAGTTGAAGCTCATGCATTTGATTTTATTGGCATGTTCTTTGCATGCAGCCATTATTTGCGATTGTGTTTTACAAATAGTCAAAGCTCATGCATTTGATCTTCTTTGCATGATGCTAATATTTGCGAGTGTATTTTTCAAATAGTTGAAGCTCATGCATTTGATTTTGTGAGCATGCGTTTAATGTTTGCAAATTGTTGAAGTTCTTGCATTGATCATTTCTAGACTCTTGCTAGCTTGTAGTCACGCTCTTGATCAAGTCTATGTGAGAGATTTTGAAAAATCAAGTTTTAGACTTGAGTGGCTATATTGGAGTTTTAGTGTTCTTTGAAAATATCTATGATTACTTACATCTTTAAAAAGGGTAAAAATTGTAGTCCTCTTGATAAGCTTTCTATATAGTCTAAGATCATCTAAATCGGACTTTAGAGTAAAAAGTTATGATGTTTTTAAGTTTGCTAAAAATACCGGCAACACCGCCATGTAAGGACCGGTAGTGCCGCCCTATCGGCACTACCGCTCTTCACATGCCAATAGTTATTTTCTAGAGAGGCATTTCGAAGTTGTTTTGGGGTCAAAATCGTCAGCACTACTGGGGTTTTCATGCCGATAGTGCCGGGATACTGTAGCAACGGCTAGTTTTTGTGCATTTAATGCACTAAACTAGCCGTTAGGTTAGAGGCTGGTACTACCGCCCCTTACATGGCGGTAGTTCCGAAAATTGCATGATTTTTTCGATTTTGCCCCCAAACGGCTAGTTTCTTTGAGGAGCTTTATAAGAGACCGAATAGAGAGGTTTTTGCTGCTGTTTTTGCACTCATTTGAGGCATACACTTAGGAGTAAAACCTCAAGAGCTTCTAGAGTCATGTTTGAGTGATTTGAGAAGCTTTGAGCTAGAGTTTCCTTTTTGATGACTCTTGGTGTTCTATTTGCCTTCTCTTATGCTAGTGCAAGCCTCTTCTCTCAATTGTGCATGTGTTGCACCTTGTGAGCATGGAGAGAAGAGCTCTAGGTGCATGTGTTGTATCTAGAGAAGGATTGAGTATCCTTGTGTATGTGTTGCACTTGGTGAGGATCAAGTAAGAGGCTTGACCTATTACTCTTGGTGTTTATTGACACCTAGATGGCGTGAAGGCATCGTAGTCCGGTGGTCTTCTCAAGAAGGTTGTGAGAAGGCCCAGCGAGTTATGAAGGTTGGAGCTTATCTATCCGGAGGGGATAAAAACTACCTCTAGTGGATTCGAGGTGCTTGGCTTAATTCGTGGAGCCGGTCTAATTCATTTGGGCTTACCTCAATATGAATTAGGGGAGACCGGCAGGTCACCAAACACCACGATAAAAATATCATGTATCATACTTTGGTTTGCTTCCTATTGCTCATTTACATTCTTGCAATTTACATTCCTAGATTTAAATTGCTTACTTGTCAACCTAGGATTGTAAATCTTGTTCATAGACTTAGGTTGTTGGTGCACTTAGTTGAGACTAGATGATTTATACTTTAATTGGATAAAATCGTTTTGATTTACGCTTACGCATATAAACTCGATTTTGGCCAAAGAGTTTTTAAGAGATAATTTTTAAAATCGCCTGTTCACCCCCTCTAGTCGGCATCCTCGATCTTACAACAATTCATCGACAGCGGGTCGATGTAGTTGGTGTTGTCCTCAAACCTATTTGTGGTTATTTTGTAGAACATGTTACCAGCGTGTACACACAGCTGAAAAGAGGCCCTCATATGGGAACACGCCTCAACTCTGATTTGCTAACCTTCGCTTTGCTGCATCGAGTCGTGGCCGGATCCACATGCATCCACCGTTGAGCCACGGACCTCCATCGTCGTGTTGCATCGAGCCACAAACCACTGACCGACCGACGGTGGGGTGGCTTGCGTTGTGCATGCACGAGTTGTCAATAGCGGGTTGATGTAGTTGGTGTCTTCCTCAATCCTACTTGTGGGCATTTTGCTGAACACGTTGTCGGCATGTGTGCACAACCGAAAGGAGGCCCTTGTACGAGAACGCGCCTCCACCAACGAGCCGTAGACCTCTACTGTCACATGCATTGAAGTCGATCGGATCCGTGCACCTCCACTACCGAGCCACGGACCTCCAGGGCTAGCTAAATTTGGCAACAAATCCGACCGCTCGTGTCTCCATTGTTGTCCGGATTCGGTAGTAGATCTAGCTGCATGGAGTTGTGATCGAATCCGCGTGTCTCCACTCTCAAGCCGTAGGGAAGGGTTAGAAGGGAGAGGAAATGATGGAGTGGGGATAAAGGGTGGTGAGAGAGAAAAGGATGGACTGGAGATAAGGGGCGATTGGCGTCGAGTGTTGAGGGCCAGGGGAGATCAAGCCAGATGTGGCCCACCTATCAGCGCCGAAAGTATTTGTGAGAGGAGGGGAGGGGACGACGAGCACGGTGAGAAGAGGGAGGTGGAGTAGGAGAGGCAGTTGAATCACTAGTGCTAACTTTTTTTAAAAGAGTAAAGATAAACATGGACATATTTTCTTCGGAAAGAAAAAAATTGTACTGATGGCTAAAATATCTCATTTCAAAGAGGAAAGTATCAATCTGTTGCAGAACTCCAATCTTGATAGTTGATTTCACAATCCAAAGGTCGGTCCCTTCTTTTTCGAATTATATTGCGTCTAATTATGGCCTCCAGTCCCGTCATTCCGTGTAGACCCGTTGGTTTAAAGCAACACGCGTTTAATGTTCTTCTCGTCACTTCCCTTGCGGTTTTAGCCAACAAGTCTACTACTACCGGTAGCGCCGCTTGTCCTCGCTTCTCCCACCGAACCAATGCAGCAGCCGTCGCCGCCGAGCGGCAGCGGCTGCGCCGCCACCATGGACGAGGACTCCTTCGATGTCTTGCTCCCTCCGGACTTCCTCTTCCAGGGAGACGACGACGACGGGTACACGGACGAACCGGTGATGGAGGAGCAGCAGCAGCAGCAGTTTGGGGAGACGCAGACGCAGGGTGGAGAGGAGCGGCTGTCGATGTCGTACCACGGCCAGATGTTCGTCTTTGACTCCGTGCAGCCGCTGAAGGTGAATGGCTTCTCAGGAAGAGCTCGGTTTAGAGGAGAGGTTTTTCTTCCATTTTTCTTTTTTTTAGAACAGAGGAGAGGTCAGCGAGACACGACGTGACAAATCATTAATTACACTAACTTAGATGTGACATATAATCAAGTTTTCCGACGTTTCTATGAGCTCTCTCTCAACATTTTTTTGTATGAAAAGGCAGAGTCTGAAAGGTGTTTTTTTTGTGTGTTTTTTTGGTTCGAAAGTTTTGTTGTTGGCTACGTTGCCCAGAAACTCTGGTCAAGCCGTGAAAAGCGAGAGCCCTGAATTCTGATCACGCGTATGACTAGATCATGGCCAAGTGACTATATTTCTTTCTTTGGTTTCCATTTAGACTCTGGTCAGTCGTGGAAACTGATTTATTGAAAGAATTAGGAATGTTTTTTGTGCTCTTTTGCATTGGTAGATTAGTTATGATCGAGACCTCTTTTATTCTTGACATTTTGTAAGATTGTTTAGTAATTAAGTGTAGCTAATTCGAGTTAGTTGTCCAGTTCTTGCAATGTTATTAACGCATGAGTATACATAATATTTATGTAACTTTTAAAAAGAAAAGTATAGAAGCACCTCTCATGAGTATGACCAAGGCAAGGTTTTAGCCCTTAACCAGTTTAATATGGATTGTGCTAATTCTCATGTCATCTTAATCTTGTTTGATCCTAACGAGAGAGCTAGCATAAATTCCAATCTAAAAACCGTTTCGATCTTCTTCGGTAAAATTCACATTGTGCATCTGTACGTTGTAGCACAGTATTCAGTACTTATATGCTATCCATTGCAGTGTTCAGTACTTACATGCTATTGCAGTGTTCAGCACTTCAGAGCAGGGATAATATAATTATTATTTTTTGAGGATTTGTTGGTCTACCGTGACACATGAATTCATGTCTTCCCGGCACTTCTTATGTTATTGAAACATTCAGTACTTCACTGTCCTTGCAAATACAGTCTCTGAAGATGATGGAATCTGCATTTCCAATCCTACAACCATTGATGCCGATTACAAAGATGTCTCTGCCGTTTATTTTTGTTTTGCTAAGGTGTGCGTTTACGTTTAAGGTATCAGATTGCAGTATTTACAATGCTGTGTGCCTGTACACAGGTTGAAACTATCCTCTTGCTTCTGAATGGACAGGAAATGACTCCTCAAAGCGTGAAACCACAGCTCACTCACCTGGTAAACTAAATTATATTCCTTTGATCCATTTCGAACAATTCTGTCGCACAGGATACTTTGTAGGAAATGAAGAACGTTTTGAACTTTTCATCAGGTACAGCCCATTGTTGTTCCCCAGAACTTCGACAGACCGGCTGCACTGATGCGGTACAGGGAGAAAAGGAGGAATCTAAAATCCATTGTGAAGCCGGATTACAGTGGCCGAAGGGAAGTCACTTCAAGGTACCGTCCAATGAACCATTGTAATAGGTTCGTTCGATTGGTTTGTGCCCATTAGGTTGCTACTTATCTGCTGCTTCTTGCGCATTTTGCTAATTCAGGATGAAACGTTTGAAAGGGAGATTTGCAAAGAGTCCTGAGGACTCCTTGGCTGCTACTGTACACAGCCAGGGAAAGACAACTGAGCCGACTTTGTGAGTACTTGATGCTTCCATCGTTCCATGGGATTAATTCTGAAGATGCATTGATGCTGCTCGCTGACTGTGTACACTCTTTTATCTATGCAGCTGCACCAACTGCAGAGAAAGTAGCGATGCTACGCCTAAGATGCGTCGTGCTCCAAATGGATCGAGAACATTTTGCAATGCTTGTGGGTTGATGTGGGCAAAATCCGTTAGTGCTCCTCCCAAGACTTTCCCTTAAATGTCTTGAAAATCTTTTAACTATTCTTTGCCTGAAGGTTTCTTCTAGGTATGCATAGTTTCTATTTTGCTTTATGTAATTCTGATAAATTGGCTTTTGTGCTGCTTTACTAGAACAAAACTTCTCCACATTGGAGTAATTTTCTTAAAAAAGACATACCTCTATTCTTAACTGATTCTGATCAAAGCAAGCTAATAAATTGACTGATGATATACTTTATGAGAATATGGAAATATCACTGGCGGAGTAATTGCATAAACGATGCCTTGGATCTCTGTACTGTTTCTTATCATGTAGACAACCTAGTTTTGCTGACAACTACAATACCTGAGATAAATGTCATGTTACTTCAATGTTAGTATTCCGTCCCGTGCTTTTTTTACTTGACATTTTCTTAAACTTTTCACGGTCTCCGAGATGAGAGTTTGATCGTTTCTTTTTATAACTTTAAATTAAGATGTACTAATAAAATTATAATATTATGAAACTATTTTTAACGACAAATATAATGGCATAATTTTCGATTTTCGTATAGTCAATCTAGATAGTTTTAAACTTATTGGCAGTCAAACAAGTAAAAAAGAATGGAGGGGGTAGCTTCATATATCATTGTCATTTTACTGTAATATTAATAGTTTCATAGATCATTCAATTCCCATGTTATTGCATAGAAACTAAATCATGTTATGTTCCTTTTGTTTCTTTACCTGAAGAGAAAAATAAGAAGGCCCACAAGCCCAACTGGTGGAGGGCAAGGATGTCGACGATGCATTGATAAACAGTCATGTAACCCAACAGGCTGATGGTTCTTTAGAAAAATGATGCTGCTTGATAAGAGTTTATTTTATTTTATTTTCTCGCGGCGAATCTAAAACTTGGAATACTGAACTAACCATGGCATATACACATGAAAGATTGTAGTTGTAGTTACTCCATTCATTCACATTGTGCAAACTGCAAGTACCGCCTGAGGCAGCAGTAGCATTGTTCAGGCTCAACTGAAAGAGGAATAATGACGACTTTCAGTCTAACATCGTACTGACGCTGAAGTTCTAGCCGTTGTTATTGTCTTCCGGTCGAATAATTACCTGTGGAATCTCTGTTTTAGACATCATGCAAGAGGTGTTTATTTGTTCGACATTTGGCTTCTCATAAATTGATTAATACCATGCCAGATACTTTAACTTGACTATCTCCACAATTCCTGATTGTTCATGCTGGTATTGCATATTACTATGGCCAATGTTTACATGAAGAAGTGGTTATATAGCTTATTTTATTACTACCGTAAAAAAGGCGTCTTTAGCTCAATTTATGGAGCGTTTGTTTCCTAAGTATAAAATCCTAGGTTCGATCACGTGTGAAAATGTTTAAATTTTTTTGGATGTTGAGTTTAACTAGTTCAGACAAGTTTGAACTGAAATTCAAATTATAGTTGCTTTTTTTTATGGTAGTTCGATTGTAAGTATGCGCTGATTATATATATAAATCAACAAAGCATGCGATCTAAATTCATTCAAAATCTTTGAATTTGAGTATAGTTTTTCAAAGGTATGCATTTCATTTGAATTGCTATAGATAGGTATATACCCTATACCCAAATTTGGCTTGAATTCGCGCATTTGAAATCGTGGTGCCTTGACACCATGGTGACCCATTTCGGCGTCATGGTTAAAAACCTTTTCCATACTACCAGGAGTACATACTCCCATCTTTCAATATACCATCTAAATGAACGCGTTATATATATTTATCGCTTTTGACATACTTAAATACTAATTATAAAATACTCCAATGCAACATGGTTGAAAAAAAAATCATCAAAGCCCTTCATTTTTGGTATGTACCATTTTCTATATATAAAAGGAGTATATAGACAAATTATTCTATAAAGAGTGGACTTTGATGAATTTTACATGGAACTCACTTTAGATTATCTTATAATTAGTATTAGAGTATGCTCGGTATGACAACATTATTTAAAGAGTATATTAAAAATGGGAGTACATACTCCTAGAAGTATGAAACCAATTGAAGGCTTCTCCCACATGTGTTAATTCTTGAACCTACCATTGCTAGTGTATTCACATCTTTCTCATCCCATTCCATTCTATCCCTTTCTCATCCACCTCCCAATCCCCTCACCACATCCAGTGGGCTCGTTGGGGGCGAAGCTCGCCACCGGAGCTATGCTCCTCCTCCCCAAAGCTAGACTCCTCCGGCCATGTTGCTCCCAAGTCCCATGTAGCCTACGGCCAGCAGCATCTCGACGCCCCATGCTTGCTGCTGCTGTAACAGCACCATGACTAGTAGACCCCCTCTCTTTACCTCTCTCCATGCCCCTCCTCTCTGTTCTCTCCCTAGCTTGATGAGGAACTATGGGTGAGGCACTAAACAAGTCTTGCCCTAGTTAGATCTGTTGTATTTTAGTGAAGTCGACTGGTCTCCTCTTCCTTTGAATGAGCTTTGGCTACTAGCCACTGTCGAACATCCCCTTTCATCGGGCATGCTTTTGTTGCAGGCGTTTCTTAAATTTGTTACAACACACTTTTCTTTATGTTGCAGAAAGTGATTTTATTGTTGCGGTGTTTCTTTCTTAAATCTTTGTAGCAAGAGGCATTATGTTGCAGGTGAAGTCAGTGATTTGTTGCATCGTGTTATTTTTATGTTGCAATAGGGTTATGGTTTTGTTTCACGGGTCGTTGATATTGGTTTGTTGCAATGGAATGAACATTTTGTTGCAAGCTCAAAATTAGTTGTTGCATTTCTTGATTTTTTTTGTTACAATAAATCGAATTTGTACAAGTCACTCCTATCTCTCTCTCTCTTCCATCCTAGACCAAAAAGGATCAAATGGAGAAGCGACCAGTGGCCGCAGGAGCGAGGCGGCGTGGCCGCTTCCACAAACCCTCCTTCCAATGCTGTCCGTGTTAAAGATGGCTAAGGTATTATGCTACTTTGTGCGTGACTGGTGGAAGATAGGTTCTTAAGTGAGATCCAACGGGTAAGGGGAGCGCACGATGGGAACGATCCGATCCCATTGTACGTCCAGGCGCTACATGCATATAATTTTAGTGGCTACAAATATATTTTTTGTAAATATTAAATTCAATTTGAAATTCGTGAGTAAATTAATTTTGAAATAATAGTAATATTTAATTTTGAGGAAATATTAAATTAATAATTAATTTGGCCTTCAGAATAACAATAATTTGAAAACAAACGATTTAGACCACTTGTGCAATTAACATCAGTTAGGACATAAAGTTAAATTTAAATTCCACAAAAATCCTGGATATATAAAAATACAAATTTCGATTAACTTTAAATGTTAGCAGTTAATTTAAATTTGTACAAAAATAAAATCAAAAATAAAAATATCCGTTGAAAATATTAATTCATATTTTTGAAAAAGTATATATCGTGTCCAAATTAGAATACTTGAGAAATACAAAATTGTAAATAAAACACTTGAAATTTTAGGAAAGTTAAATTTAACTAAAATTCTAATCTATAGTTTTTGTAGATTTCTAATGAAAACCTGTAAAGTTTATATAATATTTGAACTTCCAAGTTGTGTAGCAACTAGAATTTAAGTATACAACACAATAATATCATTTTTAATTAGGATTTAATAAAAATATGGAAGTCGTTAAAACAATATAATAACTTTCAATGTACAATTAAAAGTTAATACACCCTCCTCCGTTCACAAAAGAAAGTCGTTTCGGGATACGCACAGTCATATAACTTTAGCTATCAATATATTTTTGAATATTTGGACCGGATATATGAAAATATTACGTTTAGATTTGTCTTGAAAACTAATTTCATAATATTATAATTTTATTAGTTTTTAAAATATATCATAGTATTAATGAGTGATTAAAGTTGTATTTTGGGGTCCGCATCGATATCCAAAACAACTTGCTTTTGTGGCTGAAAGGAGAAACTAAACTTTAATCAAATCATACGAGACAACGCAGTTAGCATACGTTTGGAGTCCGGGAGATCATTGCTCACTGTTTACCTAAAAACGTAACCAAAACCGCTTTAAAATCCGCCGTCTCCCCGGAGCTCATTTCGCGCTTACTCTTTCAAACGCAAAACCACTGAAGAACCCTATCGTAGCGTCAATTCACACAGGTTCTCCACTCAATCATTCAATCCCAAAAAGGACTAAACAAACGATCGAGTTACCGTATCGCGAGCGAAACCAAACCAACGACAGGTTAGTAAGTTAATTAGCGAACACGCCACCGGGCTCCTCCCCGGTCCGTCCAAGTTCCAATCCAACCCACGGTTGGCCCACGAGCGCGACAGCAAAGACAACCCACCTGCTTGCTTGTCTCGTCATCCGCCGAGCCCGTCCGCTCCGAAATTCCCCTGCCCGCCGCCAGCCTGCCTCCCCTCACCTGCTGCGCTCCGCCCGCCGTCCCGCGCCGAAATATGGCACGCAACCTGCCAATCTGCCCATCCCTGGACCCTGATCCCCCACGGCACGGGGCTCCCGCAGTCCCGCGCGCCCGCCTTCTCCCCTCCCATCCCACCCAAATTTCGCAAAAAAACCCCGTCCCGCACCGTCCGCAACGCGTCCTCCCGTCCTAAACCGTCACGGCCCCTCCTCCTCCTCCATCCACTCCGCGCCGCGGCCCCAAAACGGGAAAAACAAGTGAAACGCCCCGCGCACGCGAAACTTGGCAAAAACCACCGAGACGCACCACCCACTCCACGCCGCGCACGCGAGAACCCGGCAGAAACCAACGAAGCACGCCCAGCCCAGCCACGCCGCGCCGCTCCGCTTGGCTTCCCACCTCCCCCGTCAGAACTGACGGAAAACGCTAAAAATCCAGGCCCAAAGCGCCGCAACTCCCCGGTTCGCCAGGCCGCGTTTCGCGCTCCGCCTCACCTCGGCTTGACCGCCTGCCTCCCCAAACCCACACTCGCCGCCTCCCTCCCGGCTCGAGCACACGGCGGGCGCGCGCGCGCGCCTAGGGCTTCCCCATACGCCATGGCGGGCGACCCCGGCGGCGATCAGTGCCCGCTCTGCGGGGGGCTGACGGGCCCCTCACGCGTCACCCTAAAGCGGAGGCTGCCCCCAGAAGCGCTCGCCGTGGCGCGGGTGGAGATTGGCGACGAGGGCGCCGCGCTGCGGGAGGCGGTGGCGCGGCAGCAGCGCGGGATCGCGGAGCTGCAGGCGGAGCTCGAGGCGGAGCGCGGCGCCGCCGCGGGGGCCGCCAGCGAGGCCATGTCGATGATCCTGCGCCTGCAGAGGGAGAAGTCGGAGGCCATGATGGAGTCGCGCCAGTTCCGGCGCTACGCCGAGGAGCGGTTCGCGCATGATGCCGCCGAGGTGGTCGCGCTCCGCGACGCGATCGTGCAGCGGGACGCCTCCGTCCGGTCGCTCTCCGCGCAGCTCCGGGCGTGCCGCTCCCGCCTCCTCCACCTCGGGTTCCTCTCCCCGTCGTCCCCCACCGCCGCCGTGGGGGGCCACCAGGACCACCCCTTCGCCGATGACTACCCCTCGATCCATTGCGTTGATCACCCTACGCCCTCCGACGTGGGCACCCCGCGCACCCACCACTTGCTCAACAGAATGCCTGATCGGGCCGCCGATAAGGGAGTCATCTCTGCGCGTCACCACGGCGCTCGCGTCATATGCGCACGCTCTCCGGTGACAGCTTATTTGCATATGATGGTGGCATTGCAGTGGCTGATGAGTTCCCGCTTGTGGTAGATCGGGATGGGTTTGACCGGGACGATGAGAGTGACCGGGTGTACACTGTCGATGCAGTACATGGCGTGCCTGTGGTCGCGCCGGAGGACTGCAGCTACTTTGGGACACCAAGGGGGAGCGAGGTGGGCTTTGGGCGTGGGGTTGGGGCGTGGGCTGAGGAGGAGGAGATTCAGAAGCTCAGTGCAAGGCTGCAAGCACCGGAAGCAGACAGGGAATCAATGCGGCATGCGATCTTATCTATGGGAGCTGAGAAGGCACAGGTCGTGCTGCTCAAGGAAATTGCTCAGCAGCTCTGCAAGGGTGCAGCCCCATTGCCTGCAGTTCCGCTGAAGGTGCAGCCACCGCCACAACCAGTGGTGATGGCACAAAAGAAGGTGGTGAAGAGGCAATCTTTCTTCGCAAAATTCTTCATTGTGAAGGTGATTCAGGTATAAATTAGTGTGATCCTGTGCTTCCATAAATGCTCAATTCGTTTATATTGCTTGATTAATTCTACTAAATCGAATAATTATTGCGTTATCCATTTTTTCATGTAATAATACTGGCTTGGAGGAAGCCATGCATAGTATGATAATAATTTATACATGCAGTAGTGTATTGTAATATGTGGGAATATGGTCAGAGAGAGTTATTAGGAACACACTATTGCTCGATATAACACATGGAAAGTCATAGTTGTTAGTCTTTTTATATTCTTTGAATTATAAGATATGTGGTTGTGATGTTGTGGTGACTTTACCTTATTTGAATATTTCAAGCCATTATGATTTGTTTATGCTCTTGTGAGTAATTATCCTTCTGTTAAATAATATAAAGTCATGGCTGAATGCATCATTTTATTGAATTGTAGGATATGTACGATACCTTGTTTACACATCGATATACGTGAAAATGAAGATTGGTCACTTTTTTCTAAAGGGAAGTTTTAATCGCCATTCAATTGTTTCATAGGTCTACATCATTAACTTGATTACACTTTACGAAAGTATCCATGATTATTTTGTTGGGCTTAACAATTTTGACATACACCCTCCGGTCACAAATAGTTGTCAGTTTGGACATTGACATGGTCTCTAAAACGCAACTTTGACCACTGATTTTCTATTATAATATATTTATAAAACCCAATAAAATTATAATATTGTGAAAGTACTTTTCGAGACAATTCCACACATATGATTTTCATGTATTCAATTTAAATATTTAAAAAGATATTGACAGTCAAACTCCGATCACAAATAGTTGTCAGTTTGGACATTAACATGGTCTCTAAAATGCAACTTTGACCACTTATTTTCTATTATAATATATTTATAAAACCCAATAAAATTATAATATTGTGAAAGTACTTTTCGAGACAATTCCACACATATGATTTTCATGTATTCAATTTAAATATTTAAAAAGATATTGACAGTCAAATTTCGAAAGTTTGACTTCATGTATTCAATTTAAATATTTAAAAAGATATTGACAGTCAAATTTCGAATGTTTGACTATACCTATATCCAAAATGACAATTATTTGTGACTAGAGGGAGTACTATTTAATATATTTTATTTGTTAAACCTGTATTTGGGTGACAAAAATAAACATATAAATCATGCTATGTGTTCTGTTCATTCTGATAAAATTACAGTATGTGCCTAAACATTATATGTAAACTCTATTGAATTGTTGGGGAAGACAGCTTTTATTGTATTATTCGTTGGTTGTGATTAGGACAGTTTGTTAGCAACATTACATTTTCTTGTGAAGAAAAACTACTCTAGCTGTTCTGAACAGTACTTGTTTGGCCTCAACTCAATATTACCCCTACAGGTTCCACAAACGGCATTACACCAGTTCATATTTTTTTGAAAAAGAAATATTCCCCTTTTACCTGGGCATGTTTGTCTGTGACTTCAATAAAGTCTCAAGTGTTAACCATGTTCATTTTGGTTGCCATGGTAGCTGCTGCTTCTTTTCACGGTCAGGTTACTTCTATGCACCTATTTAAAATAGTCTAGGGATTAAGTAACCTGAGTATTTAAGTCATTGTATGTATAATCACCCATAAGGTCTTTATTTATTCCTTAAAAACCTAATGCGCTAAAGCTGCTAAACCGAGAGCTAGGGCATCGTGCACTGGTTAATTGGTGGTTGTTCACCCTCCTTATTTCACTAGAGTTTTGTGCAAGATTCCTGAAATACATCTTTCTCTTTGTTTATTTCAACAATGAAACTTGTTGAAATATTATTTGAGATATAATGCTGTTGTTTTCTTAATAAATATGGACAAAACTATCACTCGTAAATTGTTAATTTGGAGGAGGTAGACAAATGTGGCTGTTTTGCTGCATCTGTTACATACAATTTCCATGCCTCTTTTTTTGTTTTGTTTTTTGTTCACTCATTCTTACATGAGTACCTTATAGTGCATAAGCATTATAATACCTGAACTAGACGCCATCTGCTTTATTTCATCATACTACCAAACACAGGAAGAACGAACAGTCTGAGTTGGTTTGAGAGCAAGCAATCAAATTCAAACTAAGGTTCTTACAATTTATTTTATTTTTTATTGTTCTTTGTTTAGTTTAGGTTGGTGCCAACTGCAAGTGGCCCAAGTCTGCTACCGAATGTGCTGTAAACAAAGGGAAACATGTGACCTTACATAGTCAACATGTTAGCTATCAGAATCGTATTATGACTGATAATTGACTAATAAGCATGAGGTTTGACGGACATTATGCATAATTGACTATAACCTACCATAGTTCTGATGGTGCCTGGCAACATTGTTGTGCAAATTGCGGTATGGATGTGTAATTTAGTTAATTTATGGGGTGTTTTTTGCCATAGCTATTTTCTCAATCTATTTATACGTTTCCATTTTTCTAAATTTAGATCAATTGAGCTTACCTATCACCAAGGTGGGAAGGGTGGGAGAGACTAAATTTAGTTTATTTGCATCTTTTTAATCTTTGCTTCTATTAGTTGTTAATATTACACGGCAACTGGGAACAACTTATTTTCTTCGCTGATTTGCTTGTTTATGTTTCATCCAGTGGATTGCATCTGTCTTTTGCTGGCGAAGGAAATCAGATCGCATCAAGTGAGTTGTCAAATATTGCTCAATTGGATTTTTTTCTGTACTTGACCATTTTCGGACGTTGTTGACAGGTATCCTATCGGTCTTTGTGGGAGCAATGTCGGACTGATGCTGCTACTAGACAGTTTCTCCAAACAGAGGCACAGAAGATTTCTTAAAAAGAGCTAGTTGCCGCTATTTGCTGATTATATACAGCCAAGGGAAAACTCAATCGTGCTTCTATGGTTCTCTCATCCAGATGAGCTATTTTCTGGACATAAAGCTCAGTAGCTTGTGAAATCCATCCTGATTGTTGCATATCTGTTCGCCCTTTTGACTATACATTATTTGGTTGATTTGGTTTCGTAATATATAGTTAACAATAGAAGTCTCATTATGATTTTCTTTTGCGACCTACTTTACTTTGTATAATATTGATATTCTTTTTTGTACCTACAGATGAAAAAAATGCATTGTACACAGTAAATAACCAGGCAAAATTGGTTGTGGGGCATTGCAAATTGGTGGAATTTGCCACAGGACACTCCCAATTTATGGTTTTACTGTAGGATGCCACACTTTTGTGTGTGTGTTTTTTTTTGTTGCTAGAAGACACTTTGACCAATAAAATATGATTTCCTGGCTTTCGAGAAAATAGAAGGCTAGTGCAAAGTCGTTTTTGACCCTCCCGTTGCGTTCCTCACCACCTTGGTGAGCCAAACACAATTCCGTTCACGTCATCTCGTGCTCTAGGTTCCGATCTACTTACTCTTAAAGTTAATTTGAGTTTGGCTTGCAGTGTGCACAGATCGAGCTGATTCAATCTCTTTCGTCGTTGCTCTTTCTTCGTCCAATTCCGTCGCCACCTGTGAGCTTCCGCTGAAATCGACCACACCATCGGATTCCTTGTCTCGTGTTATACCTGGTGCTCCCCATGTCACTAATGCGCCGCCCAACGTTGTCGCCGCCGCCATGGAGTTCCACTGTCATTGCTGTCTTGTTGTGCCTCCGCTCATCGAAGGTCATTGCCAGCCTCGACACCCGCATTACGCTCTCTAAGATGCACCCTTCGCTTTGCTAAGAACCGCCGCCATCGCCGTATGGGCGAGGCAAAAACGACTTTGCGCTAGCTTACTATCTCCTAATCAGCCCGCAAATCATATTTCATTGGCTAAAGTGTCTTCTGGTAAAATACCACATAAGTGTAAGTAGTGTCCTACAGTAATGCCACAAATTGGGAGTGCATGTGGTGGTAAATGTCACTAATTTGCGACGTCTCATAGCCAATTTTGCCAAATAACTAATGATCAGTTGAAAAATCAGAATTAGAGGTATTTTGCGGCGCTACGCAGTGGCAGTGCTTCTTGGTCCTTCGACCAGATTTTATAAAAGACTGAATTGCACAGTTATTGTTTGTTTGATAAAATAACAAAAACCTCAAATATATTTGTGATGTCACCCGTGGCAATTTCAGCACAACATGTGAAAGAACATATATTTCGATTTCCGCTTTGTTTCAGTATGGTCCTGTGGAGATTGACTATTTGTGTTGTGGCCTGGTGCGAAGCTCCTTCGAGACACAGTGTTGCCCACTTGCTAATTGCTATGAATTCACACGGAAAACAGAGTTAAAATTGCACTAGCAGTGACCAAATTCTCATCGGGCACTTACCCGCAACAGGAAATTGAGGAAGCCCGTGGCCTCAAGTACTACCTCGAACAGCTCTGGAGCATGGAGCCCTGCAGCTCGTCCAGCGACATCACCAAGCTCTTCCATGGCCATGTCGTCAACGACGGCGGGTGGGGAGACCACGTAAAGGACACCGCCACTCAAAGGACATGGCGGGTGTCGTCGACGACGCGCGGACGTTGAGTGCGAGCCTGAGGAGGCCGTTCGACGAGAGCGTCCTCCTCTGGCACCTCGCCATGGATTTCCTGCTTCGGCAAGATACATGGGTACTTACGTCTCTCCTCGCAACGTAACCGCGCGTCGCTGAAAAGCGCTGTCCAACTGCATGGCGCAGCGCACCTGCTGTTCGTCAACCCGGCGATGCTGATGGCCAGCGTCAGCAAGGGCGGATCTATAATGTACAGACCGAGGTCAAGCGATATCGATATCTTTCAGTCTAACACACTGTATAAGCATATAATTTTTTTTATTACAAATTAGAAGTTAGTGCTACAAGTTCGTAATGATCCCAACGACCTTAATGAACTTCTCTTCTAGATCTGCCCCTGAGCGCTAGGCGTGCATGCTCAATCTCAACGAACAGTCGCCGGTGGACGACACAACAGTAGTTTTAAACGTGAACATACGACTAATTTTCAAATAGCTAAAAAAATTAATTTTTAATTTATATTTAAAAAATTACGAATTTTAAGAGAACTTACCTCACAAAATTGGATAATATTTTTTTAGACAAAAGGGTATCCCAAGCTTTATATTTGAAAAGCTTCGTGCGGTTGATCCGAGCCGTCCATTTTCGAGAGAACGATCCATGGCCGGGCAATTGCTCATTTGTTCAGGATCCCCCGTCTCTAAAACCTTGACCCCCAAGCCCAAGGCCCCAACCCTTCTCGCTCCCCTTCCGTCTTTCCCCTGCTCCCGCCGCCGCCGTTTGCAAGAACGGAGCGCGCCGCGCAAGCATGCCAAGCGCCTTCCACTCGCTCGCCCCCCTCAAATGCAAGAGAAAATCCAGGCGCCGCAGCAGCAAGCACAAGCACCCCAAGAAGCCTAAGGAATCCAAGAAACTCGCCGCCGCCGACGTCGCCGGCGGCGGAGACGCCTCCTTCCAACTGAAGAGCTCCTCCTCCGCCACCGGAGGCGGGGTATGCCTGGTCCAGCCGCTGGGAAACCTCCTCCTCGCCGCCGCCCCGGGCGCCAACCTCCGGGACGCGGGGCTCGGCGCGCTCCGCCCGCTCCCGGACGACCTCCTCCTCGACGTCCTCGGCCTTCTGGCAGCGCGCGACCTCGGCGCGCTCTCCGCGGCCTCCAAGGCGCTCTACGTCATCGCCTCCCACGACCCGCTCTGGCGGGCCCTCGTCCTCTCCGAGCTCGGCGGGGACTTTGCGTTCACGGGCTCATGGCGCGCCACCTACATCGCTGCCGCGTCCGGCTGCGCCCACCTCCCCCCGCGCGTTCTCAAGATCAAGGGATTCTACTCTGACTACCTCTTCCAGAGCTGGCTCTGCGCCAACATGGAGATGCGGCCCGAGTGGCTCGAGCGGGACACTATCGAGCGCTGCCGCGGTATGTCCGTGGATAAATTCATCGCGGAATTCGAGGAGCCGAACAGGCCGGTGCTGCTGGAGGGGTGCCTCAAGAGCTGGCCGGCATTGCAGAAATGGACGAGGGAGTATTTGCTGGAGATCTCGTCCGGGAAGGAGTTCGCTGTTGGGCCGGTGAGTCTGACGTTGGATAGGTACTTCCAGTACGCCGACAATGTGCAGGAGGAGAGGCCATTGTACCTTTTCGATGCGAAGTTCGCCGAGAAGGTGCCAGAGATGGGGAGGGAATACGAAGTGCCGGTGTACTTTCGGGAGGACCTATTTGGGGTGCTTGGGGACGAGAGACCGGATCACCGGTGGGTTATCGTTGGACCTGCCGGGTCGGGATCGTCGTTCCATGTTGACCCTAACTCGACATCGGCATGGAATGCTGTGATCAAGGGGGCCAAGAAGTGGGTGATGTTCCCACCGGAGGTGGTGCCACCGGGGGTACACCCGAGCACAGATGGGGCAGAGGTCACTAGTCCTGTGTCTATCATGGAGTGGTTCATGAACTTCTATGGGGCATGTAGGACCTGGGAGAAGAGGCCTGTCGAGTGTGTATGTCGGGCTGGGGATGTTGTATTTGTGCCTAATGGATGGTGGCATTTGGTTATCAATCTTGAAGAGTCCATTGCCATTACCCAGAATTATGTGAGCAGGTTAGATTTCATATTGCATACAGTTTTGTTGTTTTTCTTGTTTCACATCGCTTATATGCATTGCCTTTAACTTAAGATTAAGCAACCATCCCGAAGTGCAGGTAGATAGACTTCTATATCCTTTTTAATCTCGGAGCATGCTGGTACTCTGTTGTGTCGTTTGTACTAATGCATTCCCAAAATCATATCACCATACCATTTAACAAATTAAATGTACTGTCAGAAGCTCAGAATTAGAAGATTTCAACCTTCAGCACAAATTCATTTAAAAGTGCTCGTCATTAGAATAATTTCAATCTTCAGAACAAATTCAATTAAAAGTGTACATCTATGGATTGTTGTATTCTTCAGTCTAGGATGATGGTGGTACTCTATTGTGCCTTTTTAAGACTTGCAAATATTATACCTCCATGCCATTTTTAAAAATCAAATATACACAGTCAGAATTAGAAGATATTCCAAGCTTCAGTACAATTCAATCAAAGCCAATGCTCTATGCTTGTAAGTATATGTTTATTCATTCGCACACGCAAAAAAGGGATTGTTGATCGTGTATGCTTCAACTTAATTATACGTATGTTACTTCAGCTTATCAGATATATAGGTGTCTCTGTCATTGTATTTTTTACGAGTTGTGATCAAGATCGTCAAGTTAAGAATAATATTCGTTAACCAAAATGGTTAGGTCTTCATCAAGCCATAAGAACCTTGTTTTCCTACTTTGTACATGATGCCTTCCTTTCCTTCACTCAAAATTGAATTAGGGTTTGGGTTTTAGAGTTGAAACCAAGGGAAGATGAAGCTGAGTTCTAGTTTTAGTCAAGGATTGAGGCTTCGGTTATGTAGGCAGCAAAGTGATGATGCAAGGCTGTAACCAAAAGTATTGTCTACAAAGTTATCTTCTGATGTTCCCATTTCAATTGAGGCAGTCCTATTATGTTTCTTAGCTCTGATGTGGAAGCATCCTGAATCTTATTTTTTTCCCTCAACTTGATGTTTCCTGGTTATGCGTATTCTTTGGAAGAACATATTGGAAAGCATTGTATCTAGATTCCTGCATGGATATGACAAAGTGGCTGCTTGACTCATTTGCAGTAACTGCATGGATATATAAATAGACTGTAAGGTTCTTATATTGGTTGCTTTCAGCACAAAGCAACATATTTGTGAAGTAGTGTGCCATTTGCATTAAATTATTTAGCTAATAAATAACAGGTTCGCTTTCTTTCCCTATGAAATATTCAGGAGGAATCTATTGAATGTTCTTGACTTTCTCAAGAGGCCCAATGCAAGCGAACTTGTCTCAGGGACTAAGGACAGGGTGAACCTGCACGACAAGTTCCGGAATGCCATCGACACAGCTTACCCAGGGATGATTAATCAGCTTGAACTTGAAGCTCAGCAGAAGGCTGCTGCTCGGAAGAAGAAAGTCTCATTCTGGGAATCTGCTGTGGATGCCAACACTGGAGGATTCAAGTTCTCTTTCTGAATTTTGCAGCAGCTAGGTCTGTGGACAATGATCAAATATTCGGTGTTGATCCTTTTACATGAGCATTCTCATTTGGTTTGCTTTGAGAAATCGGGTTCATCAACCTTCACATTGATGTGCTTGCAGTGAAGCAGATTCTCTGACTTGCACAAGGCTATGATATGTCATGATTAGATCATCCTAAATTTTGGAAGAATTTTGTCTCAGGAGCATTTCACTCTTCATTGTTGTTGTACGGTTCTACTACCATGTAATTTACATTACTAAATTGTTCATTGGCCTTCAGTGTGGAGCTCTTATCGCATGTGATAGTGCACCAAAGTCGATGTAACATTCCAAAAATTTGGATTTTTTTAATGTTTGAATTTCAAAATTCACCATTTGCAATTTCTTTGAATTAATTTCAGCTTAATTTGAATTTTCAATTTGTAAAAAGATTTAATTTGATTAATCTATTCATCAAACAAAAGATTTTCAGTTTTAGTTGGGTTCATTATGCTGCAAGGAATTTTTCTGTATTTTTGGAGATTTTTTCTGAATTTATTTGATATTTATTTGAATTTATTTGCTTTTATTTCAATTCCTGGGATTTTGTTAATTCGAAAAATGTTTTTTTATTCCGGTTTCCTTTTTGGGTCGAATCATTTTTCCCGGCCCGTTTCCCCGGCCCATCTCCGTTCGTCGCCGCATTCGCTTTTCCTCCCGGCCAGCTAGCTAGCCGCAGCCTATTCGATCGCGCGCCACGCATGTGGTCGCGATCGCGCCGCGCCGCCTCCGTCTTCTTTAGGACTCTGCCGCCGTCCGAATCCCGCAATCTCGCGTGATTTCCTCACCGGCGCGTCGTATCCGCTGGCGAAATCATCGACCTCGCGCTATTTAAAGCACCGCACCTGCTCCTTCTCTCGTTTTTCGAGAATCGCCACCGGCGCCGCCCCGAGCTCCACTTTTGCGCGCGCGTGCGAGGATCTTCCCGCCGTCTTTCTTTTCGCCGGTGAGCCTCGCCGCTTATTTTGGTCTCTTGAGTTCCTGCGTCTCCTCTTTCTTTTGCCCCATATCCGAGCGTATCTCATCGCGTTTTGCTCGGCGGCGTCGCCTTCTTCTTCGCCTCGGCCTTGCTCGCACTGCGCCGCCGCCTCGCGCCGCCTTTCCCGTCGATGAGCCGTGGCCGTCGATCTTCCGCGTGCACGCCGGATCGCGCCACGTCGCAACCGCCGCGCCGCGTCCGGCCGTCCGATCCGATCGGGCGGCTGGATACGCGACCGTGGCAAGCCCGTCGCGCCGCCGCCACCTCACCCAGCGTGGCGCACCGCGTCGGTATTGCGTCGGCCGCCACGTCAGCCCTAGCCCGCCGCGTGTCGCCACCTCAGTCGGTCTGCCTTGTCACCCCCAGATCGCCTCGATGCACCCGGTTCACCGTGGACCGAGTCTCTGACTCGTGGGTCCCGCTTGTCAGCCTAATCCTTTTTTCTTTTTATTCTTTTCCAGAAATCCAGAGATTCCACCAATCGCGACCGCCACGTGTCGACTTTCGAATTTTTCGATTTTCTGGATCTGGGAATCTTCCAGGAGCCCGTTCTCCTTCGTTCGAGCTCCGATTCCAGTGATTCAAATTTCTAAATTCATCTAAATTCAAGATATATCTTCCAGTACCATTCTTTTCAATGTTTGTATTTTATTTGAATTTGTTTTATTTATTTGCTCTCGTTTCGCGTGTAGACGCCTTGATAAGATCATCGAATCAAGAATCGATGGTAGAACCAGCAAGAGGCGTAAGGCAAGTCTTCCTTGAACATGTTGATCCCAAAGTTCATGAAAATGTTATGTTGTTTTTAAATTATGCATGCTTACTTTATGCAATGTACTTTAAACATAGTTTTAGAGTATAGTTAAATTCCAGTTTGTTATACCCTCATTGGTATTGATCATGTCGAACCTTTGACACCCTAGATGATATATACTAGCTATTTTATTTGGAGATATCCAGTAGATTAGCATGGAACGGTAGAATTGCTTAGTCCAGCTTAAGCATTTCGGTATTGTGCCAATATGGGAATCATTTCAAATGTTGTTTAAACTTATTTGTGAGATTGCGGCAATTGGTGTTGCTGCTGTGATTTAAATGAAGTAAAGTGGAAATGGTTTAGACCGGGGCGGATGGATGTTTGGCGGGTGCAGAAAGCACGAGACCTTGGTATGTGAATGTTCCGCCCTAGTCAATTAAGGACCGAAGCGTGTGTTACCATGGACCGAGCACTACCGTACAACCACAAGTCTATATGGGTACGACCTGGCTAAATAATTTGTGCTTCTCATTATTAGCTTCGCCAGTTGGTGAGAGCCAGATGTTGGCAGGCGCAAGAGGGGGCTTCTGTACTGGGCAGCTAGAACCCTAACAGCGGTGAAACCTCAGCGGGTGGAGTTAATAGTGGGGTTGTGCATTGTAAAGGCCTTGTCATGATCTCTCTGCCGACACACCAAAGGAAGTGTGTTAATTGCATGGCAACAAGAGTCGATCATGTCTTGTGGGTAAAGTGTACACACTCTGCAGAGTTAAAACTACTTAAGTAGCCGTGCCCACGGTCAAGGGCAGGCGAGGTACGCTTGCACATTGTAGATTTTATGGTTTTGTTTCAAAGGAAAATGATGGTTGTTTGGGAATCCGTGAGCAGATGGAACTCTCGGGTTATGGTTTGGCGGATGGAGCCAGTCAGGTAGATGGAACCTGCTTTAATTGTTATATCAAATTCAATTACTATTCAATTACATTTTGTTCAAACGATGCTTTATGAAATTACTATTGGTATTTACAGTTAAACTTTGCTTTATGCTAAAAGAGCCATATTATGCCTTCAATTGCTTAGCCTTGCATATAAGTTATCATGCATTATGTTTCCAAGACTTATGGAGTACATTTTGTGCTCACCCTTGCAACATCCCCAACTTTCCACGAAGAGTGTGCGTGTGAAGGTCGACTACGATTTCTACGCTTGTGGTTACGACGAAGGTGATCCGAATGCTAGAACGCGAACCCGATCGATTGCTGTTGGGCAAATGGATGGGCTTACTTACTTTGCTTTTGTTATTTCGTTTCCGCTGTTTCTTATTAAACTCTAGCTATGATGCTTCTTATTTGTAATAATTGGCCATAAGGCTAATACTCTTTCGCTTAATTAATATTATTTGATTCGTGATATGGATGTGTTGTCATCATTTGTTTCCTTGTGTGTGCTAGCTTTTCTGGACTAGCACAAAGTTATACACAGAGGGTTCGGATTTGGAAACCCGGTCCCGACAGAGGTGGTATCAGAGCCATATCGACTGTAGGTCGCATCCCTAGTTAGTCTGGTCTTCTTAGCAAGAACTTCAAAATTATTTTCTAAATCAAACCAACGAATTGCTATGAAGTAGATTATCTCATCTCATCTTATTCTTAGGTTCTTACTCCTTTCCTTTGCTAAAATATTGTTTTAAAAAAAAATTAATTTGATCTTATCTCTTGAAACTTCTCAAAGCCTCGAGCCTTCTGCAAGAATCCAGATCAAGGAAGAAGATGATCAAGTCATCAAAGAGTATATCCGAGAAGATTTCCATATAAGATAAGTTAGTAGTGCTCAATAGTGTTGGAGTATGTCACCCTTTTTAGTGTAGCAACGTATAGTCCGAGCGCATTAGAATTTTTGTTGCTTGTTTGTTGGGTGTGTTGTACACTTGCGCTAGCAGTGTGTTGCAGCCACCTTTCTTTTGGAGTTTTATAGCTTGTTTGGTCTTGGAATGGCTACCTCTCTAGTCTTCTCATCTTTTGCTCTTTCCCTCTCATCTATTGCTAACCTATCCCTAGCCGTTGCTTCAGATGGAAGGTCAAGGAAGAGGTCGTGGAGCTGGTCGCAGAGGAGGTCGTGTTGGAGGTCGTGGTCATGGTCGTGGTCAGGCAGAGCCACAAGAGCAACAGGATGTTCAAGATCAGCAAGTGCGACCGCCGCCGCCAGTCCAACCCCAAGCCGCAGATATCCAGCAGATGATGGCAATGCAGCTTCAGTTGTTGCAGGCCCTTGCTCAGAATATGGTAAACAATCTGCAGCTAGCACCAGCCGTAGTACCAGTGATGCCGCCCCAGTCTAAGCTTGGAGAGTTCATGAGAACTAGACCGCCTACCTTCACGGGAGCAGGTGAACCCTTGGAGGCAGATGACTGGTTAAGAGATGTGGAGAAAAAGCTCTAGTTGGCTCAGTGTGATGACCGTGAAAAGGTTCTCTACGCGAGTCATCAGTTAAAAGGAGTAGCTGCTACTTGGTGGGATAACTTCTGTGCTGCCCATCAGAATGCTCAAACTATAACGTGGGAGGAATTCTCTAAAGCCTTCCAATCTTGCTCATGTACTGCCGGCATTATTGAAATGAAGAAAAGAGAATTTCGCAAGCTGCATCAGGGAAGCCAGAGTGTTTCTGAGTATTTGAATAGGTTCACCCAGTTGTCGAGGTATGCACCAGAAGATGTGGCAACTGAAAGTGCCAAGATCTGGAGGTTCATGGAGGGACTTAACCCTGACATCAAGGTGCAACTAGTTGCTTTAGATTTTCCGAATTTTTAGCATATGGTGAACAAGGCACTAGTGCAAGAGGATGCTCAACGCCAACAGCGGGAGTCCCGCAAGAGAAGGATGGCATTCCAGGCTCAGCATGGAACGAGTGGTTCTCGTCAGCGCTTCCAACCTCAGCAAGCCAACAGAACACCTGTTCAAGGAGCACCCCCTACTCCTAATTCTGGACCGCGCCCAATCGCTCAAGGACAGCAGAACAACGCCAGTGGTCAACAGCAGAAAGGGAATTCAAATGCTGCAGGAATTCAGTGTTTCCATTGTCACCAGATGGGACATTATGCGATGAATCGTCCTCGAGCGTCGACAAGTGACCCGATTCCATTCAACTTGGGATCCACCGCCGAGCTCCTACGCAAGGACAAGGTTGTGGAACGCCCCAGACGCCAAGAGCTCCGCAATCTTTTGGAAGAGGACGTGTCAACCATGTGACCGCCGAAGAAGCTCAGGAGGCATCAGATGTGGTTTTGGGTAAGTTCCTTGTTAACTCAATACCTGCCTCAGTATTATTTGATTCTGGAGCATCGCATTCTTCTATATCGAAGAGTTTTGTTGAACAATTTGGTTGGGAAACCTTTACTCTTAAGAGCCCTATGATAGTTCAATCACTGGAAAAAGAATTGAGAACTAGTTCAGTATGCCCAAGTGCAACCATAAAAATCAATGGGGTAGAATTCCTAGCGAATCTTATCATTTTGGATTCAAAAGGGATAGATGTCATCCTATGGATGGATTGGTTAACCCAATATAAAGGTCAAATAGATTGTGCCAGTAGAGCCATCACCCTTACCAATTCAGAAGGCATTCGAGTGGAGTATATGCCTGATGAGTCCGCAAGTAAGAAGTGCGCTTTGAACAATTTGAAGGAATCAACTTTGGGAAGTGTGCCTGTGGTGCAAGAATATCGGATGTATTTCTGAAGATTTGCGGGTATCTTGCTTTGATCGAGATGTAGAGTTCGTCATAGAGCTAGTCCCAGCACAGCTCAATTTCCAAGAGACCCTACCGTATGCCAGCCAATGAACTCGCCGAGATGAAGAAACAGATTGAGGAATTGCAAGAAAAAGGATACGTTCGTCCAAGTTCGTCACCTTGGAGGAGCGCCAGTTCTTTTTGTAAAGAAGAAGGATAATACTTTGCACTTGTGCGTGGATTATAGAGCCCTGAATGAAGTCACAATCAAGAACATGTATCCGTTGCCCAGGATTGATGACCTGTTTGATCAGTTAAAAGGAGCATGTGTTTTCTCCAAGATCGATCTTCGATCCGGATACCATCAGTTGAAAATAAGGTCACAAGATATTCCGAAGACAGCTTTTGCTACCCGATATGGATTATATGAGTTCACAGTTATGTCATTTGGTCTTACCAATGCACCAGCCTATTTTATGAACTTGATGAATAAAGTATTTATGGAATACTTGGACAAGTTTGTGGTAGTATTCATAGATGATGTTCTTATCTATTCTAAAGATGAAGAAGAACATGAAGGTCACTTGAGGATGGTGTTAGAAAAGCTCAGGAATCATCAGTTATATGCTAAGTTCAGCAAGTGTGAGTTTTGGTTGAAAGAAGTTGCTTTTCTAGGTCATATAATTTCTGCTGGAGGTGTCTGAGTAGACCCTGAAAAAGTGAAAGGTGTACTTGATTGGAGGCAACCCAAGTCAGTACCTGATATCAGAAGTTTTCTTGGTTTAGCGGGATACTACCGAAGATTCATAGAAGGATTTTCAAAGATTGCAAGACCGCTTACCCGATTCTTTGAAGAAGGAAAAGAAGTTTGAATGGTGCGAAGCTTGTGAGCAAAGTTTTGTGAATTAAAGAAAAGATGACCTCACCCCAAAGTGCTCATTTTACCAGATATTCGGAAGAACTTTGAGATTTTCTGTTATGCTTCAAGACAGGGACTTGGATGTGTCTTGATGCAAGAAGGCAAAGTAGTTGCATATGCCTCGCGGCAATTACGACCACATGAGGAAAACTATCCAACCCATGACTTGGAAATGGCTGCAGTTGTGCATGCACTAAAGTTGTGGAGGTATTATCTCATTGGGAATCGTTTGAGATCTTCACAGATCATAAGAGTTTGAAGTATATCTTCACTCAAGCAGACCTCAACCTAAGACAAAGAAGATGGTTAGAATTAATAAAGGATTATGATGTGGGAATACATTATCATCCTGGCAAGGCTAATGTAGTTGCCGATGCCTTAAGCCGAAAGAGCTATTGCAATAATATGATGATTCAAGAAGGTCAACCTGCTCTTCACAAGGATTTTCAGCGTTTGAATTTGGAATTAGTAGATGAAGGTCCCGTTGCTGCTTTAGAGATTCAGCCAACTTTGGGGATCGGATCAAAAGTCGCAAAAGTCGATAAAGAAGTCGCTAAGATCAAAGATAGAATAAAAGAAGGTAAAGCCCGTGATTTTTCGAGGATGAAGAAGGAACAGTTTGGCTTGGAAAAAGTATTTATGTGCTTAGAATCAAAAGAGACCAAGCAATTGATATTAAAGGAGGCGCATGAGTCGCAGTACTCAATTCATCCAGTAATACTAAGATGTATCAAGATCTTCGTGGTATATATTGGTGGCCAAGGATGAGAAAGGAAATCATGAGTATATAGTTTGTGTGATGTGTGCCGTGAGTTAAAGTCGAACATCAAAGACCCGCAAGATTGCTACAGCCGTTAAAGGTGCCTGAATGGAAGTGGGAAGAAATTGGAATGGATTTTATTACAGGACTTCCGAGAACCAGATCAGGTTATGATTCAATATGGGTTATAGTGGATCGATTGATAAAAGTTGCACATTTTATTCCTGTGAGAACAACTTACCAGGGAGATCAACTTGCAGAGTTGTATATGTCAAGAATCGTGTGTTTGTATGGTGTGCCAAAGAGAATTGTATCAGATCGAGGCACTCAATTCACCTCAAGGTTCTGGCAAAAGTTGCAAGAAGCATTGGGTACCAACCTGAATTTCAGCACAACTTATCATCCTCAGACTGATGGACAAACTGAGCGAGTAAACCAAATCCTTGAAGATATGTTAAGGTCTTGTGCATTGTCCAATGCGGCAAGTTGGGATCAAAGTTTACCCTATGCAGAGTTCTCATATAACAATAGTTATCAAGCAAGTTTGCAGATGTCGCCATTTGAAGCCTTGTATGGAAGAAAGTGCGAACACCTCTGTTGGAATGAAACAGAGATCGCCAAGTCTTTGGTCACGATATTTTGCAAAAGGCGAAGAACAAGTAAAATGATTCAAGAAAGATTGAGAACAGTGTGATCTAGGCAAAAGAGCTACGGCGATAATCGTCGGAGAGAGTTAACCTTTGCTCGGTGACTATGTGTACTTGAAAGTCTCGCGCTCGGAGGAATGCGTCGATTTCAAGTTCGTGGAAAGTTAGCGCCAAGATTTATTGGACCGTTCCCAATCCTAGCCAGAAGTGATCAAGTGGCTTATCAGTTGGAGTTGCCACCGCAGTTGTCAAATGTGCACAATGTGTTCCATGTATCACTGGCCCGAAGAAGTGTCTCGTGGTACCGAAGAGCAAATGCAAATTGAGAATGTTGAGCTACGGGATGATCTTACCTACCCAGAATATCCGATCAGAATTTTGGATGAGGCAGAGCGCAGAACAAGAAACAGGACAATCAAGTTTTGCAAAGTTCAGTGGAGCAACCATTCTGAAAAGAAGCAACCTGGGAACGTGAAGAAGATCTTAGAGAACAGTACCCCAACCTTTTTCTCTAGTCTGTCCAATCTCGGGGTCGAGATTTCTTTTAAGGAGGGGAGGTTTGTAACATTCCAAAATTTTGGATTTTTTTAATGTTTGAATTTCAAAATTCACCATTTGCAATTTCTTTGAATTAATTTCAGCTTAATTTGAATTTTCAATTTATAAAAAGATTTAATTTGATTAATATATTCATCAAACAAAAGATTTTCAGTTTTAGTTGGGTTCATTATGCTGCAAGGAATTTTTCTGTATTTTTGGAGATTTTTCCGAATTTATTTGATATTTATTTGCTTTTATTTCAATTCCTGGGATTTTGTTAATTCGAAAAATGTTTTTTTATTCCGGTTTCCTTTTTGGGCCGAATCATTTTTCCCGGCCCGTTTCCCCAGCCCATCTCCGTTCGCCCGGCCCGCTCCGCTTTTCCTCCCGGCCCGGCCGGCCGTAGCGCATGGCCGTTCGATCTGCGCCACGCGTGCGTCGCGATCGCGCGCGCGTCGCCTCCGTCTTCTTGGTAGGACTCTGCCGCCGTCGCCGAATCCCGCAATCTCGCCGTGATTTCCTCACCGGCGCGTCGTATCCGCGCGAAATCATCGGCCTCGCGCCTATTTAAAGCACCGCACCCGTTCTCTCTCGTTTCGAGAATCGCCATTTGTCGCCGCCCGAAGCTCCACTTTTGCGCCGCGTGCGAGGATCTTCCCGCCGTCTTTCTTTCGCCGGTGAGCCTCCGCCGCTTATTTTGGTCTCTTGAGTTCCTGCGTCTCCTCTTTCTTTTGCCCCATATCCGAGCGCGTCTCATCGCGTTTTGCTCGTGGCGTCGCCTTCTTCTTCGCCTTTGCTCGCGCGCGCCGCGCCTCGCGCCGTCTTTCCCGTCGATGAGCCGTGGCCGTCGATCTTCCGCGTGTCGCCGGATCGCGCCACGTCGCAACCGCCACGCCCGCGTCCGGCCGTCCGATCCGTCGGGCGGCTGGATACGCGACCGTGGCAAGCCCCGTTAGCGCCACCTCGACCACGCGTGGCGGTGAAAGGACGAGGGATGTCGCCTAGAGGGGGTGAATAGGCGAATTAAACTTTATAGCTAAATGCGTGGAATAAAAATTGCGGCTAAATAAAATCTCCGAATTTCTGAACAATCCGAGTGTCCGGATATTCAATCCGGATACTCGGATAGTCCGATCGAGGGTCCTAACCCGAGTGTCCGGTTATTCAATCCGGATACTCGGATAGTCCGGATCGTCCGGGTATTCAATCCGGATACTCGGATAGTCCGATCTGAGGGTCCTAATCCGAGTGTCCGGTATTCAATCCGGATACTCGGATTATCCGGATCGTCGGGTTCGAGGATTCGGATACTCCGGATTGAGGATCTCGAAGAGAGATTTTAAATCCCTGCAATTTTTCAACAATCTACTTGAATACAAAAGATCTTAATGATGTCAGGTACATGGGGAAACTGTAGATCTAGAGCCAAACACAACAAAAGAGTAGATCGGGCAATTTCAAGATTCAAAACCAAATACTAAAGCAAGAGCAAGAAGCAAACTTGGAGACGATGATTTTTCACCCGAAGTTCGGATCCTTGAGGGGATCCTACGTCTCCGTTGAGGCGGCTCGGTCACACTTGAGCCGGGGTCTCTTTCAACCCTCTTCCTCCCGGTGTTGCACAAATGCACTCGCCGGTCTTCACTCCTTTGATTCCTTCCCTTACGGAGGCGGAACCGGCCTTCACAAACTTCCCACGGCCAACCACACAAAGCTCCGGTGGCTCGTAGGCGACCTCCTAGCCGTCTAGGAGTCCTCAACCTCCAAGAGTAACAAATGCTCACGAAGAACAAACATAGAGATGAAATCAAGTGCTCAACCAACTCAAATCTCACTCCCCAATCTCTTCCCAACCCTTCTCACAAGGGGATCACTTAGATCTAAGGGTAAAAGCTCCCTCAAAGCCTCCCACACAGCCCCTCAAAAAACCACTCCAAAAGCCTCACCAAAAAGCTCTCTCAAAAAGAGGGAGGAAGGGCTATATATAGACCTCCCCAAAAACTAGCCGTTGGGGGCAGACTGCGCACAATCCGGAGACTCCGGATTGACTGAGAAAATGCTAACAGAGAGACTCAACCCGGAGAGTCCGGATGATCCGGATAGTCCGGACTAACTCCGGATAGTCCGAATCAGACTCGAGCAGCTCGGTAAAACGAGCATAACTTTTGACTCGGACTCGATTTGAGATTTTGGACTCTCCCAAAGCTAAGAACGAGGCTACACAACCAACAAGATCTCACTATCCAAAACTCAAAGGATAACCACAGATTTCACAAAGAAATCAAGAGAGACCTACAACCCTCACTTTCCTAAGCACTACCAACACCACTCTCTTTCTAAGATTCACAAGGATGGATCACTTGAGCACTTGACACATCTAAAAGTCATTCGACATCGCATCCCTCTTAATAGTACGGCAATCCTTAGACTCAAATTAAATCAAAGATAATATAAGTCTAGAACTAGTCACTTGCCGTCTTCTTTCTTGATGTCGATGCATGAAGACCTTCACCATATAATTGATGACATCTTCGCCTTGTCCAACTCGACTCGATTCACCTCATGAGACTCTCGTCCTATCAACCTTGACTTGATCATCCTCTCGACGATCTCCACGCCAAGTTGCTCTTGACTTAGTCCTCGGCTCTTGGTGACACCGCCGTCTTGTTGACCTCGACTTAATGATCATCCTCCAAGATACCTTGGTCATCATACACAGACGGGACCTAATTCTTTCCAAACTACTCATGAAAGACATTAGTCCCAAAAGCTCAATAGATATGAATAGAGTTGATATTTGTGAGCGTTGATTACAACAAGTGTTTCATATAAAGAAGCACAACACAAAATAGAAACACTTGACATAAGAAATGTTCTCTACTAAGTACATCATGATGAATATGTAATTGATCTATATGCACTAGAGAGATAATTGCCAATATGATGAATCAATTAAATCATGGCAAGGATCACAGACTTTACTTAAATGAAGCACATGATAGAATATACACGAATTGTACATGTGCAAATAATATTTGGAGTAAGAGTAAATATGTGATCCAACACTAGATAAACTTCACTAAGAGAATTGCATGAGAAGATATACAAATAAAACATGCATGCACCAAGTCAATCTATAGCAATATGAAGTTTAACTCTAGTTAATACATGCATACTATAATGAACTCAAATG
This sequence comes from Otatea glauca, assembly GCA_036346275.1. Classification (NCBI taxonomy): domain Eukaryota; kingdom Viridiplantae; phylum Streptophyta; class Magnoliopsida; order Poales; family Poaceae; genus Otatea; species Otatea glauca. Next base: position 40,622,536 of record CM070731.1, on the reverse strand, counting down.
AATATATATGCACAAATAAATATGACATGAACCAATGTGCATATATATAATCAACATGCTACTTGGAGTTCACTATGCATTTGCACGAAAGGAATGCAATAACAAATATAGAATAGATACCAAAATTGCATACCTTATCTTTGCTTAATCTTCCTATTTGATTTTCCTCTAAATGATGAGACTGATACTCAACTAGGCAATAACAAGTTAGTCTCATAGCAATATAATCATATTAGAGGTTTGTCATTTGCTAAGCACTAAGTTAAGCATTTACTTAATTTACATAGATTGTCATTATGAGTGTTTGTCATTAATCACCAAAATAACATTCATTAATCACCAAAATAACATAAGTGCCTAGATGCACTTTCAGCGCCCAGCGTCGGTAAGGTCGGCCGCCACGTCACCTCTAGCCCGCGTGTCGCCACCTCGGTAGATCGCCTTGTCACCCCAGATCGCCTCGGTGCACCTTGTTCACGTGGACCGAGTCTCGACTCGTGGGTCCCGCTTGTCAGCCTAATCCTTTTTCTTTTATTCTTTCCGAAATCCGAGATTCCAGCCAATCGCGATCGCCACGTGTCGACTTTCGAATTTTCGATTTTACGATCAGGAATCTTCCAGAGCCGTTCTCCTTCGTTCGAGCTCCGATTCCAGTGATTCAAATTTCTAAATTCATCTAAATTCAAGATCTATCTTCCAGTACCATTCTTTTCAATTTTTGTATTTTATTTGAATTTATTTTATTTATTTGCTCTCGTTTCGCGTGTAGACGACGCAGTCGAAGATCAGTCGAATCAGCAATCAGTGGTAGAACCGACAAGAGGCGTGAAGGCAAGTCTTCCTTGAACATGTTGATCCCAAAGTTCATGAAAATGTTATGTTGTTTTTAAATTATGCATGCTTACTTTATGCAATGTACTTTAAACATAGTTTTAGAGTATAGTTAAATTCCAGTTTGTTATACCCTCATTGGTATTGATCATGTCGAACCTTTGACACCCTAGATGATATATACTAGCTATTTTATTTGGAGATATCCAGTAGATTAGCATGGAACGGTAGAATTGCTTAGTCCAGCTTAAGCATTTCGGTATTGTGCCAATATGGGAATCATTTCAAATGTTGTTTAAACTTATTTGTGAGATTGCGGCAATTGGTGTTGCTGCTGTGATTTAAATGAAGTAAAGTGGAAATGGTTTAGACCGGGGCGGATGGATGTTTGGCGGGTGCAGAAAGCACGAGACCTTGGTATGTGAATGTTCGCCTAGTCAATTAAGGACCGGCGTGTGTTACCATGGACCGAGCACTACCGTACAACCACAAGTCTATATGGGTACGACCTGGCTAAATAATTTGTGCTTCTCATTATTAGCTTCGCCAGTTGGTGAGAGCCAGATGTTGGCAGGCGCAAGAGGGGGCTTCATCTTTGGCGGCTAGAACCCTAACAATGGTGAAACCTCGTGAGCGGAGTTAATAGTGGGGTTGTGCATTGTAAAGGCCTTGTCATGATCTCTCTGCCGACACACCAAAGGAAGTGTGTTAATTGCATGGCAACAAGAGTCGATCATGTCTTGTGGGTAAAGTGTACACACTCTGCAGAGTTAAAACTACTTAAGTAGCCGTGCCCACTGGTCAAAGGCAAAGAGGTACGCTTGCAAATTGTAGATTTTATGGTTTTGTTTCAAAGGAAAATGATGGTTGTTTGGGAATCCGTGAGCAGATGGAACTCTCGGGTTATGGTTTGGCGGATGGAGCCAGTCAGGTAGATGGAACCTGCTTTAATTGTTATATCAAATTCAATTACTATTCAATTACATTTTGTTCAAACGATGCTTTATGAAATTACTATTGGTATTTACAGTTAAACTTTGCTTTATGCTAAAAGAGCCATATTATGCCTTCAATTGCTTAGCCTTGCATATAAGTTATCATGCATTATGTTTTCAAGACTTGCGGAGTACATTTTGTGCTCACCCTTGCAACATCCCCAACTTTCCACAGAAGAGTGTGCAGAAGCTGAAGCTGACTACGATTTCTACGCTTGTGGTTACGACGAAGGTGATCCGGAATGCTAGAACGTGAACCCCAATCGATTGCCTGTTGGGCAAATGGATGGGCTTACTTACTTTGCTTTTGTTATGTCGTTTTCGCTGTTTCTTATTGAACTCTAGCTATGATGCTTCTTATTTGTAATAATTGGCCATAAGGCTAATACTCTTTCGCTTAATTAATATTATTTGATTCGTGATATGGATGTGCTGTCATCACTGTTTCCACTGTGTGTGCTAGCTTTTTCTGGACTAGCACAGGTTATACACAGAGGATTCGGATTTAGAAATCCGGTCCCGACAGTCGAGCTGTAAAATATTGGCATTCGAGTACATCAAGAACTCTCACTCTGAAAGGTGCTCACTATTCTAGCATGAACTACAGGAAAAGCACATGCGTCGCTACTTGGATCTCTTTGACCCAAAAACAAACAAGAATGTACTCAGTTCGGATTACAATTTGCTTTATCACATTTGGAGGTTTACCAAAACATACGAGCTTCTTTGTCTTCAGAGAAAGCTACATACAGGGTAACGCAGAAATCTGGCTAAATCGTTTACAACACACACAACTCTGCGCAGTGTAGAGAAACGATCAGATCCATGTGTAAGGCTATATAGGTCAATAGGCACTCATTAGCTCCCTGGTCCTTGCTGCAGTTGAAATCTGTAGTGCCATTCGGATTTCCAATCATTCGGAAGTTTCAGGGATCGCCGCTGGAGATCCAACTCTCTGTATACGCCAGGCAGCGAAAAGAAAATGGCTAGACAAAGATTGCCGCTGGGTCATTGTATGGGTCAACAACACCAATTGTGCGGTAACCCTGACGGTTGCAAGACTGCGCCGTGCCGCCTTCGCCTGATATCATTTTATGCTAGTGTTCTGAACCATCTGAGGAGCCCGAGAAGACCAGCATCTAGAATGGGAGATCTTTGTTCAAGTCCTGGGAGGATAGCACAGCAGACGAAAAGGACAGCATTTGTTCATCAAGCGAGAATATTTGTCTACTCCCTAGCACCTAAAATTAAACATGCTAGAAACCCTTTTTTTTGTTGTTGAAATATCACTTTATAAGGATAGTAGAACCTGAACTTACCTATATCTGCTGCAACTCGATGAGCACACATGATCCCTGAAAATGCCACAGCAATTACACCTTGCCCAGGAAAACAGCTGTCGCCAACACAGTAAAGGCCATCTATTGACTGTAAATAGAACACTAGAATTTGAGTTCAAGAAAGCTTATATCACGATGACGTTACTCAGTACACAGCTGATTTCCAGATGAGTATTCACTTACGGTAGTATTGAAAGGCATTGCCAGCAAGCCCTTGGGTTTACCCCGTGGCATTGGGCCGTATGTACCATCATTCCGGGCAAGAAATCTACGGTGAGTTTTTGGCGAGCCTACCTGGCAAAACCAAATGTTCAAAAAGTATGTCGTATTAGAAGATGTAATAGTAATAGAAATCAAAATAAGTCCCAAGTTCAAAGCTTAGCATCAAAGGAATGTGTAACAGTCCATGAAAGCCCCTGTTGTAACATCTTTTGCCTTGTTGGTGATGCATGGTGGTCCATTATGCACCAAGTAATTTGTCACACAAGGAAATCCAGGAAATTGTTAATGCTCCCAGAAGCCAACTCTGCTATGGTATTTACATGCCCATTCAGAAGCCGCAACCTAGTGGAAGGTTCAAAGGCCAGATTCTAACACCTGACTATTTGTTACTTGATATGGTTTATGTCATTTGAAAGAACTTATTCAAGAGCTTTGTATAGGTCTTCAGCACTCTTCACCAGATGTCATCATAGTGATTGTGGGGTAGAACCAGATGCATTAATTAAGGCAGTGCATACTGGGTAGATTGGGCCTGTTGCGAGTAAAAGTCAACAAGAAATGACAAATACACCAGATGAGCTGTTCTGATGATGCTGTCCATAATCGTATTAAGTAACACATAGCTAATAGGCTAATCTTGTTTGCACTGCTAGCTAGTGAAGGCTTTCTCATAGTCATGTTCCATTACCAGTTTAAGGATTGCTAGTCAGCACTTTAAAGTTCAAACAATAATTAGTCAAAATTAAATATATATAGCATCCCAACGTGAAAGGATTATAAGGAGATACCTCCTTGAGAACTATTGAATCTTGAAGACCAGGAAACAGCTTCTTTTCAAGTCTTCTTATAATCTCATTTGCCACAAGCTCCTTTTTCAGCTCATAATCCTTCCTAGATAGACCCTGACAAGGATGAAAGCGAAGCAGTGTTATGAGCATAAGTAAATATAATAAATAAATGCGTTGATACAAAAGGCTTGGTTTGTCATTATACAACAGAATTTACATTTCAGATAGAATAATGCCCGTACCTCCCAATCTTCTATGCCTGCAGTCGTAAATATATGAAGTATATGATGTTCTTCGGGGGCCAGTGTTCGATCAAGAACTGTAGGGATACTTAAAAATATGCTTCCATAAGGCTTCTCCAAATTAGCCCAGTCATCCTGCCAGTTAAACTCACAATTAACTTATTACAGACTAAACTGTTAATATCAAATTTACCTCTAGTGTCTCGACTCTCAACTATACGACATACTACCCAGTAGTGGAAAACCTAATGCATACCTCAAGTACAAAATGGTGGCAATCAGTACCAGCAGGTAAAACCGAGGCTTTGACACCCATATGAATGGAAAGGAAGGACGGCGCCTTAACATAATTCTTCTGAAAGTTTTTCTCCTCTTCCGGAAGCTCTTCAACTTTCAAGAGTTTTCCTGTAAGTTCAAGTGTTCGTTAACCCCTTAGGAACAAAATTGAGTCCATACTACATTACAACTCAGAAAGCTCACATTGACAGAATAATAGTAGCACTGTAGCAGGCTAGCAACCCAAGGGTTACTCTTTCCAATGTTTTTAACATGAGAAAAGGAAATATAGCAAGGTTGTAGCAGATGAAGAACGATGTAATAAGTAAAATTGAAAAGGCAAGGCAATTTTTCCTAGCTTGAAAGTTATAACGGAAAATATATGTGCAGAATTACCAAATGTGTCCCATCTTGTGGCATTTGATATCACTGTTCTAGCAAAGAACTCCTTCCCATTTGATAAACTCACTCCAACCTGTAGTAATGAAGTGCTCAGCTAAGAGACAAAATACAATAACTCAAGATATTTAGAGTCGGTAAGATGAACTCACAGCTTTCCCATTTTCAATAATAACATTGGTCACATTCGCCTTGTAACGGATTTCGCTGCCATTGTCAACTAGGCCATTTGCCAAGGACATCGCAATACCACCAACACCGCCAATTGGATAATTAATTCCCCCAAAGTGCCTATCGCATAAGACCTGTTATGTTGACCTTGAGATAAAAGAAGTTTGAATGAATTGGAAACAGGTTTGACATATTAACATTGAACTTACCATGCTTGCATTGATCATGGGTGTTTGCAAGGCATTCACTGTGCTCACAATAAAACACTACAAACACCATAAGTTATTTTGAGTCTTCAACTAAGCTAGAGTTAAATGAAAATAACGTAGTGCATGAAAGAAAATTCGAACAAGTGAGTAAACTCACAAATATGTCACACCTCAGCATCTATGAAGGCGAGTAACTGCTGATCTTTTATGAACTTGCGAGCAATATCCCCAGCATTCTGTGGCAGATAATAAGCTGCAAAAAAGACAAAATCAAGACTTTTATTGTGATTAAGCAGTAAATATGATGTAATGCTCAAGTAACCCCCTAACACACAGCAAATCATTCTTCCATTTTTTTGAGAGATTACATTTTCTTCAACTGAAGTCAGCTAATTTTCTAAATAATTTCTCCATAGGGAATACAATATAAGGGTACGAGTTCTTTTTAGAGGAATATAGGAGCGCAGTTTAGATACCAAGAGTCAAGCACTCCAGAGGCTTCTGAAAAAATTGCCTAAAAAGGTACAGAGGTTCCTCCAGGGACTTCAGTTCCAAAGAATTTAATGAATTGAAGATCTGTTCATATGCGAGATAATAGTTGTAAGTTGAATGGTTCACAATACAACAGTAACACAAAAGTACCAGATACAAGTAGAGAAAATGAAGACAGTACCTTCCAGCATGTACCATAAAATTTTAGGATTCCTTCCTTTTCATGAGGGAATTTGCTAACCAGCTCTCTGATGAAGTCATCATACTCCCTATGCACAAGAACGGAGAGATCACCAGGTAGATGGAAATGTACCGTAGAAGGATCTGGTATGACTTCCATCTTATGCCCAACTGCTTCTAATGCTTGCGTAATCAAATTCAAGTTTCCCTGGATGACAACATATGTCACACTTCTTACCATATATCTTAAAAAATGCAATCAATGGTTCAACGAAATGGATAAAATCAACATTAATATTGCATACCAAGTAAGATTTGAAAGTCATCGCACATGCACAAATCCACGCCCACTAGCCCAACGGCACAAGCCAATATGCGAAAGTGCTCATGACTCATGAGAGGCATGCACCCACTGCCCCACACTGCACACTAGCGTGCACCATGCTGTGCATACCCATGAGCACCCAGGCATGCACTCTTAGGCAAGCCCATTGTCGATAAGCTGCGCACCAGCCCCTGTAATGCCCTCCATTAAGATGGCCTTCAACACGAAATCAGGTTTTTCTCTCTTGAATCAAAACAGCCCCGGTGAAACAACCCATCAGGGCATAGTCAGGCATTGTATGCCCACAAAAATAACTTTGCCGTCGACTAACCAACAACCAAACCAATCACAACTCTCCCTCTCCAATTCACACTATTTTTGACGGCATCACAGCCTTGCCACACCCGAACAATATCCAGTACTAGAATGCACTTCCAATTCACTCCCAAACATCTCTCTTCGCAATCACTAGGCGCGACACAATCAAACACACAAGCACACGAGATCTACAAATTCATAAGTCGAGACTCGAAACCAAACACTAACCACGCACCCAATTGCCCCCCCGCCCTAAAATAATTAAAAAAAAAACTGACTGAAAAATTTGCCCAAAATTAAAATCCCCCACACCACATTTAGCGGAAGTGGGACGCTGGCGCTCGGCCGGTGCTCTGCCTCGCTCACCTTGTCGGAGAAGCCGAACATGACGGAGGAGCCAACGTCGAAAGTGAAGCCGTCGCGGCAGTAGTACCCAGAGCTGCCCCCCGGGATGACGTACTTCTCGAGCACCAGCACCCGCGCCCCCTTCGCCGCCAGCTGCGTCGCGGCCACCAGCCCCCCAATCCCGGACCCGATCACAATCGCGTCGTAGTATCCCCCTCCTCCACCCCCCTCTTCCCCCGCCTTCTCCGCCGACACCGCCGGCTCCTCCGACGCCACCGCCGCCGCGGCCACCGTTCTCGGGCCTCGCCGAGGCCTTCCCAGCGGACGGAGGCGGCAGGGGTAGGCAACTGCGGCGGCGGCGGGGAGGTGGAGAGGGGCGCGGAGGCGCCCGGCGGCGAGGGAGGGCGAGAGGAGGAGCGGCATGTCGGCGCGTCGGAGCGGAAGCGGAGGCGGCTCGGCTCGGCTTGGCTTACGCGGGACGGTGGGAGTGGGAGTGGGAGCGCGAGTGCTGGTTCCGGTTTTTATAGGGTGGAGCTCGGACTGGGGGAATCTGGTTGGGAGGAGGGGGAGTGGATTCGGAGGCGGGAGGAGACGAAGACGACGACGAGAAGTGGAGGCGAGTGGAGGGAATAGGAGGGCGGTGGATGAGGGGCGGGCCGCCCGCTGGTGGTGGGCCCGGCCAGGGTGGTAAACAACTATAAACCGGCGAGTGGTGACGTGGCAGGATGGATCTCTGTTGGCCTTTCTGGTGCTTGGCTGTTGGCTGGCTCCCACACGGAGGTCAACTCTACTACAGTCTATAGCAGGAGTCAGTAACAGTCTACCGCTCTCTTCAATACAAAATACATACCCTGTTCGTGAATAGATGATATTTTAGGATTTTCTACTTCAACTAAGACAAGTGTATAAAAGACTAAATTATTCTCTTTTATTAGGTTACCTATTACTATTGGATAATGTATCTTACTCTAGTCTATAACATTAAATGGTATTGGAAATAGCTAAAGGGGAGGAGCATAAAAGATAAAGATGGTAAAAACAATAACTCGAAATTGTAGAATAGTATGTATTTAGCAATAAAATTTAAAAGCTAGAATAACATGTATTCATGAACGGAGGTAGTATCATTTTTAAGAGATAATTCATACTATACCATTCTATTCATTGGCACTTCAGGAAATACCACTCATTGTCTCAAAGACATGTGGGTCCAGGGATCACATGTCAATGAAACATCGAGTGGTATTTCATGAAGTGCCAATTTTTGGAGCGGTATAGTACGAATTATCCCTATTTTTAACGTTGTTATGGTCTAAAAAACGAATTTAATTATTAATTTATATTATAATATATTTATAAAATCCAAGAAGTTATATTATGAAAGTACTTTTTTTCAAACAAATCTATACAATTGATTTTCATATATCTAATATAAATATTTAAAAAGAAATCGATGGTCAAAGTTTCAAAAGTCTAATTACACACACCCCAAAATGATACGTATCTGTTGTTATGATATAGATAGAATCCCAATCCAAGTTTGGAAGGACTCTATCTATTAATGGGCGAATCCGAATCTATCTTTTGCTATCTTCTACTATATATTGGGCACCCCTTTGTACAAGAGATCAATATAATAAAGCGAGAGAACTTTGCCCCCTTACCTTATGTGTGCTCCAGTTCTTGTTCTTGTGATTTTGTTGGTGTGCTATTGATTGATCGCGGGTGAACGACTACGTTTTACAACACATTATCAGCACGAAGCTCTACTGAGGCTACCGATCATGATCATCTGCCTGCGACAATCGACACTGCGTCGAATTCATCCTGCTACATGCGATCATCTACCATCAAGCCCTATGTAAGCTCTTCTAGACCATTTTTTATCGTGCAGATCATCGCGGCACTGTCGAATTGCTAAAGTTATTGTTTATCAAAAACAAAAAAAACTGGTTTTGGTGGCGCGCGTCCTGCAGACGATCGCGCCTATCGGTCGTGCGCCTGTTGGCCGTGCCCGCGCGATGCGATCTTTGGTTTCTGCGCGTCCTTGCATCGCGCAACACTTCGACTTCCACCCTGTCGGCGGAGGCGCTTGCTTCCCCACCATCGGCTGTGCTCACAGCGCCGCCGACGCCGTCGTCTCGGCCTTCGCGACCGCCGTCGCCCACGACCTCCGTCTTGCGTGGCTGCGCCTCGGCACAAGCCGCTCACGCTGCCGTTGTGCTAGCCGCGATGTCGACTACTCCTTGGCGGCCGCGTCGTTCTGCGCGCTCTCGCCTTCTCCGATCGACCGGCCTAGTGCATCGCCCGCTGCGGTGCGCCATCATCTCAAAGAAGCCGCCACCGCGACGCCATCTCAGCCGCTCCACCCGCCGAGTCGCCTTGGCTCCCGTGCCCAATGGCCGGTGATGCCTCGGCTCCGTGCCTGGCGGCCGGGACGCCGGCTCCGTGCTAACGGTGTGTGATGGCGCTAAGCGTGAGCGCCACGGCTGTGAAGAAGACGGCCGGAAGCTATGCCCGAAGCGGCAGCGACAGCGGAGGCTCGCGGCACCGATCTCCTTGCGCAAAAACGACGACCAGTCGCGTTGCGCAGAAAAAAAAATGCCTGGCTGCTAGGGTTTCTACCCTAGCCTCCCTCGCATGGACCGGCAACTATGCCAATTCGGCCCTGTAAACCGTGCGGGCCTATTTGGCCAAATGACCAAGCGGGCCGTATGGCCCACCAGTTAAATAAAAGTTAATAATAACTGTTTTCTGTATTTCTTTTCAGAAATTCACTAACAAATCCAAAAATTGACTATAAATCATAGAAATTATATTTCGAGGTTTACGGGATTCCATAAAATTTTGGTATATCGATCTTTAGTGGAAGTTCCATGCTTTGGGTTTTCTAGCATTTTATCATGTTTAATATGTTCTGAAATTTATTTTCCTGTTATTTAAGTAATTCTGATGATTGCTTAGTAATTAACAGAAAATGCTAGAAAATTATGAAAAATATGTATGACCCATTGAAGTGTGTCATGATGCAGTATTAATTTTCTTAGCATGATTTCATAATTATATATGCTGGTCATACTATTTCCTGCTATTCAGTAATTCTAAAAATTGCTTGGTAATTAGCAGAAAATTATGGTAAAATGCTAGGAAGATTCTAGAAAATTCTAGATAGCATTTGGGAGCTTCATGTCTCTGCATTTTATGTTTCTATCATTATTCCATGATTAATTCATGTTGAGATTTAATTTTCTATCATTAAGTAATTCTGCAAATTGCTTAATCATTAACAGAAAATTATGGAAAATGCTAGTAAAATTTTATATAGCATATTGAAAGCTCCATAGCTCTGGATTTATTGTCCTAGCATAATTCCATATTGATAATGTTGAAATTTGTTCTGTTATATGGTAATTCTGAAAATTGCTTGATAATTAGCAGAAATCTATGGAAATTGCTAGGAAAATTCTGGAAAATTTTAGATAATTATCTACTGAATAGATATAGACCAAGCTTTACTGATTGAAGAGTGAGCCTGCAATATAATGATTTTACTAGTAGTAAAAGTCATTTTGCATAAGTAGAAATAGGATATGTTGGACATCGCAAAGAGGGAATTTATCAAGCTTGCCCTGAATGGCAACAATTACCTTACCTGGGCAATGAATACTAAGATTAATCTGATAGCTCGATCTTTTGGAGTTACTGTTTTCCCAGCCTGAAGTTGGTACCTCTGCTCTTCCCGAAGCCGCTAGATGTACGGATTTGAACCTCCTAAGGCACCATCTACATACGGACCTGAAGGCCGATGGTGGCCCAGCGGTTGGCGACGATGGCGTCGTCAGCCACGGGTTTGGAGGAGGGCAGTGGACGGTGGCAACATCGAATGTCATGGTGAAGACAGCGATGACTTAGGGTGGCTGGGATAGGGAGTGGTGGAAGCGGTTAGCGGCAGGAGAGCGACGATGGTAAAGGCCGATGCCATGGGGGTAGCATGCTAGCATGTAACACCCCAGCACCCCAAGTGCCCAGAATGTTACTACATCCATTTTTTCGCTTAGATTAACAACTTTTATCAATGATTTCAACAATTCCTCACTTAATATTTCTCACAGGTACTAAACAATATTAACAAGAACTACATAGTAATAGGGACATGATCAATAAACAATAATAAACCTAGAACCATGTACTTAAGAATGTCTGAGACCACGCGCTTAGGAAAGCCCAAGTCCACGCGCTTGGGATTGCCCGCAAACCATGTCTCCAGGAGCAATCTTATCTTTTGACGATGCCGACGAGAAAATCCCACAACCAAGATAAATAAGCATTTAAACTTCTTGCAATAATATATAACTTGATCAAATTCCACACGACTTATGTTATAATATACTAGTTTAACTACTAATTCCAACTATATAGTTTATGACTCCGCTACTGAATGAACATAGGTAGATAAATTTGGTGAAAGATGAAGTAAATGAAGTTGTGGTACTCCCATACCATGCATGTCATCTTCATTGGTCACTTAAAATAATAAATAAGCAATGGTGAGTCTACAACTCAGCAAGTATATAATAAAATAATAACATAATAATTTATCAAATTTATCTCATTAAAATATTTTATTTTCAGCAATGCAATGCTGTCTACGCTACATGCTCACATACACATCACGTAGCTTATATCGGTATAGTTTAGTTGTCAGGACTTAGTTTTGCAAATTTGAAACCCTCTGTGTATATTGCACTAGTCTAGGATCATGTTAGAGCACACAGTGACAATATAGATAAAATATCATTCTATTTACACGATTAACTAAGAAATTAGCAATTAACATCAATAAATCAGAGTGGTGACCTTATAGCCAAAGATTACAATTAATAGCCTCAAAGGCTAAACATCTCGATTGAACTACAGCGGAAGGAATCAAGATAACTTTAGTTGTAACCCATCTATATGCCGAAAGGAAATCGACTGGGGTAGCGCTACCTAGTCTCCATGATCATAAAAGAAATAATCCTCATTAACCATCTCTTAGGTTGATAAATTTCTTCAATAACTGAACAATGATGTGTATAACCTTGAGTACTCAACAAGTCGTAGGGAACAGTGATGCAAATATATTCATGTATGGTTTGACAATGAGTGTCCATATGATCCTTTTGCAAAAAGCAATAACTTAAACTTAAATACAATAAATAATAGATTCAAAGTGTTATTTAAGAAAACATAATAAATAACCGTTAAACCAATCATTGACAAAATGAATAGATTGTTGAGACATTTCATGTATGGTTTGACAATGAGTGACCATATGGTTCTTTTGCAAAAAGCAATAACTTAAACTTAAATACAATAAATAATAGATTCAAAGTGTTATTTGAGAAAACATAATAAATAACCGTTAAATCAATCATTGACAAAATGAATAGATTGTTGAGGCATCACGCTTCACCATCTACAACTTCACCAAACCACTCAATTTACCGGTGCTAACTTTAGATAACAAAATCACTAGTGAACTCTCCGTTCACTTTCCAACCAATCCACCATCCAATATTTTCACAAAATTTTTGTATCATGTAAAATCCTTAAGCACGTCTATGATCTTAGACACAGTTATTGGAAAAATTTTACATTCTTTAGAAGTTGTACTGCTTTACCCATAAGATATGATCGTATCATAATGTCAACCATTACACGCTTCTTTTAGTGTGCGACTAAGAGTCCATGATAAGGCCTTTACACTGTTGTAGACTAGCACCACCCTGCCTAGTGATGCTACTCCCCTCAAACATAGGATGTGACCTAGTCGGTCTACCCTCAGAACGCATCCACATAACTCGAGTCTACGTTTTTAACGAGAGGCTCACCATTGTGAGAGAATAGAGTAACCCTCCAATCAGTATTGTCCACTCAGTGTCTCATCGAGTTGGAGTAACCCTCCAATTCAATTATGTAGGGGACCACAAGTATATGACAGGTTATTGAGCCAAATCCATCATATATTGGACATGTGGTTGCACGAGTAGGCCCAATTCAATGATGTACAAGATTAAGTCCTTAATCATTCATGAGTGAAACATCCACATTTCAAATGTACTAACCGCACCCCCTTTACTGCACGTCACTTGGCCGAGTGAAAACCATTTAGTATAACCAAGACCAATGTCATACTCTACCATGGCACAACAAATTTTACCACAGTGGCTACCCGACATAATTCCATATCTCATTAAGTCAAGTTTATCACAATTCATCCACTACAACAAAAAACCTCACGTAGAGACACTTTCATACGGTTTTTTTATTTGCCCCTATAAATTGCTATAATATATTGTAAATATATTTCTGCGGCATTTTAGAAGGTACCTTAAATGTAGATACACTGTTTTGAGATATTTTACTTAAAAAACATGGAATGTGGATCATAGAGGCATTTTTGAGGCAGTTTTTAATTATCAAAACAAAAATCATATAGAGACATTTTATGAGAAACTTCTTAAATCGACCTTATGTTGTAGAGACATTACTTGAGGCATTTTTATCTCTTAAGACATTATTTTAGATCTTTAAGATACGTTGTGTACCACTCATAAGAATTACAATATAAATATAAGTTGTGATGTGACGATGAGATGGTTAGTCTGGCTACTTGTTTATTCATAAGGTCTCGAGTCTGAGGAATATTGATTTCAACATATTTTTAGAATATATTTTTCATTCTTTAGAGGGTGCTAGAGACATAATATAGCGCATTTACAAAATGTCTTATATAGAATGCAGATACATTTCAGTAAGTGTTTCTTTGACCATAGCGACATTGTACATAGAGGCACCATTATGGTATTTTAAAGATGCCTTCAAAATCATATAGATACATAAAATTATGTCTCCATTGTACAATAAAAACACCTCTATAGGATGTTTCTTTTGTAGAGATCGTGTGATATGAGCCTATCATACAACTAAGCATATATAAGCATAGCTACGTCGATCCAATGTTGGCAATACAAGTATGTTCAACTAACAATGACCCAACCTAGGGTAACTATTGATACATGACATTCAACAATCAATGTGGCATAATGATAAGTAGGGCTGTTTGGTTTGGGCTAGGCAAGCTAAATTTTGGTATAGCTAAAATCTTGGCATAGTCAAATATTGATAAAAAGAACGTTGTCTAGGTCGTGACCAAGCTAAATTTTGGTGTTACCAAACTTTTGGTGGGCGATTTACTCTTCCTGGATTAAAGTGTGTGACATTGGATTTCATTAGCATTACTAATTTTCAAGAGCGATGTTAGAATTTGGTAGGGAGCCAAACAATAATCAATTTTTATTATTGTTACTAATCCTTCCTATATTATACTCCATAGAGTTCCTGGATGGAGAGCGATGCCACGTAGCGCTTTGAGCCGGCTCGGCTCGCGGCTCGAGCCGAGACGAAAAAATATTTACGTTTAGGTCCTTTTTGGGAAAAAAATTACGTCTAGGTCCTTTTTTGGAAAAAATATGATTAAGTCCTTTTTTCCGAAAAAGAATATATATTACGTTTAGGTCCTTTATGCGTTTGTAGGCATTGCGCTCGGGTCCTTTTTCATAAAATTAAAATTACATTTAGGTCCTTTTTGGAGAAAAAAATATGTTCGGGTCTTTTTTTGAAAAAAAATACCTTGCATTTAGGTCCTTTTTTCATTTTTTTAGCATTACGTTTAAGCCCTTTTTAGAAAAAAACAAAATTTTGTTTTGGTCCTTTTCTGAAAAAAAGTTTAGGTCCTTTTTCCTGTTTTCTGTTTTCCCCGACGCGGACCTTCCGTTCCAGCGAAATCACAGATTATATCCTTTCAACCGTTTTGCGTGTTTTCTCGATTTGCTCGCGTAGGGAGCGACAATCGCATGTTTTCTCGATTTACTCGCGTGAGGAGCAGCGGTCGCGGCGTGCCACGCCGCGCTCGATTGTCTAGTATTTAATATGGTTTAAAGGGTAGCAAAACAAACAGCCCTTGATAAATTTAAACCTTGGACAGTAAGCACATCCATTAAGCCTAGCTCACATAGTCCAGACTCCAGTACTCATTAACCTCAGCATTAGGCCCAACATCCTGCGTACTGCTGTTTAGGATACTTCTAGCAGTCCAATTAGCTTCACGCCCTCCAAACAACTCAGCTTTTAAACGGATTTTGACATAATGATACGAGGGGTGCCCGACCTTTACGGCGTAGAATCAAAGATACTCGTGAAACCTGACAAATCTTGTGCAGCCAACCGTTGCAAGTGCAACAACCTGCAGCACGGAGTTCGCCGAACCTCACGTTGTCCACTCAACCAAGTCAAGCGGATTACAATCCTCGCTGCAATCACAAAGAGCTTGCAAGAACAACGGGAAGGAATGCACAATCTCAGAGATGTTTCATCCGGTGGCATGAAAACCCAAGAACATGCAAAGCATATCTATTTCAATATTCAGATTGTCTACCAAAACACAAAGGAGTGCCTCTCTATATATAGGAGAGGAGAGGAAGATAAAAGGTTGGCAAGGACCAAACATAAAGGTGGCGCAGCACCCAACACAAGAGGAGACCGTCGCACGTTTTTCAATGCTGTGGCCAGCTCGAATGGAATTTAATTATGAGGCTAGATCCGTTGGAAAGAGAACGAAATTATCTTTCAATCAAGTACTCACACGCCCCAAACAGAGTCAGTTTGCATTCTCTAGGTATATTTGAATTCAGACTTATCATTGAAGGCCGAGTGAAGCTCTTTCGTGTTCCCACCTTGCATGGTAATTTGTCTTTGCTTCTCTTGATCTTCTCTTGGGTGTTCACACTTCCTTTCATCACGTTCATACCTGAGTTCACACTTACTTGTATCACGTTCATACCTGAGAGTAGTTAAAATAGTTGCATTAGGTAGCAGCTAACTCTCACAAGAAAAGTAGTTCTTATTAAGGAGCAAATTCACCTGTTGATTGATTTGTTTAGCACGGGCACGTGTTAATGGTCCTTGGAATTGTTTTAGATTATCTTGACCAATAGTAGGGGAAGGAAATAATGATGATGTTATGCTGCCCGTATCATCCTCCCCTTCTTGAAAAGGAGTCGTCCTCGACTTTGTTTCTTCTGGTCCAAAGAATGGTGACAAATCAGCAACATTGAATGTCGTACTCATATTGTAATCATCTCCAGGAAGCTCGATCTTGTATGCATTGTCATTGATCTTGTTGAGCACTTTGAATGGTCCATCAGCGCGTGGCATCAGCTTGGACTTACGCTTCTCCGGAAAGCGTTCTTTGCGGAGATGTACCCAAACCAGGTCACCTGGTTCAAATAACATTTTCTTCCTTGTCTTGTTTGCCTTTCCAGCGAAGTAGCGTGTCTTCTTTTCAATTGCTTCTTTAGTTTTCACATGAATGGACTTGACGAATTCAGCTCGCTTTGCTGCCTCCATATTAGCTCGTTCTTGAAGTGGAAGTGGTAGCAAATCGAGTGACATGATTGGTTTAAAACCATACACCACCTCAAAAGGGCAAATATTGAGTTGTTGAGTGAACCGCCCGGTTGTATGCAAATTCAACATGAGGAAGACAATCCTCCCACTCCTTCAAATTTTTCTTGATCATTGTTCGCAGCAACATGGAAAGTGTGCGGTTCACCACCTCTGTTTGACCATCAGTTTGTGGGTGACAAGTTGTAGAAAACAACAACTTTGTCCCAAGCTTGGCCCATAATGTCTTCCAAAAATAGCTCATGAACTTGACGTCACGATCTGAAACAATAGTTCTTGGCATCCCATGCAATCTCACAATTTCCCTGAAAAACAAGTTAGCTACATGCGACGCATCGTCGCTCTTGTGGCATGGAATAAAGTGCGCCATTTTAGAGAACCTATCCACGACCACAAATACGGAATCTCTCTCCCTCTTGGTCCTAGGTAATCCTAAAACAAAATCCATACTAATATCCTCCCAAGGTGCACTAGGAACAGGAAGTGGAGTGTACAAACCATGTGGATTTAGCTTTATGGCATGTCACACATCGTTGCACAAATCGTTCGACGTCTCGTCGTATTTTGGGCCAATAGAAGTGATCGGACAGAATGGCCAAGGTCTTTTCTCTCCCAAAATGTCCCATTAATCCACTAGCATGGGATTCCTGCAATAATAGCAAACGTACGGACGAATCTGGAACATATAGTTTGTTAGCACGAAATAAGAACCCATCATGAACATGGAACTTTTCCCATCCTTTCCCATCAATGCATTTAGAATATGGTTCACCAAACTCATTATCTAAAATATATAACTCTTTTAAACTTTCCAAACCAGGGACCTTGATTTCAAGTTGAGTTAAGAGCACAATCTTGCGAGACAAAGCATCAGCTACTATATTCTCTTTACCCTTCTTGTATTTCACAATGTATGGAAAGGATTCAATGAATTCCACCCATTTGGAATGCTTACGGTTCAGTTTTGATTGGCCTTTCAAATATTTCAAAGCTTCATGATCAGAATGTATAATGAATTCTTTAGGCCAAAGATAATGTTGCCAAGTTTCCAAAACACGAACCAAAGCATACAACTCCTTATCATAAACAGGATAGTTCAATTGAGCACCACCAAGTTTTTCGCTAAAGTATGCTACTGGTTTGCCCTCTTGCATCAAAACACCACCAATACCTATTCCACTAGCATCACATTCAATTTCAAAAGCTTTAGTGAAATCAAGTAAAACAAGCAATGGTGCTTCTGTTAAGTGCTTCTTTAATTCAGCAAAAGCACTCTCTTGAGCATCTCTCCAAACAAAATCACTTTCTTTCTTGGTTAATTCATTCAAAGGGGCTGCAATTGTGCTAAAATCTTTTACGAATCTACGGTAAAAACCAGCAAGACCATGAAAGCTTCTAACTTGACTAGCATTCATTGGTGTAGGCCAATTTTTAATTGATTCAACTTTTGATTCATCCACTTCTACCCCATTTCCAGAAACAACGAAACCTAAGAACACAATTTTATCTTGGCAAAAAGCGCATTTCTCCATGTTTGCAAACAACTTTTCAGCTCTAAGCACTTCAAGCACTTGTCTAATGTGATCAGTGTGTTCTTCCAAAGTATGGCTGTAAATTAAGATGTCATCGAAATACACCACAACAAATTTTCCAATAAAAGCTCTCAAAACTTGGTTCATTAGCCTCATGAATGTACTAGGTGCATTAGTTAAACCAAATGGCATTACTAACCACTCATACAATACAAATTTTGTTTTAAAGGCTGTTTTCCATTCATCCCCTTCTTTCAACCTTATTTGATGGTACCCACTACGCAAATCAATTTTAGAGAAAATAACAGCACCACTCAATTCATCTAACATGTCATCCAACCTAGGGATAGGATGGCGGTATCTAACAGAGATGTTGTTAATTGCTCTACAATCTACACACATGCGCCATGTACCATCTTTCTTAGGGACTTAAAATCACAGGGACAGCACAAGGACTAAGGCTCTCTTGTACGTACCCTTTTGTCTAGAAGTGCTTGCACTTGTTGCTGTATTTACTTTGTTTCTTCTGGATTGGTACGGTACGGTGGCCGATTTGGAAGTGAAGCTCCTGGTATGAGGTCGATTCGATGTTCAATACCACGAATTGGAGGAAGACCAGTGGGTGTTTCCTCCGGAAAGACATCATCAAAGTCCTGCAAAACACTTACCACAACACTTGGAAGAAAAGTTATGTCTTTAGTAGAAAGCAACACATCTTTATACAGGAGTACAAAGTGCACCAAATGTGGGTTTGTATGTAATTCTCTCAATTCGGATTTAGTGGCTAACATCACTAGCTTGTTTCCCTCAACCTTTCTTTTACCACTCTCATTTTGTTTGTGGTTCTCACTTACCGAATTGGTTTTCTCACTTGCATTATTTTTCTCTCGTTCCTTAACACTCTCAATGTTTACCTCATACTTTTGCATTGTATCAGCAATAATTTGAGCGGGAGACATTGCTCGAAGAACCATTTCCTTGTTATTCCACTTGAATGAGTGTTGATTAGTGTGTCCATTGTGATGACTTGCATGATCAAATTGCCATGGTCTACCGAGCAGCAAGTGACATACCGTCATAGGTACAACATCACACTCTACGGTATCACAATATTCGCCAATCTTGAAAGGTACTTTCACCATGTGCTGAACTTTCACTTCTCCACATTCATTCAACCATTGCACATGATAAGGATGTGGGTGTCGCAGTTGCTTCAATCCAAGCTTTTCACACATTTGTTTGTTGGCCAAATTGTGACAACTTCCTCCATCAATAATTACCTTGCACACACGACCATTTACCTTTGCCTTGGTGTAAAAAAGATTGCAGCGTTGTTCATTGTCATCTTTTTGTTGCACACTCAACACTTTCTTGGTGACAATGAGAGATTGACCGGTCTCAAAGTCACAATAAGTTATCTCAATTTCATCATTATCCAAATCAGGAATTGGGACATCCTCTTCTTCACTTGCAGATTCGTATTCTCCACCCTCCGTTATAAGCATGGTGCGATTATTTGGACAATCCTTGGCGATGTGGCCTCTCCCCAAGCACTTGAAACATTGAATGACACTACTCTTCGCTGTAGAACCCACAGAAGAAGTAGCACTAGCTGCTGGACCTTGTTTAGCATTTGGAGTAGATGGCTCTTTTCCACTTCGAGCTACATGTGAATTAGGAGCAACACTTGTACTAGAATTGTTATCACGAAAGGAATTGAACCGAGAAGTGGATTTACCTGTAGTAGGTGTTGAACGAGGAGCAAACGAAGAAGTCCTTGTAATTTTGTTGTCTTGTCGCACTTGTCTTTCAGCTTTGGTCGCTTGATGCACTAACTCCACCACATTGTCATAAGGCTGAAATTCGGAGATGCGCTTGATGGGGTGGTTCAAACCAGCGAGGAAACGTGCCATAGTTTGTTCTTCATGTTCATACACATTAGCACGGATCATGGCCATCTCCATCTCCTTATAGTACTCATCCACCGTGCGACTTCCTTGCTTCAATCCCTGCAGCTTATCAAATAGATCACGTTTATAATGTCGAGGGACAAACCTTGCTCGCATTTCAACCTTCATCTCAGCCCACGATTCAACGGGATTCTCGCCATGTTCTATTCTTTGGTTCTGAATTTGTTCCCACCAAATCAGCGTATAATCATCAAATTCAAGTGATGCCATTACAAGCTTCTTCTCTTCGGTGTAGTTGTGCAACCGAAAGATTTTGTCAACTTTCATTTCCCAAGTGAGGTAGTCCTCTGGGTTGGTGGTACCTGCAAACTTGGGTATAGAAAACTTTAGTTTGCCAAACCTTTCCTCCTCGGGACGATTGTTGTTGTTGCGGTTGTGACGTTGGTTTCCTTCATTGCGGGGCGGTATGTTGACATGAATTGGTTCGTGCAAGCACCCCACGTCCCAACCCATGACCACGACCCTTCCTACACCATGTTCATTACCTCTTGTTCCTTGCCTAGGTATGGGTGGTCGATTGGCATTAGGAATACGGGCCACTCGAGCAGCAGCTTCTTCATCGGTCTCATCAACTAGAGGACCATCTTCAGCTTGTGGTCGTAGTTGTCGTACGATGTCAGCAACTATGTTGGTGTGGAGCACGTTCAGCTGTTGATTCACCTCTATTTGAAGATCTTGGATGGAGTTGTTCACTTCTTCCCTTATATGTTCATTTCCTATGCAGAATTCTCGTCGTAGTGTGTCTCGCAAAGCACAATATTCAGTCCATTTTACTAGTGCATCAGGGTCACGTCCTTCATCATCCACGTTGTCTCCTTGACCTGACATGGTTAGTTGTGCAAAAACAGAAAGAGAGGTACAATATGATGTATGAACAATTCTCTCAACCTCACTTATCCTTACATCGAAATTCTTACTCACCCTTTGTTGATTGACGGAGGAGCTCGCACTTGAGTGGTGAGGCAACACAAGATGAGGTTAAGCGAACTCACAGCCGAGATCAAAGCACACAACGTATTTATATGTGGAGCTTGGAGGGTAAAGTGTATATCCTACACAATTTGAATTCTCGTTGTTGTTTCGATAAGTAATTATCCAAGTTAAAACACAATGTCTAGTTACTGAAAACAAGATTTAAATGATGAACAAGCAACTCACACATAAGGATGATGGAACCAAATGCAATCAAAGGAGTGAGCTAGCACAAGATATGATGATAACATAAACAACTCAATTGCATTGGTTATAGAAAGACACTAGCTAGTGCAAATGATGAACTAGGGCACAAGATTGCACATCTAGAATGAGTTTCTCACAACGGTGCAAATAATTTTTTTTGAAACTTTTCTTCTTCTCCTTTTCTTTTATACAACTAGCAACCACCACAAAGATTTTCTTTTCTTCCTTTCTTCTTTTCTTTTCTAGCAACCACCACAAAGCTTTTCTTTTCTTCCTCTTTTTTTTTTGCAACCGTGAGATCAAGATAAATGAGTGCAGCCCTAAGCAACAGATTAGCTAGTCTTGATGGGTGCAAAGTATTCATAAAGGACAGATTGACTATCAAGGAAAACTACCAATTTTCGAACAAAACAAGAAGATGGTTCAAGCACAAGTTCGACCAATTTCCAGGCCGAATCAGAAAAAATTGTCTGCAGCAAACCTGTAGATAATTGCAAGAGCTTTCCAACAAGTACAAGAATGAGACAAACGGAGCAAGAATGTGAGAGTTATGGCCAAAACAATGAACTGGACAGATTGGAACTAGAGAGTGACGCGAAGGAAAATGAAGAGTTCAGTAACAAGAACATGTTCCAATGGACAAGAACTTAGCAAAACGCACAAGAACAACAGATTGGAAACTAGGGTTTAATATTTTTGTGAGGCACTTTTCAGATTAGGAAGAAAACACAATTCCAACTAGAGTTGATATTTTTGTGTGGCAATTTTTTTTCTGGTATATAGCTGAAAGTAAATCTAGAACTATGGGTAAAAAGATTCTACCGTGACAACCGGAGCTCTGATACCAAATGATACGAGGGGTGCCCGACCTTCACGGCGTAGAATCAAAGATACTCGTGAAACCTGACAAATCTTGTGCACCAACCGTTGCAAGTGCAACAACTGCAGCATGAGTTCGCCGAACCTCACGTTGTCCACTCAACCAAGTCAAGCGGATTACAATCCTCATTGCAATCACAAAGAGCTTGCAAGAACAACGGGAAGGAATGCACAATCTCAGAGATGTTTCAGCCGGTGGCATGAAAACCCAAGAACATGCATAGCATATCTATTTCAATATTCAGATTGTCTACCAAAACACAAAGGAGTGCCTCTCTATATATAGGAGAGGAGAGGAAGACAAAAGGTTGACAAGGACCAAACATAAAGGTGGCGTAGCACCCAACACAAGAGGAGACCATCGCACGTTTTTCAATGCTGTGGCTAGCTCGAATGGAATTTAATTATGAGGCTAGATCCGTTGGAAAGAGCACGGAATTATCTTTGAATCAAGTACTCACACGCCCCAAACAGAGTCCGTTTGCATTCTCTAGGTCCATTTGAATTCAGACTTGTCATTGAAGGCCGAGTGAAGCTTTTCGTGTTCCCACCTTGCATGGTAATTTATCTTTGCTTCTCTTGATCTTCTCTTGGGTGTTCACACTTCCTTTCATCACGTTCATACCTGAGTTCACACTTACTTGTATCACGTTCATACCTGAGAGTAGTTAAAATAGTTGCATTAGGTAGCAGCTGACTCTCACAAGAAAAGTAGTTCTTATTAAGGAGCAAATTCACCTGTTGATTGATTTGTTTAGCATGGGCACGTGTTAATGGTCCTTGGAATTGTTTTAGATTATCTTGACCAATAGTAGGGGAAGGAAATAATGATGATGTTATGCTGCCCGTATCACATAAGCTTGAAGATATATATAATTAGCAAAAGCTAAAAGCTAGACTGAACCTGCTTTTGTAGTTTATTGTCGAGGTAAATTAGCTATTTGTCAAACGGTCTCTTATAAAAAAACTACGGCCGCTTTTCAATCCGAAAAACCAAAAAACAGTTTTTTAGAAAAGCTATAGCTCCCTTAAATAGGCCCTGATACTATGATGCTATGTCAGCTTTTTGATGAGGTAGAAGAGAGAAAGAGAGGGGTAGTTTTTAGCGAACAAGAAATTAATATAAAGTATATGATGCATTATTGGGGAGGTTGATATCAAATTTGTGGGCCATTTGATCATTAGAGGTGAGAGATCAATGTAACAATTAAATCATGGGGGCAGTGGTTGTTACTAAAATATTGTATTAGGAAATAGTATGAAAATATTGAGTACCAGAGCAGCTCAATCACCAATCATCACTCGTGTCAAAACGCCATTAGAAGAACAGGAAAGTCCATTGTAATCGCGCAATTAGTTTCCGCGGGCCCCACCAGTCATCTACCCGCACCCCTTTCTTACATTATCCTCGGGAGACGGTGGCCGGCTCACGTTGACGACGTGGCGTTACCCTCGAACCCCGCGCCCACGCGCACCCCCACCACCACGACACTGCGCCACCAGCACCACTGACACCCTGGCCCCACTCCCGCTCTATCAACCAACAGGCAAAAAAGAAAATCCCACCGTCTCCACCACCCTACAAGGCCACACCCACTGACATGTGGGCCCCGCGCGAGGAAAGGCAGTGCGAAACTGGCGGGCCGGTCAAAACGTACTTAAAAGGCGACCCGCTTGTCTGACTCTCGAGTCCTCCTCGCCCCAGCACCTCCCCTCTCCACCACAGCCTTAGCCGCGTACTACCTGCCGACACGTGGGTCCGGTGGCTCGTAGGACCCATGCATCAGTGTGTGACAAGGGAGTGGATGCGACGACGGGTGCGCGGGGTGTGGAGGTGGGGCCCACGAAGCGGTGGGGGCCGAGTGGAGACGAGGCACGCGCTTGCTCGCCTACTCGTCTCCTCAATACCTTTCCTCCTTTCCTTCCCTATCGCCTTCGCCATCGCGGAGAGGGGGAGAGAGAGAGAGAGAGAGAGAGACGCAGAAGGGGCTAGGGTTTCGTGCTCCGCCACGCCTCACTCATCGAATCGAACCGGATAGGATCGAGTCGCCGGCGTCTCGGCGGTGCATGGTAAGATCGGATCCCCTCCCTCTGGCGCGCTTGCCCCTTCCGTCGCGGTGTGATCGGTCGGTGTGCCATCGGCGATTCGGGCGGTTGGAAGAGCTGGGCCCGTTTCGATGGGTCGGGTTTGGTTTTGGGGGGAGGGTGTGGAGGCTTGGATTGGGGGAATTCGAGCTGATGTGGTGGCAGGTGTGCGGTGCTAGTCCGTTCTTGTGGCGATGGATTCGTTGGGGGGTTGTGCTTGATTCGGTGCGAATTGGGATTTGTGGGTGGGGGTTCAGGGTGCGATTTTGTGGGTTTGATTTCGGATAATTGGGTTCTTATCGTGGCTATTTGGTTTATGCTGTTCTATTTTCTGAAGAAATTTGGCGATTGTGATTCGGGGGAGCTGGGCCATTCTGTGTGAATTGAGCTGGTTTATCGGCTGCTCTGTGGAGAATTTCGATCAGTTTTGTTGTGGCCTTGTGGGATTTACATTTCATGTGATCTGAGGTTGGAAAGTACTAGTTTGGGAGAATTCCGGCTGATTGAGGTGTTACTGACTCAAAAAATGGGCCTCTTGCCGGAGTAAACTGTGATTGTGACCCAGTAGTGTTGTGTGTTATGTGATGACTTCACTGTCTTGGTGCTTCTCTAAGTACGATGCGTGGAAAATATCTTTTAGTATTGCCACCATGTATTTGCAACAGTAGGTCATATCTGGTAGCAGCCCCAATGAGTTTGACGAAAATTGGTTAATTTGAATGTAAATGTGTATGGGGGTTTGATCTGATTCTGCTAATGTATTGTTGAGAGACTGTGGGGTTCCAGTATATTTCTTTCAATCTTAGGCAGATATGAGATATCATCATGGATAAATTACCGTTGTATGCCTAGTGCATATATCGTTAGCTGATGTATTGACACTGCTGGTAGTTTTCATCCAAAAGTTTGTTTGTGAATAGGCTTTGTTTAATCCTGCCTATTTGTTTGAATAGTACTGTATATTTGTTTTCATATGAGGGATCTTTTTGTATTCTGCTGTGGTTTTATGTGTTGCCTTGAACGAACAACATACTTTTGGCTGCCAGCCTGCCATCAAGTTGTCGTTCTGTTTGTGCTAATCAGATGGTTAAGTTGTCCAATAAATAGGTGTGTATTTTTAGATGTGATTGGTGAGAATTTTCTTAGAGCATCACTTGTGTATTTTTGTTGTAATTAATAGAGCCCTTTCAACTTGAAATGAGCAAGGCATGATACCTTGTTCTTGTCCTGTAAAGCGGATATTGTTATATGCATACAGAGGTTTGTTTTAGGTTGATTTCATTTGTCTGGTGTAGTGTTCTACTTTTATGTTGTCTCATTAAACATAGTGGCACCACTAAATTTGCTTTGGGATGCTATTTGTACAGCAGATGTAATAAAAGATATATCACAAAGATTTCCCTTCTTTTTTCCTTTGCATGTTCTAATCCAGTTATGGTCTAATTGGTTTCTTAAGCCACAGTGAATATTTTCTCTTTCATCTTCAAGTCATGATGAGGGGCTATGATCAATTGAAGTGTTAATTCTGTATCCTTTTTTCCCCATATTCTAGATATCAGGGCTGCGATTCCTTTGCAATGGCATCTGGAACTGATGAGAAAGACAAGATAGAGAGTTTGACATCAGCTGCAGCTTTTGTAGAGGGTGGGATTCAGGATGCATGTGATGATGCATGTAGCATTTGCCTTGAGGTTTTCTGTGAGAGTGATCCTTCCACAGTAAGATGCCATTTCTTTAATTGGGTCATTTTGCTCATAGAGGACATTTTTTTAACCATCTTGTTGTTCTTGCTTTCTGTTCTAGTTGACTGGTTGCAAACATGAGTTCCATCTCCAGTGCATTCTTGAGTGGTATGATACTGACCCTTAACACATTCTTTTCATCAATAGCAGATTTCTTATATTTCTGTTCTGCGCTGTACCTATTTCCATATGGAATTCATTTGCACTTATGAGTTTAATGATTATAATACAAGCAGCTATTTAGAACTATGAAACTTTCATGTATTGAGCACTTGCCTTTTCAACTATATGCATGATTTAAGTTAACCATGTCTACCACTGTTCTTTAGACTGTAATACCTGCTTGTCACTGAAACCAAAAGTTTGGCACAATTTGGTTTTGTGTGGTTGATTTTGCACTTGAAATGTTCAATTTCCTAAATATGGTGTGTGCTTGTGTTCTGCTAGATTCATATGGTATCAGTATAAATTAGAGTTTACTCTTTTCCTTCTTGGTAAAAAAGGTTTTATATGAGCAATTAACGGATAGCACTAAATTGTCCTTGTAGGGCACCAAGTGTTAGCCTTCATACAAGATGAGCTAGGCAGGCTCTTAATTGTTTTTCTATTTATGTATTCTTATTTTTTTGGTTCGCAATTGCTGAATAGGCCAGCTTGAGTCTGTGGGTAGGCTGACCTAAGATCAAATATTCTTTTCTTGCTTCTAAAATTGTGTCTTTCATTACATCATTGGTTATAGCATTCTGCTGATGGATCGGTGCAGTATATTGTTTTCTCCCTGGTATATCATAGTCTTTGTGTGTGTGTGTCTGTCGGTGATAATATCTAGTGAATTCTTGGGAGGTCCGTTCTTAAATGCACATCTTTGTGAACTTTACATGGTTTTCAAGGAAACTTCTTTCGACCACTGGTTTTGAACATTATATGTCAGCAAAACTACAAAAAAAAGTACATAGTATTTTCTGCTACCAATCTATTAATATTGTTTTTCATGTGGCCAGTTTCAATACTTCTGTACATATTTGAGGTCAAAGTTGAAAAGCATAGATTGCATGCATACCGTAAGTGTTTATTTATTTTAATGCAAGGATGACTTCATTATGGAACCTTTCACATGTTTTGTACGCATCACAATGTGGGGTTTATAAGGTTTGCGACTTTTCATGGACCTTATGACTGGTGGAATTGTGAAACTTTACTGGAAGTTACTAGGGAATTTGTCCAGAACTTGTCTCCCAACTGGGACACTATTTCACATGGAAAATTCACTAAGGATATTCTGCAATTCAATTGGGCGTGTATAGAACTGCTTTGCCGTAGCCATTAGTTGGTCCATTTGTTTTCTGTTCAAAATGTTTTTAACATTATCTCCCACCTTATCTCCCAACTGGGACACTATTCACATGGAAAATTCCCTAAGGATATTCTGCAATTCGATTGGACCTGTGTAGAACTGCTTTGCCATAGCCATTTGTTGGTCGATTGTTTTTTCACATTATAATGATTGGTGGGCTTTTCGCATAGGTGTCAGAGAAGTTCTCAGTGCCCTATGTGCTGGCAGCCTATCAGTATGAACGATTCTACCAGGCAAGTCCTGTTGATATATATTGGTGCTTCTTGGCTATACAAATATCAAACATGCTCTTTTAACATGTAGAATAGTACTAACTTCTGGCCTGCTAATATCTCAGTCAAGAGCTGCTCGAAGCAGTAGAGCGTGAGAGGAATATAAGAACTAATCAAACTCGAAATACAACTATCTTTCATCATCCTGCTCTTGGAGATTTTGAGGTGCAGCATGTATGTGTTATAAAACTAATTTACGTTATATATCTTCTGATTTAACGAGCAAAGTGTTTGTTTTTTTTGTAAGTTATCCTGATTAGCAAGATGAACTTGTGCAGTTACCTGTTGTTGGTAATGATGCTGAACTTGAAGAGCGTATACTGCAGCACCTAGCTGCTGCCGCTGCAATGGGAAGGGCACACCACCTTGGTAGAAGAGAGGGGCACAGGGGCCGATCTGGCTCTAATGGTCGTCCACAGTTCTTGGTTTTCTCTGCACATCCAAACGTGCCTTCTGCTGGCTCGATTTCTTCATCTTCCGCTCAAGGTGAAGGAGATAACGAATCAAGTCCTGTCCCCACGGCTGGTGGATTATCACCACATGTTAATCCCGGTGAAGAAGCAAGCAACCAAAGTCCCGGGGTGCTTACCTATGATGCTGAACAAGATGCTGTTGTTTCCTCTGGAAATAGTACTCCTGTATCCAGTCCTAGGTTTTTCAACAGGTAAAGTAAGCCATCTATAATCCGATACTATATTCTCTTGTTAATTTTTTTGCTGATTAAACTTTATGATGATTCTGGTGTATCAGGAGACATTCCACTGGACAGTCAACTCCAGACAGGGCTGGGCCATCAGATCTTCAATCTTTCTCAGACTCTCTGAAGTCTCGCTTAAATGCTGTCTCTATGAAGTATGGAAATTTGTTTTGTCCTAAGCCTTCTAGGTTTTTTTTAACACTAAGCCTTCTAGCTTAATGAATCTTTATCCTAAAGCAGTTTCTCCTTTTGTGCAATTTAGGTACAAAGAATCTATTACGAAAAGTACTCGAGGGTGGAAGGAGAAACTTTTTTCACGTAACTCTTCTGTGGCAGATCTTGGTTCTGAAGTGAGACGAGAAGTTAATGCTGGAATTGCGTCTGTATCAAGGATGATGGAGCGTTTGGAAACTACTAGAGGAAACGGTAGAACA
The DNA here is from genome assembly GCA_036346275.1 of Otatea glauca. Lineage (NCBI taxonomy): Eukaryota > Viridiplantae > Streptophyta > Magnoliopsida > Poales > Poaceae > Otatea > Otatea glauca. The sequence goes on along the minus strand of CM070731.1, from coordinate 40,593,752 downwards.
AACGATAGCCCAACAACATCCACTTCTGAAGTTCGTCCCACTGCGGAATCAAGCAATGATAGGGTTACAGAAAGTAACTCTACTACTACGACTACAAGCACTAGCAACACTTCTGCCCCTTGTGTTACAACATCTGGTTCAAATTAGCTCATGTTATAGTTTCTGAAAGAAGGCCTACACATGCCCATTCTTCATCGTCAAAGGTACAATATCTTTCTGCTTAAAGATGTTTGTTCTTTGTTGTGATATGTTCCTGTGAGTTGGATAGATTCTATTATTCATCCTAACCAGTAGTAGGTTGGCATTGTTTGTCCAAGACTCCCAACAGAAGGATAATAATTGATAAACAACAAAAGTATTCAACCATGGCTACCTTACCTTGTAATGCAGTAGTTTAGTGCTAGTGCTAGGTTTCAGGGGGTGTGGTACTGGTTCAGACTAACAAATTTGAAAAATGTTGTTTAAATAGAAATGGGAATGTCATGTTTCTGTCCAAGAAACACATACCACAGAAATAGATATTGCATATAATGAAGTTAGTTGAGGTAAACAAGTATGAGCTGCGTCTGCTGGTAAACTCCAGATGATTCTCTATTGGCTGCCTTTTAATCCAGCTATTTATTTTGTTATGAATTTATTCGTATTAAACTAACGGATGATCGAATATCCATTCCCAGGTATGGACTGGTAAACTCCAGATGATTCTCTATTGGCTGCCTTTTAATCCAGCTATTTATTTTGTTATGAATTTATTCGTATTAAACTAACGGATGATCGAATATCCATTCCCAGGTATGGACAGGTGACAGTTGAAACTGCAATGACATGACGATGTCATCTTCTCAACTGTTGCATAAATCACCACCAGAAAATTTGAATGATAGTTTTGATGTATTGGTTTGATAAAACGGCGGTCAGCCCGAGGTATTACCTAGGAAGTCGATTTGATCTCCTGTTTCATCTATGTAAAAAAATCTTCTGGACGGTTGTTTACTGGTATAAATAATGGATGTGGTAACTCCATAGCATGCGTTATCTTGTTAAACATGGTTGGAACAGCAAGATTTCCTGTTATACGGTTATTATCGTAGTGAGTTATTTCTCTGCAGCTGAACTGATGTTTTCGATGAACAAAAGCAGGCATGTTGTTACTTGCAGAGGTAAATTACAAAAGAAAACCCCTCAGCCAAACACCATTGTTCTTTTCTGTCAAATGGAATGTTTGAGCATTAGATTTGCCATTTTATAGCCCATAATTTTCAATAAGTCGTGGCAACGTATAACAGACATACGAACAGTCTATACTCTATACTACAGCTGGTGGTTCTGAGACAAATTTTCTTGGAACTAAATGATTTTAGAGTCAGCTCCTGGTTTGTGCACAGTTTTGATCTTTTGAATCTGTAAAGTTAAATTCAGTTTAAGTGGGACTTGACTCCATGGCCTCAAGGGCAGATTTGGCTGTAGCTCACGATTTAAGGTAGTTCAAGTTGGATTTGCCAAGCTATAGTTCATAATTTTCAACTTAGCTCGTTGCTTTGAGACAATTTTTAGAGCATCAATTCATGGTTTTAATGTACGAGTAGTCATGCAGCTCACAATTTGAGTGCAATTTTAGTTTTCGTTCAAAATAAAAGAGTTCTGACGATCAAACGAGGTGCAACAATTTACCAAAGTTGTTTTCGAAAGCAAATATGACGCAATAGCTCGTGTTTTCGTGCCGTTCTTCCTTGAAATGTTGATTTATGGCTTCCAAGGTAGATTTGCATTGCTATAATTCACAATTTTAAGTTAGTTTTTTTAATTAAAAAATCGGTCCTTCAAAATGCAAGATTTGACATACTATATCTCACGTTTCTCAAGAAATTTGTCTTCACGCTATGCTTCAAATTTTAGGGTAAATTGACAAAGTTGTACTCAAATGCAAATAGTTCATACTTCATACTAAAGCTTATGGTTTGAAGACAAAATTTCTTTTAAAAAATCAATTCATGGTTTAGGGGAAGACTTTCCTGGCTATGTGGCTCACGATTTATGCACATTTTTGTTTTTTTTCCTTTTCCAAAAATTTAAAGTTTAGGCATCTTTTCCCACGACTTATTCTATAGTTCATGCTTATCTTTGCTATACTCTGGTGTGTATTTCCTTTGCTGTATCTCACGATTTTAAGACAAGTTTATGTTTATCTCAACTTCAATGCTTCACCGCAAGATTTTATATACTATAGCTTACGGTCTTCGAGTTTGCTCATTGTTTTGAGAAATTTATTTTTTTTACAAAAAAAGTACAATGTTTCAATAAAATATACTAAAATTGTTCTAAGGTGCAAATATGTGTTGCTATAGCTCATTGTTTCATTCAATCTTTTGTAAAACTTTACTTTATGGTTTTAGTAGCAGATTTTGCCTTTGCTATATAACACATAGTTTTAAGCTAATTTTAGCTTTATCTCAATTTTGATGCTTCAGCGCCGAATATGCTATGCTATAGCTAATGTAATTCGAGTTAAATTATTGTTCTCTGACATTCATGGCTTTAAGGTCATATTTGCCTCGCTATAGCTCACAGTTTGAGGGCAATTTTAGTTCGTTCTTACAAAATTAAAAGTTTTAGGGAAAACTAACAGAACTGTTATCAAATGCAAATGCACCACGCTCATGGTTCAGTTTGGTTTGTCTTGCTAAAGCTAAAGCTAAAGGTAAATGCATTTGATAACAGTTCTGTTATAAAACTACACTCTATGCCTTAGGAAGCAGATTTGTCTTGCTAAAGCTAATGGTTGAGGCAATTTCAGCTCTTCTTTTTTTCTAATTCCGATGCCTCAACGCTGAATTTGCCGTATAATAGTTCCTGGTTTTCAAGGTATTTATCTTCAAAAGTTTCAGGGGCAAAGTTGCACTGAGATGCAATTAGTCCATACTCCATATTAAAAGCTCAATGTTTCATAACTTCCTTCTTTTTTTAAAAAAAAAACTTCTTGATTTTAGGACCAGATTTGCCTTTTTATTGCTCACGATTTCATAACTTCCTTATGTTAAGACGCAGCTTCGACATGTTGAAAGGAAACGCCCTAAACGCAGCCCAATCCATGGTTCAGAAAACCGTTTTCGAAAAAACCGTTCGAAATTTGAAAATTGAGAAAACCGGTTCGAAAACCGCTCAAAAATCGTGAGAACCGAAGGGTTAAGAAATAAAAAAATTGAAAAAATTAAAAAAAAAATCGAAAACTGTTCGGTTTTCACTGAAAACCAACCGACCAATTGAATGTTCTTTAAAACTGATTTATGAGCGGTTTTCAACGTTTCTCGAGCTGTTTATGCCGCATAAATTTTTTCAATTTTTTTGAATTTTTAATTAGATCACTTTTAAATCTCGAACCTCAACAGTAAAATCGAAAACCGCGGTTTTCGTCGGTTTTTGAAACCTTGGCCCAATCCTTAGTCAGCAACAAGAGTAAAGCTCAAGGACAAGATCTTAAGACAAAGCATAAGTTGTAGGCCCTGTTTGCTGGAGGGGGGCTTAAAACTAGTAAGCCCTCCAAACAACTTAGCTTTTAAATGGTTTTTGATATAAGCCAAAAGCTGAAAGTTAGGTTAGACTTATTTTTGCAGCTTATTGTTGAGGAAAATTAACTATTTATTAAACGGTCTCTTATAAAAAAACTACAGTCATTTTTCAACTCAGAAAATAAAAAAAAACAGCTTTTCAAAAAAGCTACAACTCCCTCAAAGAGGCCCGTATTGATATGTAATGACTACACAAGTATTATAAACTTAACGTCGTGTTCTTCTCTGCCAACTCGACGGAGGTTGAATATGTAATACCGACGTGCAAATGTATACTTTTTGTTGCAATACAATGATCTCGTTCCTTGTACGGATGCATCCCGTACGGACGCGAAGGTCCATACGCATCGTTTACTCACACCCATTCAAGTTGTATATATATGCATACACATTGATCAATAAAGTGGATGAGTTCTTATCATTTTTACTTCTTTTATTCTTAATCAAAACACGTTATCAGCACGTAGGCTCTTCCACTCACAGCAAAAATCAAGAACAGAAATAAAACAAGAACAAGATCAAAGGTAAGATGCCTCGGTTTGGTACCTTACCTCCATCTTCTGTTCTTCTCCCTCGTCTTGTCCTCGCCGTGGAGCATGCGGTTCATCGCGCTCATCCTAGACGCATCCGCCACGCCGACATTGAAGCCGTCCTCCGTCGCGCCCTTCGAAGGGCTGAGCGTCGCGGTGGCCGGCGTCGTCGTCGACGTGGCCGGCGCGCCCCGCAGTCGTTTGGCGCCGATCCGAGCCGCGACCGCCACCACGGCGCTCGGGTTTTGCCCGCGCGCAGGTGGACTCACTTCTCCTCCTCGATCCGCGGCTCCGCTCCCGACGCCGACGCCCCTCGCCGACCTCCGCCGCGCATCACCGCCGTTTCTCCCATCACTCTTCAAACCGTCGCCTTGAGGCACGGAGGAGGAAGGAGGCGCCATGAAGAAAGGCGGGAGGGGTGGTAATGGCGAGGCGGTGGCGCTCGCGACGGAGGCGGCGGCCATGGACGGCGGCGGCGGTCAAAGTGGGCGGCGGCGGCGGCCCGTATGGGGGCGATTAGGGTTGCAAACCCTAACCGCCGCCCCTTATATACGTCGGCCATGGGCCATTTTATTCCCGGCCCAAAATTACGGGCGCCGGCCTGCTTCCCCGCGCGCGTCTCCGCCCGGGCCGCTGGGCTCAATGTGCGTGCGGGCCGATTCCGAGGTTGTTTCGGCCCGCACGTACAATATTTTTTTTCTTTTTTTTCTTTCATATTTATGAATTTTACTTTTTAGTCCATAAATTCCAGTATATTTACATTTCAGTCCTTTTTCACAAAATAAGATCTTTTAGATCCTTGTAATTTACTGTTCTTGTAAATATATCCATTTTATTATGTTTAATGCAATTCAAGGGCTTCATTACATATATATGTGTATTTTAAATCACATATATTTATTGTTTTGCATTTGTTTGCATTACAATAATTGCATAAACATAATGAAATAAATTTGATCTCAATTATTTATATTTTTTTTTGGTTTGTGACATAGAGGTAATGGAGTCTTAGGCATTGGCTGCGATATGTTCATTTTTTTTGAATATATCAGCCCTAAGACCATGCCTATAGCAGTGATGAAATTCACCCATTATTTTGGTCTACATCATGTTTTCACAAAACTTGATGATTACCTCCACTATGTCCATCCAAATTGTATATTTTGGAATAATCCAATGGTCTACACGGTGATTACCAAATTTTCTTTTATTTTTATTAATTTTGGTTATACACTTGGTGGTAGAGTCTTAGGCATTGGCTGCTGTATGTTCATTTTTTGAACATATCAGCCCAGAGACCATGCCTATAGCAGCAAGTTTCTTGCCTACTGCTCGGAGATCTACTCTATGTGAAACATAGAGACTATCTTCACTATGTATACCACTATTAATAAAATATAAAAGATTGGAGGTCAACACTATTTGTGATTACCTCTTTATTCCAAACCACATCCAATGTGTTATAAGATCAAATTTTGCCTCACTCATTACAACAAATAACATAGAGATTTTTTTTAATTTACCATAGGTAAATTAATTAAATCAATAGTTATCCTTTGTAGGAGTAATGGCTGTCAAGGAGTTTGATGAACTTGCCTTGGACGGACACAACTATCCTACATGGGCATCCGATATCAGGATTAGTTTTGCATCCAAAGGTTTTCTGCATACGATCGAGGAACCTGTTGAAGGGAATCCTCAGATCACAGATCAACAAAGATATAGCGTCTTATTATATTTAAGATTCTATATCCATAAAGATCTCAAATATGAGTATCTTATGGAAGAAAACCCCCGTGTATTATGGCTCGCTCTTCAAGAGCGCTATGAACAACAAAAGGAATTGATTTTGCCTGAGGCAAGTCATGAATGGAATCATTTGCGACTTCAAGATTTTAAATCTATCGCTGATTTCAACCATGTTGTTCATAACATTTGCTCCAAGTTAAAGTTTTGTGGAAAAGAACCTACCGAAGCAGACAATATAGAAAAGACTCTATCTACTATGCTTCCGACAGATCGTGTATTGCAGCAGCAATACCATGCTCAAAACTACCAGGTTTATTCTCGATTGATTCATACATTGACTCAGGCTGAAAAACATGATGAACTTCTTTTGAAGAATCATCGTAAGCGTCCTATTGGTGCTAAACTTTTACCTGAGGTCCACAATGTACAGCATCAATCTAAGAATAAAAAGAATTTCAAAGGATTTACCTCTGGTAATCTAAAGAAACCAAGTGGTAAGCGCAACCACAACTGGAAGCGAAAACATAATGCAAGAGGAAAAGGTAATGTGAAGCCATCAAATGACAACAAGCGTTGTCACAAGTGTGGTGGTACTTCCCATTTTGCCAACAAGTGCCGTACCCCCAAGCACTTGATTGATCTCTATCAGAAATACCTTAAGGAAACAAAACAAGCACCAGCAAAGAACTATGAAGCACATTTCAATCTTTCTGAGGCTGCTCCAGAGGTTGGTTGCTCACAAGCAGAACCGATGGATATTAATCAAAATATCCCCTCTCTTCTTCAAGAAAAGAATCTCCCATCCACGGATGACATGATCATAGAATATGCTTCTAATGACATGTTTGGAGATCTAATTTGAAGCTCCCTGATGGTGATGGTTTTTATTGTATATTGTTGTAATTTTATGCAGGCCCTATAAACTTATTTGAGTTCTATTAACTTCCTTATAATTTGGAGTTATACAAACTCTCCTATATTGTAATATCTTATTTTTATGTTTGATATTTTAATATAGCAAATAATGAATGTACTTCTATTTGTTGAATAAAGAATTTTATTTCTTCTTTCACTATAGATGTCTCATGAAGTCAATCTCCTGGAGGAGGAATTATGCCTTGTGGACAGTTGTACCACAAACTCTATACTTAGAGAAATCAAATATTTCCAAACTCTTAAGAAAAGAGAAGAAAATATTTTGACCATCGCCGGACGCGATGCATTGATAGTTGGTTCTGGTCAAGCCACTATCTCTCTTCCAATGGGTACGACGATTATAATCGAGGATGCTTTATTGTATCCTGATTCAACTCGCACCCTACTAAGTTATAGAGATATCCGTAAGAATGGGATTCATGTTGAAACCCATATAGAGAATAAAGAGGAATTTCTTCTCTTTACTAAACTTACTGGATCCGGCAAACACATTTGTGAGAAAATTCCATCACTCGAATCTGGATTGTACTTCACATACATTAAGCCCATTGCAACTGTTGCATATAAAGTAATCTTTCAAAATGTCGATGTATTTCAAACTTGGCATGATCGACTAGGGCACCCTGGTATAGGGATGATGAGAAAGATTATTACCAATTCTATTGGTCATACTTTGAGTACTGCAAAATTTCCACAATCTTCTGATTTCATGTGCACATCTTGTGCTACTGGGAAGTTGATTTTAAGACCATCTCCTCTTAAAATTATTGCAGAACCACTGAAGTTCCTTGAACGTATTCAAGGTGACATTTGTGGACCAATTTTACCACCTTTTGGACCATTCAAATATTTCATGGTTTTGATTGACGCATCTACTCGATGGTCTCACGTGTATCTTCTATCGACACGTAACCATGCATTTGCAAAGATAATGTCCCAACTTATCAAGTTGAAGGCTCATTATCACGAACATCAATTCAATCAATTCGCATGGACAATCTTTGCGAATTTACTTCTCAAGCCTTCGATGATTATTGCATGGCTTTGGGAATTCAAGTTCAACACTCTGTACCATATGTCCATACTCAGAATGGTTTGGCTGAATCCTTGATTAAAAGAATCAAACTCATTGCTAGACCAATTTTATTGAATAGTAATTTACCTACGTCATGTTGGGGTCATGCGGTCTTACATCTTCACGACCTAATACAACTACGACCAAGCGCATATCATGAATCTTCTCCCATGCGGTTAGTGCGTGAAATCCTTCAAATATTTCCCATTTGCGTAAATTTGGGTGCGCGTGTATGCATACCCATCTCACCACCTCAGCGTACCACTATGGGTGTACACAGAAGCCGGGATCTCGTGGGATATCATTCTCCGTCGATCATTAAGTATTTAGAACCTCTTACGAGGATCTATTTATCGCTCGATCTACGATTCTATATTCAATGAAGGTCATTTTCGGCATTAGGGAGACTTCAAGTACCGAAAGAATGCGGAAATTGATTGGAATGCACGAAGCATTTCAATTCAGATCCACGTACTCTCGAATCGAACAACAAGTTGAGAAAATTATTGATTTGCAAAACATTGCAAATAATATGCCAGATGCATTCACCAATTACAAAGGTGTTACAAAATCTTTGAATCCTGCCATTAATGTACCAGAAAGAGTGGAGGTACCAATCAAAACCACTCATCCCCTGACTAGCAATAAGAGGGGGAGAAGCATGGCCAAGAACAGATTCTACTTCTTCCAAGCGTAAGAAGAAAAAGCGTGATCGCATCCCAACCAATAGTTAGAAAACAACGGTTGGAACATTACGTTTCCACAATCTAGCTCTCAAACGCAAGTGCATTTATGCACTAAGGTTGGAACATCTGAATATCCTAGATCCATCATATTGGGAAATAATGATGAATCTTTAAAGATAAATGAAATTGCCATCAATTTTATTGATACTGGAGAGTCTTTTGATCGACGAGCTACATTTGTCGACACTTATTTTTCTGAACAAATTGCTGAAACTTTTGATCCAGATCCTAAATCCATGGTAGAGTGCAGACGACGCTCAGATTGGATCAAATGGAAAGAAGCAATCGAAACAGAAATAGCCTCACTTTATAAAAGAGAAGTTTTCTCAGCAGTAATGCCTACACCTCCTCGTATCTTCCCTGTGGGATACAAGTGGGTTTTCATCCGAAAACGAAATGAGAACAATGAGGTTGTGAGATATAAAGCAAGGCTAGTAGCACAAGGTTTTTCGCAAAGGCCTGGCATCGATTTCAATGAGACATATTCTCCAGTAATGAGCGGCATAACTTCTCGATATCTTATATCTTTGGCAGTACAAAATCATCTATCTATGCAGTTAATGGACGTAGTGACCGCATATTTATATGGGTCATTAGATTTGGATATATACATGAAGGTTCCAGAAGGAATTGGTATACCAAATCCTCAGGCAAATCGCAACATGTATTGTATAAAATTGCAAAAGTCATTATATGGATTAAAGCAATCAGGCCGAATGTGGTACAATCGGTTAAGTGAATTCCTTAAACTTAAGGGATACACTAATAATGATGATTGCCCATGTGTTTTCATTAAAAATCCCCAAAGAATTACAGATCATTTCGGTGTATGTTGATGATCTCAACATCATTGGTAATGAAGCGGATATTAATGAAGCACGTCATCATTTAAAAACAGAGTTTGAAATGAAGGATTTGGGTCAAACTAAATATTGCTTAGGTTTACAACTTGAGCATTTACCTTCAGGAATTTTTATACATCAAGCCGCTTATATCCAGAAAGTATTGGAGAAATTCAATATGGATAAATCTTATCCATCAAAAACTCCTATGGTGGTTCGATCTCTAGACATAGAGAAAGATCCATTCAAACCTAAGGACGATGGAGAAGATATTTTGGGTCCTACTATTCCATATCTCAGTGCCATAGGAGCACTTATGTATCTTGCAAACTGCACCCGGCCAGATATTGCGTTTGCAGTCAATCTGCTGGCAAGATACAGTGCCGCTCCTACTAAACGTCATTGGACGGGAGTTAAGAATATCTTTCGATATCTTAATGGCACAAGAGATCTTGGTCTTTATTTCATGAGGAGCCCTGATCCAATATTATTGGGTTACACTGATGCTGGTTATCTATCTGATCCCCATAATGCGGATCACAAAGCAGGCTTTGTATTTTTACAAAATGGTACGACAATTTCTGAAATCTTCAAGCGCACCCTAGTGGCTACATCCACTAATCATTCGAAATAATTGCATTATATGAGGCATCACGCGAATGCGTATGGCCATGAGAATGATTAACCACATCTTACAATCATGTGGTCTTGGTTCTCTTGAATCACCTACTATTATCTATGAAGATAATGCTGCTTGTGTTATTCAGATGGAAACAGGTTACATTAAGAGAAACATCACTAAACATATTGCTCCTAAATTGTTTTATCCCCACCAATTGCAAAAGAATGGGGGGATAAACATCCTGCAAACTAAATCTTGTGATAATCTTGCAGATTTATTCACCAAGTCTCTACCTTATTCCCTTTTTCACAAATATGTTGAAAGAATAGGTATGAGAAGATTCAGACATTTGCAGGGATCAAGGGGAGATTCTCTCTGATCAGAAACCTTGTTCCATATCATATTGTACTCTTTTCTTTTATGAGGTTTTTCCTTCAAAAGGAATTTTTCCTCATTTAAAGTTTTTAATGAGGCAATATTACCATAAGTTTATATATCATATCATGATTTCTCCTTATTTTTTCCCTATATGGTTTTTGAGGAGTTTTTCTCATGGTGTACTCGATAAGGGGGAGTGTTGCAATACAATGATATCGTTCCTTGTACGGATGCATCCCGTACGGACGCGAAGGTCCATACGCATCGTTTACTCACACCCATTCAAGTTGTATATATATGCATACACATTGATCAATAAAGTGGATGAGTTCTTATCATTTTTACTTCTTTTATTCTTAATCAAAACACTTTTGATACAAACAACTGCTATACATCCTTTTCATTCCGTATGTTTTTTAAGTTTTTGAATAAAAATCAATTAAAACCGTGCAATTGATCAACAAATGAATCAATTATTCATTAGCAAAAGAGAGGTCTCTTTAAGTATGCAGTTTTCTCCTGATCACTGTATGACAGCAAAATAGATAACATAATAGCCAGCCAAATGGCAACTGTTACATGCGTCCTTCAATCTGTTTCATGGCTAAAGAGTACGTCTTTTTTACATTCTATGGGGATGCAATCATGCAATGGATGGAACTCATACCATACAGTGAAACGAAGAAAATATTTGTTCACAAAAACTGCAATTCGGAGGTGTTGACGGATTGCTAGCTCGACAACAAAACTGCACTTAGGAGTTGCGAGATGGCTAGTTCCTGATGCACATGAGGCCAAAATCTAGTTGCAGCTAATAGCTATATCAAAAGTGAAAACATCAATATATTGTCCGCAGAACGAACTCCAGACTGCTTAAGCTAATGTCCCTGCAACTAGCTAAGCAACCAACTAAAGAATATTTTCTGTTCCGAGGTATGACGAAACCGTAACTAGCTCTGAATCTGTTGCCTCTTGTAATCTTACAAGTTGATACACCAAACTCTACAGATTCAACAGGCAATGCGGGTCTTGCTGTTTGGAGAATCCTTTCAAAACCATCGTGAAACAGATCCCACAAGGGTCAAAATGCTCTCTCCAGAGCCAGCTTGGGTGCCCGTCTTAACTGGACGAATGTTCGTGTCTCACACAAACAAGATCGTCTAGCTTGTTTCCATCCATCTTGTATAGAGATGCACCACCCATTTGGACATGGTGTTCCTGAGCCTCCCTTCTTAGGCTCTCAAATGGGAGCAACTCCCACTTGCTATAGTTCGAATTCCTTCTTGTTTCACTCATATCTGAAGTTCCTGATACTGGTCCGTAATCTGGGTCAACTGTTCCCCAGACCTTGCAATTGCTAAATGGTCCCAATTCATCTGCTTGGCCAGTTTCGTGCCTTCTCAAACGAAAAGCTGCAGCATGTGCTCTTCTGATCTCTTCCTTGCTTGGTATATCTGACCAATCTTCAACCCTCTGTGCTCTCATGGGGGAATGGATTCGAATTACCTGCAAACAGGAAATTAGTACTGGAATAAGAGAACTTTATTCATATAAATCAGAACGAGAACATGGCTGAGCCTGAGACTTACTCCAAGGCACTCTAGAAGTTGATAATATGCCCGTCCTTGCAGTGGATTGTGCCCTTTCCTAGGGGATGAGAAGTACCTTGTCCTGAAATAATGAAGTGGGCAGAATACATACTTATACAAAAAGCATAGGAAACAATAGTGCCATGGAAATCCCCAGAGATATTACACCTATGCATTAACTCACCATTCCGTGTAGCCAGGATCAACTGTAAAACCATACATGTCGACAATATCACACATGGAAAGGGCCAATTCTATGGACTTCATACCAGTTCCTTTAGCACCTCTTCTTAGGACTATACCTTGAAAAAGATAAACAGGATTTGGAAGTTCCTGCCAGTAACAACAATTGTCCAGTGTTCAATATAGATGATTCTGGTCTTCCAAAAATCATAACTAAGTAAAAATACTATAAAAAGATGAAATCCGTGCTTCACATTAGATCAACTCAAGAAGAGGCATAACGGAAGATATCATGCTCAGATCAATGAAAAAAGATGCAAATATATTACCTTTATCATTGCATTGATTTCTTTGTGTGTCAGACTTTTTATAACAAGCACCTCTTCAGCTGCAAGGATAAGTGGGACAGTTAGACATCCTGTTTCAAAGTCAATGTTATTCCAGCTGAGAACCATTATTTTAGAAGTGATTCTGTGCATGCAAAATTTCTTTGAACAAAGAAGCTTAACAATCATATATTAAATTTCTGAAAGAACAAGAGGAGCAATATATTAAAGTTAGCCGATGTTTCTTATCACAAATGTCCTTGTATCGAGTATTATATGTCTACAAGTGATGTTACATATGATTTTATTCGCAGAGCTCAACAACATCAGTCTTCAAATTGCGAAACTAGAGTTAAGGGCACTATCCAGTGTTTTCTCATGGTTCCAGCAATAATAGAAATAAGTAATGTGAATACTTCATGGTATCTCTTTCTTTTCTTTTATAAAGTAAATTAAAACCCTATCAGGATTGAAGTCAAATGGAAGAAATCAGGATTACAGCATTACAGGAGCCCTTCAGTATTGCTGCCATGTTTCGAGCAGCACCCCTGACAACCAGTCGAAAGTCCCTTTTCAACCCAACATATTTTGCATACTTCTGCAGATGAAAAAATAGGGGCAATACCAGTCAGAGATATATGCGTCATCAATTCTAGAAGAAAAATATACTTTTTAGCTCAGGTATAGGAACAACAGAAAGCTAATAAGATACGCAAAGGGTTGAGGACAGGCAATAAGGGCAGTAAATTGACTGACAGCGCAATATAAAGGAGGAGCTCAGGGGGTCAACAAGTCAATGACAACATACTAAACATAAGTTACTTAGATGCATTTGATAGATGAAGAGTTCAATGTGATTACCTCATTAACAGGTGCTTCGTTGTCTCGGAACACAGCATCATGCGCATCAATCTCTCGTCCAAACTCTGTTTTCAAGAGATCTCCTGAGTTACCAACAACTGCACATGTTGCAAACTGACGTGGATGGAAAGGGGGCTTAGCAGGCAGCAAAACACTAAGAAGCTCTTCACACAGAGTACGATTGTAGCATTTGTCAGCACCACTGCATATTTTGGAAAGCACATTTACCAGCATGCAGATTGATGTCACTTTAAAAGGAAGAACAATGCAACCAATCTCAATCTTACAGCTGTGCAATCCTTTTAGCTGCATAACCCAACCAGCCATCAGGTCGCACATCTAAGTACTCCCTTGTCAACACAGTTGTCATGTTGCGGTACTGGCATCATATTAGCATTAGCACATGTGTATATATGCTAAAACATGGTATCTCAGAAACCATTTCTGACCTGTTCCCACAAAAGGATAGTTTCGCAGACATCGTATTTGTATTCTAATGGTTCAAAAATTTTGAACTGAGCATTATACTGCAAAGTCAAAACAAATGTTATCATGAGTGAAACTTTGTTGAATGATACCCAATGGAGAACAGCAGTAACTGCATATGAACATGGAGGAATACTGACCCAGGTGCTGTTGGTTCCTTCAGGAAATTTGAGGACTAGCTTGCAATGATCAATAGTATCTGCTGTGAGGCCAAGTCCCCTGCTTGCCTAAATAAAGTTGAGATTTCAGAAACAAGCTAGAATAGGAGCAAACATTAGAAAGTGAAAAAAAAGAAGCAGCAAAGAACGTCTCTCCTGCAGTGAAAATGTTGCAAAGCAATGTCAGCTTTTATTTCTTGACAGGGATAGAACTGAGCTTAACATAGTTGAATAGGATGACCGTCTTGCCATTCTAGTACTAGTACATGCAGTTAGATAGGATGACCATCTTGCCATTCTAGTACATGCGGATAGCTTCCTCATTCTCTTATCGAATAGTATCCTATATATGGTATCCCCTTTCCCCCTACATCACCAAATTCATGCAAGTACAAAAGAACTAAACCCTAACATATAATAAAGCTCGGGCATGTTTCTAATTGAAGTAATAGCTCACTCATTATTTTGCAACGTTGTGAGCACACAAGTTTCACCATTGTATAACAACCTCTGTAAAAATACCAGAAGTAACCTTGCTGCCAAATCCATGATTGACCAATTGCAAGGACTTAATATACGAACCTCTTTACGTTACACTCGCCCGCAACTATTGAGAAATGGCACAAATCCCCAGGTACCCTGTACTACAGTTGGCTAGTTGCAACGAACATACGAAACAAATTGATCTCTTCACAGTCGAAATGCGAAAAATAAAAATTTGGGGAATTCCACGGGAGACGAATGGTCGAATTTAAGCGAGGACGGAGCGAGGAGGTGTCACACGTACCACGCATTGCTGGACGCGGGACTGGAAGCCCGAGAGCGCGCGGACCTCGTCGGCGTCCAGATCCAGCCTGCTTGCCGCCTCTGCAGGAAACCCAACCAACCGCATTAGGCCGAAGCGGAGAAGGGGATGGAAGCTAGGGTTTCGAGGGGGAGCGGGAACGGGGAGCGCACTCGGGGCGGTGAAGAAGGAGGATTGGATGGAGAGGACGGAGATGCAGAAGGCGAAGGCCAGCCCCAGCAGCAGCAGCACCGCCGGCCGGCGCGGCGGCGGCGTCTTTGTCGGTGCCCTCGGCATCGGCGGATCGGAGGCGGGAATCGATGCTTCTCCTTCGCTTCGCTCGCGGGGTTGCCAAGGGAAAAAGGTTCGGGGAGAGTGAAGCTGGAGCAGCAGAGCGGTGCGCTCCTTGGCAAAAGCTTAGGTCATCTTTAGGGCCTGTTTACAGGTTTCGAGCCGGCTTCAATTTCTGAAAAGATAGTAGCTATTTTTAAATAGTTTAGTTTTTAAGTGATTTTAGTATAAACTAGAAGTTATATATAACCAGTAAAAATGAAAAGATAAAAACTGGACTAGATCTGCTTTTGCAACTTATTGCTGAGGAAAATTAGCTATTTGTCAAACATTCTCTTATAAAAAGTTACATCGCTAAAAAGTAGCTTTTCAGAAAAACTACAGCTCCGCAAACATGCCCTAATTTCATAAAACTATCCCTTATTTTATTAACCACCGTAAAACTATAAATTTTAGTTTCTATTTCACAAAAATATATGTTTCTTAGTTTATCCTTACGCAAGTGAAACGAGAAATGAGGACACGTGAGGCTGCCATGTGGACCCATATTGTCACACCTGTTACGAGAAACGATCAATTCTAAAATCTATAGTTTTGTAACACAAATTCTTCCAAAATCTTTAGTTTTTTGGAATAATAGCTAAAATATGTAGTTTTTTTTATAGTTTATACAGAAAAAAGACTTGTAGTTTTTATAAAATTTACCCTTGTAACCTTAAAATTGTTTCTCTTTGGGAAAGTTACCTCTCTCTCTCTCTCTATATATATATATTACAATTACCTAAGACACCATAGTGCATGGACACCATGATCCAAAATGGGTATTTCTTCTATGTATTTGCATGCGAAATTTTTTGAAATTTTCAGGATGTTGAGTTTAACCAGTTTACTAACTAGTTCAAACAAGTTTTAACTGAAATTCAAACTAGAGTTTCCTTTTTTGATGATAGTTTGATTGTAGGTATGTGCTGATTATATATATAAATCAGCAAAGTATGTGATCTAAATTCGTTCAAATCTTTGAATTCGAGTATATTTTTTTCAAAAGTATGTGTTTTTAATTTGAATTGTTATAGATAAGTATATACCTTAAAACTGAAAGTTTCAAAAAATATACTCGAACTTAGTTTGAATTCACGCATTTATATTTAAACTTATGGTGCCTAGCCCTATGGCGCTTCATTTCACCGTCCTCTCTCTATATTTATCTTATAAATTGTCTTCGACTCTAGCTAGTGGTGGAACTATGAAAACATGAAAGATAGGCAAAATCTAGATAGAGCCGATATGTTACGTGTGTTACACCGCACTGCCGCACCCTTTTCTATCATGTCGAGTCACTGCTTGCTCGCAGATCAATTAGTCAATGTGTTGGCTCGATTTACTCGACTCAATTGGATTTGGGCTTGAGAATTTGATGATGCATGTAACTTGTGTTTCGAAAGATCTCTACGTACAATGATTAGCAACTCAATACCTCCACAATTACATTTGTCAGGTTGTCCAGTTTTAAGGCATGTCGCTGCAAAGTTTAATCTTCAATATATGCTACTACTAACATACGAAAAACTAGAAAATATGCTATTATGAACTTCTTAAGGCCGCAATGCCCCCATCTCCTTCCTCCTCCATCCTCCTCTCTCTCTCACTTTTGTTGAATTGTTGATGTTGTGTTGATCTTTCGCATGTGAATTGTACATGTAAGCTAGGATTGCAATTAGGCAGGGGAAGTTCATCAACCTTGTCAGGAAGAGCTCTTTTACAGACAGTGGAGAGTAAAAATCAGATCTAGCCGTTGATTTGTTAAGAGTATTTATATTACTCTATTATCAAAGGAAGTATAAATAAATTTTAGCTAATCTGGACTATTAAATCGAAAAAATAAATGATTTATATTAAATTTAATGTGCTGTAAAAAAACTCAACAAAATATGGACGCATCTGGCGTAGGTGCATAGGTAATAGGCAGGAGATACCGTTGCCTAGTGCCTACAAAGGTATTGGACTTCTATAAGCAAAATTTTGAAACTCAATCTGCTCCTCCATCCAAGGGATCATCAAAACTCCTCGCCGACTCAGTTACCTGTTTGTCTTCCCACCTGAACCACTAGCAGCCCGTCCCAGTAGATCCTGAAGCTCTTGATCCACAAGCAGGCACCTTCTTTTTATTGCAGCCACTCCCTTTGCTTGTCTGATTCAGTTGCACTTGAATTCCTCGGAGCAGGGTTCGCAATATTATCGATAATTGCTCGGATATCGTGATTATTGACCATATCGAGTCGGTACGGTATATAATATCGGCCGGTAAACCGGTTAAATTAAAAAAAAATAAAAAAATTCGAAAATTTGAAAAAAAAATTATGTGACGAAAATACCGAGATAACCGGTGAATATCGAGCGAAAATCGCTCACCAAATCGACCGCCGAAGAACACAAGTTCACAAAATCGCTCAGATCGATTATCGAGGAATATCGAACGATTATCGAGGTATATCGAGCGATTATCGGTGAAAATCGATTTTTTAAAAAAAATCATCAAAAAGTTTGATTTCGAAACCCTTCGATTTTTTCTGATTTAAAATTTATTCTAATAGGAATTTAAAATTCAAACGGCTATTTTTAAATACGGGAATTTGAAATTTGAAATTTGAAAGTTATATATTCTATGTATCATAACGGGAATCTTTAAATAAAGAAGTTTATGACAGCTATAAACAATAAGTTCATAAGTTCATACAACATAATTTCATAAGCAACAGTAGCTAGTTAGCCACCTCATGTTACAGTCAATTGGAAACTTCACCAAAAAAAAAGAGAGGTGCTTTCTTTGTGTCCGTCTTAGCTATTTGCATAATTAAGTTATATGAAATTAAAGAAAAGAGAGATGTTGCATAAATGTGAAAAGAGATTATAACAACCCAAATAGGTAAAACTGGACACTGCCTGAAGACAAAATAGGAATGCCAGCATATAGATTTAATA
This sequence comes from Otatea glauca, assembly GCA_036346275.1. NCBI lineage: Eukaryota > Viridiplantae > Streptophyta > Magnoliopsida > Poales > Poaceae > Otatea > Otatea glauca. Next base: position 40,575,648 of record CM070731.1, on the reverse strand, counting down.
CATACAAAATAAGAATACCAGCAATGAACAAGAACGATTTCTCGCTTTTACAATGTTCTGCAATTGCAGAGGACAAGGAGGTTCCTAGCTCAGTGCTAGAGAAGCAAAATAAAGTATTTCCTATTGCAGGAAGGTATTCTCTATTTGTTCAAATATCAAAATAAGCACTGCAGAACATAAGAATAAGATCTAGTTAGTGACTGAGTATCTAATAAAAGACATCATTGTGCAAATTCGACACACAACAACCTTATGTCCTAGACTGCTACCTATACAAAAAGTACATTTTCCTACACAAATTCATTGATGCAAGATAAGCTTTAGTTTGGCAACCAGTTATGTCGCTGCTAAAATATCTGCATTTAAATTGAATCTCATGATTTCTCTTCCATTTAAGAGCACTGATAATATTCTTGATGAGATAGTAGGAAGCATAAAGTGAATCGACAATTGTATTTTACAAGTAGCAGGAGAGTTCAAGATTTGATTAATTCCTGATTAAAAAAAAGTATCTTGCTGACCAACATCATGATAGCAAATCTAGTGCCTGGACAGAGTAGTCAGTTTTGATTTTATGAAATGTCTAGATGCTGTCTTCAACAGATTAAAAAATTAATCTACTGATGGCCAGTCATAAAACAACTTAGTATTTAAGAGACCAAAATAATAGAAATAATACATTTCACTACGATCAAGTATGTGAGGATGCAATTTGATGAACAGTTTGCAAGAGTACAATAATAGAACCTATCTCTTGAGGAGCCGGTTATATTGATTTGCTTCACTGAGCTTTTTCAAAAGCTTGCTTCGTTCTGAACCAGCCAAAAGAGACTTCAACAACAAAATTACCGAAAGAAAAGGGAAAATATTAATAAAATAAAATATGCACTTTTAGGGTTTACAGTTTTCTAACTAAAAATTCATGCCAAATCCCTACCTTGTCCTTTGCACTTCAAAAGTATCAAAATTTCTAATGCAATTCGCAAACGGAAGTACGAACTAAAAAAATTGAATACTAGATACAAGTTCCTCGTTTCTCTGTTTAGGTTATTTGAAAGGAAGGCATTTATAATTAAGACTACAAAGAGAATATCTCAGATGCACTGTCTTGAATTCATAGGGATATATGTTTCTAACATGGCAAACACTACATAGCAAGCCTCATATTGACCCAAAATTTCACAAATAAAGAATGAAACCTATAAGATGTGCATGTAGGCCACACACACATAAACATAAGAATCAGGTGCTTGTACAGACGCAGAAGACAAAAACAAAAACAAGGTATTTTTCGAAAATAGAAAGAAAAACATCATGTATAGTATAGCCATTTCAAGAGGGAGAAGAAAAATCTAGCTCTGCTGCTTCAGAAATCAGAATGTGTTACTTTCAGTGATATGTTGTACAGGTGCTGAGACTGATGAACTGCACAGAAGAAATGGTATAATGATGAGTTGAGCTGATAGTGATACCTCGTAAGAGTTCAGCTGCTGGGAAAGCAGCTTTTCGGATGCATCGCCATCAACAATTCCACCAGCATCACTAGTCTGCTCCGATGAAGATGACATTGAGTTGGAGTTCGGTTGCAGGGAAAGCAGCTTTTCGGATGCGTCACCATCAACAATCCCACCAGCATCACTAGTCTGCTCCAATGAAGATGACATTGGCTGGAGTTTGTGGAAGTGGGTAAATAGAAGAGAGTCCTTCTGGGAATCCATTGCTTTTCAGACACGGACTTACTCGGATATATGAAGTTATACTCCCTTCCCACACACCTGGACTAGGAAATCACCATACCAATGCTAAATTAACGAGAAAGAGAAAATGAAACTATATGTTCAGGTTCAATGGGACGTGGAGTTCTGAAAGTACATGCACTAATTTACAAAACTATAACGAGGCAAAGATCAATATAAAGAAATCATATATACACGCTGCTGTCCATTTTGGATTCAATATCTAAACAAGAGATGAGTGCACAACCAACAGAACAACCTACCTTGTTAAACTCGTAGTTAAGCAATCCATAGCAATTTCCTGAAGAAAAACGAGATATTGTTACCAATCAAAGCTATAATAGCTTCCAATCAAGAATCTTAACAAAAATATCAATATTTGGTAGCCGGTACATTCGCCTACGGTAAGCAACCAGGGGCTGAGCCCTGGTTGAACCATTAGTCCATTTTCTTAAAAAAGATTTTACTATATGGGCTCACTCCATTAATTAGTCTATTTCAAAAGAAATTATAAACCTAAAGATTAGTGCCTGTATCCCAAACGACGAAGAAATACATCAAGAAATCCAATACAAAGGTAGCTAACATGCCCAATATGGCCACAACCACATCATCTGGTACCAACTAGAACAGTTACAGGGAAATTAGGAGGAAAAGGAAGGGAAGCAGACCTGGAAAAACCTCACAGCCAATGCAAGATGCACGTGGACCACTCGTCTGAAACCCTAGAGATCAAATGGAGGCTAGGGGTGGAGGAATCGGGAGGGAAGCTGAGCGATGAGATCGGAGACGGAGGCACAAGAGGCGTTCAGCTCGCGGTCAGTCGTACAAGTTCTAGGGGAGCAGCGGCCCCCAACGCGCGCAGCTCGAGGAGCGCGACGGGGAGTAGTGCGAGCGTGAAGAAGACGAAGAGGAAGAGGATGTTGTGGCGGTAGAGGTAATAGTCCGGCATCGCCGCAGTGTACCGGAACCACAGCGCCTCCGTGGGGGTTTCATGGCGTGGCTTGCCTCGAGGAGGAAGGAGAGCGTGGCGCTGACGGTAGCACGGCGACCGGTGGCAACTGACCTCTCGCCGGTCCTCGCGGGCGCGGGAGCGCTGCGGCGGTTGCTCTCGACAGATGGGGAATCAGATGGGGACGGGGATTCTCTCTCCAATCTCTAAAAATAGGGAGATCGATGAGGAAGCTGTTGGAGAAGAGATTTCACGCTGCCGTGCTGCGTGTAACTCATTTTCACATATAGGGAACCGAATATAGGGAGGCTGTTGGAGAAGCCCCTAGCCCAGGGGGAGCTAGCAACAGCTTTGTACATGTGATGGTCAGAGCTTGACTGTATGTGATATGCCATGATTGGAGAGCTCATGTCGGCCGGAGGATGAGTGAATCCCTGAAGCATGTCACTCGTGTTTCGAAGGCTTTCTACGTACAGTGAGCTGCAACTTGGTACCTCCACAGGTGCAAGTCGCATAAAAAAACAAAAAGCTGCATCATCGTCATCGTCATCATTATTATTATTGAACATTATATTGAACAAAAAGCTGCATTATATTGAGGGAAAGCCAATGACTCGTGGTCTCGTCTTGGTACAAACGTTCTCAACAGAAATGAGCACACAACAGTTGATTCTCTCACGTTGTCAGGCTAGAAATTGGCTAAATGCCAATACAGTGAAATTGGCTAAATGCGGTAACATGGACGCATCTGGAGCAGATACTAGTGCCTACAAAGACATTGGACTTATGTACAAGCAAAATTTTGAACCTCAATCTGCTCCAACATATTAAAGGGTCCATAGAAACTAGCCACCGACTAACTGGCGCAGTCAGTTACCTCTTCCTCTTCCCACCTGAGCCTCCGGCAGCCTTCCCAGCAGACCCAGAAGCTCTTGATCTACCACCGGTGGGCGCCTTCTTTGCATTCGAGCCATTACCGTTGCTCTTCAGGTCAAGCTGCACTTGAATTCCTGGGAGTATAATCAAAACCACCAAATAGTTACGCTCCGCGTATATAGAGATGGGGCTGGCAATAGCAATATCCAACAAGGAAAAGTATGAGAACCTTTCTTTTTATCACTCTGTAGGTCCAGTTTCGGCTTCGAGTCACCATGCGCAAGTTCATCTGAAAGAGAAACAAAATGGCAACGCTGAAAATTACTCTAATACTAAAACTAATGATTTGGATGTGCTGAAAATTACTCTAATACTAAAATTATTGATTTGGATGTGCTGAAAATTACTGTAATAGAATGGCAATTTCCCATCAGCATGCTACTGGAATACCAACACTACTTGCAGCATAACTGGCTATGGGCCAATATGGCATGTCTAAAGATTAAAGAACAAAAGTACATACGTATATGAATATGTTATGGAACCACAGTTTTCTCAATAGTTTTGTTTTGATCCTAATACCAAACACATTAGTCAAGATTTACACAAGTTAGCTCATTTATCTATTCCTCCATTTTTCTCCTTTGCAGACAAGCCCTTGTCTGGTGATTTATCCGTTTGCCGAAAAAGGAACACGTACCATTATTTTCAGCATCAGAAGAGTCCTCTTCGTCACCTTCTGCTGATGCTGCTCCATTTTCTTCAGGCAAACTCTCTTCCACTGGTTCCAGGATTGCTGCCACTCGTTTCTTCAAAGGTTTTTTCATGCCTGGAATATTTATTAGATCTGCTGCTCGAACAACACGAGAACTACTTCCTTGTTTGTATGCCTTTGTCAAGGCACTTTTAACAGCTGGTTGAATACCATCCATAGGATTTGAATGACCCTACAGAACAAAAAACGTATTCAGCACCACCATGAAACATAACGATGACATGGCTAATTATGAGAAACAATTTTACTTAACTAAGATATCATCCTGCCTGAATGCTTCCAATAAATTATTTTGAGCAGTGAATTGAGTTATAGCAATAGAGATCTGAATTGAATTACAAAAAAAAACCCTGATATTTTGGATTGGCTGTATAACCCCCGAGGCATAAGCTTACCCATAAGCTTGTCAAATTAACAATGCAATTGTTGTGACACTAAAAGATTCACGGTAGAAACAAGTAGATTTCACACTATCTGCATTTTATTTCATATTTAACTCTGTATTCTCTTATTCCTATCGCACGATTTTTGTTTTCTTCGATTTCATATCCACACAATCACATACGAATTTCAAAGATGACCTCAAGAATACATGCTACACAGGATAAATGCAACATTTGCACAGGCAACCATCTAGAACACGCTCTCAAAATCAATTCAAAAGTCATCACTAGTGCAGTACTACAGTGGAACATATAGGGTTAAAGACAACCTACCATCTAGAATGAACATTTTCAACACAAGGGCAGACTTAGTACATTATTATTGTATTAACTACTGTTACTATGCAAAAGGGATGGTTAATGAACATGAACAAAAATCAGACTGCTTTCAGAATAATTACCAACCTTAAATTTGGATAATTCAACAATCGAGTCAAAGTCTTCCTGGTTTAAAGAGTAGGTATCCATAAACTCTACCACTTTTTGAACAGCTTCATCCTGGGTGCATTTACAAATATAAGATTGCCAGCAGATTGCTAAGATTAAAATTTCTAAATGGGGAATTGTATGTAAGATTACTGCATTACAAAAGAAGAGCCAAAAAAGGTAGCTTAAGAACTCAAATCGGTAACCTCATTTGTATGCAGAGGGTGGACAACCATTCTGCAAATTTTCCCAACAAAAGAAATAAAAACGAAGATTCCTAACTTCAGAAATAGTACATCTTGATCTAAGATGGAACTAGTTGAATTGAGAAAGCACGCAGTGATGCAAGAGCCTTTGTGTGGCAAACTGACCAGCTCTCTGCTAATATATCCTTAAATAACAAAAAAAAAAGATTTCTCCTTTTTTAAAACAAAATAAGCAAGTTCATCATGGATTATTTCCTCATGAGGTACAGTCCTGTCAAAGTATGCAGTTCAGAGTTCAGAAAATATGCAACAGTGTGCTTGAACCAGTGCAGCAGTTGGAATAGAAGACTTTGATGAATCTTATTTCCATGGAAGTTTCTAACGAAATTTGATTTCATGTTTCATTATTTCTGTGAAAGTCCAAGACTAGTCCAAAAATACAAAGCAAAGTATTAGGACAAGTTTCTGTAATGCCTAATTATGACCTGGATGTCCATCATCATGAATGTTCAAGTATAATGGCATACAATAAAATATGAAGTTCATTCATAAATAACATCATGATAAACAATACCTTAGGCATTGTCTTCAGTGGGTCAGTCAGTTGTCTCAAGAGAAGAGTGAGATAATCCAGCCTCAATGACTCCCTGCAGTTCTCATTTCTCAACAGATATAAGATTTGACACACAATAAGCCATAGCACAAATTCTCTTAAAGATCAGATGATGCTCGTGCGAAAAAGTTTGAACACCATTAAAAAAGGCACGAGTTTTGGTCAATGCCTCCCACACCAAAGTTCAGAAACCAATGGTGATTCTCCTTTCAGCTTACATGGTTTTGAAATGGAAAATCATAATCTTTTATCTTGAAGATCTGATCCAGGCAGGTTAAGCAAAGTAAGGCATGTTCAATTAAGTCACTGTGAAGGGCACCCTTTCAAAAGTAGTTACATCAGGTAAACAGCATGACATGTCCAGTAACTAATAGTTGGCCAGACATTGAGTGAAGTTACATGGAAATTTTGGTGCCCATCTATTTTTGTAGCATAGGTGGAAGTTGATGTTAAGGCCTTTAATCTATATCATGCTGAAAGTTCCATATCATTTGACTGTGGGTTCCAAGTGCTAAAGCAACTAATCAGAAGCCATTGAACTTATTAGGTTCAAAAAAGGTAATAAAAACCAGTCAGCAGTTAAATACTGCATCAAAACATGTGAACAATAAAAATATAAGCCGCAGAAGACCAGAGAAACAGCAGGATAAAACTCAAGAATATGTAAAAGTAATCACCTGTCCAACTTTGCTTGCTGGGAGGCAAGAATATGGCTATGGACATCTTCCAGCAGCCTTATGTTTTTATTGGTAGTTGAATACTTTCCCAACCATCCACCAAACCTATTAAAGTTCCGTTCACCCTGCAAATTTATTATCCAATTCAATCAGCGCAATCACCAAAAGCAAACTAGACAATAAAAGTAATTGATAGTCAAAGTTTGAACTTTACTGCTTCAAGGATTTCTCTATTCCCATGCATCAAAGCAGCACTGAAAAAATGTGAAAGAGATTAGTAAACCAGGATTGAAAAAAATGTGAAAGAGACTAGTAAACCAGGATAACACATTTGAATAAAATCAATACCGCCATATATTAACCATTTGTGAATAATCAGTGTACTAATCAGTGTACTTACGGTAATATAGATGAAGCCAAACAAGCAGCTTGGGACAGCTGCCACTGTCGATATCTTCTTATTTGTACATTAACAATATCACCGTCCGCTATACACTCAGCGGCATGGGCAAGAAAATTCATTCTTTTAACTCCACTGTCATCCTTCCTGACTGTGTTAGGCCGATAATTGATATAATTTTCCTATAATGGGCACATGTTAGCCTGCGAATTTAATCAGGTATATCGATTTGCAACACATATTGAAGCAAGAAAAACCCGAAAAGGAAAAAAGAATGAGCAGAATTTGGACATCATGTAATACTAACCTCTAATGAATAGAACTGAAAAATATTGAACTGTGATCGCAACAATTTAAAAACTCATATGAAGTAGCCCTAAAGCATACATTTTTACACAGGTATAATACACATCAATTTGGCCAAATATTGATACAGCAACAAAGAGCTGGATTTTTCTTCGTATAATAGCCGGAATGCATAGAAAATATGAAGGCCGCCATCCCAGCTTTCAAGGCGAATGGTGTCATCAAAGGCAAAGTTTGAGTATAACATTGATTATGAAATGTGTATGCCTTCTCATTTACCAATATAGAATTACAGACTAAGTTATCTGATGCACAAAATATTAGGCTATCACTCAAGCTGTGGAGTTGACTCGACAAATAAGGTTTCAGATTTAACTAAACAATGTTGCAAGCCATGATACGCTACTGTTCATACAGTAGCTTGCATTCGGTATATCGTAAAGAAATTCGTAGTACTAAAAAAAGATCTCAGGACACAGAACACATATGAATTATTAGCATTTGTACAGATAGAACTAGATGAAAACAAAGTTGCACAATCAATACTCCAAACCTGGATAATCAGGGGAACTAAATCTGGATCACTCATGCTCAAATTAATTCTCTCATCCATCCGTAATCTCCCGCCATTGAAACCAAATAGCCTGAAAGTCGAATACACATACATGAAGAATAAAAAGGCAGTAGGCAAAAGGACAAACCAACACTAGCATTGCAAAGTTATTCAAACATTCATGTAACTATAACCCCAATAATATTTATTTATTTATTCCTTTTTTAGAACTCCGCACTAACATTTAATTTGATAGCAGGGAGTTTGCAATTAAGTGAAAAAAAGCATCATTGAACGTGCTTTAGTCCCAGTCAAAGCTAAATAAGAGCGATCTAACAGTTTGAAGGGGGGCAAAAAAGTTCCAATTTCCAAGTGAAGTATAAACATTGTGGAGTGTCTAGACTAGTTGACAAATGTTTAGCACTTACAAAAGGCCACCTAACTTCTTTTCCTAAAATCACCAAGATCTCTAGGGTTGCCACCTAGTACAGGTATAAACTTTCTCATAAAATTGTGTAGCAATGAATGAAAACATCAATTGAAGATTACCATGTGCCTTTCAAATGAATAACACAGTAGAAAAACAATGAAACTTGGTTAAACAATCAACACAAAATATTAATATAATGAATACAAAATTGAAACAGTGCATCAATCAATAAAAACATGGAGATCCTAGAGAGAATAACAAGAAAAATAGAGAATTAGAGCTTTATAGAACTAAAGAATGGAGAATACTTGTCAACAGCCGTAAACGGAGAAATGTCTTCATCTTTTGCACTACTATTAAGTCGCTCTCTTATATCATCATATTTGACCACAGACTGGGAGAGGCTCATATATTGCAAATGGTTGAGTGCCATGCGAATGTCCCCATGCACTCTTTCTGCAAGCTCTTCCATTGCATTCTAGCAGATAAAGAAACGCTATATTAGTAACAGAACCTGAAAAGTTCACGTAATGAAAGAGGGAGGGGGGGTGCTATATGTGGTATTATTCATTGCGACATTCTTTAACTTCTTTCAAAGTTTTGATGAAAGATTAGAAGAACAGAGCTCCGAAAAGTTATTGAGCACACCTCTTGAGCTTGAAGACCTTCCTTTTTGGCAATTTCCATCAACCTCTTGCCCATCTGTTGAGTATAACAGAAGTTAGAAACAACCCCAAAATACAAACTTTAGTCACAAGTATAAAGAGTTAATTCTTCCCCTTAATAATCATGTAAGGGTAAAATAATAATTACCAGATTCGTTGTAAACCCCCGTGAATCGCGAATCGGATTCATCGAACCCGAACCTCTTTAGGGTACAGGGTTCGTGTTCTCAATAGAAATTGAAAGAAAAAGTGGCGAACCGCGAGCCCCGTACCACGACTCAGACGAACCGCGTTTCTGGCAACCATGGGTAAAATATATATAGTGCAAGGAGAAGGGAAAATTAAACCAGGAACAACTTAGAAGCCAATATGCTAGAAGCCCCCAAAAAAAAAAAAAGATGTTTGTTTTTTTAGCAGTTAGGAACTACTGTACGTTTATACATGAATAGCGATGTTGTGAAGTCTACAGTGTTTACTACAATTGCCTTGGTTAACCATGTTTTTTACATTGAGAAAGACATTAAACAAAAGGATTTGCATCATTGATAAAATGAGTAGCAGCAGGCTAACTACATTTGCACCTGACTAGAAATAGCAAGAAATTAAGAATAGGGTGTCAGTTGTCACAGTCAGCACAAAGACCAACTAACTACAGTAGGGAAACTAGTATATCTAGAGATCATTAGAATTGAATGTGGTAAGAGATAACCTGTTGCTTTGTTGGTTTTCTGAAGTTGAGCAGCAAGCAGTAATTTACAAGGCTCTTCAATTTCTGGCTATAACGGTCATTACAAATGCAAATTATAGGAATCTTGGATATCTTAATGCTAGCAATAAGATCTGCAACACCACCTCTATCTCCAGCAGACATACCGTCAACTTCGTCCATGATTAGTACAGCTTTAGGCTTTTTTGACCTGTGGAACTTTTGCCATAGTTATATACACTAAAATCAAATCAGAAGTTCAAAAAGTTCATGAAACTTCCAGTAATACAGACCGGCTGTCGCTATAATTCAAAGTCGCATTGCTGATAAGCTCTTTGATGGAATTTGATGTACTCCCCCCAATACCTTTCTCAATCTTGGAGTCTGCTTTACCGCGGCTATCACTTGCATTAACCTGTAATCAATATTACTCGTTTGAACTTATCCCTCAAAAGGTTAAATAAGGAACAAATAGTTGACTGAAGATTTTAAACAAGTACAATATGCAAGAATGTAGAAGCACCTCAATGGCCTGCAATCCAAGCATCTGACTGACAACTTTCGCGGTTGTAGTCTTACCAATACCTGGAGGTCCACTCAACAATACAGCCTTTTTAGCTCCACTATCAGCCTGCTTCTTTCCCTTACCCTTTTGGCCAGAATGAATGAATTGCCCATCCCAACTTTTCAACCAATCATGAAGTTGTTTAACCTATATATAGAAGTTCATACTAAGTTACTTGTGCATAGGTGTATCTAACCAACATAACCACAAGCAGGACCACTCACCATTGATTGATTGCCAACTATGTCATTTGGAACTTTTGGCCGATACTTTTCTGTCCATTGCAAAGAACAAAGGTCAACAATCTTGGCTTTTTGGTTGTCAGTGGGGATACTTTCTTTATTACTCTTTGACGCAATATTTTTGCCAATGGCACTGACTTGATCACCACCTGAACATTAAAAGATCAAGACATACATAAGCATAAACAACATGAGAAATGGTACGATCAAGAAACAAATCAAAATAAGACTTGTGTCACCAGAGGATGTGAACACAACAATGAATACGATAATTGTAGGGTCAAGCTAACATGCATAATGGCAAAAGTGAGAAGACACAACGAGCACCTGAATCATGTCTCAGATTCATGCAACTTTGACAATACAAAGTATTAGATATTTAGATTATGCTAACCACGATTCTGCATGTGTTATCCAACCATAGAAGCACTACAATTAAAATGTTTCTGGTTACCTCTTCCTTCAGCTTTAACTGGAGAGCTCTTTGTCTGTGATTTTTGTAGCTTTGCTGAATTGTTGTTGCTTTGATGTTTGTCTACAGGAGCCTTTACAGGCTTTAATTTCCGGATCATATCGAATAAACCATCTTCAGTCAAGAACAGGACGCTGCAATAAGTGTCAGAATGTATGAAGAAATGGCAATAAAAACAAACATACAGTATCCTTTGTAAAATGAACTAGCAAGCAATACCCCAGCTCTTTTGCTTTGTTAGATTTCACTCCACCAATATCTTCATCAGCCAATAGGTAACTCTGTCAACAAGCGATGTCAGCAAAAATATAGGCCATTTACACTTCCAGCAGAAAGTATTATAGTATTATCCATACCGTCTTTTTACTAATAGAGCTGGTCACACGGCCTCCGTAACGCTTAATAAGATCAGTTGCTTCCTCGCGTTCAAGACTGCAAGTGTACAGAAACTTATGATGGTTTACTGGCAGTATCATATCAATCAGGAAAGTTGAAAGTACTAAAATAATTGTGTGCATTGGCCATTACATGATCATAGAAAAAAAAAGCGTTAAATATCAACGAATGAAGACAGTAACAAGCACCTATCAAGAGTGCCACTTATCACAAATGTCAGACCAGCTAAGCAGTCAGGGGTCCCCTCTGGGACTTCCTACAGAACATCAAATAAGCAGTTTAGGATTGAGTTTTTCAGTAAATTGTGACAAAAAGGATGAAGTTACCTTCTCCCCTTTGTGAGGAGGATCCTTCCTTTCACCAAAATTCATGAAACCTCTCCCACCCCCTCCTCTCCCTCGCCCCCCAGGGGCTGCTCCTGCTCCTCTTCCTCCCCTTCCCCTTCCAGCTGCTTTGGAAGGGGTCTTGGCATCTTCATCCATCCTGTCCTCCTCACCATCATCATCAAGACCAATAGTCAATCCCTGGGCTGCTCCTGCTCCTCTTCCTCCCCTTCCCCTCCCCCTTCCCCTTCCCCTTCCAGCTGCTTTGGAAGGGGTCTTGGCATCTTCATCCATCTTGTCCTCCTCACCATCATCATCAAGACCAATATTCTTTCCAGGGGATTCAGCATTAGATGCACCCTTCAACTTCTTTGATGGTGGTAGCTTCACTGGAGTTTTCTTTTTTGAAGGTGCCACAAAGTCATTGTCTTCTTCTTTGTCCTTGTGGACTTTCTTTTTTGGCAAAGGCTTGATGTCATCCTCAAGTTCATCGCTGCTCTTCTGAAATTTTCTTTTAGACAAACTCTTCTCAGTACCTTTTCCTATGCTAGCATCCTCCTCTTTAACATTTGAATCTTTTTCTGTTTTTGTTGCAAAGTACTTGCTTGTCTTCCTTCTAGCTGAAGGATCTTGATCACCAGGCACCTGCGTGAACCAGTATTTTGATGACTAAAAACACAAGAAAAATGGGCGAGGTCAAATAATGTAGGCCAATGGAGCAACAGAGGAATTGCAGTAAGTATGTCCAGCTAACCGAGGTTGTACAACAGCTATACAGCCAACTTAAAATCAGAGTGGAAGTACTGTCTATGCTTATATTTTAGACTTCTGGTGCACAACAAAACATAAAATATTGAAAGTAATTCAAGTGCTTTGTTGTCTTTATATTCTATACCAAAACTAAGTCATGAACCTTTACATAGTTTGGAAATGTCGGGAATATTATCAATGGTTTGCACGAAAAAAATTACAATTTTAGGAGGATTATGAATTGCCACAGAGAATTGTCATATGGTGGGCCTATTGGTTACAAGGAACTCATTAATTATGTAAAAATCAGGTACTGCTTACCAAAATTGAGTTGCTGAGCCAATTCACTAAACCATGGATTATACAGATATCTCTCAAGAACACAAACTCATCAACAACCGGAATAATTCAAGAAACCACAAACAAAGGACAGAACCAACAACGAAGGGATCGGCATTCTACCGAAGATGGCACCGGTTTCTCCGGAATGCTGAGCACAGGCTTCTTCACCACCGCCGCGGCAGCCGCCCCAGAGGGCTGCGCTGCACCAGCATTCTTGCCGTGCTGCTTTAGGAACCATTTCCTGATGTCCGACGACTGCGCCACACGAAATCAATCAGAGAAAGACTCAGCCAGGAACGACGACGGGAGGCCCTTCCAAATCGAATAGAGCCCGCGGGGGAAACCGGACGGGAGGAACCGAGAACTCACCATCTCCTGCCCGAAAAGACCGGATCTTTCCAGCGCCGGGGCACGGCGAGATTCGTCGATTATTGGCGCGATGAATCGGGGGGAAAGAGGGCCCTTAGGGTTTTAGGAAAAGTCCTTGCTTCCTCCGCCCTCACTTCGTGGCGCTCATAGGGTCTTAGCGTCACCACCGAGCCGCCGGAGAGGAGATGGGATGAAGAGACGGTGGTGGTGTGCACCGGAAGACTCGTCGCGCGGCGCGGCTTCGCGAGGTTTTGGTCTCGGGTTTGGGTGCGGAAAGGAGAGGAGAGTGGTTTCCTTTTGACGGGGTTGTGTCCTCGGTGGTTTTAGCGCCTGTTTGTGTTTGGCGCGCCTGCTTCGATGTAGCTTTTTGCTTCGCTCCGCTCAGTCCTTCTCTCGCCTCACGTCGACCCGCCCCGATCGAGCTCCTCGCCGAACCCCGACCAAGGCCGCCTATCTTAAAAAAAAAAAAAAGCTACAGCTGCTAGCCATAATAGCTTTTCAGTCCAACAAGCTAAAAGGAGTTTTCCAAGGCTAACCATAGCCCCCTAAATAGGCCCTTAGGTTGATGTGCCATGCCACACTGTTTGATTATTTGTAACACCTAAGGTGGTAGAATTGATGGTTTGCTACACTCGATATGGTAAATCATCAATTACATACTAATTTTGTAGCAAATAATCAATTATGCCTTTTAAATTTTGTTTTCGGACCACATTTTGGGGACGATCAAAATCCGAAATTTCGGCCGAAATTAAAAAACCAAATTTTGGTCAAAATTACCAAAATTTCAGCACTTTTCAACTCCTGTGAAATGATCTTTCGAGGCTAAAAAAATATGAAAAAATCATGCAAACATTTATCTACATTTCCTATCAGTTTGAATGCGAAATACCAAGTATTTTCACATAAAATACCCTAAGAGTCTCGAATATCTGAGTATTTGTACAGCTCATCTAGATATCGATGGCTGATATCTCAACCATATATGTATCTTGTGATTAATGTAAGCAAGTTTATTATTTTTTCATACTTATTTTCATACAAATGATGAAAAGAGTTTTGAGCTCTCACCTTTATGGTACTTTTGAGGAAACCTAAACGAAGATTTGTTATAGGCCATTGGGTGTACCATTGCAAGTAAGTGTCATTGGAAACTTGTAAGATAATCTTTCTTTTATGCCCTCTTTGTCATCCTCCATTTTTCACTAGCCATTTTATCCCACAGAACAATGCCAAAGTTTTCTAAAACGACGGTGGCTACCCTATCGTTTTACCCTCAACATGGCTCGCTTACCGTGAATCCCCCACCCCACCCCACCTACACATACAAAAGAGTAACCGCATATTGGATGGATCCTGAGAAAGTAGTGAAGAATAGCACAATAATGGAAAACACCGTGTTCAGATCTCTGCCCAAGGAACTTATGTGCGAATTATTCCCACATAATTAAGAATGCCCTCCATAGCCGATTGATCGTGATCCTTAGCTACTGAACAGCTGTGGAGAGCATCGATCCCAACATAGCTAGGGACAACCCCTACAAAAAAATTCAAATAATCTCGGCAAGCATCTTCTTCGAATGCCATCTCATATCTTGTCACTTAAAGCCTGAATGCAATCCACATTGAGATCAGTCCGCAAGATCTTAAGGCACTCAAACTCATTGGTCACAAGATATGCATGGTAGACGGATGTGGCAAATCCATATTTGGTCACAAGCAGCTTGGACATCCTGTTGCAAATTATCATGTTAGGGTGTAGGGTTAGGGTTACATAATTTATGTATGTATTGTTTTGCAAAGTTTTCACATTTATTCCTCTAAAAGGCATTACAATTCGCCATAAAAAAATTAGTGCTAAATCCAATCCTAAAAACATGAAAACCGGTCAAATTTGTGATCATCTCAGTGAAAAAACCTGAAATCTCTACGAAAATTTTCAAATCCAAGTTAGGGTTACATGATTGTATATGTACTTTTTGCAAAATTTTCACATGTATTCCTCAGAAAAGGTATTACAATTCGCCACAAGAATTTGGTGTGAAATTCTGTCCTAAAAACATTAAAACCGATCGAATTTGTGATCGTCTCGGTCCAAAAGGTCGAAATTTTGGCAAAACTGATCGAAATCTCGCTGGAAAAGCCCCAAAATCACGGTAGCAATTTGAAAATTTTTAAAAAATTTATCCCCTTGATATTTCCGAAATCTCAACGAGATTTTGAACCTTGGCCGTCCCTCATAGTAATCCTCCTCGGTGTCATAGGTCCCACATGTCAACCTTATTCCTTCTTCTTCTCAGTCCTCACCCTCTTCCTTCCTTCTTATTCTCTCGCCCTTTTTCTTCTTGGTCACCGGTGACCTTTGTCACCGTCGCAAACAGTAATACCTTGCATTGCTCGTCTATCGCACCATCGAACTTCACGCAAGAAATTGTGCCTCGCCTCGTCCTACTAAGTTGGAGCCGAGTGCTATTATAAGTTCAAGCACCATTAAATTAGTTTTAGTGGTTAATGACAAATCTAAATATTATACTCACTCCTTTGTTGAGTATGATATTGTTCATCCTCATTTGAATGGAAAAATGAAAATCTTGAATGTATGCATTTGTTATCATATCCATTCATGTTATTGTATTCCTCAAACCCAAATTTAGGTTGAAACTCTATCACAAGTCTAATTTTGATATATGCATATTGGTTCCAACTCATATATATGTATGCACATATTTAGAGAGAGTTCACTCTATGTTTTATAGTTTCATTAGTATTGATTTATTTCTTTTTTCCACGTATGTCGAAAATCTTTACTATGAAACACATCATTTGAGTATATGAAGTTTTTTGTAGTTGTAATATATTCATGTTGAGTTAAATTCAATTATTTGCAATTAAGTTGTCATTAATCTCAGAAGAGAAAGAATAAAGGATCTAGACCCTCTATTATATGTTTAAGGTGTTCTTTGGTGATTAGTGATAACCGAATGTGTTAGACTAATATTTTCCATGAGTTGATGAAATAGGCTATGTTGGACTAATATTTTTCATGAGCTGGTAAAATAGGTTGAGTCTAATGATGATGAAGATTTTGGATCACATCATATGTTAATGGTCACCAAGTCAAGATTCAAGATGAAAAATGTCATCATATGTTGATGGGCATTAAAATAAAATTCCAAAGCGAAGATAGTTCATCATGTGTTGATGAACAAGATAAAGACCTAGAATTCGAGAGAAGATCATCATCATCAAATGAAAGCTCCAAGCAGATACGCAAGGCAAAGATATAGCCAGCATAGTCTAAGGATGTATTCCTATTTTTTACCAATCTCCGTGTTTGGTTGGAAGACGGGATTACTAGTGTATGTTGTCATACTATTAAGAGGGATCTTGTGTAATAGTTTGAGCCTCATCATATGTTGATATATCAATCCTGCTTGCTCTAGCTCTCTGTTGCATGATGCTATTACTTATGCATGTGTTTTGCAAATAGTTGAAGCTCATGCACTTACTCTTTGTAATATGTGACTAAAATTTGTAAATTGTTCAATTTCATGCATTGATCATTGCTAGACTCAATTAAAGATCCTTAGTATGCATATGGTGAGCCTTGTTTGATTTAGTCTTATGCATATCCTTTTATGTCATTTTCCTCTTTGTCGTTGTTGAACTCTTTTATAGATAGAGGGCTTGCTAGACATATTCGTAAGGATGCCCCAGTAGAGTGTTTGGTTGGTTTCTTCAACAGACAAGGCAGCGTACATGTCTAGTCGTAGTATGTGTTTTAGTGTGGACATATCTAACCGATCCAGAGCTAGTCCCCAACGGTCATATTCTCGCATTAAATGCACTAGCTGTTTGAAAGGTAGATGGACATGTCCAGCCGAAACACTTGCCTATTCATGGACATGTCCAAATGGTGCTTTGTGAGCAGTTTGGAGTGAATAGCGACTAGTTTTGGTTGGTGGGCTATATAAGGATGACTTGTGCGGGTATTTGCAAAACTCTTGGCATTCTATTTCACTCTATTGAGGTACTTTAAATTTTACCTCTCAATTGTGCATGTGTTTGCACCTTGTGAACAAAAAGAAATGTCTCTAGTTGTATTTGTTGTTTCTAGAGAAGGATTGAGTATCCACTTGTGCATGTGTTGCATTTGGTGAGGGTCAAGCAAGAAGCTTGACTTGTTACTTTTGGTGTTTGATGGCACCTAGATGGCATGGCTTGGAGGCGTAATGGTCCGATAATCTTATCAAAAAGCGTATGGGAAGCCCTAGTGCATTGTGAAGGTTGGAGCTAGGGGTGAAAATGGGCTGGATATTTCCCGCCCGATTCGGAGCCAGATCCGATCGAGACCGGATTCGAGACGGGATTTGACTATTCGGCCATATCCGAGATATGATCCAGATACTTGAATCTAGATTTGGGACCAGATTCAGAGCCGTCAATATCTGGTTAATATGGGATGGGATCCGGATATTCAGATTTTTTATAAGTCCTAGCCTATTCATTACATATTTTCCATGATACCCCATTTATATTGACAATTAGTTAGTTCTATTGATCCTCAAGTAGCATATTCTTCTATAATGTCTATTGGATTTTACCAATATATGACTTGCTACTATGATCATGTACTCGCATGGTTTGATTCAACATATATTACTCTATATATGTGTGCGTTATCCGTATATCTTTATCCATTTTTGACCCGAATCCATCACATATCCGTCCTGTGTCTGTATCTCGAATAATCCAGATTCGTATCCATATCCGACTAGCCCGTATCGGTTCTGAATCTGGAAAAATTATGGGTTAGGTCACGAGAAGAGCAATATCCACCCGTATTCGACCCGTTTTCACCCCTAGTTGGAGCTCACCTACCCGGAGAGGGGAAGAGCTATCACTAGTGGATTTAAGGTGTTTGGCTTAATTTGTGGGGCCGGTCCAATTCATTTGGGTTTACGTCAATATGGATTAGGGGAGACCGGCAAGTCTCCGAACAACACGATAAAAAGAGGGTGTGTCAATTTTTTGGTTTGCTTCCTTTGGCTCATTTACATTCTTTGAATTGAATTGATTGCTTGTCACCCTAAGATTGCAAATCTTGCATAGACTTAGGTAATTGGTGCACATAGTTGAGACTAGATGATTTAGGCCTTAGTTGGACAAAATCATTTTGTTTACGCTTTCGCATATAAAACACGGTTTTGCCCTATGAGTATTTTAAAACCACCTATCCCCCCTCTAGTCTGGCTCCTTGACCTTACAGCTATCGAGCTTGCCTCTACCTCCTCTTCATTCTCCCACATCCCTCCTCCTCCATCTGACACTAGTGCATAAGAGAGAGCTCAAGGAG
This sequence comes from Otatea glauca, assembly GCA_036346275.1. NCBI lineage: Eukaryota > Viridiplantae > Streptophyta > Magnoliopsida > Poales > Poaceae > Otatea > Otatea glauca. Next base: position 40,557,069 of record CM070731.1, on the reverse strand, counting down.
CCAACTACTTTGTTTCGGGCCACCGCCTTCACCAAGCCCGTCCACGCGCTCAGATGAGCTCTAGTCATAGTCGCCATGTCCTCCAAGCCCACTTTGACATCGTCTCTCTATTCATCACCTCCATTCCCCATCCGTGCACAGGATCACCAAGAACACTATTGCCTCCTTCAGCTCCAGTGACACACAGCCCAACAAGGACGTAGTCCAACCTCATTGTTCCAGCCAACCCGGTGAGCCCCTTCCAAATCCTTTTGCTTCACATCACGTTCCATCAAATCATGAGCAAAACTCAAAATCAATTTCATGATTCCTCCGTAGGAGCTCGTGCCACCATCATCTTCCTTGTTTCTATCTGAAATCACCACCACTGCTGCCATTGCTTCCATGGTGAGCTCCAATTCGTTTCCTTCCTCATAGAGCACCCCAACCTCTGATTTGAACCCCCCCTCTCCAGGTCATCTCCTCCACATTGAGCTTGTTGCGCTGCCCTCAGTTCTCATCTCGAGGCCACTGCACCTCCGGTCGTCTCGGTTTCCACCGTCTGCTTTGGTGAGCTTCCCCAACTCTCCTCATGTCCATGGTCACCCCTTTTTCTCCCCTCTTCCTCTCTAGCGTTGTCGCTTCTTATAACCCCCCCATTATACTTAACCAAGTTGAACTTAACGGAGTCCGTCACAAAGCAAAGTTGTAACAGGATCAGCTAAGGAAACAGTGGCATGCACAAGTAGAATATTTCACCATTTGGTAGATGATACCTTATTCATATGGCACATGTAGTGCTTCCTTAGGTCTAGTTACGGTGAATGCTACATCGCCCGCTTATCTAATATAAAAGTCCCATGCCTCCCTTCTAATAGTCTTCCACAAAGTCCGGGTCTCCAGCTTTCCCATAGTTGTAGTCCATCATCAGCAACATCAACAGAACTCAAGCCATAATGAGAATCAGCCTCCTCATTAGAGTTAACATGAATGACAAAATATGAAAAACAACAATGAAGTAAGTCTGAGTACAAAAGTACTCAACAAGCCACGAAAAGTTGATGCATGAATTTATATACATATACTCCCAGCCATCAAGACGTTTCTCCAAAAGTAGATTGTTATCCAAAAGTAACCATACCATTACCTATTTGTTGGAAAAAGTCAAGTTTCAATTCATAAATCTACTAATAGCAGAGCAACGTGGGGCCTTACAACCTGTGTTAGAGAAAAGCCCACATGATGCACTTCCAAATTCGGAAGCTAGGAGTGATATCACATTTTACTCTGATCAGAGGTGTACTACTTTGCCCATAGCATCAGTTGGTTTCTAATGTCTGACCAATGTGCTACCTTCGGCGCACGACTAAGCCAAGTAACCAGAACCTTTAGCTAACCCATACTCTGACCTCTACCTATACCACCTCGTCTCACCAAAAGCACACGGGTCGAGACTCCTACCTGACAATCTTGCCTTAGGGTGACTACCCCTACTTGGAAACAATCATTTTCTCACCTGTGGCAGAGACGGCTACTTGGTTGGTTAATCAGTTTGGCTTGTCCCATTCCAGGTCTATGGTCAGCACGGTTTGTGCCACTTTTGTAGTAAGTGCCAGTTTGGTTATGTGCTTAAATGATATCTATGTAGAGAAGCCCTGACTTTCACAATAACCCTACCTGGGTTGTTCTTATCATGAACTTCTCTACCCACCAAATAGTTTCATAACCCTACCTGGGTTAAAGTATTACTACTGGACCTCTCTGGTCCAGCCTCCTCAATATCACCTACTAGATCTATCTGATCCACTTGACATGTGTTAATTTACTTTATAAGTTAATCTTTTTGGTTCACATGCAAGAATTACAAAATAATCTACTACCCACAAAATCAGTTCAAAAGACATGAAAGAAGAGTGACTTGCCTAAGTAAATTCCATCAGTCTAACATCTTACGTGTCCTAGACAGTTCTTGAGATCGACTGCTAAGAATAATTTGAATTTAAGTTGTAAATCACTTCCTATTTATGTCCTAGGCATGATGCAATATTTTAGTCATACACGCTCCTAAATGTGATGCAAAACATTGGTCATGCATGTTGTGTGATTTTTCCTATTTGATAGGGTTTTAAATGCAATTATCTTATATTGTTTTAATTATTCATGCCATATACATATTATGTGTAAATGTAGCAAAGAGTTAAACTATAATTTAATTAAGAGAAAATAATTAAATCTTGTCCGATCTACTACTTTTGGGCCAATGGAATAGCCAACTTTAGTCTACTACTTTTCTTCTTTCTTGGCATTGGCCTATTTTTCTTTCCCCCTCGGCCCAGTCTAGCCCACGTGGGCCTCACCCCCTTGCTTTCTCTCCTGGTTTTGCCCACTCGGCCATCCTACCTAGCCCAGCCTAGCCGAGCGGCTTCGGCTCAGCTAGCCTGCCTCCCTTCTCTCCCCCTTCTAACCTAACCCTAACTCTCTCTCTCTCACCCTCTCTTCACACCAACCGCCGTCGTTCACTCTTTTCTCTCTCGCCCTCACTCCCTTCTCTCCCTCTTCTTCCCCCGAGCCGATGGCACCGCCACTCGCTACCCCCCTCTCTCCAAATGACGCCACTGCCCTGAGCGCCATCACTGGTAAATCCCCCACAACCAACATTCTCGGCATTGGCTCCCTCTCTACTCCCTTTCTCTCACTCATGCCACCGCTGCCCAAAATAGCACTGCTCTCGAGCTCTCTCTATTGTCCAGTTCGGTCAGATCCAGCGATGGTCATTGCTACCGACCACACCTCTGGCCTCCTCTTGGTCCCCAATACTCACTGTCCCTCTCACTTAGTCGTGCCACCGCCACCTAAAACCGCTTCGCCCTCGAGTCCATGCCATTGAGCTTGCCTCTAGCCTCTTCTACCATTCCTCCTTTCAGCTCGAGAAAGCCCCGCTGACGGTAGATCTACCTCGTCACCACCTAACCTCAAGGGCACCACGAGATCTACTGGTTTGGGTCGCCTTTCTTGGCTCCAACATCGTGGAAGCCTGATTCAGTGAGGCCATCCCCTTCTGCTTCGGTGGCTCTACCACCGACCTCTACAGCAACGACGACCGGGACCGCTTAGCATTGACACTTGCCCCTCCCCTCACCCTGCTCTTACACTTGCCCCTCCCCTCACCCTGCTCTTTGGTGCGTCCATGCGTGACCGGCCGCCATGGCCCATCTAGTGCCGTCGTTGCATCTACGGTGCTGGTGATGTTGCTGCACCGATACCACCTCAAATGCGGTGTCGGGAGATGAAACCTCAAGTTCTATCTCAATTGATGAAGAACCGACAATACCATCGACCTCCACTTCTACCTCAAGCGATGAAGAAACCTCAACCTCCGCCTCAAGCGACAATGAGAATCCAATGCTATCTTCATTAACTCGTTGCTTTATGGCAAAAGGTAAAATTGAGGTAAGTGATAATGATAATGAGCCCTCTTATGATGATTTAATGGATATGTTAGAGGAGCTCAATAATTATCTTGGGAAGGAGAAAGCCAAATATAAGATTTTGATGCTTAAGCATGATTCACTTCAAAATGATTATAATATGCTTAAAGAAAATCATGAATCCCTTCTTCTCAAGGAAATTATCAAGCCTAGAGTGGACATAGGAATTCAATGTGATTTAATTGATAATTTGCCATGCTTTGCATTTCATCAAAAATTGATATGTCCACCTTTAGTGATGATATGCCTTGTTGCTCTAGTTCAAATGCTAGTACTTCCTCTATGCTTATTGGGACTAATCTTGTAGAAGAAAATAAAAAGCTCAAAGAACAAGTCACTCAATTGAGAAGTGACCTAGAAAAGTGCTATAAAGGGAAGGCCACCCTCGACGACATTCTAAGCAAGCAACGACGCTCGCAAGACAAGAGAGGGATTGGCTACATCTCCAAGAAGAAGGTGAATAGCAAGACAAGGCACAACGCAAGACACACGAAGAACATCAAGTGCCTTGGATGCCATGAGAAGGGTCACGACGCCTCGGTGTGCCCAAATCAAGAGGATGTCAAGTCAAGGACATCAACAAAGAGGCAAATTGGTATTGAGCAAGACAAGAAGATCAAGAGAGATCCAAATAGCCAAACTTGCTTCAATTACCGAGAAAAGGGACACATTGGTAAACAATATCCCTTAGGTAACACTCCTAAGCCAACTCTTGTAAATGATCATTATTTGCTTAGGAAAGACAAAAATGGTAATGTGCTTGCAAAATTTGTCAATTCTCCTAAATGCTTGCAAAATAATGATATTCATTTGCTTAGGAAGAGTAAAACTAGAAATGTGTTTGCTAGATGTGTTAGTACTCCTAAGACCACTCAAAACAATGCAAACAATTTGCTTAGGAGGAATAACAATTGCAAACTATTTGCTAGAAATTCTAAATCCTCTAAGCATTTTCATAAAAATGTTAATCATGTGCTTAGAAAGGATAAGTATAGCAAATCATTTGCTAGAAATGTTAGTTCACCCAAAATTGCTATTCCTAGGGCCATTTGGGTCCCTAAATATCTTGTGACTAACATTCTTGGACCTAACAAATATTGGGTACCAAAAAGTACTTAAAATATTTAATAGGCACTTGGAGATGCATTGGAGGCTTAGCTCAATCAAGAAAAGATGGTTTCATCATATGCAAAATGGATCCAAGCATGAGGACGATCACTTCAATCATGAACCAATGCCATCTCGGGTAACAAGTATTTAAATTGATAATTTTAGCTTATAGCCTTGTGTAGGTTATAGTGCATTATCAAGAAAATCAATTTAAACTGCTTGTTCATGTTCTTGCTCATGCTTATTAGTTGTATTAATTGCAATCTTGAGCAAGTTGGGATGTGGCACATTAAGTGGGAGTGCTAAATCATAACCATGTATATCACATCTCTATATGTGCCCATATTTATATACGTGCTAATATATTTTCAAAATCAAACCATTTAGCCAAAAGTGAAAAATCTTAGTAACTATTACTAATCTTGTAAAAAACTAGTTGCAAAATGTATACAAATATTTTCAAAAGGTTTTCCAAGAGTTTTTGTCTCTATAAAAACTAATTTCAAAAGAAAATAAGTTTCAAGTCAAAATCTAGTTACTAGTATCTTGTTTTGGATTTAAACTTATAATTTTCATAGAATAAATTGTAAAAAGATTTTGAAAATAGCTCCAAAATGAAAAACTTAGAGTTATTCATTCTTAACAATTCTCGTATTCAAAAGATTTCCAAAAGACCAATCTATCCAAAGTTATTTGATTTTGAAACTCACCCAAAAACTATTATTGACCTATATTGGTTATATTCTAGCACTTTGTGAGTTTCATCTTTTGGACAGGATCTTGTGTAGTATCTTGGTTCAAAATAGTATTTTAAACTCATACATACCAATTCCAATCAAATATCTTCTCATCTACTTCATTTGATACCTTTTGGAATGTTATTGAAAACCATATGCATACATATCCTTTTATATGAGCCTCTTTGGTCAAAAGTCAAAAATGTTGCTTAAAAGGCCCATATGTGTGAAAATCTTTATAAAAGTTCTCAAATATGTATTTCAAATGTTTTACAATGCTTTCGGAGTAAAAATCCCTATTTTAGAAACATATTAGCAAAGTTGACCTCAAATGGATCTTATAGGATCTTGATTTTGGATTAAATGAAATATTTTCATAAATCAAAATCTATTGAGTTTTTGAAAAAGTGATCAATACAAAACTCATAGGGTTGGTCATTTCAAGCATTTCTCTAGTTCAAAGTTTTTCCAAACGACCAACCGTTCAAAAGTTATAGCCATTTGAATTTGACCAAAATCCTTCATTTGACCCAAAATGACAAATTCTTGCATTTTGTGGGTTTCGCTATTTGAGTTGGATTTATTTGTATATAATGTCTTCAAATAGTATTTCTAACTCATTCAAAGCCATGAAAGTTCAAATCTCCATAAATTTCAATTCGGATTGCATTTTGAGTATTCGATAGAAATTCAACTTCTTCTCATGCCTTCAAAGCGTATTTTGCCATATCTTTTGAAATAAAATTCCTTTTAATAAAATTATTTTTGGGAAACCTTATAAATAGTCTAAAGATAATTTCTATAAATTTTCAAATAATTTGGACTTCATGTGAAAAAGTTTTGACTTTTCTTCTCTTTGAGTAAAAAATTATGCCTACAAAGCGCATTTTGTCATATCTTTTTGAAATAAAATTTATTTTTATGAAATTCTTTTTGGGAAACCTTATAACTAGTCCAAAGTTCATTTCTGGAAATTTTCAAACCATTTGGACTTTATTTGAAAAAGTTTTGACTTTTCTCCTTTTTGAGTAAAATTCATGCCTACAAAGCAAAATTTGAGATATCATTTGAATGGAGACTCCTTTTTAGAAAATTCTTTTTGGAAAAGATTTTTATGATCCCAAAGTTTGTTTCTGCATAGTTTCAAATATTGAACCTCATTTGAAAAAGTTATGCCCTTTTCTCTCTTTGATCAAATGCTGAAAATTCAGACTTTTTATATGGTTTTGAGCTGATTTGTGATTTTTGTATCTCCAAATCAGATCATAATTTGAGGGGACTACCTTTGTAAAAATTGATCCTCAATAGTTGGTCTAGTATGTCAAATTTTATCAGATTTTTTGGATCTCATTTCAGCAGTTTTTCAGCTATCTTTTGAAGCCTAAATGAAATATCAAAATCTGAAAACCTGAATTTCAGTTTGTGAAATCCTTGTGGTTTTCGTATCTTTTAATTGGCTTTAAGTTGGAAGAACCTCTCAAAACAAAACTTGAGCAGTTGTAAATGTCTTAGCTCCATGATTTATCTTAGAATCCTTTTAGAGCTTGTTTATTCTAGTTTTGGAAAATGCTCTCTTTTTGGATATGTCATGGTATCAAGTTGATCTTTAAAGAAAAATGAGCATTCCAAGTGGTATTACTTTAAAATTGATATTTACAAGCTCTATAGTTTCTTCAAGTGGTATTACAAGTGATGCTTCTTTAAAACTTTCTACAAGTATTTTCATGAAAATTCGAAGCTTATTTGGATGTTTTTCTTGTTAAGCGCTATTAGGCTCTCAAAGACTTCTTTTGTGAGTTTGTTTGCAAATTGAAAAGCCTAATAAAATGAGGAGTTTATTTGAATGTGTTTCAAATTTGTTTTCCATGCTTAACTCAAAATATGGCCTCGTTTCCTTTTGGTTTACTATTTTGGGCTATATAAAGAAGAAGTTTGCGAAATTCTTGAATCTTATTGAAAATTCTTAATATTTACAAGTGGTATTTTATTTAAAGATTCTTGTGAACTTCAATAGGTCATATGTATTCATTTCAATCTTGTTATGACCTCATTTCAGATAATTTCTTGCCAAACTCTCACTTCTTCAAAGTAATATTTTCTTACCAAGCTTTCTCTTCTTCAAAGTAGTATTTTCTTGCCAAGCTCTTCACTCTAAAAACTCTCCTTTTTGGACCCATTTTCCATTTTTGGTGTTTAATGCCAAAAGGGGGAGAATTTGTGGGAGCCTAATACCTCATTTGGTTGGGGAGTTTATGGAAACTTAATTTGGTTAAGGGAGAGAATTATTTTAATTATTTGTCTACAAATCTCTCATACGCATTCTCACTTGTTAATGCTTAAATTGCTCAAAGACATGCTTACATATTCAAATAGATTAAATTATCTCAATATGATGATTTTCATCCAAATGTAGGTATTAAGCTTGGATTTGTCATCAATCACCAAAAAGGGGGAGATTAAAAGTTCAAGCTCTATTAAGTTGGTTTTGGTGTTAATGACAAATCTAATATTGAGGCTAACTCTTTTGATAATCATAATATTGATTAGTCTCAATTGTTAAGTAATGACAAATCGTTTATAAGACTAACTCTTTTGGTGAGCTTAACTCTTATTAGTCTCATATTTGGATGGAAAATGGAAAACCTAAGGTATGCACTTGTATGCACTGTATCATCTGAGTGCATATTTAGGATTTAAGTTAAAGTATGAACTCTTCCGTTGCTTTAGTCTAAATATGTGCATTATGTTCCTAATTCATATATTACATGAATGCACACATCTAGGAGGAGTTTATAATTTAACTTGTTGTTTCAATAGTATTGATCCATGTCTTATTACTAAATAACATATAAAGGATCAAGACTTTGAAACAATCGTTAGAGTATATATAACTTGTGTAGTTGTAATATACTCATGCAAATATAGGATAAACTCATATGCAATCTAAGATTGATTATGTGCGTATTGATTCTATGATCAATTTGTTATATGCACATACCTAATGGAGTTTATTCTATAGTTGATGGTTTAAATGTATTGATCTCATTTCTATCACTCAAACATATATGGATCATTACTAACCATCATATTGGGTATATGAAACTTGTGTAGTTAATATATACTCATGACAATTTAAATTGTGTTCGGTTGCCATTCAATCAACAAAGAACTAGTCATGTGTTGATAGTTCACTTTGTTGACCCTAGGGCAATCGAAAGTTCTTGTGTATATGAAGCATTAGTTGCATTAGTATACTCAAGACACAATTAATCTTTCAATCATTTGTCTTTGGGTTGTGGTCAATCATCAAAGGAAAAGATCAAAGGATCTTGGGAGCATCCATTATGTGTTAATGGAGTGCAATGATGATTGAGACAACCAAGTGTTTTGGACTAACACTTTCAATGAGTTTGAAATAGGTTAAGTGCAAGTTTGAGATGGATGAACGGGAAAAGGACGTCATCATGTGTTGATGAGCATCAAGAGAGGATCCCGAAGCTAAGACAAGGGGAGTTCATCATGTGTTGATGAATAAGACAAAGATCCCGACTTGGAGAGAAGATAATGGAAATCATAAAAGCTCCAAGTGGATGTGCTAGAGACAAAGGTATAACTAGCTAGGGCTAAGGATGTCTTCCTAGTCTTTTACCGGTCTCGGTGTTTGGATGGGAGACCAGGTTGCTAGTTAGGTGCCGTACTATTAAGAGGGGTTAAGTATTATAGCTTGAGCTTCATCATGTGTTGATGAACTCAATCCGGTTCACTCTAGCTCACTCTCTATTTGGTTCTTGCATGAGCTAAGTATTTGCATGTGTTGCAAATAAGGGAGCTCATGCTTGCTTCTTATTGAATCTTAATCGATTTGGTTTTTGCATGGAGCTATGGGATTGCATGTGTTGCAAAAGGGAGATAGCTCATGTAATTTGGTTTATATGGTTTTTTGCATAGAGCTAAGTTTTGCATATGTTGCAAAAGGTGAGAGCTCATGCATCGGTGTTTTAGCTTGTGATTTGATCATGTGTTGATCATCACAAGGCTGAGTAAAGTTTATGATTTTTCTATTTGCAAATAATCTAGAGGTTATGGTTTTGATCCTAGAGCATGTGTTGGCATTTGCAAATGTGTTTTGCAAAGTGTCGGGATTATGTGTTGATCCTTACATGGCTAAAGGATTGATCTCATGGGTTCTCGGTTTATTTGCAAATATGTTTTGCAAATTATTTTGATCATGAGTTGATCACCAAATGGCATAAGATTTGATCTTATTTGATTCCCTCTAGCTTGTAGTCATGCTTTTAATCAAGTCTATGTAAGGGATTTCGAGAAATCAGATTTTAGACTTGAATGACTACATTAGAGTCTCTATTTTTGTGATATTTAAAAATATCTATGGTTGCTTAAATCTTGAAAATGGGTGGAGATTGTAGCCCTCATGATAAGCTTCGCATAGAATCAAAAATCACCTAAATCGGAGTTCGGAGTAAAAAGTTATGAGCGTTTTAGTGGCTCTGACAGTGGTAGCACCGCCCCTACATGGGCGGTACCGGCCCTAGATGGGCGGTAGAACCGCCCTAGCGGTGCTACCGGCCCCAGATGGGTGTTAGGACCGCCCGGGGCGGTACTACCGGCCCAGAGGCGGTGTAAAAACTCCAGAGAAGTGTTTTTTGGTGGAAATGGCCGGTGCTACCGGTCCTAGATGGGCAAGAGCACCGGCATCAGAGCAACGGCTAGTTTTTGGTGTTTTTAATGCACAGAAGTGACCGTTGGCCTAAAGGCCGGTGCTACCGGCCCTTGTAGGGCGGTAGCACCGGGTTTGCTGCGTTTTTACCCCATTTCACCCTCCAACGGCTAGTTTTCTTGAGGGGCTATAAAAGGGGCCGAGCTAGGAGGGTTTTGTGGTTGTTCTAGCACCCATCTGAGGTATTCTTGTGAGAGCAAAACTCCAACAGCTCATAGAGCCATATTTGAGTGATTTGAGATTAATTTGATTTAGATTTTCTTGAGTAGAATCTCTTTGGTGTTGATTTGCTTTCTCTTGAGCTAGTGTGAGCCTCTCCTCTACTTTGTGCATGTGTTGCACTTTGTGAGCAAGGAGAGAAGCATCTAGTTGCATGTGTTGCATCTAGAGAAGGATTGAGCATCTTTGTGCATGTGTTGCACTTGGTGAGGTTCAAGCTAGAGGGCTTGGCTTATTACTCTTGGTGTTTGCCGACACCTAGACGGCGTGTGGAGGCGTCGTGCACGGTGACCTTCTCAAGGAGATTGTGAGAAGGCCCGGCAAAGTTGTGAAGGTCGGAGCTCGTCTACCCGGAGGGGGAAAGAGCTACCACTAGTGGAATCGAGACGGGTGCTCAATTCGTGGAGCCGGTCCAAAGTGGTTTGGGCTTGCCTCAACGTGGATTAGGGGAGACCGGCAAGTCTCCGAACACCACGGTAAAACATCGGTGTGTCTCTTTATGTTTGCTTGCAATTCTATATTTACATTGTTGCAATTTACATTCCTAGAATTAAATTTCTTGATTGTCTTGAGGATTTTATATTCTTGAGTAGAGACATAATTAGCTAGTGCACTTAGTAAGCCTAGTTGATTTAGCCTCTTATTTGTCAAAACCTTAGTTTATCGCTTCCGCATTGTTTATTGTTTAGGTTTTGATATAGAGATCAATAGAGCGTGTATTTAGTGAGAAGAATTTTTAAAACCGCCTATTCACCCCCCCTCTAGTCGGCATCCTCGATCTTACAAGTGGGTAGTATTTGAAGGCTGAAGTTTGGTATGTCCATATTTAGAACAGAAAGTGTGCTTGATTTTGTATTTTTTGTTTTAAGAATACATAAATGGGAAGTTATTTACAGCTAAAAGGGATGTATGGCTAATATTTATAAAATTGTACTATAATCTTGGCATAAGATCGTGTTGTTATTGCACTTTGATGTCTCCTTGATTATTGCATTATGCTTAGGCTGATGCATTATCCTAATTCAATGTTAAACACAACTACCTATGGTGATTTAAATACACAAGGACAATTGTGTTGCCATCAACTTTTGTTTTTTTGCATGATACTCTTATAATCATTAGAATGGAAGTTGTTTACTTCCTTAGTGAATATATGGCTAACGTTGTTATACTGATCATGGGCTTGTGTATAGGATCATAGTGCTAAGCTCATGTTACTGCAACTTACGTTTCCTTAACTACCATATTCGCATAAGTTTTACTATTGAGTGTGCTTTTAGTTGGAGGTTTATGTTTTATTTATAAATTAAGGTGTCGTCCTTATGCATGATCAATTTAATTACTGGAACTTGATTACCTATTTCATGCATAATTGTATGTATTATGGATTTGGTATTGTTGCATTACAGATCATATTTGTATGACAATATTGGATTCTAAGGGTTTGGTGTGCTATAACCTACAGGAAAGAGTAGGTATCTATGTCCTTTTGTATTGTTAGGGGTGTGAATGAATCAGAAATTCCTTGTGTAATGTGATTAGTGTAGTAATTTGGTGCATAAAATGCTATATGGACCTACCCTTTACTACCTATGAATGTCAATAGGAGAATAAAGAGATTAAAGCCCATGTTTTTGCACCTTTTTGCAGTATGGGAGATGAAGCAGATGGGTGTAAGACTGCTGACCCCTTTCTTCTTGGCTAGGTTCCTTCAACAAGGTGGGAGCTGAACTATTTATAATGGGTAGAAACAGGAGAAGGCTGTGGGTAAAAACTAGGGTTGGAGAGGTGTGAACTAGGGATGTCAATTTTACCTGTGTACCCACAGATAAAAACCCTAACAAAGGTGCATATGTTCCTATTTTGTTGCCCATAGGTATGTTTATGGGCCAAACTTTGCCCGTTGGGCAAATGTGTACTGGTTTGAGGAAGCTCCACCCGTACCCATTCTGCCCGATTACCCGTCACCTTCTATTGACATGTGGGCCGCAACAGGCGTCTAGTCGGCCCCCTAGATCCTAATTTTGAGTACCTCATACTAGCAACTTGTGATTGGTTATGCCATGATGAGTGATTTGTGATGTCTGTGATGACTGATGAATTATTTTTATTTTAATGGTTGAATTATAACATGTGTGATGACCGATGAAATGTTTCCATTTTAATTGTTGAACTTGAGCATATATGCGTCCTTTGTCCGCAAGTGTTATTTTAATTCTTATCCTCATGTGCATTTAAAATTTTGAATCATTGATATTCATTCTTCAATCCACATAATATAGCTGATTCTCACAATTTCATCAAAAGGATTGTATCATTACCATAGCTCATTAGCTCCTAGTGCCCTTTGGTTGGAAGGATTGTTGATGGTGGCGGGTAAACAGGTATGATCATGGGTATTGGGTACCCACAGGCGACGGGTATAGGCGAGATTCTTCGCCCGCCACCCTTCACGGGTATACCCATGGGGGAGACTTTGGCTAGCGGGTATGGATATGGGTGAGCACTATCCGTGCTCGCCACACTCGATTGCCATCCCTAGTGTGAACTATGTGTTGGGTTTGAAAACCATGGACTGGGTTGTAGGTGGCAAGCATGCAGCTAGCCACTTAGCCTTCCCTCCCCTTGTGTGTTCACAGATGGCAGAAGGACGAGGCACAAGTGTGTTGATTCAAGGGCGGAGCCAGCCCAGGCCTAAGCCTCGGGGCGGCCTGGGCTGGCCTAAAAGCTATTGGGCTAATTTCTGAATTTCTATAAATTTTTAATAGGATTTGTATAGAGTTTTTGGGCCAAGCCCGGGTGGCCCGAGGCCTGGCTCCGCCCCTGTGTTGATTTGAGCTGGCAGTAGCTTGGGGGCTAAGGAAAAGGAACATGGACCTGTTTGTGAGAATTTTGGATTGAATTGCAACTGATTTATACTTGTTTGTAATTTGGGAAAGTCTAGGGACTGTAATTATATATTGAGAGAAAGAACTGGACCAGAATTGTAATAGACTTGTACTTGGTTGTAAATCCAGGATTATTTAGGGATTGATTTAATTATGAATAAGGACTAAAGAGTAAAGTTAATATTGCCTTAAATCGTTTTGTTAATATGGATTTATTTGTGAATGGTTTAACCCTTGATGGACTATATATACTAATTTATTTCTAACTATATGTTTTGGGAATAGGAGATTTGAATTACTATTACTATGTCTAGTTGCATGTGGATATGTATGTATGTATGTGTGTGTGTGTGTGTATGTATGTATGTATGTATGTATGTATGTATGTATGTATGTATGTATGTATGTATGTATGTATGTATGTATGTATGTGCCGTCTATGTAGTTTCTTTGGTTGCTATGAAATCTAATTATGTGATTGTGGCTAAGAGATTTTAATTATTGTCGATGTATTTCAATGTTTATGCAGATGATTATGTGGGTGTGTGTAATATTTTATGCTTATTTGTAATTTTAACAAATTTCATGGATGGCAATGTAAAATTATTGTGTAAGGGACTTTGCTGTAAAACAATTGTTATCTCTTGTATGGCTAGGAGATAGATGCGCATTTAAAGTGAACCATATGAAAATGCCAAGAGCATGGTTTTGGTTAATGGATTGGTTACATATATTTGAACCATTATGTTTTAAATTGAAATTTATACTTATGATATTATGTGATTGAACCCTTGCGTTTTGATATGGCTATTGGGTTTATCTATACCGTGTTAGCACTATTATTAAGTTATTGTAAAATGTGTTAGCACATTACTCCAAAGCATTACTATATGTTGTCAGCATGCGCCTCGAATACTATGTTAAATCTATATATTTCTTACGCAATATATTAGTGATAGTGATTGTTGAAATCTAGCTTTTGTTTTGTTAATCATCCATAATATACTCTTTTTTCTTTATATATATTAAGGGAACAACGAGTGATTTTAATGTTGTATGCTACTAATAAAATGTGGAAATTATTACACAGATGATTACAATGCTATCCAAATATTTAATGCAGTCTATTGTTAAGACTAAACATGGTTGGTCTTATTGACGTGGTTTACTGGGTTCTATTTCTATCGGGGTGATGAGTCGAGGAGAGATCGATACTACGGTAAAATTTTGGTACTCTCGAGGTCTTTCATCGTCGATTTGAGTTGGTCCTATTGGTTCTTGATTGAAATTAGACTAATGTTGCCGACAACTAAATTTTATTACAGGTGAAAATTTGGTGACTAACCCCACCGCATGCGCGCCTTAGAGCTACTTACGCCATACCACCATCACTGTTAGATTCGCCTCCCCTTCCCTGTTCCCTTTTTTCCTGACCGGCCATCGTCCTCACCTCCTTCACCAACGCCATGCTTGCTAGGGCAACCATGGCCGCTTCCTCAGTTTTCCTTTACTCTGCAGAGGTGACAAGTGCTCTGGTAGCCTCAATGATTTTTTATTTGCTGACTTCATCATTTATATCTAACTAGGATGCCATGTTAATGCCATGCCAAACAAAACCACCCCGATTTAGGTTGAGGAGGATAAATTGGACGGTTTTGGGAGTTTGAGGATGTAAATCGAACGGTTTCAAAGTTCAGGATTGAAAATCAAACCAATATCAGAGTTCAGGGTTGTAAATTGGACTTATTCCTAGTATTATTGCAAAGATTGTAAAAATTGTCAAACTTTGTTGTACAAGTCGCAACTCGGAAGAGCATTTTCAATACCAATGAAAATAATTTTGACAAGAAGAAATAAAACATCCTAAAGGCTTCCCTCTCACACTATATAAAACGAATTTTAGCATTTTACATGCATTCACCTCTGATTTCAGAGGCCGCGGCGAGCAAATAAAAAATATGTATCTTGGCAGGTCGTCGCACTCTAATGTTGTATGTAGCCCTTAATTGATATGTCTAGATACTACAATATTCAATTGTATACTCAACACTTCAATAAAAAAAAATCAAAACATGAAGCACTTATCTTGTGCAAATTTCACAAATTTGCTAAATTCTTTAGACTCAAGACAAGGCCTAAATAACATAAGCAACTGATATACTTTCGTAATGTTCTAGACCCAGGCCGATCCATATGTTTCAGGTTCAGCATATCCAATGTTTGTTTTACAACCAGCACAAAGAAGAACCAATGAATACCCGAGAAATGGAGTGATGTATTACAGAGGAAGAAAAAAGAGCCACATGCAAGAATTGGACCTAGGAGGAGAACCTAAGACTGATCCAATTAACGACAACACAAAGGAACCAGTATAGGGGCCATTGTAATGATTTAGTATATGTTTTTGGATAGTGACGGAACTAGAAAATTTTTGATGGGGTGAACACTTTACACGTACAATTCTACAGTCTTGTGCAATAATTTGGTATCATCGTAAATCCAATATATATATTCGAAATTTGCTAAAAGAATAATACAAATAGTTCTAAGGTCTTAAAAATCCAAATCACCAAAATCAAAACCAATTCAATTAACAAATTTAGCCTATTGAAAATGTGAAATTTTGAAGTTTCTCAAATTTTTGAGGATGCCGGGTATACTCGGCACCCCCGGTTCCGCGCATGTTTTTGGAGTATTCCATCGAGACTACGTTATAAGATGGATTTTATAAAATTTTAACAAAAACTGTTTGAAACTTGAGATATAAACTTATTTCTGCTGTTCTGCATCTACGTCAATTTGGACTGTGCATATCTGTCATCACTCATCAGTCCCAACCATTCAGTGCATCTATTGCTTAGCTGGTGCACTGGCCATCGTCAACCAATGCACGTTGCATGTTCCAACGATGAGGCTGGGAAAAGAGACAACTGTGTTGAAAGTGAAACCTGAAGATTTGCCGTTTCGCCATTAGACAGTATCAGAGTATCAGTCATGTTTTCTGAAACATTTCCGATACCGTAACCAACAGAGAGCTTGCTTCTCCAAAAAAGAACAAGAACAGAGAGCTCGTGAAAACAACCAAAATTGGACATCAAGATAGTTCCCACAGTAAAAAAGGGTAAAAAGGACAAGGAATATCAACTTATAACACAAAATAATCCACAGGTTGCATTGATGTCCTGCAACAATCCTAGGGTGTCCATCGACATACAAATCCAATATACACAAGAATTAAAAGTTAAACATGAACAAATTATCAAACAATATACATGGCATGCTTGGTGACAAGCTGGAAAAAAAAAGATGTCTACGCCGGAAACAATAATTCCATGATATCTTGAGCGAGTCAACTTTCCATGAAAGCACACACCTCACTATTCACAGGACTGCAAGAAGGAAATAAATAACAAAATGCGCAATCAATCAACCTTGGACTGGGACTTCATTTGAAGCGACCAAAGGGGCAGCCAGATCGGATCCTGTTGCTTCTTCAACATCATGTTCAGCAGCAAGCCCTTGGGCAGAAGGTTCTGCAGGAGGAATTTCAACTGGGTTGTCTTGCAACTGCTCTATCTTTGCTCTTGAAACTTTAAGTTTTGTGTTCGAGGTTTTCTGCTTTGTAACGAGGGGTCTTGTTTCAGCCTTTGCAGTGGCAGATACTTGCGATGGAGCTTTCGTGACTGGTCTCTGAACAGGTTTCCTTGCAGGCACCCGAGGTTTGTTATTTTCTGCACCTTCGTTTACCTTGGTGGAATTAGTTGTACTCCGTGGGCTCTCACATGATACTGAACCATCTGCAGAAGCAGCAGTAGCAGAATTGGCTGGCTTGTGCCGGCCAAGCTTTGGTGACCTAGCACGTGTTGGTGGGATCTGCAAAAGGCCACATAACTTGATTTAATGATGCTATATTTACTAATGTGAAGACAAATATCTACAAGAACAGGATATTCAGGAAGACCTTCAACATCCTATTCAGACTAGCAGATACGCAAGGGAAAACAGTCAGAACATCAATAAACAATAAACTGGATCTTAGTCTCTGAGCCTGTGACATCCAATGGAGAAGTTGGAAGTTGTTTACTATATCTTGAAATACGAATGATTTTTTTCAACCATTAAGAAACACAAAATTGTCATATGATAACTTGCAGTAAAAAGGCACAACTAATTTTGCTAGCATACAGCTTGGATGGACAAGAAGATGGGCATTGTTTGGTGTTATGAACCTCAGTTCATAAGGGTCAATACTGTACAGAGGAGGGCCGGGGCAGCACGGCTCAAGGAAGAGGAATCTTAGGAGAAAGGAGGGACCATGGACTAGGGAGACAAAATATGGGGGAGACTAGATTATTTCTTCTTGCTTAATGAAAATAGAAGACAATGCGGTGCTTATATAGAGTCGGCCCTAACGAACACAATCTAAACCTTCAAACCACTAGAGATAGCATTTCAACTAATAGAAATAACATTCTATCTTATAAAGATATCAACTTGCTAATCAAATTGGTATTATTCCTAATTTAACCAGCCGGCCTTAGGAAGGTGCAGCTGCAGTACCCTTGTATGCAGCCCCTCCTAATGGGCCGTGGCTCCCCTGAGCCCATGTTCCTAACCTTTGGAGTCTCATATTAAAATGCTTCACAAACTACAAATCTTACTGAGAGCAGTGCTTCAATGCTTTCCCTCCTAATACAAGTTGCACAAATCTTGAAGCAAGCGAAGGGGTAAGTAATCACCATCTACCCTTTATTCATGCTTTAATATTTGTGCAACTGTAAAAAAGAGAAGCATAGAAGCACCTCTCTCTTACTGATTATCCTATCTCATATTCAAATATATTTTGGGTGGATAGTTGACACAGAAGATACTTCAGGTTATCAAATACACAAATAGAAATTGGAAAGGTGAACTGAGAAGATTGATCTTGCAATCATAGGCCTAGACTTGTAAGGGAAATTCATGACTTCATTATTCCAAATAGTCTGTTAATACCCTGAGCCTACTTAATTTGTACAGTAGAAGTCCTCACGGTCATATAGTTATTTCAATGCTGCAATCAATACACTTACGCAGATCCAGTAAAGCATATGCAAATACCATGCCAGGGGATCTCTGAATGCTTAGGACCTAGCACATATCTATCTGCACTCATCAGGATTGAGTTTTAAACTTTAATATAGGATCATTCAGTAGTATTAAAGATTTAGAATCGCATCTGGAGATTATAATGTTAATGTTGTACTGAAATTTGAAAATGAGCAAATATGAAATGGAAACCAAAAAATAGTGAACATAACTAGCTGAGGTAGCACTTCAAGAAGGGTTAAAAAATTAAGTATTATTCATACAGACAAGGAGTACAGTCAAATATAACAATCATTTTTATTCTTATACTTAAATTCTGCATTTTTAAAAAGCTGAACTTTTCAGTCAACCATCAAATGTCATACAACTTCTGTGAATTGAATCTCCCCAGGAAACACTAAACAAAATGCAAACCAATGTTTGATGAACATACAACTTTGTTGAACTAAGGCACAACTCAAATTTCCTAAGCACTAGGCACAAAATCCGAAATTCCTATGCTTACTAAAACAAAAGCATTTCAAGACAGATATGGCAGCAAATAAAATTGTGCACAACATGCAGCTCTGTATTTTGGAAAAGATGCATCTAATTATGCTGGATTTCTTAAAATATATTCACAGATTCAGCATATCTAACAAAGACTTATTATGTTGCAAACAAAAGGACAAAACTTATTCCAGTTGAAATTTCTGGTATCATCCTTGACGATTTACGGCTATTTATGCAAGATGTCTTAATAGTGTTCACCAAGGCGCTAGGCGCTAGTCGGGCAGCAGACAGGCGCGTAGCGACTAATCACTGATTAGGCAGCCACCTAGGCAGCTAGGCAGGAGGGTGGAGCCTAGCGCCTAGGGGAACAGTGTGTCTTAACATGTATTCATACATTCTCCCTCTCTAATAACTCTTTTAAGCATTTTGCAAACAGAACATGTTCTGGTAGAAATTTCTGGTATAGTAAGCCAGAGACAGACAGTTTTTAATTTTGAGCACAATTTTGTATTCAAATAGAAAAGTAGGATGTACTTGAATCATATGGAATCATTTACATTGAAGATAGCTGCAACTCAGTACCTTTTTCAACTCAACTTTAGGAGGCTGCTCCTTGTAAAAGCTTGGCATAGGTGCTGCTTTAAATGTCAGGCTCTTCCTAAGCTGTTTGATCTCAGCCTCCTGGCTCTCCTGAGTAATGAATTAATTTTCAGAACCAAAACATACAAATATTCCAAAGGTTTATATCAATGATGTGAAGGCAGTTCTCACCTTAGATTTTGCCTGCAAATTCGTTTGTTCAAGCTCCTTTGCATGGATTTTCTCTTCAAGCTTTTGGAAAAACTGAAAGGAAGGCACAGCTATGCTTATTCAGTATAAGAAAGGAAAAACCAGACTAAATGAAAATATGTATTAACACAACGCCTCTATGAAAATTAACACACCTCCTTTCGCTTCTCAGCACGCTCCTCCAATCTGAAACTAAAACCAGAGGCAGCAGCACTCTTGCGTAGAGCTGCTGCTCGGGGAGTATTGGTACTACTGGAACAATAACCACATGACAGCGTTGTATATTAATAACATAGGAAAGAATAAATTAGCAACTATCAGGAAAATAAGAATGCTTTACGATGTGGTGGAGTGCACATCATCCTCCGTTTTCCCTGGCAGCGTCTGTTCCAAAGGTTTGGTGGTATTCTCATTTGACCTGTTATCCAAAATCAGCCATTTCAGCCCAAGCAACCATCGAGAAATGATGAAAATTATGTGGTTTTCTACCAATCAATTGGTGCAACAGTACACTGCACTACTGGTTGTATCATTTTTGGCAGGCATTGCAACTGGGGCGAAGACCCAACTGACCCACGTCAACTGTGCGTACTATTTATACAAGAACTGAACTTGCAATCCAGAAGCAAGAAAAAGATGACCTAAAATACAGGTTGGTAATACGACTAGCACTTACTGTTGGACTTCAGAGGAAACATCATTTGAAGCGGCGTCCACCAATCCAGACTTGACAGGCTTGAGTCAAAGAAAATTGAAACCAAGTTCACTGCAATGCAACTAAAAATTGACAAACTTCTGACTTCAAGTAATGGGTTACTCAAGGTCTGTGCTTTACCATGGACCGGCGAGCGGCAGGAGCCCGAGCTGAATTTGACTTCTTCTCCGCGGCCCGTCCTGCAATTCCATCACAACTCAGTAGGTAAACCCAACACCAAACATCAAGTGAACTCAAGACCAAACCCAGACTAACCAGTCGCCGCTTCCGATCCATTGGAGACGGCACCCTTCCCCTCCGGTTTCGCTTGCCTCAGCGCCGCCGCCGCGGTGCCACCTTTCTTGGCACCGGTGGTCCCTCTCGCCGGGAAGGAGGCGCTCTGCGACAGCCCGGGCTTCTTCCCCCTCGCAGCCGCCGCCGCCGCCCCCGAGGCAGCCACCTTGCCGTTCTGCACCTTCCCCTTCTTCCCCGCGCTCGCGTCTCCGGATCCACTCTTCTGCGCACAGCAACACCCACCGTTAGCAATGGATCACTACACAGCACTGCAGAGCAAGCCAAGAAGGAGAATTCCGCGATCCCCGCACCTTGGTCGGCGCCGGCGCGGCGGCCTCAGATCCACCAGCCGCCTCCCAGCCGGCGAGATCCCCATGATCAACGCCCTCCGCCGCCGCCGCGGCGCTAGCACCACCCTCCTCGCCGGCCTTCACGACGACGTAGTCCTCCCCTCCCAGCCCATTCGCCGCCACGCCCTCCTCGCGCTCAGCCTCCATCCCAACAGCCCAGTCAGATCCGCGCTGGACACCGCCAAGATTCGCCCAGCACCGCCCCGGATCACGGCCAAGATTCCGACCTACCTCTCCCACTGCTGCCACTCCCGCTTACAGCCGGAGGACACGGGATCAGTGCTGGAGCGGGCAGGCCATCGCCGTGGACGACCGGAGGGGGGGAGCCGGAGGCGAGGGGGAACAGTGGCGAGCGGAGAGGAGAGGAAAGAGGAGGAGAAGGCACCCACTACCGCTGCCGCCGCGAGAGAGACGAGTCGCGGTGTAGAGGTTGGTGTAGTGAGGTTGGACTCGTGGGAGACGGACGGGAAGACGCTGTTGCCCCCCCGTTCCAACGGCACGGCGCGGCGCGGCGCGGCTACCGCCGTTTTCTCGTGGACGGCTTTGCCCTCCTACTACTCCTGGCGCAAGCCCGTTTCTCCTTGCTCGTCTTTGGAACACTGGTGTCCTTTTTTCAAATTTAATCCTCTAACATATTTTTCTTACAAAAATAACTCCTTCGACACGTGTCTCTGTCACGCCTGATAAGTGCGACAACACATGGGTAACGAGCGCTGGCAAGCACAGCTGTCGAGGCTAGGCAGCACAGAAGCTTATGCTCTCCCACGCTCGCGCGAATTGCCGCGGCACCAGGCACGGTAGGAGGCTTCCATGCTACCTACATGTGGTAGGGGTGGGGAGGGGCCAGATTTGCAAATATACGTGAGAGAGAGTTAGATTTAGAAAAAAATAAAGTTCACAGAGCTAGATAAGCAATTAATTTCTCGTCTTCCTCCGTGCTACTAACTGCAAAATTGGGTCAGAAGTGAAATTAGATCATTGCCCGATAAGCTAATGTTCTCCACTAAAGGCCTGTTTGTTTTAACTTTTGATTCTGAATTCTGACCCCAAAAGCAGAATAAAAAATAAACAGCTTAATTCTAGAATCCGATTCTCACAATCCAGCTCACCCATATACACTAGAATCCACAATACACTTCATATGTGCTTTTGGATTCTAGCTTTTGGAGAAACAACTTCTCTACAACTACAATCCAAAATCAACTTTTAAAGAATCTAAAATAAAAATAAACAGGCCCTAAGTTGAAGAGTACAAGTTTTCGACGCTGGACATACATGTTGCGTTTTGGAATGTATAAATTTTTCAGCCAACAGGTTACTAATGCTCGGGTTGAAGTGGTCCGATGGGTGGAAGTTTTAATTGGATGATCGTGGGCATTACTACGTCTATCCATCGTTAATGTCCTACTCATTCAGTTAGACTGATTGCTCAATCTAAAATCCAACGATGAGAATCAATCCTGGGTTTAATGCCACAACGTTCTAGTCTAACACCCTTGACTAGCTAGGCTACATCGTCCAGATAAAAATGCCGCTTGTGAATCAAAATTTTTCTTGAAATAAAGCCGACTTTTCAAATGGAGCCTTTACGGTAGTATTGGACACAAAAAAATAACACAAGTATCAACATGATCAAATGCCGTAAAAAGGTGCTACACCAGGTTAACAATACCAATTTTGAAAAAACTGTTCGAAAATAAAAAATATCGAGTCGAAAATCACTCGAAAATCGTTAAAAACCGAAGGGATAAGAATTCTAAATTTTTGAAAAAAAATAAAAAAAATCGAAAATCGGCCGGTTTTAACCAGAAATCGACCGGCCAATTGATGGGTGCTGACCACTACGGCGTTGCCACATGCAGAGGTGGAGCCAGCCCAGGCCCAAGCGTCGGACCTGCCTGGGCTGGTCCAAAGGTTATTGGGCCAATTTGTGAATTTTGGGCTAGGCTCCATGCAGACAACAGCAGCAGAAGAATTTTGGTTCAAGCTCCATGCAGACAACAGCAGCAGCAGAAGAATTTACATGAACTTTTTGGGCCAGACCTCAGGCCCAGGCCCGGGTGGCCTAAGGCCTGGCTCCGCCCCTGACCACATGTGAACGAAAACCAGTCGGTTTTGAGTTTCCACCAAAAAAATCGACCGTTTTCATGTCACATAATTTTTTTATTTGTTTTTTAATGTCGAATCGACCCTATGTAGCGACAGTTTTGTAAACATTGTGCTACACTCGCAGAGTCTAGAGTCTAGACCAGCTCCAATCCAACCGTCCGCCCCAAATAAAAAACAACCACAAAATAATTGCAAATAGTAAGAGGACTATTCATAGTCATAGCCATAGCCATAGAACCTTACTTAGCTTGTAAATTAAAGTAACCTAG
Source organism: Otatea glauca (assembly GCA_036346275.1). Lineage (NCBI taxonomy): Eukaryota > Viridiplantae > Streptophyta > Magnoliopsida > Poales > Poaceae > Otatea > Otatea glauca. The sequence goes on along the minus strand of CM070731.1, from coordinate 40,533,825 downwards.
CATCAATTATCCATCCGAACAATAAAGGCAGAAGCTGGATAGCCAGGGGCAGAAGAGGATAATCGTCGGAACCATGCATCGACACCGATTCCCCAAGGGCAATTTCGTCCATACCGAGCTGGTTGCCCTCACGGAACCGGAGTGAGCCGAGCGTGAACAATATCACAGTTTACAGGAATTATTTCTAAGTGCTACTGCTATCTATATTCAATGCAGGCACGTATTAAATCCGGATATATATTAGAAGGAACATTATACCTATTTACTTTTCAATAAAAATGTATCCTATACTTATAGATAAAGCTATTTAAAAACACATGATATGTAGCTCAGCCCCGGTCGTTTTCTCCGCTGCAAATGAATTTTGTCCAGACGCTTACTACTGAACTGTTTTATACTTCTTTTTTAAAATTTCGGTATGATTAGCTAATGTATCATTGTGATATATACTGGCTACTGCTGCTGCTAGTTTGCGTTCGTCTGGGTCAAGCTCTTCCTCGATCCTGCAGGAATTTTTTTTCTTATCGTGAAGATTGAACCCTTCCCTGTAATATTCCTACGAAATTCATGCGAAATTCTTCCGTTTCAAAAAGAGGCTCTAAGCGGATCGATCGGTGATACAATCACCGAAAGCATCCAATTTGTGGCCGGAGAAATTAAAGTGTATACTCTTAATTTGGGCATTCTCAGACATGTTAGTTTGGTCTTAGGTTTATTTGGTTTATAGCTTAAAGCAGTTTAAAAATAATCCGTTTTTATACATGGTAAAGAGGGTAATTTTACCTTAAATTTGATAACATTGATCTAAAACCAACCCTTACTAAGGTAAAAAAAAGTACCTTCCAGTTAATTTTTGGTTTTTAGTAATATCAGGCTTATGACTTTCAAAACGCCGAGACAAAAAAGACATTTATTTAGGCTTTGGCTTTTAGCTTTTAAAATAGAGAAAAATTCAAACATACGGGCCTTTTTAGCTTTTAATGTCTCTTCTTCTTCTTTTTTTAAGGTTAACCATGTCTCTTTTAAGCGCACGCTTTGGAAAACAACACACACTAGCAACAGCAAGTCGCTAAACAAAAAGCTTGGACACTAAATTCAAAGATGAACATTAACTTGCCGGCCTGTCAAGATGACGGTATTCCGATGGGCTCTCGATCCAAATCTAATTGGAACTTCTCGTAGAAGCTGGCAATACGCACGAAACTATTTGATTAATTAGAGAGAGCGACATAAAGCGTGTGGCCTAATCATCGCTTAATTAAACATATGTATAATTCCCCGATCGAGCTGTGAACTTGTTGATCGGTACGTATTGTTGCTTTCGACCCAAGATTTGCACCCATTAAATTCTGATATATTGTCTTTTCAAAAAAAAAATGATATATTGGTCGCTGTCGAGCAGTGTATATTCAGTATGAGCGCACCTGGTATTTGTTGGTATCTCGTAGTCTCGTAAGACCTATTTGATTTGCTTTCAATAGTTATCCATACTTATCTTATTAAATTTTGCTAGCAACAGGCATTTGGTTTTGTATCAAATTTGGCAATATTCTCTTTTTCTTTGATTCTTTAGTTTATTTTTTTGCCAATCTTTGGCTAAAAAATTGGTAGTCAATTTGGTGATCAAATTTTGACAATACTAGATTTTAGTAAGGTTTAGTAAGATAAATTTATCATCAACCCAAATAGATCCTAAACTAGCCAATTCTTTTTTATAGTGATACGTGTGTTGTGTGGACTATTGTTGTTTGTTAATCTGATCTAGCACATCGGAGATCGGAACTACTGTTGTGTGGACTATTGTTGTTTGTTAATCTGATCTAGCACATCGGAGATCGAACTACTCTCTCTGTCAAGTATAAAAGGCGTATTTTTTCTTGGCACATAGATCAAGAATAGATCAAGAAGATATTAAAAATGATTATATTATTCTTAATTATTATCAATAAGCACTATATCAATGTATGCATGTAGAGAATATAAAGTAAAGGTAGATATTTATTAGAGGTATATAGATAACATCAGACTAATTTTATATTGAAATATGAAATATGCTTTATATTTATAGATAAAATTATTTAAAAAATTTGTATTATAAACTTGAACGAAGGGAGTATTAAACGAAAAGAAAAGAGAATAATGCGCTTCGTGCGTCTTGATGCTATATTATATTGCATTGTCCAAAATTATTTCCGTGCCTATCAACTCATGATGACAAAGAGACAAAGACCTCCATGATAACACAAAGCACCGAACAACGCCTATGATTGAATCATACGCCACAACAATCAAAACTTATACCTCCGTCTAAGAAAAAAAAACTTATAGCTTTTACTCTTCCAATGGTACATTCAAAGGAGGAAAAAAAATATTTAAGGCTCTGTTTCAATGTGGTAATTTCTTAAGAGATTTTAACTAAATCCTAAAACATTCCAATAGAATACTCTAATCCAAACACTCCTAAGTCTAGAAGAAATATCGTCTCTAAATACGTATTATAATCAACTATTGCAACTTTGACCAATAACATCTTTTATGAACTTACGTTAGATTAGCCAAATGAAAAAATGACGGTAGTATGTTTATTCTAAAAAATGCTTTCATTTGTACGGTAAAAAATTAGGATCAAAGTTTTATTCAGAGATCGCATCAATGTTTGGAACTATGTGGTGATCTACCTATATTAGTGATGAATATTTGATATTGTGTTTGAGCTTATTGTACTCAGTTTTGAGTTTGAAATGGGCATGCTTCGGTTTTGAGCAATTTGCGTTGAGTGGTTCTAGAGCTCCAAAGTGGTCATGGTCTTGCCAAAAGTGGCCTTAGCCGTGCCCTAGAGAGGTATTCCTTTAGAGTGGTTGTTCCTAGAATGGTTGACTTTTGTGACCTCTAGGGTGGTTCTTTTTAGAGTGGTCGTGACCTTTGTGACCTCTAAAGTGGTCGCTTTCTAGAGTGGCCGTGGCCTTTAGAGTGGCCGTGGGCTTTATGACATCTAGAGTAGTCGTTTCCTAGAGTGGTCGGGGCTTTTGTGACATCTAGAGTGGTTGTGGGCTTTGTGACTTTTAGAGTGGTCGTTCCCTAAAGTGATCTACTCCTAGAGTGGTCATGACCACTAGAATGGTTGTTCCTAGAGTAGTCGTGACCTTCAAGACCACCAGGGTGGTTGTTCCTAGAGTGATCATTACCCCTTAGGGAGTGGTTGTGATCTCTAAGAAAGTGGCTTTGAATGATTGTGACCTTTATGGGAGTGGTCGTGATCTCTATAGGAATGGTCCTAACCTTCATGGGAGCGGTTGTGACCTCTATAAGAGTGGTCCTGATCTTCATAGGAGTGATCTTGACTCTTGAGTGATCGTGACCTCTATAGAAGTGATCCTGACTTCCATGTAAGTGATCTTGATCTCTAAGAACCACTTGGGAAGTGCTCGTGACCTTTGTAAGAGTAACTTTGTGTGGTCACAGCCAATAGTGATTTTGAGTGATCACTACCAAGGGTGGTCTTTGGCTTTGGGTGGTCAAGCCAAGAGTGAATTTGAGTGGTCACAGTCAAGAGTGGTCATAGACCAGAGTGATCGTGGACTAAAGTGGCCACAGCCAAGAGTGATCTTTGGCTTTGAGGGGTTACGGCCTAGAGAGGTCATGACTTGAAGGGTGATCGTGAGCTAACTGATCCTAGGTGGGATCTTTTGATATTTGACTGATCACTGACCTTTGTTTGTTTACTAATGCATTTATTTGGAATAATGCTATATGATAGTTTGCTTGTCTGTGTTGGTTGTAGGACTTTGGTGCTAGGTCATGGTGAGGCAGAGGAGACCGAGACTAGGCTAAGAGAGCTGAGGTCCAGAACAGTCAAAGGACACTAGAAGATGACTGAGGCTGAAAAGACAAAGAGCCAGAGCGTGAAGCATTAGTGATGGACATGGTGTGCAATGGCAAGGTGGACCGGAACTAGGCTTAAGGAGGAGTAGAGGTCCAGAACTGTCAAGGAAACCGAAGCTGTCATGGTGAAGTGGACAAAGACATGTGACGTGCCAAGTGATTTGGGCTTGTTTGCAAGCGAGGACAGTTCAGAGAAGTCCGGACACGTGAGAGGCTTGACGACAAGTCATTGATGCCACATGGCAGGTGACGAAGTATGGATGATGCTTCAAATTGATGGATGTGATGCTAATTGGAGCCCTACTGAAGCGAAGTAGGATCGTTGGATCAAGTATTCGCGAGTGGAGTAGCGGTTAAGTTAGTATGGTAAAAACTCGTTATGTTGCTGGGTTTCGGGTTAGCCCATGTATGAGTGAATGAGTTAACTCTAGACCTTGATGAGGTTTCTTACGGGAGAAGGAAGTTATTCAAGGGTGGAGATTAATTCAGTTGTACTATAAATAGAGGGGTAGAGGGATGGCTCTAGCACCTAGATGGAACCAAGGTCAGAACCAAGTCTTAGAGAAGGGTTCTTTTGTTTCTTTATGCTCCGTTAAGCTTTGCCCACCAGGAAGTGTGTCTTTGTAACCATCCCTCTCTAAGTAATGTAAGATCCAAGTTCATTTATGTTTTGAAATCTATTTCAGTTCTTGTATTTTTTTGCTTGGTTCTTTTATGCAACTTGAGCTTTGCTTCACCTACTTCTACTGGTTCTGTCTCTACTGAATCTAGGATGCATAAAAAGTTGAGGAGTTTATCAAGAATATGTTCCAACCCAGCAAGATCCAATAGAACTTACATATGCTTAAGTTTTTGGTCTTCATTCTTTTTGAGTCATTGACCTCTCTTTGGTTTTTTTTCTCTTCATCTTGTGCTGCTAAAGATGAATGATTAACATATGAATCTTCTACAAATCATATCCTAATCATTTAGGCATGTTTTGAATAAGATCTCTAAGATTCTTATCAAGAGACCAGTAGATATTTTCTTGATCGTTTGAAGGGTGTGCCTTTGAGGTTCTTGCTTGCTGTGACATGTGGGAGATCATCTAAGATTTTCTTGATCGTCAAATCCTCATGAGCAAGCTCAGAGTATAGATTATGAGTTTGTCCCGGTTTTAACGCAACCTTCCTTCAAAATGAAAAAAGTTAGAACTTTGACATCAATCATTGCAATTGAAGGTTGGAATAAGTTCATGACATCCATAGAAAGGTGCACGCAAAGTTTCATGGGATTTGGATTAGCTGATCAAAAGTTAGAACGATTCATGATTTTGCGATCGTACTGATTTTACTGTTCATCCCGATTTTAGTGTTCATTAGAGAGTTTTGTTTTTTGTCCAGTGATGGACTGGCTGAGCCTTTTAGTTGGCTCTTTTACAAAAAAATACTTTGAAAGTTCTGCTCTTTTGTTTAGTGTTGGACTGACTAAGCATTTTAGTTAGCTCTTTTAGAAAAGAGGTTTGAATATTTTTGGAGGGAAAATTTTTATTTGGCTCCTATTCATCTCTCCTATAGTCATCTTTTTGGTCCTTCATTGTGCTTAATAGCATTTTGAACCTAGTCCTGCCTACTAAATGTCCACATCCATGATCATTCCATAAACTCGCGAATACTATGCATATCTAGCCCTCCGTACATCGTATTGCAAATCTAGCCCCCTACGTATGTTTTTGCAAAAATGATCTTCTCTCCCACCACGAAAGGCGCGACAGGAGACACGTGTCCCCTGCTGCACCAGGGGAGTGCGAAAGCCAGCCAACACCGTGGCATCCCGAGTGAGCTCAGTAGCGTGCATGAGTAGGTGTGGGAGTGTGCACGAGGGCAGTGATGGCGTGGGAGTGCGCACGGGGTAGTGCTGGCGTGTGGGGGCGCGTGCACGCTGCCGTGGGAGCTCGTGCACTCGCATGTGCGAATTGGAGGACTCCTTTCGTTCCTGGATAGTGCAGAAGGACCTCTGCCGTGTCCGCATAGCGTGGAAAGACCTCTACCGCGTCTGTGTAGCGCGGAAAGAGGTTTGTCCTACGGTTGGCTGAGCTGATGACCTTTCGCGCTCCCAGGCACAGTAGGTGACACGTGTCGCTTATCGCACCTTTCTCGATAGGGGAGGGTAATATTTTTGCAAATGCATGTATTAAGAGGCTAGATTTAAAAAAAAAAAAATAAGGGCTAGAACAGTAAAAAAATTCTAAACTCACTCGCACGTCCAAAAATAGGCAGGGAGAGATGCATTGTTTTTTTAATGAAAGCATGTAAGCATTGTGGCCATGCGACCCGAATGATTTCATGCTAAGCTTAGTACAACTAGATAGTATAGCGGGCTACACCACGCCACGTAAATCTCACTCCGGAATTTTTTGTTGCAAAAATGGTAAAAGGACCTAAATGTAATTTTAAATATTTTGGGCTTAAAAAACCGGCGCTCGTGTCAAATTTGCGGAACCACCGTTTTTTTTGCAAAATACCCAGACCTAAATATAATTTTAAATCTTTCGGATTTAAAGAACCAGCGCCCGGGAGGACCTAAACGTAATTTTAAATCTTCCGGGTTTAAAGAACTGGCACCCGTGTCGATTTTGAGGAATCACGAGATTTTTTCACAAAATAATCGGACCTAAATGCAGTTTTAAATCTTTCCAGTTTAAAGAACCGATGCCGGGATTGAATTTGCGGAACTACAAGATTTTTTTTTTACAAAATAACCGGTGAAAAGCGCTCCAAATCTCCCGAGCATAAGATATAATATTATTATTTCTTTTTGGAGATCAGAAATTGACTTATAAACACACGATGACACCACTAGGTTGTGTTATCCCGGCGATATTTTTTTCTAGAGCAACAAGGCGAATGAGAAAATAATTAATCCTAGAGCAATGTTTCAATGCATTCCCTCCTAATATAAATTATACAAATTTTAAAGCAAACGAAAGGATAAATAATCACCATCTACTTTTCACTCATACTTTAATATTTGTGTAATTGTAAAAAAGAAAAGCATAAAAACACATCTCTTAATCCTATAAGGCCAGGTCTTAATCATGTGTGTGAGGTTGGATCGATCCAACTGAGTTGGATCTAATCTCACATGTATTAATGCCTAATCTCATAGTATTATTTTCCGAGAAATGGAACATATGCAACGGCCAAGTAGCCGTTTAAGAGCATGTAATACATCCCTCAGCGTCTAAAGTAAGTGCTAAGATGTATATCTGACCTCTCTCTTTCTCCACAATACCATTATTAGCTACTTTTACTCTTAACCCTTATCACCATTTATAGATGTTAAACGTTCAATGTATTACTTATATTATAGCGGGAAGGATTGGAGCCTAGCCAGCTACACCACGTCAGCTGTCCTCGTGAGAAGGTCCTCTAGAAAAACCTATTTTTTTAAAGAAAGGCCTAGAAAACCTTAAATTACATTAAGGTCATCTCACAAATTTGCCGGCGGCTCTTAGCTAGCACATTTAAAAAAAACCCTAGAAAAATCGAAATTATGTTCATGTCCTCATACCATTTTTTCCGTACGTAACCGCCGAACCAAATTTCGCACCGCACAAAGATGACCCGTGGTGCCGCAAATTCGCCGGTGAATCCTAGCTAGCATATTTTTGAAAAACCCCCCTTAAGAAAAAAAATGAATTTACGATTAGATCCTCAAACTTTTTTTCACAGAAACAACCGTCGAACCAAAATTCGCACGGCGCAGTGTGGCGCGCGACCCTAACTAGTTTTTTTATGACGTAGCACCCGCTACCAAAGGTTTGCTTTGATGCCATACAACCAGAGCTTAGCATGCACCCACCGTTCTATCCATTAACTTGGGTGCTAAAGAATCTGTCTCTCTCTCTCCTCTCTTGTAGCATTATCTTAGCACTCAGACATGCATGCACACATGCCCTGGGCGCTGGCTCCACATGGACACGAAGGGCGTGCGGTGCAGGTGCATGCAGCCGCGCGTTTGTTTGTTTGCCAGTTGGGAGAGGGGGTACGGTGGAGTGGAGAACGTGGGAGGCGCCGAGCCGACGGGAGGGGGAGGCCTCTCGCAACGTGCGCGCTGCTGTCGCGGCTCGCGCGCTTCCCGCCAACGGCGGCGCGGGATCGGCGTGGAACTCGCTGGATCCACCAGCTGCATGCCAGCAGCCGGCCGGCCAGCCCGCGCCCTCCGGGACGGCGAAAGACGATAGCAACGTACACATGCGCATGCCATCGTCGTCGCGCGCCGTTGCGCGTGATCCGCGTCTCTCTTGATCTCTTGGTCGTCGTCTCATCGCGATATATCCTCGTCTCGTGTAGCAGTACGTGGATGCTCGATCGGCAACGACATGCGCGCATGCAGCTCGTTCATGAGCTCCGGATGCGTCTTTCATGGTCGACGCGAGGGGGGTATTTTAGATCAGCCTGAGTCGTACTGTCATACAGTGCATGGCATGCTCACAGCTAATTAATGAGTTGGTTTGGTTGATTCGACGGCAATAATGTACGTATTTTTAGCTCATGCGTCCTTTCTTTTTTTTTTGTGTACTTATTGGTTTAGACAATGGCACGATCTTTGATACATACTTTTGATCATATTTTTTTTTCAAATTATGTATCGATAAAATTACTATAGCTTTTACATGATAAATCCAAATGATTTTGTTGGTCGCACGTATTCTAAAGCATCATCCAGAAAGGAACGAGGTGTATAGGACCATAGGAACCTTCTAGTCCTCCTGAGAATTTTCCCCTTGGAAATGGGCTTAACCTGTGTACCGGTTTTTCACCCCTAGCCTCTTCCCCGTTTTGATTTCATTCTAAATTAACAAGAACACGACGACATGACTCAATTTGTCTTAGTTGGTCTTTGGAACAAGGTGGGGGAAAAAAACAGAGAATTAATCTCAAAAGAGGAAAAGGATCCCTCGGAAAGAATTGAACTAGCAGAATTACAAATGCTGCCTATTCTCAATTAGCCTGGAAGGATTACCGTCCGGCCGCTTGGTCACGAGAGGTAAGCAAAAAAGGGCGGATCAACCGCCTACGCCGCTGGGTATCGACATGCTGTCAAGTTGACACAGTAAATAATGATCTGTGTGGTTGAGCCTTAAACAATATTATCTTCAAGACTTCAACACACACAAACAAAGGTCAATCACAGTAAATAAAAAAAAATGAAACAGTTGTTAGTGTCCCGTTTGCGATTGCTCAACGGGATGGACGGACGAACCGATCGTTGGACGGCATCCGCGCGATGCCAACCGGATGATTGCTGGCCATCCTCCCGTGGGACCAAGTTAGGTGATCAGCCGAGGTAAATGATTAATAATATTTTTTCTAAAAAAACTAACTAAAACCTCACTTCATTAAAAGAGAGCGGAAGAATAATTTTTTTTTAAAAACGGTCTGAGGCGGCACTACCGCAGTCCAGAGTCTGGTAGTATCGGATGAACAGTAAAATCATGATAAATAGGCAAATTAGCACACTTTTAAACCCAAGAATTGATGTAACTTTTGATTAGACGATTCAAATCCCATAAAACATTGTATGCACTTTTCTAATGATGTCAGGAACATATTCCAATCATCATTCACATAGATTGATGTCAAATTCTGATATTTTTTAAATCTAGAGAAGGTTGCACCAAAATTAGGTCAAAATTACAAACTTCAATATAAGCTTGCTTGTGGAGATTTGATGATTAAGTGATCTCTCACATGTCACAACAAGCAATAACAACAAAGAAATAGCTCTCAAATATGCAAGAACAAGATCTATACCATGGATCTTTCTTTTTTCAAGTTAAAGAATGGTTTCTTGCCAAAAACTTTAAAGATCGTGTTAAAACTTGCCTAGATAATTAGGATATGATCTACAGAGGATTTATCCTTGGCAACACAAAATCAAGAAAGAAACTACAGAGAGATCAAAAGCTCAAGAAGGGAGGGAGACCAAAACTTGAGCAAGAACATGAGTACGAATTTGATTTCTATAGAATGGTTACAAAGCCACACTTCTTAGTAGGCAAAACTCTAAGGAGCATATGGAAACCGAAAATTATCTTCTTAAACTTAGCTCTAGAGGCATCTCTCCACCCCTCTATTTATAATCTAGAAGCAATCTCAATCATTGGATGACCTTATTAGCCCTCAAACTCATCAAGGGTTGAGACTTATTTCCTCACTTATACATGGGCTAACCCGTAACCCAACAACGTAACAGGTTTTAACCATTTAATACTAACTTAACTACTACTCCACTCGCGAACCTTTGATCCAACAATCCTCCTTCGTTTGAGCCGGGCTTAAGTTAGCATCTCATCCATCCAATTATCATCCCAACTTGGAGCAACCCCTAGCCTTAGTCATCTTCAGCCTTAGTCTCTATCCCCGGTGAACCATTTTTTCTTTTTGATTCAGCCCTGATGTTTGCTGCTGCTTCCAATGCCAGAATTGTTTGTGTGTGAGAGAGCCACAAGAAAGAGCAACAATCACAACCTGTAAACCATGAAGGTTATATGATTAATTCGCCTTTGGAATTGCAGTGCATTCGTGCAGAGCGAGGGATAGCTAGAACTGCTAAGCTCCTAGGTTGGTACCCAAATAAGCTAGGCTACAGTGACGGCCTTCCTCACCAAATGCTGTACTTGTCAAAGACCCTTCATCACAATTCAGAACTGCCATAGCATAATTAGCCGACCCGTGATTTCTTTTGTTACAAATCTGGCCTCCTTTCCGATGAAATTGCAAAAATAGCCCCATCTAGAAAAGTGATTAACGTCTCCACACTTTCCTCTCCAGGTGGCAACTGCAGGTAATAGGAAGGCAGGATGGACAAAGTTTTTGGTAGGTAGTTAGAGTGGATCAAATTTCTCTGTCAACTGAATAAGGGTAACTGCCTGTTGGTAGTAATCGAAAATGTTGAAAAGTAGATTAAAAATTGATACTTGCAACCTCCATCAGTGCATTATTTCTGAATTCTGATGCCTATAGGTTACTTTGAACCTCCCTTTTGCCCTTCAAAGCACACATGGACAATGGAACATAGTAGCCTGCTTAGGTTCTTCAGAAATTCAGCAAAGCAAACAGCAGAAAAGCATCATGGGAATCATTAAACATGGCATTACAGGAGCAAAACACTTGACAGCAACTTCAGAAAGGCACTGAAGTAAAGCTGTGCTGAACGAAATGCCCTAGATAGTGCTCAGAGCTCCGATTACTCTGCCGAGGCCATCCTCAATTTTCAGTGTGTTCATCGTAGTAGTAGGTTAGTAGCAGTCTAGAAGACAACTGCTTCATCCAAGAAGTTTCAGACTTCACAACAAGGCAGAAGCAAAATGTTTCAGAGTCCAGACCTTAGGCTCTGTTTGGTATTGCGCAGATATTTTTCGACAAAGCATGTTTAACTCGGTGGATTAAAAAGTAGGCATGTTCTAACTCAGCTCATGAACAAATTAAACAGGTTTGACAAACCATTAACCACTCATCAATATACTCCTTTTTTGACAAAATATCTTAAGTCTTGTTCCCAACATAGCAATTTCATTTCCAGTCAGCAAACAAAGACATGATCATTGCTCATTAGTCCACCTTACCATGTTGGAAACAACTGTACGAAGGACACAGTTCCATATTGGCTGGCCAATCTCCCCAAGTTGAGGGTGCTTGTACTGATATCCAAATGAATTTCATGGTCCCATAAGTCATCCTGCTATTTGCAATGGAAATGCACCTTCTTTTCCAACAACTTCAGTGGGTCTGTGCCGGAAGAGTGCTTGAATGCTATAAGATCCCCGGGATACACAAGCCAACGAGTAGGATTCAGTTGTCTTCAGTTGACAAGAGGCAATCTTACTACCAGGACTCAGTAATGTTCACTTAGGCTTGGGCTGGTTTGGGCCGGGATTTTCCCCAACCCGGTCTCACCCAAACGCGCACGCAGCCCGTGCCGGTAAGTTTTCCCACACGGGGATTTTCCACGTGGATTAGGCTGGATCTCAGCCGATTCTGTCCATCCAAACAAGCCCTTAAGGGGCTGTAGTGCTGGACATCACCTTGGTGAAGATTTTGTCAGTCTTTAGAACTCCTTGATCTCTCCAACAGTAAATTAAGTGGGAGTACACCCAAGGTTCCAAATTTCGTCGAATTTCGGCGAAATTTCGGATTTCGGATCACCCCGAAATCTAAACTAACAGCTGGATAAAAAAAATGTAATTTTTTTTTGAAATTGCTACAGTAACCCGAAATTTCGTTTTTTTCCGACGAAATTTCATGTTTTTTTGCCCGGTTTTGAATCTTTTAAGGCCGGATTTGGTCCAATAACCCTTAGGAAAGTCATCTCCTATGAAAATTTGTTGAAAAACCGAATCTTTGAGACATTTTAAAATTTTGGCAGAAACACTGTCAGATTTTTATAAAATTTTACAAGCTTAATAATGAGCTGAAAATTTTATGGTACTATCTTTAGTATCTTAGGATCATAAATAAAAAAATTAAAAATAATTTAACTTAGTTTTTTATCCTTAAAAAATCAAAAACAGAATGAACATAATTGGGACAGTTACATTGTCAGAATTTTATAAATTTTCTTGAGTGTTATTATGATATAGTTTTTTTTTCAGAGATTAATAACTTCCTTAGTAACATTATATAAAATTTTTTTGTTTGGTCAATCAAATCTATGTAAGCATTGAACTTCGTTTGTTATATTATATTTCAAAAATCAAAAAGAAAAGAATTCACTGGTGTGTGATAATAATTCAAAAATTTTATGAGATATTAATAACTTCCTTATAACCCTTCTGTAAAATTTTCAAAAATTTTAAACTTTTTTTATTGATAAATAAAATCTATATATTGATCATCAGGCTTTTATCAGGACGTAGCACTGTCTGAATTTTAAAACATTATTTGAGAATTATCATCATCTAAAAATTTTAAATCAACATTAATGTTACATCAGGACTATCCACAAAAATTTTCAAAAGTTTTTAACATGGTTTACATAATTTTTCATTTTGTTCAAGTTTACCGGTAAGCCTTTTAACAGGGCAGTAGTATTGTTCGAATTTTAAAAAATTCATACAGTTTGATCATCATCTGAAAATTTTATAAGAGCATTAGAGATACATTATAACCATTAAAAACAAAATTCAAATGTTTATAACGTGGTTTGAACCATTTTGAATTCGGTTCAAAATTGCCGGTCAGTGTTTTATCAGGACAGTAGCAATGTTTGATTTTTTTTAAATTCCACTAACTTCAGAATAATCTGAAATTTTTATGGAAATATCATCTATATGTCAGGACTCTCCAAAAAAAAATTCAAAAGTTTTCTACATTGTTTGACTCACTTTTTTTCCATTGCAAAAAGGCCAAAATTTCGGGTATTTCGCCCGAAATTTCGGTATATTTCGGCGAATTTCGTTTTTTCTCAGTACAAAACGAACCGGATTTGAATTTTGGTTTTTGAATTTCGAACGAGATTTGTCCGAAATATCCGAATTTCGCCGAAATTTCGGATTCTGGTCCTAGACGGTATTTTATCCGAAAACGAAATTTGAATCTTTGAGTACACCCCTAGTACCGGCCAACTTAAGATGTTGAAACTTGAAAGGGTCCAACTTATCAAAGAATGCAATCACTGGCATGGTCCTTCCTGGGATTGCAAACCTGGAGGAGCTGGAACCATTGGACCTTCCTTCAAATCAACTAGTATAAATCAGGGAAGATTCCATCAGGAATGACTTCACTTAATTTTCTCTCCCACCTAAATCTCTCTTACAACAACTTGACTGGAAGAATTCCACAATCTAGTTAGTTCAACACTTTCTGAAACATTGTCGTTTCTGGGGGACAAATCAATGGCTGTGTAGGAATCCCCATTGCCGCAGCCGTGTGATGCCACAGTCAAGTGTTCTTGAAGTTTTCGACAAGCCTTAACCGGCAATTCGCACTTCCTGGGTTATGACATGGTGTTGGATTTGCTATCGCTATTTTGCATATGATGGCATAAGCAAGGGGAAGAGATGGTACAGTAAGCACGTTGGCCAGTGCCTGATGAGCTTCAAGGACACAAGGGTTAGGAATGAAGAAGAGAAGAACCAAAACAAAAATTGAGAGACTATGCGGTGGTTTACCCATGCTTGTGATGAGTAATTGACTATGTTTGAGCTTATGGTGCTCAAATTTGAGTTTGATTTTAGTTGTTTTTGAATTTGAAACAATTGGGTTTGCTGTCAGTGTTAGCCGTAGTACCGACTTTTCCAGGGAGGCTGGGTTTATCATTTTTAATTACATACTTTGTCAAGCAATGCTATGTGATGTGTTTGCTTGTCTTGCTTGTCTATGATGGTTGCAGAACTTCGAAGCTAGGTTATACTGAGATGGAGGAGACTGGAACTAGGTTAGGAGAACTGATGTCCAGACAGTCAAGTTGACGCCAGAAGATGACTAAAGTTGGGGAGTTGCTGCAAGCCGGAATAACAAGTGCATGGACGAGATACTAACTTAAGCCCTACTCAAGCGAAGGAGTATCGTTGGATCATGGGATCGTGGGTAGAGTAGCGGATAAGTTAGTGGCACTTTGAGAAGTGCGCAAATGTGTGTCAAAACCCATTAAGTTGTTGGGTTCGGGTGAGCCCATGTGCCCTTGATGAGGTTTCTTATGGGTTGAGGAAGTCATCCAAGGGTGGATATTGCTTCGAGTAGGCTATAAATAGAGGGGTAAAGGGATGCATCTCTCTAAAGGGTTTTAGGGGTTGTGAGAAGGATTTTGGTTTTTTATGCTCTCTTGAGCGTTGCCTACTTGGTAGTGTGGCTTTGTAATCATTCCTCTTATCAAGAAATAGAAACCAAATTCATGCTCAAGTTCTTATTCTTGCTCATGTTTTGGTTACCCTTCTTGATCTTTCTTTGACTTCTCTCTTTACTGTTCTTGTGTTGACAAGGATGAGTGATTGTTGGTTGAATCTTCTGTAGATCATATCCCAATCATCTAGGCAAGTTATAACTCCATCTTCTATATTTTTACAAGAAACAGGTCTTTTCCTTGAGAAGCGAAGGATTTTTGGTCGATCGTGTTCTTGCTAGTTTGAGGGTTGGTTCCTTGCTTACTGTGACATGTGGGATACCATCTAGAATCATCATGATCATCAAATCCCCACGAGTAAGCTCTGGGTGAAGATTTTGGTTTTTGCCCATTTGGGTGCAACCTTCCTTAGAATGGAAAAAGGTGAGAACTTTGATGTCAATCCTTGAGATTGAAGGTTGAAACAGGTTCCTGACATCAATAGAAAGGTGCATGTAAACTTTCACGGGTTTTGGATCAGTCGATAAAAAATTACATCGATTCTTGGTTCTGTGATCGTGCTGATTTCACTATTCATCCGACCCTTGTTCATCAGACCTAATCTTTTAGCTAGAAAAGTGGTTTGAATTTTTCAGAAAAAAGTTTTATTTGGCTCCTATTCACCCCACTCTAGTCGCCATTTTAGGTCCTTCAAAATTTTTGCCTTCCTCCATACGGGATTGGATTTTGATGTCAAGTGTTTTATTGTGGTTGTTGATCAATTATCATTTTGGATTTTGCCCTTTTTTTTGGCTTGGGCATAGATTGAGTAACTCATAGGAAAGAACACTAGTTGGAAATTTTGCAGATGTTCTGTCCCATTTGTTGTGACTTGTGAGGTCTTGCAAATTTAAAGAAGAGTTATTTTTTTGATGTTTGAGTAGTCAAAAAGGGCGTGTGTACGTGTGCGTCTCCTTTGTAATCGCAAAAAACAAATTTAAAACAGGAGATTGGCACGTGCATGGAACATTGGCGGTGTGGAGTAATCAAGCTGTTGATCCTTGCAGAAAGGAAAAACAAAAGGGGTTTATAGGTCAATAAACATTTTTGGCACTGCTTCTCACGAGAAGCAGAATTTACTCATTTTAGGAAGTTGATTGTTTGATGTAGCTTCATATGATCTGTACGAAAAGTTGGGAGTAAGAACTGTACAAAATATGGCCTAACTAGCAAGGTGGCCCGTACACCTGCACGAGCATAATTCTTACATTATATTTAAATGGTTTGATGATACCATATGTGATTGTGTGTTTTGAATAGGAAAAACACATGGGTGTGAAAGGACTATACGTGAAAATCATATGCTTGCAATTTTTAGAACATTATAAATTTGATTCAATTTTCATATTTGTAAAAAATAGTATTACTTGTATTATGATAAAGAATATACATATTTCCCACATAGACTACATCTTTGGGAGGTCCTGCTGACACCGTGGGAGGGATCCCTAAGGTCATGCTGTGCTCATGTGCCCATCGTACTGACCTAAAGTTTGCCGGATTCCCCGTCAGTGAGTTCTCCTCTATGAGCACCACCCTCATCTCATCCGTTTTGGCATCTATGATCATCCCCATCCTCGTGCACCACCACCGTGCTCACCGCATCGTCTCCATTACATTGCTGGAGTGCCGCTGTTGCCACGCCCTAGCCTCCATTCTGGAGTCCATCCTTGTGACCGTAGTGGGTGATGTACTCCAAAACATGTACGGTATACCAATTGTAGATTCTTAAAGTGATCTAATCAATCTATACCATTATAATTTGTATCCACCTAAAATTGATGGTGTAGATCTTTCTCTTTTTACTTGGATTAACGTGGTAATTTTTATACCTTGAGAGTGGACGCTGGTGGCTTATTTTTCTATGTCTGATCAACTTCATATTCTTATTGCACGATAGATTACAAACTTCTCTCAATCTAATCTTATCAATATATTGTATGCGATATTCGATGCATTATATTAATTTGTACAATTATAATATGGACCACCAAGATAAGTGGTGTACACCTCTCCATATTGTGTAAGTATATACAATAATTGAATGTGATTGGGATATTATAACATTTGCGATATCAAACTCTTTCTATGTGAAGGACCGAAAATGACAATCAGAGGGGGTTGAATGATCAAAAAACATTTTTTACCCCTAAGGAACCAAGCTAAACCCCCAAGAGAACAAATGAAAGCGAAAAAAAAAAATCAAATTTCAGATATTTCAGCCCGGGGGCGGTATTACCATACCACCTATGTAGGAGTGATAGTACAGTAGTGAATAGTAAAACCAAGGATGAATAGTAGAATCAGCATGAGTTCAAATCCAAAAATTGATGTAACTTTTGATTGGATAATCCAAAACTCGTTAAACTTTGTATGCACCTTTATAAGGATGTCAAGAACCTATTCCAACCATCAATCTTAAATATTGACGTCAAAGTTCTGAGCTTTTTCAAATTTATCGAAGGTTACACCAAAATCGGGTCAAAATTCAAAACTTCACCCTGAGCTTGCTCATTGGGATTTGATGACCAAGATGACCTTAGATGGCCTTCCACATGCCCTCAAATGTGTAAGATTAAGATTTACCTCAAATCATTCTTTCTCAAGCCAAAAACCGATTTCGTGATAAATCTCTTGATGATCATGTGAGAGCTTGCCTAGATGATTGGGATATGATCCAGAGAGGATTCATCCATCAATCATTCATCCTTGGCAACACAAGATCAGGAGAAGAAGAAATCACCAAGAAAGATCAAAAACTCAAGAAGGAAGATCAAAACAAGAGGTAAAACTTGAGCACGAATTTTGATTTCATTTCAGATCATGAGGATAGATTACAAAGCCTTTCACCTGAGGGCAAAGCTTCCAAGGAGCACTCACACACCCATACAAGAAAACCAAAATCTTGTGAAAACCCTAACCCTTATGACCTAGGCTTAGTGGCTTGCCTCCCTCTACATCTCCTTATATAGATGAGGCAACCCTAACCCTAAAATCTAGACACACAAATGGATACCATCCACTCTTACATGGGCTAACCCGATAACCCAACACATATAACGGGTTTTACATTAACACATGCACACTTCTCAAAGCAGCCATCACAAGATGCCCCAATTTGCTCCATGATCCCGAATTCGCGTCCATCTCCACTTTGGCTTGACCTAAACCACTTAGGTCATCGCCACGGTTTTTCAAACTGCCTCGATCCCCGATAATAGATAAATTACTAATTTGCCCCACGACCAGTCTTTTCCTTCCACTCAAAGCATCGTCCATGCTTCGTCATCCACCATGTAGCCCCAATGACTTCCCGCCAAGCCTCTCCTGCGTCCGAACTCTCCCGCATCATCCTCGCTTGCAAATGAGCCAAAGTCACTTAGTACGCCACATGTTCTTGACCGCTTCACCATGACGGCTTTGGCTTCCTTGACCGTTCTGGACCTCAACTCCTCCCTGAGTCTAGTTCTGGTCCATGCCATTGCCCGCCCTATCTATCGCTAATGTTTCACGCTCCGGCTCCTTGTCTTCCCGGTTCGCAGCCACTTCCCGATCTCAGTCATCTTCCTGCGTCCTTTGACCGTTTTGGACCTCAGCTCTCCTAGCCTAGTCCCGGTCTCCTTCGTCTCACTATGACCTAGCTTCAAAGTCCTACAACCAACACAAACAACCACATAGCACTGTTCACAAAGATATATAATAAACATTACATAATCCAAACATTGATCCAAAACTCGCTGGAAAGTCAGTACTACCGCCCCTAGGGCTGGTAGCACCGCACCTTCAGTACTACGGCTCTCATGTAGCCGGTTATACTGCTCTCTCAAAAACCCGGTAGAAATCCCCGTGTGGAATATAACTACCGCCAACTGGAGGCCGGTAGTACCGCACCCCCGATATATCGCCCCCATGGCCGATAGTACCACACCTTGCACACTTCAGAGAAAACACCGCTGTAAAATAGCTACCGGCAGCTGAGGCCGTTAGCACCGTAAGGCTAGCACTACCACCCCTAGGGCCGGTAATGCCGCTTAACCTGATAGCACATCAAATTGCTCTAAATTTCAAATCTAATTCAAATCAAACTCAAACTTGAACACCAGATACTTAAACTAAATCAATTACTCATCACACACACGGGTAGACCACCACATAGTTTTTCACTATGCTACCAGAAGAGTACAAACATAGGACTCCTGTGAAGTTCTATTTAGATTTTTGTCTTCCCTCTCTATGTTTTTCCTTTTTTTTCATGGGTTCACACAAACGTGGGCATATCTTTTTTGCTTGAGCACTGGGAGCTTTGCCGTTTGCCATACCATTGCATGTTTTCCTTTTTTTTTCCTCCATTGATTGGGCTTTGCCGTACACAAGTAAGTACTATCTATTTTTGTTTTTAAATTACGAAGTAATATGTGACATGGAAAGGAGGGAGAGATTGGATTTACTTTATTTTATATTTAAATTATCTCTAATCAAGTGTGAATTTTGACTGAAGCAAGTTTCTTTTCTTGGACATGTTATCGGCAAAGGAATTGAAGTAGACCCAAGTAAAATTGAGACAATCAAATCATGGGAACCACCAACAAATCCCACTAAGATTAGAAGTTTTCTTGGTCTGGCAAGATATTATCGTAGGTTTATTAAGGGATTCTCTCAGATAGCATCACCCCTTACTAAACTCCTACGAAAGAATCAAAAGTTTGTATGGACTGAGAAATGTGAGGAAAGTTTCCAGAAGTTGAAACAATTGCTAACCTCTGCACCAGTATTATCATTACCTGAGGATGGAGTCGAATACGTGGTGTATTGCGACGCTTACAACTTTGGGTTAGGGTGTGTGCTAATGCAAAATGATAAAGTGATTGCCTATCTTTCCAGGCAATTACAACCCCATGAGGTTAACTATCATACTTATGATTTGGAATTAGGAGCAGTGGTCTTTGCTCAAAAATATGGAGACATTATCTTTATGGAGCAAAATGCCATTTATTCAGTGACCACAGAAGCCTCAAATATATATTCACTCGGAAGGAATTAAATATGAGGCAAAGAAGATGGCTTGAGCTTATTAAAGATTATGATCTTTCTATAAACTATCACCCAGGCAAGGCTAATGTGGTAGCAGATGCATTGAGCTGTAAAACTCAATGTCATCATATCTCAATTCCAGACTTCAATTCTGAACTGCTCCAAGAGCTAGCTAAAATGGAGATGAAGTTCCATTCTTCTTCATCCAATGCTCTTTTGGCAACTATGTCTATACAATCAAACCTCCTTGATCAAATCCGAGAAAAACAAATCAATGATTCTTTTATCAGTGATGAAATTAAGAAAATCAAATCAGGTCAACCATCAGAATTTGAATTGGATGAAAAAGACAGCCTTATGCTTCGAGGTTGGATATGTGTACCTGATGACCCAGAAATGAAAAGAATCATCCTTGAAGAAGCTCATGATACTCTATACACAATCTATCCTGGCAGTACAAAAATGTATAGAGATATGAAAGAACATTTTTGGTGGAAAGGTATGAAAAGAGAGATAGCATAATATATTAGTAAATGTGATACCTGCCAAAGAGTTAAAGTAGAACATCAAAGACCGGCAGGATTATTACAACCTCTGCAAATACCTGTATGGAAATGGGAAGATGTCTGTATGGATTTTATTACAGGCCTACCTAGAACCAAAGCCGAGAAAGATGCCATGTGGGTAATGGTAGACAGATTAACTAAATCTGCTCATTTCATAGCTACCAATCAAAAATATACTGCCCTTAAGTTAGCTGAGATCTATATTGAAAAGATAGTCTCTCTTCATGGAGTACCAAAGACTATCACTTCAGATAGAGGATCTATTTTTACCTCAAAATTTTGGGAAAGTTTGCAAACAGCATTGGGAACTAAGCTTAATTTCAGTATTGCATACCACCCTCAAACAGATGGACAAACCGAAAGAATCAATCAGATTCTAGAAGACATGTTGAGGGCATGTGTACTGAATTTTGAGGATACTTGGGATAAACATATGCACTTAGTTGAGTTTGCTTATAACAACAGTTATCAAGCTAGTATTCATATGACACCATATGAGGCATTATATGGTAGAAAGTGTAGATCCCTAATATGTTGGTACAAAACAGGAGAAAAATCTTTGATAGGACCTGAATTGGTTTGTCAGAATGATGAAAAGATAAAACTTATTCACGAGAGATTGAAAATTGCTCAGAGCAGACAAAAGAGCTATGCTGATAAGCGTAGAAGAGAATTAAAATTTCAACTTGGTGATTATGTGTACCTAAAGGTATCACCTATGAAAGAAATACACAGATTTGGAATAAAAGGAAAACTGAGTCTCCGGTATATCGGACCATTTCGAATCTTGGAACAAAAAGGGTCATCAGCCTATCAATTAGAACTTCCTCCACAACTATCAACAATCCACAATGTCTTTCACATCTCTCAACTCAGAATTTGTCTACAAGAACCATCCTATCATATCACTGATCTTAATATCCCTATTCAACTTGATCTTACCTATGAAGAGCGTCCAATCAAAATCTTAGCCATTGAAGATCGCTAGCTCAGAAAAAGATCTATCCGCTTCTGTAAAATTTGATGGAAACATCATTCTCTCAAAGAAGCGATATGGGAAAAAGAAGATGATCTTCGAGAAACCTATCCCCATCTCTTCAGGTGAACCAGATTTCGGGGACGAAATCATTTTTAAGGGGTAGAATGAAACAACCTCAAATCTTATTAAGCAAATAATGTCTTTAGCAGAAGCTAAAATGTTGATTTAACAAAAGTAATTAATCTTTATTAATTGCATTCATCAAATAATTACATTTAATACAATCAATTGAACTGCATACTATTAAAAATTTAAATTACTTTTACAATCCTTTTTCAAGAACGAATAGTTACAAAAGCTGTAAAATAAAATTCCTTGTCTCTAAAATCTTCTGTCGTCTAAATCTTCATATAACCTGCAAACATCAAAAATATTGTTTTTGTCAGTAGAATAATATTGTAAATATGCAAAATTAATTAAACAATATAATTGAGTAGAAATTGCCGTCAGCCTGTAATAATTTTATCGCTCATCGAGGTACTAGATGTTGTCTGTGGGTCAACTAGTTACCTCTCGCGATTTAGTCGCATCACTCGGCAAAATACAAACCTGTTTTACATCGTCGACGCGAGTATTTTAGAAAATAGCGCGCGGTAAAAATATTTTTTTATCCTCAGTAAAGAAGAAGAAGAACACAGGTGTTGAGATAAACTCAAAACACTGTGCTTCAGGGACACCTCGCCAAAACTCAGAGCCTTCCTTTATAAGGCAGTAGCCACAAGTATTTAAATCAGCCATTTGAGTCATTCCCACACCAAAGCTCAAAGCCAACCAGACCAATGCCAGCACACGATCACATCCCAATAGCCTGAAGCAAAACTCAAGAAGACCAGAAGGCCTTCAGAGGACCCTGGGAGCAAGAAGCTCAACCAAAAGACCACCAGCCATCCAGTGAAGAGGAGTAGCAGTCAGAGAAGCATCATCATTCTGCTACCTCTTCACCAATATCAAATCCCACAATCTGCACTGCATCTCTTTTCTGTTTTCAGGTATTCATCCATAATCATCATCCCAGTAGCATCAATTGCTAGTATCTAGCAATAGTGATAGCAATAGTCAACAAATGACAGTAGGGGGTGAGTAGAAGAAAAGGAAATGGGTAGTCTCAGATTAACCAAAATCATCACAGACTACCTAGTCTTACCATTTCAGCTTGTAGCACAGAACACAATAAACATCATGAGATAGAAATAATCACAGTAGTATTGGGTATACCAAACCCTTGCCACATCTAGCAACAAGTAAGACAGGGGAGTAGATGGCGACCAGGTATGGCCATGGGGGTGGTGTAGACGTGCGGCCGGCGCCGTGAGTGGAGCAGGTCGCGCAAGTCGTGAAGAAGGGAGGTAGGCCGGCCGGAACGGTGCCTGCACGGAAAAAAAAGAAGAGCCGGATTGGAAAAGAAAAATGGAGAAAGGAGGAGGAGAGCAGTAGCTAGAGAATGGGGAAGAAAGAGTAGATAGTTGGAATGAAGAAGAACAGGAGCTAAGAATGGGAAAGAAGCCAGGAAGAAGCTAGAAGCTGTCGGCCGGTGTGGCGACTAGATAAATGAAGAGAGAGAGAGGGGAAGAAATAAGGAGAAAAGAAAAAGAAAAAAAAGCAAAATTTGGAAGTTCTAAAGTGCATAAAATTTGCTTCTAGACCACAGAAAAATAATTATAAGACCAATCGTGTACTAAAAGTTGCATAAATCAACTGCAGTCAATAAATGATCAGGAGAATGAATACAGAGAAAAGAAGAGAAAAATAAGAAAATTTAAATTTGAGTAAATCAGCTAAAATAATAATTATCTGATCAGCTAAAATAATAATTATCTGTCTCTGTGAAGAATTTAAAATCACTCAAATTAGTTGAAACCTGTTAAAAATGATTAAATAAGTTAAATCAGTCGGTCGAGCTATTAAATAAAGCGCAACTTTAT
Source organism: Otatea glauca (assembly GCA_036346275.1). NCBI lineage: Eukaryota > Viridiplantae > Streptophyta > Magnoliopsida > Poales > Poaceae > Otatea > Otatea glauca. The sequence continues at coordinate 40,510,519 of CM070731.1, read as the reverse complement.
TAAATTGAATAAAGCTCTAAAAATCACAAAGTAAATTTCATAAATCTTAGAATAATAAGATGAGCATGTTGGATAGCATAAAACCTACAAAAATCTATTGGTCACTAAATATGGTATTTGTGTAATTTCAAAAAATAAATTAAATCGGACCGTCGACCAATCATCGGGTGAAGACGATTATTTCAATCAAAATCCAGGTAAGCAATCCATGATCATCATATTTTAATATCAATGTTTTATTTGGAATATATGTGGTATCATTGGTGCATAGAAAAATGTTGTTTTAAACAAAATCCAAATCGGTTGGTTGGATTAACTGCGGATGCAGTTGTGATTGTGAATTTTAACTCAACCAACGGGTGTGGTCTGGGTGAGTTGATAAATGGTGGATAGAGGGTGCCAGGAGTGAGGTAATGCCGGTGAAGCCCTCTACATAGGATATAATATAAGGTTTACACCACTACTCTTGGAAAATGAGCCGTAAATTTTAGTATCAACCATAGTGTGTAGAAACAACCAGAAAAGGTTGTCCTATGATGGTGTTTAATCTCTATATTGGGTAACTAACATGTGTTAAACTGGGATATGCCGGATGCCCAGTGAAGTACACGGTAATAACCGGTAACAGTTATTTGGCGCTATATTTAAAGTCTGGTGGAGTAACTCCGATTTCAGGATGGAGTTCAATTGGCTATCCCAAGTCACAGTACCACTGATTCATGTTGTAGCACAACTGGTTCTTGGTCAGGGTATATGAGTATTGTGCCAACGAATTAGTAGAGTATAACTGGTAAGTGGTCAGGGCTGGAGATTTAAACACCAGAATAGTGATAAACATTCTGGGTTTTTAACAGATGTTGAGTTCGCTATGGGTAAAGTGATACAAATCTGCGTAGGGTATAAAATCTCTAAAATCTTGAATTCATGCCTGTCTCCTGGATTGGAGGCTACGGAAGCTCTCTCATCTACGAGTATTAGTAGCAATTTCTCAACTTAAAAGTTCAAACAAGATTTTCTTAACAAAACCTATTTTCGTTAAGTGGTTCTGAGGGATGGTTTTGTGGGATGGAACCGGTATTGGTTCCAGTTGACAAAACTCATAAATGCATAATTCCTACAAACGCTTTCTGAGTACATCTTTGTACTCACTCTTGTCTACTCCCTCTTTTCTTAGACTCTGATTGCTATGGATGTTCCGATGAGGAATGGCTGGGTGATCAACCGTAGGAGCCGGGTGATGAGGAGGCAGAGTTCGACCTAGAGGACTGGGTGGAGTAGAGGTCCTTACAGCAGAGGCCTCCGCTCTCTAGGGTATATGTAAATTAAATGTTGGAATGACTTTTGCTGTAAATTATGTAATAAGACAGGTGAAAGACTGTAAGATGGTACTGCGTTTGAAATGTAATAAAGTTCCTGTAAAATCTCTAATTAGTGTTCTGCTGCAACACTCTGAAATGGCGTGTTAACTAATAAAATGTCGGGCTTACTCGACGAGCTATTAGTTAATATGCCCTGATCAGTGTAATTAACTCGAAATTAATGACACCGCTATAGTCATTATCTGAGGTTAATTATGCAGGTCACCACACCTACGACCGTAAACAAATTGATTATTCCCTTATCATATTGTTCACCCCGAGAAATTTTTTTTGACTTCAAAATGATAAAACACAACGTGGATCACAAAGCAATATCTATAGGCAAAAAAAATTGAGTGTTCACAAACAAAAAAAACAGTGCAGTATCATTTAGCAAACACCAGCTTTTTTTTCTTTTTCTTTTTCTAGCAGCTCCAATAGATAGATGCAAACTGTTGGAAATTATCTGTGCAGGAATCATTTCCAAACACACTAACAAGGAGCTCCATGAACACATCATCAGCACATGAAACATTCCAACATGGAATTTCTTCCATCTTCATGTTCAGCATTCCCTACGAAAGGGATTCTTTGATGACATGCAGTTCCTTGATGATATCCCCGGTTGACATTCTACTCGATCACGATGGCATTTCCTGAGAGCAAGACATTCCTCTTGCTTGAAGAATTATCCATGGTCTGAAGGTCGTTTTCAAGCCTGCTCAACGTATTCACGAAGGCTCGCTCAATTCTTGTCTGAATATGCTACCCGTGGCCGTGGCCCGTGGGCCTCTTCCGGGTTGCAGTTTCTAAAACAAGAATTCCATAGCTGTAAATGTCTCCATATGTTGATACCACGTTTCCAGCACCATACTCTGTCAGATTCAACATTTTGAAACAAAAAATTAGACTTCGTATAACACATATAGTTCTAATTAAATTTACGATTAAGGTGTAATATTATAGACAACACCAAATGTTCCGTGATGTAAAACTAATTTCTTCTGCTAATCTTCATGGATTATTCCACGGAAACTAAGGACTATCGGCCCAAGAGGTACATCTATGCTTTTTTTTAAGTGGCACAAATATTAAAACATGAATAAAGAATAGATGATTACTTATTCTTTTACTTGTTTTAAGATTTATGCAACTTATATTAGGGAGAAAGTATAGAAGCACTGCTCGGCCCATGTACAAACACATAAAAGAAACAAGATTAGCTAACCTGGGGCATCATAACCAATTGTTGGAATTATTTGGGCTAAAGGCCCATTAGTTTACAAATAATTCTTGAAAAATCCCAAATACCCATTAGGTGGAAGGGAGATGAATGTAGAATAGTACTATATTGCTAGTGGAGGTGGATGAAGACCAATTTATAAGTGATGGTTCTCTCCACCATGCTAGAGCATGACAAGAAGAGAACACGCGCGCACGCTCGCTCGCCTGGCAGCGCAGGAGCCTGCAAAGGGGTTGTAGATACTTCTGTACGAACAACGGATATCTTACATGTAGACTTGTTGAAGTAGTTCAACATATTATTGTGCGTAGAAGAGATTGTGGTACTATTTGAGGTATTTCTGTGAGTCCTCAAAATGGGATGATGGAAAAACTTTTTGTCCAAACACTAATTGGTTCTGTATTAGTAGACGATATATATATAGGTTCACAATGTATTGCCGCTCGAAATCACGATATTGGAATTGGATTAGTCAATCGATTCATAACTGCCTTTCGAGCACAACCAAAAAGGGCTTGCTTTGACCCTTAGGAGTAGGTAACCCGTTCGCTATCCTTGTTTGTTTCTATTGCATTCTACCTCATCGTATCACATTCTATTCTATGATTCTACTTCGATAAAAGGAAAGAACATACCTAAGTTCAATAGTTTATGTCCGCTATCCCGATCATGATTTTCCTACCCTCAGGGAGAAAGTAAAGGCCCTTCCTCCTTTGGAAGGCTGTGGGCGAGGAGGGATTCGAACCCACGACACGACGTGCGCGTGAATGGTATAGCGAAATCGAGTCCGATGGCTTGTGCAGGCGTAGTTTTCTTTTGCAGTTTTTTAGCGTGGGACTAAGTGGTCAACACGGTTACATTATGCGGAATTAACTGCACGCAGAATCCATAACTGACTCGAATCGTGGAACGGATTTTACGTGGTATCCGTAACCGACTCGTATCATGTTCTACAATTTTATCTCTATTATATATACGCAGAACAGAGATCAGATCAATCTATCTCTCAAACTTTTTGCCTTCCCTCAGTACTGCGTTGCATCCTTCTTCCCCGTCCTTTCGCCAGTGTGCACCGACTGTTGGGAGAGCAGGTCTCTGAAACGCTCATCCTTGAGATACTGCACCGGGAGAGGGCGACTCATGTTTTTGGGAAGCGTCTTCACGTGACTACTCGCTGTTTTTCTTCACCGACGATCGACTTCGACTACATCACCTCCTGATCCTCATCGCCATCTACTACCGGTTCGACCACACCTTCGCGTCATCTCGGTAACGCACGTGAACCGCACCTATATTTTGTTTATCTAATATTATGAATGAGATAGACATTGCGATTGGTATATTGCTTGTGTCTAGTTTATTTGTTTCCTCTGTTCTATCTTCAATTATTATCATAGCTTATTTTCAAAATAAATTCATCACTAATATACCTAATATTCCAACATTGTCCCTCTAAATCCCATCGAGCTCGTTGACTGCCTGAAAAATGAGCTTCCCTCAACAAGAACCCTGGCTAGTCCGAAGTCTCCAACATGGGCTACCATATCAGCATCTAAGAGCACATTACTTGATTTAAGATCGCAATGTACAACAGGTGCGGGGCCATGGCAATGAAGATAGTCCAACGTACAAGCCACATCAAGTAGTATGGTCACTCTTTGATGAAGATTCAAGTGCTTTTGTTCTGCTTGGCCATTTGTGTCAGGATGTAGCCAACCATCAAGATACCATTAGGCGTGAAGTCATACACTATTGCTTTGAAGTCATTCCCTTTCGTATCAATGCTTGAGCAAATAATATATATATATATATATATATATATATATATATATATATATATATATATATATAGCGCTGAGAATCTACAGCCACGTCGCCTCTTCCGCGAGAAAACCCTCCAAAAAATTCAAAATCGCGTTTAGGTCCTCCAATCGGTTTTTAATAGAAAGGATCCGAAAAATGAAATTACGTTTAGGTTCCTCTACGGTTTACGTTCAGGTCCTCCCGGAGGATTTTAGAATAACGGATCTCGAAAAAAACAAAATTATATTTAGGTCCCTCTTCGGTTTACGTTCAGCTCATCTTGGCGGTTTTTTTTTGCAGAATAGCCTCGAAAAAAAACAAAAAAATATGTACGTGGTTTCCTCAAAAAAACATTGATTCGCCGAAGGTTTATAGCAGTCCACAGATTCGCTGACGGGTCCTACGAGCTCATTTTTTTTAAAAAAACACGAAAACCGAAATTACGCAAAAACAAAATGACTCTTAGATCCCTCCCCGGTTTTCTCAAAAAATACGCTTATTCGCCAAAGGTTTATAGCAGTCCACAGATTCGCCGACGGGTCCTACCGACCCATTTTTTTTTAAAAACACGAAAATCAAAATTACGCAAAAAAAAAAAAACTAAATGACGTGGAAAAGAACAAAAAATACGTCCACATTTTTCTTCAAAAATAAAAAACAATGATTTGCCGAAGGTTTATAGCAGTCCACAGATTTGTCGACGGGTCCTACTGACCTATTTTTTTTTTTAAAAATACGAAAACCGAAATTACGCAAAAAAAACTAAATGACGTTTAAATCCTTCCGTGGTTTTCTAAAAAAAACATTGATTCGCCAAAGGTTTATATCAATCTACATCAGTCTACATATTCACCGACAGGTCCTACTGACTCATTTTTTTTAAAAAAAAACACGAAAACTGAAATTACGCAAAAAAAAAACTAAATTACTTTTAAATCCCTCCGCGATTTTCTCAAAAAAAAAATTCATAGATTCGCCGACGGCTCTAGCAGCATATTTTTTTATAAAAAAAAAAGAAAATCGAAGTTACACGTTTTTTCTCCATAAATATCCGTCGGACCAAATTTCGCACGGCGCAACGTCGTACGACCGAACTTCCCAAATTTCTCACGTCGCAGCGTGGCGCGCCGAAATTTTGCACGACGCAGAGCAGCGTGTGACCCTGGCTAGTACCTCTATTATAGCTGAAAGATTTCAAGCGTATGGAGGCCATCCACATCACGTGTTTTTGAAAAAGCCTCCAAAAAATCAGAAATTGCGCATAGGTCCTTCTATCGGTTATTTTGTAAAAAAAAGGTCCGAAAATTCCGAAATCGCGAACAGATCCTTTCACTGGTTATTTTACAAAAAGAACCCTGTGATTCCGCAAATTCGATCCGGACGCCGGTTCTTTCGACCCGAAAGATTCTGAAATCGCGAATAGGTCCTTCCACCGGTTATTTTGCAAAAAAACCCGTAGTTCCGCAAATTCTACACGGGCACCGGTTCTTTCAACCCGAAAGATTCGAAATTATGTTTAGATTCGGTTATTTCATAAAAAAAATGCGAACAGATGCTTCCACCGATTATTTTTCAAAAAGGACTTGTAGTTCCACAAATTCGACACATGTGTTAGTTCTTTCGACCCAAAAGATTTGAAATTTCCACCGGTTATTTCTCAAAAAGGACCCCGTAGTTCCGCAAATTCGACACGTACGTCGGTTCTTTCGACCCAAAAGATTTGAAATTACGTTTATGTCATGTTATTTCGTAAAAAAAAGTGCTTCCACATATTCGACACAGACACCGGTTCTTTAAAATACGGTTTCTATACGATAGTATAGACAAAGCTATATTGATTCCAACATTTCGTATTTGTTCTCTCTTGAGACACTGATTACTCACCCCAAATTTAATCTCTTTAAGTAATTGTCCATGTATTTCCTTATATAAACATCAATCTCGAATTAACGCCAAATTCTTTACTCAACTAATGCAAACGCCACTGTCTTATATTTCTATCCGTGCGCAGCGCAGCGCGCAAAAACTACCTAGTTGTAATTATCCTGACAAGATTCCGGTGTCGCATATTCCGTAGTGCTTCGCATTCAGCAGTGAAGCTGTCGAGTGCCTTAGGAGTTTGAAGTTTCAGTACCTTCACAGCAACAAGTTTTGTACGTTCACCTGCTTGACCATATAACTCTCCTTTGTACACAATCCCAAATGATCCAGAACCCAACAAAACGGTTGTCGAGAAGCCCTCTGTTGCTTTTAATTACCAGCTGAGAATAAGAGATCATTGGGTGGCCTTTTATGGATGTTGTTGAAGTGTTTCTTGTTTGGCTTTTCTTGTGCCAGATTAGAAGCATGTAGAGTGATGAAAGGATGGCAAGTATTGCATCGATAGAAATAACAATAGATACCACATGAAATTTATGTTTTTTGTTTACTAATTGTAAGTAACATGGAGGCAGATGTTGATCAGGTATGCCGCCGCAAAGTTTGACATTGCCTTGGATTGAGATTCCAGAAGCATTTGCGAAGAAACCAAAGGTTGGCACATCACCGACAAAGCTATTGAATGAAAGGTTTAGATCTGTTTGTTTTAGTTTAGGATTCTCGGCTTTTAGTTTAAAGCTGGTTTTTTTTTGGCTTAACGAGTTTTTAAGCCGTCTGCTTTTAAGCCAAGACATACTGTTTGATATCTTAGCTTTTTGATGGGTTGGATGGTGTAGCTTATTGCTAGAAAGTTTGAAATACCCTTTAAGGTTGTAAGAACTTTTCTTTTGTACTGATTTACTTAATACAAATGTTTCGTACTTTTTTCACCGAATGTCGTATTAAAAAACATAGATTAATCTTGAGAACAAACTTCATTTGAGTATAATTATTTATCAACTTGAAACTCTTACTACATGGCAATTTTGAACTCTTCTTAGACTGAAAATAGCATAACAATTCTGAACTCTCATCAAATTAAACAAAAACATATACTGAGGGGCTCGATGAGGCGGGTCCGGTCGCCTTTTGCCGCGCCAGATCCGGCCGCCTCCACCCGCCTCTCGCCGTTCCACCTTCGGGTCCGCCCACCTCCACCCACGCCACGCCGGATCCGACCGCCTCCACCCACGCCACGTCGGATCCGACCGCCTCCTGCCGTGCTACGGTCGGATCAGTTTAGCTCCATCTGCGCCACGCCCGAACCCTGTAGCCTCCCGCTGCTCTAAGCTCGGGTTCGGCTGCCTCAACCAACGCCACACCGGATCCGAGTCTGTAGAGGAGGAAGGAGGTTGGGGACGGCAGAGATCAGAGCGGCGGATGGAGAAGGCATGTCGCACGGGGGAGTGAGAGAAGACGAGGAGAAATGAGGAGATGGGAGAAGGATTCTTGGGTTTATATATGATGGCATTTGGTGGGTAATTTTGGAAACTTCCAGTGGAAAAGGGTTATTTCATCCTAAAAAAACCCAAAAAAGCACCTCTCACCTGGCTTTTAGCTTATAGTTATATGGAGGCTTTTGGCTTTTTTTAAGTCCAGCTTAAAAGTCAGTCGTTTGTTTCGATTTTGATTTTTCTGCTTTTAAGCTAGTGAAAAAGTCAAAACAAACAGAACCTCAAAGAATGGAGCTTAGTAATGTTTCCTAAGAACTTGGGTATTTGGCCTGACAAATTGTTGCTTGAGAGGTCAAGACATTCTAGACCTTTCAGTTGACTCATGGCTGATTGGATGCTACCATTTAAGAAATTTCTTTGCAGATAGAGATTGCGTAGAAGTTGGCATGCACCTGATAATTTGTCCGATTCTGCTCGGAATTCTACAAGATTTTTGAAACTCCCTATTTGACGTGGTATTGATCCCGCTAAGTTATTATGAGTGTCGGCGTTTTCGAGCGCCGGCAAGTAAATTTGTAAGTCTAAAGGGTCGCGCGTTCCACTCCCTGAATGGTTAGACTCGTGAGTCCAAAATGTATACTGGTTCGGGCTGAAAGTCCCTACTCCAGTTCGGATGGTCGTATTGTATTGCTTTGCACGACGTTTTACAGATGAGGGCGCTAAGTTATCTAAGCTCTCCCTGTTCTTCTCTCTTTTTTCCTCTCCCTAGAATCATTAGTCCTGCCTCCTTTTATACAGAAGGAAGGGGCAGGTTACATCGAGAGTCGGGGGAAGGGCGAGGCGACCTATGCTAGGAGCTCTGGTCCTTCGTCCTGTGGACTGGTCGCCACACGTCTTGCCCATGCTGGGTCGGTAGCTTTGGTGGTCAGGGAGGTTAGGTATTCTTCAGAAATAGCGATTTGCCTCTCGTGATCCTTACGAACGCCGACGTGCGGTGTGTGACGCTGGCGCCGCCGGAGGAGCGCGGCGCTCAGATCTTGACGCGATCCGGTTGATGGGGCCGAAGCTCGACTTCAAAGAATCACCAAATCTTCTAGGAAGGAGCCACCGCCCTTGTATAGTCACTCCGATTGACCTTGTTCGCGAGGTACGTGGCGGTAGGTCGATTAGGCCCCGACACGCGGCCCTCGGCGTCGCCACTTTGGTTCGGTCGAGTCGGAGATCCCGCCCGCCAAGGGGGTCGGGAGGCCGTCCGGCCGAGTCGGAGATCCCGCCCGCCAAAGGGGTCTGGAGCGCCGTCCGGCCGGATTTGCTTCCGCCGCCTGGTCGGGAGCGGATGTCTTGTGTGGTCTCGCAGCGATTCGGTCGGTGGCGGGTCGGGCGCACTGCTGGGCCGAGATATGCTTGAGGTCACTGCTCGCCGCTCGGGCCGCTGGCTCGCCGCCGGCCGCTGGGGTACCCCGTTATTAGTATTCGTCAAGAGCCCCGAACTCCCGAGCGATTTCGGATGCATTCGCTTGGGGTTGAACTTGATGAGAGTGGTGGCGGGCTCGGTCGGTCGGTCAGCCGATCCGGTTAGCGATTTCCGTCGTGTACCCCGACGGATCCGACGGCTGCCCCGAGCTTGGCCGGGGCATTTGAATCGCCGAGGCTTTAATCGCACGCGCATGCCGAGCATGGCTTAGTGTGCCCGCCTGCTTCGCCTTCTTGATCGCCGGGTTACAGTGCGGGGACGCGTTTCGGCGCCGCATTTACTCGAGACGCTTGATCTTCCTTCATCCGGCTATATAAGGGCATGCTAGAGCGATGGACCCTTATACCAAAATCCTCCTTTTGATCCTTGAAATGGAGGCATCCTTTAGTCTTGACTTTGGTGATGACGCCTGCAGTAGAAGAAGAAGATCCTTTAGCCGAAGCTTTTGAAAATGAGTACGACCGGGCGATGGTCGAGCTCGGGAAGAAGCCGCGCTTGTGATGTAGTTGCCGCTGGCGTCCGCTTGAGGTCGCTCCGAGGCTTAAGGTGGTAAGGAGGCCCTTCTTGAGGCGATGGTGCGAGGGCGCCGGCCGTTGTCGATCTTGGCGCGCCGATGTCATTGAACGACAAGAGCGCATGCCATTCCGTGGCTATGTCGGCGCCTCGCCGACCGGGCAAGGGTTTACCAAAGAAGTCGCTCCAACGACTCAGTCCGCCGATCCCAAGGTCCGCCCGTCGACTGCATAAGGAAGGGCCTACCAAAGAGTCACTTCCAACGACCGGTCCACCGATCCGAGATCCGTCCCGACGACGTGCAAGGGCCGCAGGAGTTTGATGCGGATATGTTCCCGCCGAGTGTAGGGTAGGTATGTTTTTTTGAGCTCGCCAGTACCTCATGTAATGTTGTGTAAAGTTTGAGTCCTGTGGCATATCATGAAATCTTCTTTTATGAAATGTCTTCGCGATGAGTTTGCTTTGATTTTAATCGCCGTGGATAGACCGGCCTTGATCGGCGGGAACAACCGCGAGTGCTCGCTTAACGTCGTAGCTAGACGCGCGCTTTGGCTGAGAGGGCGACCGGATGCCTCGTGAGGTTCGGTGTCCGAGTGCTCGCTTAACGTCAGAGCTAGACGGTGCCTTGGTCGGCAGGACGACCGGATGCCTCTGTGAGGTTCGGGTGTCCGAGTGCCTTGGTCGGCGTGGACGACCGGATGCCTCGAGAGGTTCGGTGTCCGATCGCCTTGGTCGGCAGGACGACCGGATGCCTCGTGAGGTTCGGTGTCCGATCGCTTGGTCGGCAGGACGACCGATGCCTCGTGAGGTTCGGTGTCCGAGTGCTCGCTTAACGTCGTAGCTAGACAAGTGCCTTAGTCGGCAGGACGCACCGGATGCCTCGAGAGGTTGGTGTCCGATCGCCTTGGTCGGCAGGACGACCGGATGCCTCGAGAGGTTCGGTGCCCGACCGCTTTGGTCGGCAGGATGAGCGGATGCCTCGAGAGGTTCGGTGTCCGACCGCCTTGGTCGGCGGGACGACCGGATGCCTCTCGTGAGGTTCGGTGTTCGAGTGCCTTGGTCGGCGAGGACGACCCAATGCCTCTGTGAGGTTCGGTGTCCGATCGCTTTGGTCGGCGGGACGACCGGATGCCTCCGTGAGGTTCGGTGTCCGAAAGTGCCTTGGTGGCGAGGACGACCGGATGCCTCTGAGAGGTTCGGTGTCCGATCGCTTTGGCTGGCGGGACGACCGGATGCCTCCGTGAGGTTCGGTGTCCGAGTGCTCGCTTAACGTCGTAGTTAGACAAGTGCCTTAGCCTCGGCAGGACGGCCGGATGCCTCTGTGAGGTTCGGGTGTCCGATCGCTTTGGTCGGCAGGACGACCGGATGCCTCTCGTGAGGTTCGGTGTCCGAGTGCTCGCTTAACGTCAGAGCAGACGGTGCCTTGGTGGCAGGACGACCCAATGCCTCCGTGAGGTTCGGGCGTCCCGAGTGCTCGCTTAACGTCGAGCTAGACGGTGCCTTGGTCGGCAGGACGACCCAATGCCTCCGTGAGGTTCGGGTGTCCGAGTGCTCGCTTAACGTCGAGCTAGACGTGAGCGCCGCTTACCGCCGAGCCGGACGTGAGTGCTCGTTTACCGTCGAGCCGGACGTGAGTGCTCGCTATCGTCGTAGCCGGACGTGGGGCATCCTTCCCGAGTCCTCGTCGCGAGGGTAATCGCGAGAAGAATGGCCACCGCCTATCCCACATGTATACCCCATCCGCAGTGTGGGACCGGAGGGGTGAGCGACGACGCTTACTGCGCTGGTTTGAACGCCGTGCTCGTGGAGCCAATAGCGGGTAGTCCGAGTGGGTCCCGGGAGGTCCCGCCTAAGGGGACCTTCCGAGCGACGGTCCTGCAGTAGGGTGTCCCCGCCCGCTGTGGGGCGACCCATAAAACCTTTCTTTACTCAATCCCAGATGGACCTCGGTCGCCCGCCAACCCAGAGCACACCGGGCCGCCGCCATTGATGAGCTCCGGGAGAGTGTGAAGTATGGTCTCGGATGCGAGTAGAGGTGATTAGGCCGTCACCGACCTAACCGAGGGCCCACCGTGGGGCTCACCTCATACTTGCCCCTTGCTCAAGTTTTCTTTGGGTGGCCTTATACCCATCCGTGGGGTAGGCCTTTGAACCCACACTCATTGGGCCCCGGCGCAAGCCACAAAGCTTTTGCCGCCTTGGGCCGCAGCTGCCCAGTTGGCTTCTCGCGCCCGAGCAAACCGCTCGCCCTAAAGGCGGAGACCAAGAGGTTACGGACACGTTGTTCGGGGCGGCGTCTTTATGGCTCTTGTCGTCCGACATGACAGGATTAAAAGCGAGTGGTATTGAAACCGGAGTTACCAGTGGCGCAATAGGCGGTGGACGCGACGCCGCTTGAGGGGTGCTCGCCGCCGGCGCTTGTTTGTCCTCTATAAATACGCCCGCTGGGGTGCTCCGATAGTCACGCTTTCGCCTTCTTTGTCTCTGTCTCTGAAACAAGAAAAGCACCAAAGAGCCAAGGAAAGAAAACCCCAGCCTTTCTTTCTCACCTTCCACGCTTCTTTCGTGAAGATGTCGTGGCCGGAGTGCTCCACGCAAGACACCAGGCGCCGCTTGGTGAAGAAGGGCTTCCTCATGCCGCAGACCTTTCCTACCGAGGGTGCCGATCGGGCCGCCACCCCAGGCCGCGGGCGACGAGGTCGTGGTGCCCGCCTCGTTCTTCGAGCGCTTTGGCTCGCCACGCACCTGCTCGTCTGTGGGGCTGTCTCACTACAAGGTGGAGGTGCACCATCTCAACCCCAATGGGGTCCTCCACATCGCTATCTTCATCACGCCAGGCGAGGCCTTCTCGGGATCGAGCCGACGGGCGCTAGGAGACACTTCTTCCGTGCAAGGCTCGAAAGACAGCCGCCGGACGCCGTGGCGCCTGGTGGCTCGCCTCCAGCCTTCGCCCGGCCGGAGCACGGAGTACTGAGGTAAAGCGCCTCGCCCAACAGGTACGGGCGCTCAATGGCTCTACATTCGTAACGTCGGCGACAGCGCCCTCGTTTCACCGGCGAGCTTCCCATGGCGGAGGAGCGTGGAACTGGGCGCCAAAAGAGGGAGAAGAACAGCCGCCCCGATCGTGGAGCGATCAGGCTCAAAGGAGGCGGCTCACCGGGACGCGTTGTGCGCGCTTTATGGGGATACGCTGCAACCCCTTGTGCACCGCCGCACCCCTTGTTCCGTATGCGGGCCGTCCGACCGGGCGAGAATGGCGTAACCCGAGTTGGCGCGCCCGAGGTGGAGGCCCGTGGCGGCCGCATGGCGGAAGCGCCACGGTGACTACGGTGGCCACCCGAGCCATTCTCGCGCCACCCGCCAACCGTAAGTCGGTGAAATTTCTTTCGCTTTCTTTTCTTTGTCCCTAGCACTTGGTTCGACCGCATTCCCGCATCCTCTTAGGGGCTCACGGGATGTCTTCGCGCGCCGCCCGGGATAAGGAGGCGCGAGCGCCGCCGCGAAGACAGAGGTCGACTCCTCCCGCAAGAAGCGGAAGGAGGAAAGGAGGAAGAAGAAGATAATGAACGCTGCGCGGAAGCGGCGGCGAGGATGTGTCTGAGACCACCGCGTGGGGACAACCTCCATCGGCGGGCGGAGCGCCCGACCATCCCTATGGTGGGTTTTTCTCGACCGCCCGTGGCGGCGGCCGAGCGTGGACCGCCGAGGGCGGCACCACGGCCCCGTGGCCGCGATCCCAGCGAGGGGTGATCTTGCGCCGTGGTCGCCGCAAAGACCTACGGTGGAGGTGGCGGGAAGCGACCACCGACGACTTTGGCGGGGCGGCAGAAGAGGCGCGCGTGCCACGTACCCGCCACCTTGTAAGTGTTTCTTTTTATTGGAGCATTTTTTTCGGCAAAGCCGCCCGAGCGACTCTTGAATCTTTGTAACGTGCAGCGCCTACACGGGCGTGATCGTGGGGCGTGCCGCAGCGGCTCCGCAAGTAACAATACGGTGATTTCGGCGATCCGATCGGTCGGTGGCGGTCGCGTGTCGGCGCCCGAGGGCGCGTCGCCGAGGACGGGCCTCACCCGAGGTCGTGGCCAAGAAGAACTTCCGCGCCCTCGGGGACCCCACCGGACGACGTGATCGCCCTTTCGGAGGATGAGACGACGGTGCCGCCGCGTCGATCGCGCCATCGAGGCAGAGCCGGCGACGAGGTGCTCGACCCTTGTCCCGGGGAGGTGCCGACCGATGCCCTCAGTGCGTGTCGCCGAGGGGTTTTCAAGGGTTGACCTCATCGCCTTGCCCATGGTGCTTTGATGGCGACGCCCGCCCGAACGGCGAGCGAGGGCGTCCGCCGGGTGTAGTCCCTGCCCGGGCGCCATGGGTCGCGGAGGAGAGCGAGTGGGCCGCTTCGGCAAAGGCGCTACCGGACGCCGGCCGAGATAGGGCGATCCGCAAAGGTCCGCTCTTGCTCGAGTCTTCCACCGTGGCTGGGCACGATGGTCGAGGAGTCCACCACGCCTGTGGGGGTCAGAAAAATTCGACTCGCTGCACATTTTTGATAGTTCTTCCGCGCGACTAACGGAGTGTCCACGCTTTTGCAAAGACTTGCGTGCTCGCTCAGGCGCCAAAGTTGAGCTCGCAGCAGCCCGACAGCATCGTGGCGATCGCAGTAGAGGAGTGCAATGGTGCGGCTTGAGCCGCGCCTAGTCCAGAGGCCATGGACATTAGGCGGCCTGAGGCGTGGAGATCCGCCAGGCTTGAAGAGGCCACGAAGGCCCTTTATGATGAGCGCCGGGAGCCAAGGTCTTGAGGGCGAAAGTGGTGGAACCGGAGTCCTCTCGACGGAGGTCACCGAGGCCAAGGATGCCGCCGTTGCCGCGAGGGGATCGCGCAGACGCAGTAACTCGCCGCGGACCGAGCGAAACCAGCTCGGGGATGCCGACCGAGTTCGCTCCGAGCGGGCGATCGCCGTATGAACTGGCCGAGCCGAGGACTTCATACGAGGCGTCAAGACGAAGTCGCAATTTGACCAACTCGCGGCGGTAAGTGTCTCAATTCTTCAATTAAGTCGGGGTGCGACCCATGTGGCGAACTTATTCAAAATCGCCGCAACCGCAGAGGCGAGAAGAACTCGAAAGCGCCGCCGCGGAGGCGCAGAGAACGGCGCAGATGCTCGCGACGTGGCGATCGTGGCCCGGACGAGGCCCAGCGGCGCTGAAGGTTGCGAGGACGGTCGGGCCGAGATGGGCGCCAATTGAGGCCCTTCGCAAGGCCGGCCGGGAAGTTCGCGATCGCATCCTGAGCCGGGCAGCCCGAGTGCCCTTGCCCCGCGGCCGCCCGAAAGCCAAACTTCGAGAGGAGGCGGTGATCATCGGCGCTGCGCTTGAGCTTGGTCGGCGCTGGTCAAAACCGCCTCGCATAACGACGCATCGACCTCGCGGTGGTGGGCGCGGCGCGGACGGAACCGGACCGACGAGGAGATCGACAGTTTGAGCTCCGGTCGAGCCGCACGCCCGAGATCGCCACCACATCCGCGCCGCAGTCGCCCTCCAGAAGCCGAGGCACCAACTCTCGCCTCGCCACCGGCCGCCCACCAGAAGAATAAAAATAGTTAGCTTTATCCTTTTTAGATTGTAAAGATCTGCTATGTAAACAACCTTGAATTTATCAAGTTCCAAAATCGCCTCGCCCTCTTTCGTATTTAGGGTGAGCGTTTGACCGACCATAGCCTTAAGGACCGCAGGGTCACTTATGCGTAGGTTGGGTCGCTTTGGGAGGAGCGAGGTGGATTGGAGACTTGGCTATGCAATGTTAGGCGACTTGTGAGGGATAGGAGTGCTCTAGACCGCCAAGGATCTTTCCACTTGGGCACTTCCTTCTTCCGCAAGTGCTACTTAGCAACCATAGCTACCGGGCGAGGCCGAACACTTGGGTTGAGAGGGTTACCGCCGGGATGGACCTCATGACCACCGGGCGCGCACCTCATAAGCGTGGGATTGCCGAGCTCGTGCGGGGAGGAGTGTTCTCGCCGACCCAAAGGTCACTCCACTCGGGTACTTCCTTCTTCCGCAAGTGTTAGCAACCATAGCCGGGCGAGGTCGAGCACTTGGGTCGAAGGGGTTACCGCCGAAGGACCTTGTGGTCGGTTGGGTCACCAACCCGCGCAGCGCCGACCGAGCACTGAACGGGCGCCGAAGGCAGTTCCCGAGTCGCCGCATGGCGACTGTGTGCTCGGAAGGAAAAAGTAAAGAGCATGCTAGGAAGAGGAAAAGAGTTTAGGATAGAATCGCCTTAACTTTTCTATATTCCATGCATTCGAAGGATGCGCCGTCACGCGCCCTTGAGTCGAAGGTGCCGGTCGGAGGATCCGCACGACGGTGAAGGGCCTTCCTGGCGGCGATACTTGTGCTTATCCTGTCTGGTTTGGACCCGCGCAGACCGTGTCGCCAAGATCAAAGACCGCCGAACTCGGGCGGCCGTGATAACGCCACGAGCTTGTTGATACCGCCGATCGCAGGATGGCCACGCCATGCACCTCGCCGAGCCGGGTCGACGGCGCCTTGTTGTGCGGCGAGCCCCGAGCCTCCTCGGCTTGTAATCTTGGGGCGCCATACCTGTGTCATCGGCAAGACGGCCAAAGACCGTATACCATGAAGAACGGTGTGAACCCGGCCGCCGGTCGGCGTGGTCCGCAGACTCAGAGGACGGAGGGTAGCTCGGCCACCCAATACCGCCGGCGCTTGAGCCGATCAAGATCCGCGGCTTGAGCCCTTGAAGGATCATGCCGCTTGGCGCGCCGACCGGGCCGTTGGTCCGCGGATGGGCCACGGCCGCCTAATCGACGCGATGTTGAAGTCATCGCAGAACTCGAGGAACTCCTTCCCGTGAACTGCGCCCGCTGTCGGTGATGATGGAGTTTGGGACTCAACCAAAGACTATGTCGCGGAAGAAGATGGCGCGCCAGCCGACGTGACGCCACGACCGGCTTGGCCTCTATCCATTTGGTGAACTTGTCCACCGCGACGAGCAAATGGGTAAAGCCCCGGGCTTTCTTGAAAGGCCCGACCGGATCGAGTCCCCAAACCGCAAAGGCCACGTGATGGGGATCGCCTCGCAAGGCCCGAGCGCGGATGTGTCCGCTCGCAAAGAATTGGCATCCTTCGCAGTCGCGACGATGTGCTCGGCCGACATGGCGGTCGGCCAATAGAAACCTTGCCAAAGGCCTTTCCCACAAGAGATCGGGCGCAGCGTGGTGACCGCAAATTCCGCTGTGTATGTCGTCCGCCAGCTTGTTTCCTTGGTCGGCCGAATCGCACTTTTGGAGAACCCCGAGGGGCCTTTGTAAAGGTCCGGGCCGACCAGACGAAAGACTTTGCTCACGCCGCGAGGCGCCGGGCCTCGGTCGGGTCGGGGAAGTGACCCGTCCACAAACGATCTATGAAGGGCTTTCTCCACGGACTCGGCCGCTAGCACGCCGCGGCTTGACCCGCCAAGTCTACGCCAACCGCGCGGCGGTTGGGGCGACTGCGCTAGGTAGGTCTGGGACTGCTCGCCACCGTGCCCACCGATGGAAGGCCGCAGGAGGTCGCAGACGAAGATCTCGCGGACCGCTCTCACCGAGGCCGATTGGCTAGGTAGTCGGCGCCGCTATTGTAGCGCCGGTAGCTATGGTGAAGCTCAAGCCCTTGAACCGACTTCGAGCCCGCGCGACTTCTCGACAAGACGCGCCATACGGGCGCTCCTGGCCCGCGCCTTCATGACTTGGTCGACGACAAGCTTGGAGTCCCCGTGGACGTGGAGTCGGCGAGCACCGAGGTCGGCAGCGATCCGAGACCGCTGACGAGGGCCTCGTGTTCGGCGACGCTGTTGGTGGCGCTCAGCGCAACCGATGGCGCATCAAGCTTGTTCCCGAGCGGGAGATGATGATAACTCCCGCGCGCCGTTCTTGTTGTAAGACCCATCGGTACATTGTCCAGTGCTCGGTCTTCGATCACCGGTGGTGCTCGGTTTTTGGTCCACTCGGCGACGGTCCGCTAGGGCTCGCGATTGATCGCCGCCCGAGGGACGATGTGATGTCGTGGTCACGAGCCAGAGCGCCCACTTGGCTATCCTTCCCGAGGCGCCGCGGTTGCGGGACGATCTCGCCTAAGCGGGACGTGGTCACCACAACGATGGTGTGCCGATCGAAGTAGTGGACGAGCTTTCTTCGCAATGAGCACCGCGTGAGAGCGGCTTCGCACTGTGGGTACCGAGCCTTGACTCGGAAAGGACCTCGCTAATGAAGTAAACCGCCGCTGTACCTTGAGTTCGCGGCCTTCTTCCGCTTGCTCCACCACGAGGGCCGCACGACGACTTGGGTAGTGGCGGCGATGTAGAGAAACAATGGTTCACCCGTGCCGGGCGACCAGGATCGAGGCGAGGACAGAAGGCCTTCAGCGTGAGGGCCTCCGAGCTTCCGGTCCACCAAGCGGCCGGATCTCTTGAGTAGCTCAGAGTGGCATTCGCGCCGCCGAGGCGAGACACGAAACGGCTCAAAGCCGCCAGCATCCGGCCACTGGACCCCTTGAGGTTGCCGATTGGGCCCATCCTGCGATTGCCGATATCTTCTCCCGTTGGCCTCGATGCCTCGCCGAGACAATGAAGCCAAGGAGCTTCCTTTGGGGACCCCAAGACGCATTTCGGATTGAGCTTTATGCGGAATCGCCAAGGTTCGCGAAGGTCTCTTCCGTGTCGGGATAAGGTCGTCGGCCTTCTTGGTCTTTACGACAATATCGCCGACGACACCTCAACGTTACGGCCGATCCGGTCATTGAAGCACGCTTGCATACATCACGTATGTAGCGCCGCGGTTTTAGGCCGAACGGCATTGTAACGTAGCGTAATGAGCCGAACGGAGTGATGAAGGAAGTCGCGAGCTGGTCGGACTCCTTAGCGCAACCGTGGTAGCCCGAGTAGGCATCCGAGAAGAGAGGGACTCGCACCGCGTGGAGTCGATGACTTGGTCGATGCGGGCAAGGAACGGATCCTTGGGACACGCTTTGTTGAGACTCGTATAGTCAACGACATCCTCCATTGCCCATTTTTTTACAAGTACGGGGTTGGCTAGCCACTCGGGTGGCGACCTCTTTACGAACCCCGCAGCCGTAAGTTTGGCGATCTCCTCCTATGATCCCGCGCCTCGCCGGTCGGCGCAGCGGCTGGGCGACCGGGCTTTGAGCCCGGTCTGATGCTCAAGGAGTGCTCGGCGACTTCCTTGGGATTCCCGGCATGTCGGAGGATCTCCATGCGAAGATGTCTTTGTTGGTGCGAGGAGTCGACGAGCGCGCTTCCTATTTGGCGGGAGCGTGGTTCGATCCGCACGGTCTTGGTCGGATCACGTGGATCGATCGCGACCTCCTTCGTGTCCTCGGCGGACTTAAAGGATCCCGCCCGACTTGTCGGACTCAGGGGCGGATTCGAGGCTTCCTCCCGAGGTTGTCGAGCTCCGCAGACGCGATGATCGCCGAGGCAAGCTCACAACCGCTGCGCGCGATTGTAGGCAAGTGGAAAGATGATGCCACGTGATGACTCCTCGTGGCCCGGCATCTTCTCGCTTGAGGTAGGCGAGCCGGGACCGCCATGAACTTGGTGTAACACGGCCTTCCTGTGATGGCATGGTAAGAGCTGGGAAATCCACGACCTCAAAAGCGAGGGTCTCGGTGCGGAAGTTTCCTGCCTCGAAGGTAACGGGCGGTCGACCGCCCGAGTGGATGGGCTCACGCCGTGAATGACGCCATGGAAAGGCGCCTTGTCGGGTCGGAGGGTTGAGCGCGGACCCTATAGCGCCGAGCGCCTCGACGTAGAGGATGTTGAGGAGGCCGCCTCTCGCCCATCGCACCTTTGAAAGGCGCTTCTTCCCACGACGGGTCGACCACCGGGGTATCTCCCTACCGTGGAACGTGGTCGGGTGATCGGTCCGATCAAAGGTGATCGAACTCGACCACCGGAGGTATTGGGGACGATGGTGCGACGGTATGGACCTCGCGATAAGCGAGCTTGTGCCGCGCTTGCTCGGCATAGTAGGCCGGTCCTCCAAAGATCATGAGGCGCCGTCGGGTTCGTGAAACTCGTCGTCGCCTTTTTTTCGCGACTCGCGGGCCGCAGCAGCTTCTTCCCTTGCCTCGCGGCGTTGCGGGACGCCGGAGAGGTAACGCTCAGACCTCGCAGCCCCGGTGATTTGTGCTTGACGGAGAACCCGTGGTTTGGGCACGGCCGCCCATCAACTTCTCGGTGGTCGGGCGCGACGGCCGGTCGCACCGCCGCTAAGGCGGTCGACGGTGGCGACCACTTGGGTCTCGCGGACTGCTCCGCGCCGCCTCGCTTGTTTCTCGAGCGGTCGGGGGGACCCGATGTGGACGCCGGATTCTAGTCGGGCCTTTCCTCCTCGAAGATGGCCCCACACCTCCTCGCCGAGGCGTGGTTGGTGGCGATATCGAGGAGCTCCTTGGTAGTTCCGGGTTTGAGGCAACCTAGTTTGTGTACCAAGGCCTTGCAGAGGTGCCAGATGAATGCTCCCACGACATCGGCGCCGGAGATGTCGGGAGCTCGTTGCATCAAGCGGAAAACCACCGGATGTAGTCCCGAGGGTTTCCCGCCGCCGCTTGCAGCCCTTCAGTCCTCAGGGAGTTTCTGTGGCGCTTGTAAGTGCCTCAAAGTTGCCGACGAAGAGGGCCTTCAAGTCGGTCCAATTCGATGGTTTTGGCGGGCAAGTACGAGCCGTGCTCGGCCGAGTCCGCGAGGTAGATGGGAAGGTACCGATGATGAAGAGGTCATCTGTTGTTCCTCCGCCCGCATGCGAGCCGGTAATCTGAGCCAAACACCGGGTTTGTGGCCCCTGTATTTGGCAATGTTGGTAGGCGCCGAACCGGCGGGGAAGTCCGCTGGCGGATCCTCGCGTAACGCCGCGTCCAGACCGTCGGGGCTCGGCCGCGGTGGTGGTGTCCGCCGCCCGCATTCTGTGAGCGGGCGGCCTCTCCGCCATCTTTCTTCGCGCCCAAAGGTAGCGCGAATGTCGAGGCATCACCGAGGCGGTGGCGCACCGGGCGCGAGGCTCGTGTGGGCGCGCGCGCGCGCGCCGTCAGCCGATCCTAACCGGCCTCAGACGGCGCAGACGGGCCCGGTGGCTGAGGTGGCTCCGAGTGATAGGAGCCGAGGCGTGCATGTGCCGCGACGGCCGCGGCCTACCACCGGAGGTTTTGGTAAGTGGCCTTGGCCTCCGGCCGGTCGGCCCGGAGGCCTCGGCAAGATTGCGGCCGCGCCACGCTTTGGCTTGCGTGGGGAAGAACCGAGGACCGCTTGACTCTTCCGCTGCGGGGGTGTGCTCGACGCGCGCGCGTGCTGCCGCCAGCACACGCGGGTCTCGAGCTCCTCCCGCTCCAGTTGGCTCGAGCCGGTCGAGCTCACCTCTTCGCTCCTCCAACTCTTTGCGCTGTTGTTGGAGCTCTGCGCGGCTGGCTCGAGCGCTGCTCAAGACGCTGGCTGGTACTCCTCCTCCCGCGCCGAGTGCGCCGGATAGGAGGTCCCAGAGTCGCTGGGGCCACGGTCAAATCGACCAGTGCCGCCATGTTGCACTCGCGAGAGTGCCGCCGCGGCAGTGGTACTCCGTGTCTGAGCCGGAGTCATGGCCGGAAGAGTCTTTCAGCCAGCTCGTGGATGGAGGCCAGATGTAGCCACCATCGCCACAAGTCGTGAGCCTACGGGGTGACATGGTCACCGCCGGCCTACGGAGTTTTCGCCGACGTGGCGAGCACTTCTCGGTTCCGGCCGACTGCAGGGCGCCAAGCCGGAGCTTAGCGGTCGCCGGAGAGGACGCCTGTGCTCGGGCCGGGCGCTGTCCTCCGAGGCGGCGGGACGAGCGTGAGCCTCCGCCGGGTGACGGCGGTCGAGGAGCCGGGCGATCCGCCCCGGCGTAGTCATGCCGCCGCAGCGGGTGGATGCCATCGTGAGACAAACGGAATCCGAGATGGTGACGAAGACGCGCAAGACCCCTACCGCGCGCGCCAACCGCCGGCGCCGAGCGCCGCAAGTAAATTTGTAAGTCTAAGGGGTCGCGCCCACTCCTCGAATGGTTAGACTCGTGAGTCCAAGATGTATCTCGTTCGGGCCGAAAGTCCCTACCCGCCGGATGGTCGATTGTATTGCTTTGCACGACGCTTTACGATGAGGCGCTAAGTTACCTAAGCTCTCCTCGTTCTTCTCTCTTTTTCCTCTCCTAGAATCGTTAGTCCCGCCTCCTTTATACGTAGGAAGGGCAGTTACATCGAGAGTCGGGGAAGGGCGAGGCGACCTATGCTAGGAGCTCGTCCTTCGTCCCGTGGACCTGTCGCCACACGCCTTGCCCATGCCGGGTCGGTAGCTTTGGTGGTCGGGAGGTTAGGTATTCTTCGGAAATAGCGACTTGCCCTCCGTGATCCTTACGAACGCCGACGCGGTGTGTGACGTTGGCGCCGCCGGAGGGAGCGCGCGTCGATCAGACGCGATCGTTGATGGGGCCGAAGCTCGACTTCAAGAAGCCACCAAACCTTCTAGGAAGGAGCCACCGCCTTGTATAGTCACTCCGATTGACCTTGTTCGCGAGGTACGTGGCGGTAGGTCGATTAGGCCCCGACACGCGCCCTCGCGTCTGGTCACTTTGGTTCGGCCGAGTCGGAGATCTCGCCCGCCAAGGGGGTCGGAGCGCCGTCCGGCCGGAGTCGGGAGATCCCGCCCGCCGCGGGGTCGGGAGCGCTGTCCGGTCGGATTCGCTTCCGCCGGCCGGGAGCGGATGTCTTGTGTGGTCTCGCAGCGATTCGGTCGGTGGCGGGCGGGCGCACTGTTGGGTCGAGATATGCTTGAGGTCACTGGCTCGCCGCCGCCGCTGGCTCGCCGCCGGGCCGCTGGGTACCTGTTATTAGTATTCGTCAATGAGAAACATCAAGAAATATTGAGATTGTTTGGATGTTGAATAATCTGCTGGGTAGTGTACCAGTAAAGTTAATAGTCGAAAGCAAACTTGTAAATACCATACCGGGGGCTATACCGATTTGACTTTTAGAATAGTACGTTCGAGTACCGGTTCATACCAGCGTACCGTTTCGGATTTATTATAATAATATATATTTATAAATACACATATGTTTAATTATATGTACACCAAAGTTCACTTATAATATTACTCTAAATACATATTAGTACTTAATACAACGTACAGTTCAATAGACCATATTATCAATTCAACCGGCATAATTGGTATTGGCTGG